>CM061063.1:93080114-93752333 GCA_030762895.1 Sophora flavescens
AAGTAAAACCAAGCCAACATTACAAATGACTAAAATTACCTCTAATTTGGCATCAAGACATGAAAGCTGAGATAAAATCCTTCTTCTCACCCAATGGAAGAGCTTTCAGAATCGCTAATTTGCTTAGATTTTCTGTCAACCATGCAATTGCTTTGTATCGGAGTGCATTATCAAGATCCAATATCATTCTCAATTCATTCAGCACTTCTTGTACCACTTCTTGAGCATTTCCCTCCATCTTTTTTTTACTTGTACAAATTCTTTCAACGATTCAGCCGCTTCTCTCATAGAGTTAATTATCCCCTCTTTATCTTTACTCTTACTTACACGAGTGAATTGTCCCTTTTTCTTTATTGCAGAGGTTGGTTCCTCTAAGCCAATATTCATATTATAATCTTCTTCCACTTCATTTGCTTCTTTAGTCATGACATCATCCGCATCCAGTGCATGCTCTGCTCCAATTCCATTTGCTTTATCTTTTGCACATAAATCTACAATGTCATCCCAATTGACTATGCTTTTAAATCGAAATCGCTTGGCTTCTTCATGTGACTTCAAAACAAAAGGAAACATGTTAACAATAACACAAATAATAATTTCAATCAAATAAAACTTAACATTAAAAAATGACTACCTTGACATATTCATTCCATGCATTTTCATTTTCAACTGTAATCATGTATTTTGAGGCATCCCAGTCAAATCCACTTTGACTAAGGATGTCGCTAACAATTGTATACCATCCTCGCCAAACTTTAATATGATTCTTAACATTCTCTCCCATAAGTTGAACTTGGAAACGTGTGGACAACACTTGAGCAAGCTCCATCACTCCGGTGGCCCAAATTAACTTCTTTGATCTCTAAGTACATCAGCTAATGTACGTTCCATCTCTAGATTCCATGTGATGTAACTTCTCGTGTCCTCTTCCATCTTTATTTTTCCCTTCGTCTTGCACTTCACTTTGGATGACTCCATTTCTCTAGATTCAGCAAAAATAACCACACATACATAATTCCATACACATACACATATACATATATAGGTATAGTCAATTTATAAACACAACTCTAAAACCTACTAAAAGGACTCTACCTAAGCAATGTTTCTTCTAGCTTGATAATCAACAAACATATTCATTGCTAAAGTGTCACGAAATGTTGTCCATTCATCGGTCACTTGAATAGTTGTGACCTCATCTACAACATTACTTGTTACTCTTTTCCTTTGTTGGCTGGTTAACTCTTCATCAACAGCAGATAAAAGCTGCAAGTCTTGAACCTCTAAAATTGGGTCACTTCGTTTTTCATCTATTATAAAATTCTGTAATATGAAACATGCATTAATGATTCTTATTTGTGTTTCTATATCAAAAAAGAAGGAGTTCTTAATATACTCCATCTTTTCTTCAATATGCCAAACAATCTTTCAATTACATTCCTAGCTTGCACTTGAATGACGAAGATTAAACAACTCCTTGTAATTTTGAGGGGTGTTTCCAATCCACTCATTGAGATGATATCTAGTCCCTCGATAAGGTGCTAAAAATCCAGGGCCATTGGTATATCCCGCATCCACAAGAAAATATTTACCTACAATGGTTTTCCCAAAACAAATAAAAATTCATATAGTTGTATTTGATGCACTAAATAAAAAAAGTATCATCATTTTCATGATATTACCATTTGGGATTCGAAGACAGTTTTGACGACGTAAAGCATCTCGCAATACTCGAGAATCTCCTGCAGACCCTTCCCACCCAGGTAACGCATAAATGAACCTTGAATCCGGACCACAAACTCCTAATACATTCGTAGAGTTATCACCCTTTCTATTACGATATCTAGGCCTATCTTCCGCAACAACTGTTATTGGAATATGTGTCCCATCAAGTGCTCCAACTGAATTCTAAAAACATTTCAAAATTATACCAAATTACAAAAGTTGCAGTTACTTAAATCTTCTAATTACTTAAACAAATGACAAGCTTACCTCAAACCATCCCCATTTATTTGCCTCTGAGCCCTCTAGATTATAGTCATGGAACTTCAAATATTCCCGGTTCACTTTCATGACAGCTCGTAGAACACTATTGAATTGCCTACTTATTGTTTCTTTGGATCTGCAATAAGTAAACTACACTACTCTATATTTTAGGTTGTGTGCAAGGATATACAAAAACATTGCCACAGCTTCAGTTGTAGGGACATTTCTTGTCCTTACTAATTGCCCTTTCTCTTGTAAAATTCTACAAAGCTTAAAAAATGGCCCTTTACCGACCCTTAGTTGTTTAATGCAATCATTTTCTGTTCCCCTATATAGGCGATTAAGGAAACTGCGCATTTCCAATTCCCAATTTCGAGCCGGTTCCTTAACAAAATATTTTTCATGATACCAAGTCATCACACCCAAAAGCATAGCAATGATACTAAGAACAATGAACGTTTCCTCAAGCTCTGCCAACTCTTCTTCATTTCTTTTACGTTTTCTTGAAGTAATGGAAGCATCAACTACACTAGTGTCCATTTCTTGAAATCAAATTACCAAAAAAAAAGTAAGCAAAATATACAGATTAATAATTCATGCAAATAACAAATGGAAACCAAATCTTATTTCATATAAGCATATGAAAGGGCTATGATTAAAAAACCAAAAGCACATTGGTGTTTATTTATCAATGTCTTGACAAGCTAGCAATTCAAACATATAAACCAATTTCAATATCACTAATAAGTTATAACATCAGAGAACATAAATATATGCTAATATTTAGAGCTGAAAAACATAAGCTAAAGTCACACACCGCAAACAAAAAACTACACTTCCTGCAGTACAAAAAACCAGTCAATGAACTTAAATGATGTCAGAGGTGACAATATTCAGAAGTTATACAAGGGCCTCAGGTCAATTTACAACAAATATATAATAAACTAGTATTCAAATGTCCTTGCTTGTATGCATCTAGTTGTAAAACACAAGGCATATACATTGAAAAGTCAGTAGAGCCTAATTATGAGAAGTGAGAACATGGGTAACCAGTATATACTGAATAAGAAAAAAAGTTTGTGCCATTATGAAATAAAGTTTTATCTAATCATAACACTGAAATCGTAAACAAGGACTTATTATTAGTGATATTGAAAACATTCAAATAAGGCCTGCATTGACTTGCTCTCTAACAAAGAAATTCACAATAAACAAAAGTTTGTATCAGCAGTGGTTTTAGGCTTGAGAAGATCCCCACTAAAGACATTGATTAGAATAAGATACCAGGTCCCCAACTATATCCCCCACCACCAACACATAAACCCCATTCCCAAAAACAAAACAAAAAAAAAACAAAAAAAACTAATGATGATATTGATTAGATGGCAAATTAATAACTTAAACATCACTGGAGGAGTTTGATCACACACATGCTTATGACTGCATATGAGAGACCATGAGATCATGTTTCCAATATCCACAACCAGCAATCAAAATGGAATGTGGATATATAAATGATATTGTTGAGACCAATAAAAGAAAACAATGAAATTTTGAGGTCTTACATGAAGTTCTAAATATCAATCTGTGTGTATATATATAGGCCAAAAGTGAAAAAAATAAAAATTAATAAAAGGAAAATCAAGCAGATTTTATCTCTTTTGTCAATCAATTATTTATCTCAACAAACCCATCAATTATCAGGGAGATTATAGGCAGTGTAATATAACCAATTATCAGTGTAAAATGTGTAGGGAATACTGAACTGAATCTTATCCAATAACACAGCACTATAGATTCAAACCAATGCACATAAGAAATATCTTATCCATTTGCATATGAATATATACTCAGATATTAAAATCAATTAAAAAAATTAAAATGAAAATCAATAAACCAACAAAAATTGGAAACGATGAACACTGAGAAGATGATACCTGAATAGGATGTTCCTGCAATTGTCTGGTTTAACACACAGAATCCAAAGGAGCTGAAATTGTGCTCTAAAATCTACAAAGGAAAACGAAAACTATGAATCCATTTAACTCAGAAGAAATTAGATCTGGAAGAAAAAACAAAATGAAAACGAAAATGAAAACAAACATTCTCTATATAGATTGAGACCGAGGTTGAGAAGAAGGAGTATCAGAGTTCGGAGATGAGTGAGAGAGGAACAAAGAAGATGAATGAGAGAGACGAAAATGAAGAGAGAGACGGAAACAAGGAGAGAGAGAGACGAAAATGAAGAGAGAAGAGATTGAGTGTGGTTAGGGTTCTGCCATTGATGGAGCTTGGTTGAGGAGAGATGAACTCAGAGAGAAAGCAGAGAAGAACGAAGAACGTGAGAAAAGGGACAGTAACGAGTGAAAGCTGATAGAGAATTCTAGAATTCTCTCTCATTATGTGGGATTTCAAATTCCATGATTTTTAGTTTTATAAAATTACCTCATAAAATCCTTGTATTTTAAAAATCCCTTCAATTTATTCTCCAAACAACATAATTTAAATTCAAATATTTTAAATACCCTCAAACATCACTTCACCCTCAACAATTCCCCCATCCAAACACATCCTAAGAGAATCTAAGATAATGATCAAATGCTCATAGTTAAGATTGATGGTATGAATTTGGAAGATTAAAAGGAAAGTACGTATAGTAGTTTCACCTAAAAAGTAGAAGAAAAGTAAGAAGATATTTTCAACTATAAAGGAGACAATGTGTTCATAAACCATTTTGTAGGATCCTAATTTTACGGTATAAAGTTTAAAGTCCTCTAGCCTTTGGAATGAATATCCTTCATATGCTAAACAACCATTGATTTATTTATTTTATATTTTTTTAATTAATTAATTAATGATCTAGATTGTTAGAAGATCAATCTTCAACCTCAAAATTGGAGGACCTTAGCCATACCCCACTCCATAGACACCCTTAAAAAATGGTAGAGTCATAATGTATTTATAATATATTTTGTGTACACATGTACTAAGATTTGTTTCTTGAAACCACTAAGTAAATCTAATCTAATGAAGCAATATTAATTGCATGAAACAGTGGGTGAGATTATTGAATGCCTTCTTGGAAGAGGCACGTTGGTTGAATTCTGGCCATTTGCCAAAGGCAGAAGAGTACTTGAACAATGGAATTGTAAGCACAGGAGTGCATGGGGACCACATGATGTGGTGCTTGTCCATGCATTCTTCCTCTTTGGTGAACATATAACTAAGGAAAATGTTGCTATGATGGACGGAGATTTTCCAGATATCATAAATTCTGTGGCAAAAATTCTTCATCTTTGTGATGATTTAGAAGGATCCAAGGTAAAATGGACGTATATTCTATTTGTTCTTTTAGATAAATAATGAAGCATTAATTTTTTCATTTGAATTTATCCTTGTCTCTTGATATTTTTTATCGAGGTAAGAAGAAATGTAGAGCATTAATCAAATAAGATGATACATAGTTTAGTTACTTTCTGTATCTTTGTGAAAAAACAATATTTTTTAAGAGAATATAGAATATTTGATGCACTCTTGTCCAATCGGGAAATTTGGAAAAGTAGAAGAAAAGTAAGATGATATTTTCAACTATAAAGGAGACAATGTGTTCATTAACCATTTCGTAGGATCCAAATCTTACGGTAATGTGTAAAGTCCTCAGGTCATTTGAGATGAACACTAATAGAAATTTTATGAATACTAACAGCTTTTGCTCAAAAATTCGTAGAAAATTAGTTTCGTGTGAATTTTGTTACAGGTTTCCATCCACAAGTAATAACTTTGTGGTAAAATTTCTCGGTGAATTTTAAATCCACGAAAAAATTTTCTGTTGATTTTTTTGAGAAAATTTTAATTACTTTGGAAAATTCGAGTAAATGTTAAAATTTCTTTCGAATTTTTCAACAAATTAAAATCTATAGGAAAAAAATTACAGTAAAATTCATAGGAAATTTCTGAAAAAAAAAAATCTATAAGAAAATCAGTTATAAATTCATGAATTTCTAGTAGTGGAATATTCTTGATATGCTAAACAACCATTGATTTTTTTATTTTTTATTTTTTAATTAATTAATTAATGATCTAGATTGTTAGAAGATCAATCTTCAACCTCAATGTTGGAGGATATTAGCCATACCCCGCTCCTTAGATATTAGGGAAATATTTCATAACATTTATTATATGTCATTTTCTAATGATGTTTGATTATAGAATGAAGACCAAAATGGTCTTGATGGGTCGTACCTTGATTGCTACATGAGTGATGGCAATACCGTAGTGGCACGTCGATTTCTTATTATAAAATTAGCTCCATACCTCTTGATTGTATACTTCAGTCTTCATTAATTTTTTATGCACAATAATAACTAAATAATATGGGAGAGGTCACGATGGTTTTGGTGGGGAAGTTAAAAAGTGAAGTGATAAGAAGGTTGGGGTTCAAACCACACTTATTAACAAAAATATTAACAATAACATACTAGTATTTTGGCTACCAAAAAAATAAAAAATAATATTATCCATTTCAGGGAGTGAATAAATTTACAGCAGTATGTGATGGCAAAAAATATGATAAGTAGACCAAATTTTCCAAATAGTAAGCCCAAGTAATATTAGCCCCTTCTAGGTATGACAACATGTACTAAAAGGATCTAGAAATTTCTATTATGGTGAATCACTAGTTTGTAATTCATTTTTTGTCTTTTTTTGTAATTTTATTTTCATTGTTCAAGCACTACAATATATGTATCAATCAAAAATGCAATGATTAATAATAAGAAGAAGAAGCTTAAAAAGATTACTCCCTTCGAAGAAGTGTTTTTATTTTATCTTACTCTTCCAATTATTTTCCGGTTTACCAATTTCTGTGGGTATAATTCGTTATACCTTACATAGTACCCATATGGAAAATAAAAATGAAGAGTATTTAATTGTACTAATTCGATATCAAGAAGTATTATGACGTTACCCTGTTATTGAAAATAAGAAAAGAAGTATTTGTGAATGGCAACTACATATTGTTATTTGTAAAATGCAAACACCTGTAAAAAATTTGTCTACCTTGTCTCGTGAGTCAGCTTAGTCAACTATATTGAGGGATATGAAGTGCGAATGTCTGGGTTCAATCTCCCGCAATATGCTATATTTCTTTTCCCTTTTTTTTCTTTACTTTTATTCTTCATATAAGATCTATTATGAGCCTCCATTAATTCGGATTGGATCAATTTTAATTTTTTGAATTCGATATCTGAACTCATTGTCTTTAGATTCAGCATTTCAAAATTGATCCGATGAATTGATCCAAACCATCAAATTCTATTTAAATCCATCAAATCCGAAAATCAGATCAGATTCGCTTACACCCCATTGTAACCTTCTTGAATAGATGTGAAACTAAAATTTGAATATTTTTTTCAACCAAAAGCCGCACTTTTCATGTTCCAAACTTGTATAAGTTTTGTACGGTTGTACCTCTTCATGCAATAAGAAATTATTTTTCTTTTGCATTAATGCTTTTGAAATTTTTTAGAAATTAGCAGTGTGCAAATCAAAATCGACCCAAGAAAAAATCAAGCTCTAAAGAAAACCGATTTTTATTTGATTTGTTTTTGTGAAAATCAATTGGTTAATATCGGTTTTGGTTTATTTTTTTTTCTCGAAATCGAATCAAACCACATATATAAATTTAATATTTATTCTAATTTTTTCATTGTTGCTTTTTTATTTGTTGTTTTTTTTCCTTAATAATATTTATTAGTTTGATGTGTTATGTAATTTTATATTATTTTTAATATTCCAAACATAAAATTGATACTTGTTAGTTCTTAATATTTTAATTTTAGTATGTTATTTGTTATATCCTTTTAGGTTATTTAGACATATTTTTTAGTTATTGTGTTAGTAAAAATCGAATCATCCAATTCAATCCAAATATCTTTTAATCGAATTAGATTTATTCAAATTTAATACATGAATCAATCAAATTCAAATCGGACCGCAACTTATTTTATTTCTGGATTTTTTTTTTTTTGCTCAAGCCAATCAAAATCAATCTGCGAACACCCATACTAAAATATTAATTTTTACCTGATAATGATAATTTTGACAAAAATAATAAAATGCTCGCACAAGAAATAAGAAATAAAAAATTATCAATATCACGTGATGATATTGAATTTACAACACTTCCGTAGGGTTGGCTTTGAATCATACTAATATAAAGGTTGAGCCTTTGTTTTTACTGTACATGCCACATGTCACTGCCATTATTTTTAGTCCTTTTTTTTTAAAAAAAGTTCAATTTTTTTTTTACTTTTTTTTTAAAAATTTTTTTTTCCCCTTTTTTTAAATTTATTTTAGTTTTTTTATTTCTTTTAAATTTTTTGTAATTTTTTTTTAAAAACTACACTTTTTTAATTTTTTTTAACGTTTTCCTTAATTTATAAAAAAATTTTCCTAATACTTTTTTTTTGAATTTATTTGTATATACTGATAGTGCAAAGTGTTTTTACACTGTCAACCAATCATAAATTGGCAAACAGTAAAAATAGAGGTGTCATGTTCTTGATGTTTTAATTTTATATATTTATATTTTAATGTATATATAATTTAATAGTTTAAAATTTAATTTTTTATATATATTTTATTTATATATATATATATATATATATTAATATTTTGCGGTTCGAACCGAATCAAACCAAACCAATAATAAATCTTTATCTATATTAATTGATAAGGGGAAATTCTGATTTTAGTGTAGCACAATGGTGCAAGCCACATGTCAAGTTATGGAATGTTTTTATTATTATTTATTTATTTTCTAAAATTTACAGATTTTTTGTTTTAAAATATTTACAAACCAGTAAAGGTACATTGTTTTGGGAGTTAAACACGGCAATCTCTGTATTGACATAAATAGAGGCAGGGCTATTCATATATATTTTGTTGACTACATCATTGCCTTTGTTTTTTCTAATTTAAATAATAAATCTATATCTATACTAATTAATAAGGGGAAATGCAGATTTTAGTGTAACACAATGGCGTAAGGCATGTGTCAAGTTATGGAATATTTTTATTATTATTTTATTTATTTTCTAAAATTTATATATTTTTTGTTTTAAAATATTTACAAACCGATAAAGATACATTGTTTTGGGAATCAAACACAACAATCTATTGACATAAATAGAGGCAGAGTTATTCATATTTTGTTTTTTTTTGTTACATCCTTGCCTTTGTTTTTTTTATTCTAAATAATAAATCTATACTAATTGATAAGGAAAAATACTGATTTTAGTGTAGCACAATGGTATAAGCCACATGTCAAGCGATGAAATTTTGTATTATTTTTTTTATTTTCTAAAATTTATAAATTTTTTTGTTTTAAAATATTTACAAACCGGTAAAGGTACGATGTTTTGGGAGTCAAACACGACAATCTCTTAATCGACATAAATAGAGGCAGAGTTATTCATATTTTCTAGTATATTTTTTCTACATCTTTGCCTTTGTTTTTTTTTTTCTATTTTAAATAATAAATCTATATCTATATTAATTAATAAGGGGAATTGCTGATTTTCTAATAAATGAACACGTGTCATCACCACATGATTTGATTTAAGAGGATTAGTTGATCATTAGTAATAATCAAAGAGGAACATTTAACACATAGTGTTACATTACGTATTGTAATATCATTTTAAAATAAAAATAATATTCAATTCTTTGCACTCAAATTATAGATAAAATTGTTTCAATGTTTTTGCTGATCAATTTTGTCTATAAATAAAAAGCCTTAGTAATGAATGAGTACCACCATTATGGGTGGGAAGGAAATATTGAAAACAAAGTATGAAATAAGTAAAGAAAATGTTTGACATAATAGACTTAATTTAGGATAAAGTAAAAAAAAAAAATTGATAGATATAGATATAATTTAAGTTATTAATGATAATAATAATAATAATAATAATAATAATAATAATAATAATAATAATAATTGATGACTTGAAAAAATACCAGTAGTATTAATTTCCAAGAGGTCAACAAACCGACCCACATCCTGTTGCCAGCTATTGTAAAGTTTTGATTGGAGAAACAAACGCTTAGATAAGAAGATCTTATAAAGATAAAATTTTATCCATAAACTCCATGTTAAGTTATTTAGGATATGGATGTTTTGTTTTCAGATTTATGTTTCGATTTCTTATCTTTAAAAATAATTATAAAATTATCATTTTGTTTTTATTCTGTTTTCTGTTTTCAAACGTATGTTTGTACATGAAACACTGGAAACAGAAAGAAGTTGTTTTAGTGTTTTCTGTTTAAATTTCTGAAGATAGGAATAGAGAACAGAACGAAAACAAGGTGATAGTTTTATAATTATTTCTGAAAATAGAAAATGAAAACAGGAAACTGGAAAGAAAGTAAAGAGGCCCTAGTTGAAAAAATGATTTTAAAAATCTATGACTTTTAAAATTTAAAGAGTAATCCAAAGTGGGAGATGAAGATTTTGATTTTGATGCTGTTTAATCTGCTAATTGTTTCATTAGAAGGGTATGAAATATATATATGTTCCTTTGAAGGTTGCAACTTTTGGGTAGAAGGCATTTTTGAATGGAATCCCAACTCTGGAAAATCTAGAGAAAAGAGGCATATATCTTCCTTGAAGGTTGCAAGCGAGTGTCTAGGCTGTCAAATACAAGGGGAAAATGCTACAGATTTGTTCTTCGAGTGTGTGATTTTTTTAATGCAAATGTGTGGATGTAATTCTTAGGTTGTCTTGGCCTTTCATCACCTTTACATAATCACCTTTACATAATGAGTGCAGAACTCATTTTCTCCAATTTCGTGGAATAGCATGCTGTAAATCAAGCATTAAGGAGGGTATATATGTCAGATTCTATGGTATGCCGTAATTTGGACAATATGGTTTAAGTCAGTGCAGATGGAGATGGGAGAAATTATGCTAGCGGTTTTTATGGTAGCAGCGGGCGAACTTACGTTTTATGTTGGGTGTGCCATAGTCGGTGGCGGATTTTGAGTCAAAATTTTGCGGGAGCCATTCGATAATAGTCAACTAATATATCTAAAATTCATAATTAATCATCCATAATATTATAACTCAAATATGCAAAATGAGTAAATATTCAATATACAAAATCCTAGTTACTGCATGCTCGTCTTGCAATGGTGTAAATACGTGTAAGAGATATTAGGAACTAGGAAGCTTGTAATAGACCCTATTGGTATTGAGTTGGAAATAATGACTGTTTGGATGAAACTGTCCAGCTATTTAATTTTTTAAAAATTAATAGGTCTAACAATCATGTTCTACAAAATAAAATATACGATAATTTGTAAGCTTTGCATGTAATACATGTTGTATTGTACAACTCTTTGAATACTTTTAAATCAAAAAACGTCTAACCGTGAGCAGGAGGGGTATCACTTCAACACTGTTTTTTTGCTGTTATTATTTTGTTCTTGTAGCAACAGGGGTATTTGTGGTCATTCTTCTTGTGGCAGCTCTCATCTATATGACTATGGGTGCGTTTGGGTAAACAACTTAATTAAGAGCTTATCATATAAGATCTTATCGCATGAGAGCTTATGCCATAAGCGCTTAAAGAAAGAAAAAGAAAAAAAGGGGCACGAGAGGATTCGAATAGTGAAAAACACGGAGAGGGTGTTTAGTGCATAAGCTCTTATGATAATTCCATTTTCTCCCATCGATTGACTATGAAAATAAGTCAAAAACTCCTTATAGGATGACATAAATTATTTTTATAAGCTCTGTCAAACACACTGCATAAAAGCTTATATCATCAGATAAGTCAAAAGGAACTTAAATAAGCTCTTCCAAACACCATCTATATGCATGCCTGCCTGCACAGGGTGGATATTCTTAATTCCTTTCTTTGCTGAAATAATAACATGGCAGGAAGTTAATTAGTCTTTTAGTTGGTACAACTGCGGTTGTGGGGGGGGGACCTTATATTTGTATGGTGGGAAATGGGAATGGCAGTGTAACACGTTGTGCTTAATTATTATGTTTTGTTTCCCTTCAAAAAAAAAATTATTATGTTTTGTTGGTGGTGCCGTGGTGGGGGCCTTTAGTTGTTTAACGTTGTTGGCCAGGGACGTATAACTAAGGAAAATGTTGCTATGATGGACGGAGATTTTCCAAATATTATAAATCAGTGGCAAAAATTCTTCGTCTTTGTGATGATTTAGAAGGAGTCAAGGTAAAATGGATGTATAAATTTTATTTTATTTTATATGAAGTTTTAGTAAACCAATAAGGCATTAAATTTTTAATTAAATTCATCCTTGGAAAAAAAATCACTTTAAACCTGGAAGTAGTGCAAAATAGTTTTTAGAGAGATGGGAGAGGAACAGAGACATATTAGGTTTTCGACAAAACTCAAACGTAGTCCGGTTAACTCTTTCGAGGTGAAGGATATTCTCACGACCGTACGGTTCGGGAGCCACGAAAAAGAATAAAAAAAAGAGAAGTCGCCACTAAAATTTTTAGTGGGAAAATCTTAGAAAACCCAATTATTTAAAGGTAAACTGGTCTAAAAAAAAGAGAGAGAGATGAGTTTGGGAGTCGGTTACGAGTAGGGAAGGTGTTAGCACCCCACTTCGTCGTTTAAAAAACGGTACCCCAAGTTAATTGTGCAAAAACATTTTAATAACCTTTTAAATATTTATTTTACCCAAAAAAATATTTACAAGAAAAGATTTTTTTTTTTTTTTTTTAATATTTTTAATATTTATTAATTTTTATGTTTTTAAATTTATTGTTTATAAAAACTAAATGAGGTTGAGCGTGGCACATGAGTCCATAGGGTAACCTCAACTCTAAGGGTCTAGATATGACACCGCGTCCATAGAGCATCCCTAAAAATATAAAAGTTTAATTATTTTGATTAATTATTTTAACATAAAAAGAGACACACAAAAATGAAAATTTTAATTTTGGCTTGACAAGATGATTTATCTTGCTCCTACGTATTCCCGGGTGCGATGGGAAACTCAAAATCACGTAGTTCTTGTAAAAAATATTTGATTGGTTGATTAATTTTTTGAAAATGATTTTTTGATTTTTATTTTTTTATTTCTGAAGAGATCTTTTTTAAAAAAAAGAGGTTTTATTTTGAAATAAATTCACTATTGCACGGGGTCCAAGATAGCGGTACTATACGATAAACCCTGACAATGCATACGTCACTTGAAGATGAAAATTCATACATCAACGTCGTAGATTGTTGCGTGAATCCAAAATATTTACTTATTTTTGTTTTATAAAATCGGATAAAATTTTGTTAAAAGTATAAATTGAAAACATTTATTATTTTTTTTTATAAAATATGATTAATTTTTGCACAGGGCCAAAGATAGTCAAGCTATACGATGGACCCTTACAATTCCTATGACACTCGAGGATGAAAAATCATACATCAACGTCATAAATTGTTGCATTGACTCAAAAGAGATTTTTATTTCAAAAAACATTTTTAATTAAATTTTATTTAAAACAAGGATTGAAAATATATTTTTTATATTTTTATGTTTTGTGATTTCAAATGTTTTTTGGGGTGCATTTTATAACTTAGCATCAATGGAAAAGAAACATGGCCCAATAACAAACTAACTGGCCCAGACAACCAGACCCAACAAGCTAGAAACTCTCATAAAAAATGAAAATAAAGTCAAGAAAACAAAACAAAATCAGAAGCTATTCTTCTCCCACATTACCAACAAAGGACCAAGGAGCTGCAGGCAGAGAGGAAGACGGCGACGGAGGGCGACCTTCTCACGCGGCGACCGGTCGGTGACGGGTTCACGGTGGCTGGTCGGCGGAGGACGCAGGCGACAGAGGATGCGCGGCGGAAGGAAGAACGCGGATCTGGCGGAGGATGCAGGCGACAGAGGACGCGCGGCGGAGGGAGGAACGTGGATCTGGCGGTGCGGCAGGAGCTTGCGTTGAGGGAGGAGAACGCGGTGGCGGAGGGAGCTACGAGGTGGATTGCCCGTTAGGAGCTCGAAGACAAAAGAGCCTACGGGGTGGATTGCCCGTCAGAAGCTCGAACAGAAAGATAAAAGAGCTTTCAGGGTGGATTTCCTGTCAGAAGCTCGAACAAAAAGATAACAAAGAGCCTACGGGGTGGATTGCCCGTCAGAAGCTCGAACAGAAAGATAAAAAAGAGCCTACGAGGTGGATTGCCTGTCAGAAGCTCGAACAGAAAGATAAAAGGATTTTATAGGGTGGATTGCCCGTCAGAAGCTCGAGCGGAAAGATAAAAGAGCCTACGGGGTGGATTGCCCGTCAGGAGCTTGAAGACAAAAGAGTCTACGGGGTGGATTGCCCGTCAGAAACTCGAACAAAAAGATATAAAAAAGAGCCTATGGGGTGGATTGCCCGTCAGAAGCTCGAAGACAAAAGAGCCTACGGGGTGGATTGCCCGTCAGAAGCTCGAAGACAAAAGAGCCTACTGGGTGGATTGCCCGTCAGAAGCTCGAACAGAAAGATAAAAGGGCTTACGAGGTGGATTGCCCGTCAGAAGCTCGAACAAAAAGATATAAAAAAAAGCCTACGGGGTGGATTGCCCGTCAGAAACTCGAACAGAAAGATAAAAGGAGCTTCCGGGGTGGATTGCCCGTCAGAAGCTGGAGTAAAAAGATAAAAAAGCTTACGGGGTGGATTGCCCGTGAGAAGCTCGAACAGAAAGATAAAGGGAGCTTACGGGGTGGATTGCCCGTCAGAAGCTCAAGTAAAAAGATAAAAGAGCTTACGGGGTGGATTGCCCGTGAGAAGCTCGAACAAAAAGGTAAAGGAGCTTATGGGGTGGATTGCCCGTCAGAAGCTCGAGCAGGAAGGTAAAAGCTCGTAAGGCCCTATAGACAAATGCAATATGAAAGTTGATTTTGCTCATTGATAGAATGATAATGCATAAGATGCCTTTCGTTAATGAATGCTAATGGAGAAACCCTTATTATTTTTGGCGCAATGCAAAAGATACTTTTGATGAAATTATTTCCTTTTTGTTGTGTCTTTTCGTTATTGGCTCCTTGACCCCTTAAAAGCATGGATCCCAGTTAGTCTTGAGGATGAACTAGAACAAATCCCACATTATCAGAAAAGATATCATGCACTTTTATTTTCTGATGATAGGCGCCTTTGATGATAACTATCTCGATGGTTGATTCTCAATATTCCTTCCTCTCTTCATTGCCCTTTATAGGGGAAGCATCGTGCCCCCCATGACCTTTCGAGGCTTTCTAAGGAATTCTAACTGCTTAAAGAAAACCAATACTTGTTTCACATTTCAGTATATACTTATCAGGATGAATGCAAACACACAAATGACAAAAGTTAAGAGAAAGGGACCAAGGTAGCGAAATAAAGTAAAGGAAGTCAATGTCATTATATTTGGATTGAAAAAGGTGTACAAAGCATAAATTGCAGAACATTGCGGAGTAGAATCGCATCTCCTCAGGTGATGTCTCTATCGATGACTAATGTTAGTATCCCTCATACAATCTTGACTGCTCATTAATTGGCTTCAGAGATGTTGTTTGCCCCAGTTTCATACATCCAACCTAATGACTGCCCCAGTTCATCGGCTTGACGACACTTCCATTGTTATTTTTTTATTTTTTTGAACCCTAACTTTTGCCTAGACCGCCTTTTCAGGTTTTCGGCCTAGCGGGTTGCTCTAACTTTTGCCTAGACTGTCTTTTCAGATTTTCAGTCTAGCGAGCTTTTCTTTTTTCATTTTTTCACTTTTTCTTTTCTTTTCTTCTTCTTCTTGGGAAGTGTGTTCAAGCATAATACTTTTTGACTGCATCTGAGTTTACAGGGAGTGGAAGATCTTCCCCATCCATCCTGGTGAGAATTAAAGCCCCTCCAGAGAATGCCTTTTTCACTACGTAAGGTCCGTCGTAGTTCGGGGTCCATTTCCCTCGACGATCCTTTTGGATTGGTATAATATTTTTAAGCACCAGGTCACCCTCCCGAAACTGTCGCGGACGTACCTTCTTCTCATAAGCTCTCATCAACCTTCTCTGGTATAATTGACCGTGACACAACGCCCCTAATCTCCTCTCTTCAATGAGGTTCAATTGGTCTAGTCGATCCTGGACCCACTCAGCTTCTTCTAATATATTCTGCTTCTCTCAGTACTCTTAATGAGGGGATCTCTACTTCAATTGGGAGCACTGCCTCCATCCCATAAACTACAGAATATGGCGTTGCCCCTGTCGAGTTGCGAATAGAGGTATGATAGCCGTGTAAAGCAAAATGTAACATCTCGTGCCAATCCTTATACGTCACCACCATCTTTTGGACAATCTTCTTGATATTTTTGTTAGCGGCCTCAACTGCCCTGTTCATCTTTGGGCGGTACGGAGAGGAATTATGATGCTTTATCTTGAAATTTTCACACATCTCCTTCATCATCTTGTTGTTCAAGTTGGTCGTATTATCAGTAATAATCTCACTCGGCAACCCATAATGACAAATTAACTCTCTTTTGACAAATTTGATCACGACATTCCTGGTCACATTGGAATATGATGCAGCCTCAACCCACTTGGTGAAATAATCGATGGCAACAAGAATGAAGCGATGTCCATTTGAGGTTTTTGGTTCGATGGGTCCGATCACATCCATTCCCCACATTGAGAACGGCCAGGGTGCCGACATGACATTCAAGGGAGCTGGCGGCGCATGAACCTTATCAGCATATATTTGACACTTATGGCACTTCTTCGCATAATTAAAGCAATCAACCTCCATTGTCAACCAATATTGGCCAGTCCTCAAGATTTTCTTGGCCATTGCATGACCGCTCGCGTGTGTTCCAAAAGATCCTTCATGTACCTCCTCAATTATCCGTTTAGCTTCTTTTGCGTTAACGCACCTCAACAACACCATGTCGTGATTTATTTTGTAGAGAATATATCCATCTAAATAGAAACCCATTGCAAGTCTTCTTAGGGTTCTTTTGTCATTTTTTGAAGCACCCGGAGGGTATTCCCTTCTTTGGATGAATCATTTGATGTCATGGTACCACGGTTTTTGATCAGACTCTTCCTCTATCACTTGACAATATGCAGGATGATCACGACTTTCCATTTTGATGAGTGGTAGGTTCCTCTCGTCACTTACTTTGAACATTGAGGACAATGCAGACAGTGCGTCAGCTAATTGGTTATCTTCTCGGGGAATATGATGAAATGTGACTTCATCAAACTGCTCGATCAAACTTTTGATGCAAGGTACGGGATTAACTTGGCATCTCGGGTTTCCCATTCCCCTCTTAGCTGGTGGATGACTAATGCAGAGTCCCCATATACCTCCAGTGTCCTTGCTTTTGCCTCTATTGCCGCCAAAATCCCTAGTGCACAAGCAGAGGCTCCCTCGCAGTGACAGGGAAATAACCATTTTCTGGTGAGATTAAGATTGCCCTGATTCCGTGTCCCAACGCATTAGAAGCTCCGTCAAATAACAAGGTCCACTTTTCTTTTTCTGGTGATTGCTCGCGATCAAACAAAGTCATTATATCTTCATCTGGGAAATCACATTGCATCGATCCATAATCTTCTACCGGCTGATTGGCTAGATATTCTGCAAGAGCACTCCCTTTTATTGCTTTTTGGGTGACATAGATAATGTCATATTCTGATAGCAGGACTTGCCAGCGAGCAATTCTTCCAGTCAGAGCAGGCTTATCAAAGATATACTTGATCGGATCCATTTTGGACACCAACCAGGTAGTGTATCACAACATGTAATGCCTCAAACGGCGAGCCACCCAAGCCAAGGCACAGCAAGTGCGTTCTAGCAGTGAGTAATTGGCTTCGCAACTGGTGAATTTCTTACTTAGATAATAGATGGCATGTTCCTTCCTCCTTGACTCATCGTGCTGCCCTAGTACACAACCCATAGATTCATCTAGTACAGTCAAATACATGATGAGAGGTCTTCCTGGCACTGGGGTAACCAAGACTGGAGGCTCCTGTAGGTATTGTTTGATCTTCTCAAAGGCTTTTTGACAATCTTCATTCCATGTCACAGCTTGATTTTTGCGCAGCAATTTAAAGTTTGGTTCACATGTCGCGGTTAGTTGGGAAATGAACCTGGCAATGTAGTTCAATCTTCCTAAAAACCCGCGAACTTCTTTCTCTATTTGAGGTGCTGGCATATTGTTGATTGCTCGAACCTTTTCAGGATCAACCTCTATTCCTCTTTGACTAACAATGAACCCCAGAAGCTTGCCTGATTTCACTCCAAAAGTGCATTTGGCTGGATTCAGTCGGAGCTTAAACTTTCTTAACCGCTCAAAAAGTTTCTGCAGATTATCAACGTGGTCATCTTCGGATCTGGACTTGGCGATCATGTCATCTACGTAAACTTCTATCTCCTTATGCATCATGTCATGGAATAAAGCCACCATAGCCCGCTGATATGTTTCCCCAACATTTTTCAAGCCAAAGGGCATAACCTTATAGCAAAAGGTTCCCCACAAAGTGACAAATGTAGTTTTCTCCATATCTTCAGGTGCCATCTTGATCTGATTATATCCCGAGAAACCATCCATGAAAGAGAATAATGCATGTTGAGCAGTATTATCTACAAGAACATCAATGTGAGGCAAAGGAAAGTCATCTTTCGGGCTAGCTCTGTTCAGATCTCGATAATCAACACACATTCGAACTTTTCCATCTTTCTTGGGAACAGGAACGATGTTAGCAACCCATTGAGGGTACTTTACAACTTCTAGGAAACCTGCATCCAGTTGTTTTTTGACCTCCTCCTTGATCTTTAAGGACATTTCCGCTTTCATCCTTCGTAGCTTCTGCTTTACTGGAGGACACTTCGGCTTTAATGGCAATTTATGTTCTGCTACACTGGGGTCTAACCCTGGCATGTCTTGGTACGACCATGCGAAAACATCTTTATAATCCACCAACATCCTGATCAACCTGTTCCGCTCCTTTTCTTTCAGGGAAAGGCCAATCTTGACCTCTTTTTTATCATCTTTGGTTCCCAAATTGATTAGTTCACCCGTCTCTTCATGGGGCCGAATTTCCCCGGCTTCTTGTTCTACCAATCTCACAAGTTCCGGGGGAATTTCCCCGTCATCATCAACAACCTCCTCAGCATGATCAATGGAATAGTCAAAATTGTATGATGAGTTACTAACACTGTCGTTTTCAAGAGAGTCACTTTTAGATCTGCATTTTGGTAATTATCAGGGAAAGATGAATTAATAAAGGTTAAAGACGAGCGACTGCATTTATTGGTGAGGAATGGTGAACAAAAACGAAAGTAAAAAGAGGGATAACAACACAAAGATACTGAATGCATGCATTTATTGATAAGTCATACTGAAACAGAAACAAGTAAGCCCATTACAACAAAATTCCTAAAGCCTTGGGCAGAGCTAGAGGATAAGCATTACAGAATTACTTTGAAAATGACTCTATGGTCTTGAGGAACTCAATGATCTCCCAATTGTTGAGCTCTGTATCCGGAGAGCATGGATACACCGGATTGATACCATGATCGGCAGGATAATCATCTTCAATAGCTGCTGCTTGGTCCAGGAATGCGAACCCTACACTTCGGAAGCTCTGTCGAATGTCACAGATAGGAACCCTTTCAGTCTCGTATTCACGATTTTCCAGCCGAGCCAACCTCTTTCTTTTCTTCTCTTCTATAACCCTCATCTTGTCGGCCTTGGTGGGTTTGTATCCCAACCCAAACCTGTCCTTGTTCTCAGTGAGCATGAGAATGTCAGCGACACCTTGGCCGTTCTTCCCCAAACTGCTTCCAGGTCGGTATCCTCCTTCGAGCATAACCTTGGCCATCATGATGGATGCTTTAGATGACCGAGGTTTCAAGAGTGGAACACTATCTCCAACATAGGTGGCATTGGCAATTTCAAGTGACTGGAAGGCGGTCTCGAGAGCTTCATCGGCAGTTTCAATATAAGGGGTTGTTGATGGCTTGCTTACTAACAGATCCTCCTCTCCAGAAACAATTATCAACTTACGATGAACAATGAACTTCACCTTCTGGTGCAATGTGGAAGGAACAGCTCCAGACGAATGGATCCATGGTCGTCCTAGGAGACAACTGTAAGTTGGTGTGATGTCCATTACTTGGAAGAGTACTTCAAAGGTGCAAGGGTCAATCTGAATGGGCAATTCGATTTCTCCCATGACTTCTCTTTGGGTGCCATCGAAATCTCTTACAATCATTGTGCTTGGCTTCATATGAGTTCCATCAAAAGGTAATTTTTCCAATGTTGACTTTGGCATTACATTCAAAGAAGAGCCATTATCAATGAGAACCCTAGCCATGACATGGTCTTGGCACTTCACAGAAATGTGAAATGCCTTGTTGTGCCCCATACCTTCAGTTGGTATTTCATCATCGGTGAAAGTGACATAATTATCAGCAACTATGTTACCTACAATGTTATCGAGCTTATCAACTGTGATGTCATGTGAGACATGAGCTTGATTTAACACCTTCATCAGTACTCTCCTGTGTGGCTCAGAGTTCATCAATAGAGACAAAAGAGATATCCGAGCTGGAGTTCGATTTAACTGATCCACAACCCTATATTCACTCTGCTTGATGAACTTCAAGAATTCACCGACTTCTTCATCAGATACCTCCTTTTTATTCTCACCCCCGTTTGCTTCCTTGTCATCTAGAATTCCTTCCACCTTCCCTTTCCCTTTGTGGTCCTTTCCTTCCTTTTCTATTTCCACCCTTCACAATACCTATGGAGTGTAAATGCGACCACTCCTAGTCATTCCACCAATACCTGAAATGTTGGTAACCACAGTAGTCTCGTCGGAAGGATTGGGTTGAACCTGCATCTCATATTTCCAGGGTACCGCTTTGGTATCCTTGTAAGGGAAAGGACTTGGAACTTGGATGACGATTGGTGTTGGCCCACTTGGAACCGGCAAAGGTTTCTTCTCAGTATAGTATATCACCACTGGTTTTGGAGTGACTTGCTCAGGAACTGGTTGAGGATTAACCACAACAGTAAAAGGGGTTATCTTAATTGGGGTTGGAGAAATCGTAGATTCAACAACCATATTGATGGCATACTCATTTGATTCACAACCAATTAAGATAAACTTCATATCTATTAATTGTTGCACAACTTGCCGAAACTCTGAACAGTCTTCAATCGAATTCCCCATGTTCCCATCAAAGTCACATCTTATCTCTCCATCGAGAGCCTTTTCTTCCATGATCGGGATTTGGATCAATCCACATTTGCACATCTCTCTAAAAACAACTCTCATAGGAGTCCTAACATCGGCCACTTTACTCTTGAGAGTATGTTCCAAGAAGCTCTCAATGGCATTGACTCCCGAACTCCCATGATTTGGCATAGGACCCTGTGCCACATTTGGAGCATCCTTCTGAAAGCTCAACCATTTGGCATTAATCAGATCTTGCACCTTAAACTTCAAAGCTTTACAACTCTCGGTGGAATGACCTGTGGCCCCATCGTGATATTCACATTGAGCATTTAGGTCATACCACTTTGGATAAGGAGGGTCTATTGGTTTTGTCGGGATAGGAGTTAGCACGGATTTGCTCACAAGTTGGCGGAATAATTCAGTGTAGGTAATAGGTATCGGGTCAAAACGCACTGGCTTTCTTTCCGAGTTATACGATGGTCTTTTTTGGCTGGTGTTTGGGTTTGGATTTAGGGGTGACACAATTTGAGATGGCACAGTAGGGTGTGTTTGAGGCTGAGAAGGGTATGATGGTCGGTAAGGAGCCATCTGTTGAGGATTTGGAAATTGTGAGGTGGTGGCGATGTATGGTTGGTTGTCTTGGTGATATGGAGGTGGTTGATAATATGGGGCGTATTGGGCTTGGAAGGCGGGTGTTTGGTTCGGTCTCCATTGGTTCGGTTTCTTCTGTTCAAAGGTTACCGCATGTGCTTCCCCCTCTTTCTTTTTCACAAACGGGGCTTTCTTTGGGTCGTTCCCTACTGAAGTCTCGGTGATCTTGTCATTCCTCATTTCACTTTCAATTCTCTCGCCAATGATGACCATGTCAGAAAAATTTGATGACACACTCCCAATCATCCTATCATAGAAGGGCGATTGGAGTTTATCAATGAACATTGCTACGATTTCTTTCTCGGTTAAGGGAGGCTCCACCCGAGCAGCCAGTTCCCTCCATCGTTGTGCATATTCTTTGAAAGTCTCTACGTCCCTTATTGACATATTTTGGAGCTGCATCCTATCGGGAGCCATGTCAATATTGTACTTGTACTGCTTCAGGAATGCATTTGCTAGATCTTTGAAGGATCAGATGTGTGCCCGCTCGAGATGCGTATACCAATTTGAAGCTGCCCCAGTCAAACTGTCTTGGAAGAAGTGAATCAAGAGTTTATCATCTTGGGCATGTGACGCCATCTTCCTAACATACATGGTCAAATGGTTTTTGGGACAAGTGGTTCCCCGATATTTGTCAAATTCGGGTACCTTAAATTTCGGCGGAATTACAACATTTGGTACCAGACAAAGGTCCGAGGCATCCCGAAGACCATAACTATTTACCCCTTCAATGGCCCGCAATCTTTCCTCTAGTACTTCCAGCTTTTCTTTAGATTGGGAATTCCCTCCCGACTGATTTACTGGAGTTTCTCCGTACATATTATGGGGAAATGAATATGGCATGGAGGAGGAACCGAAGTTTGGCATCATTTGAGCCCCCTAGGGTCCATAATGTAGAGTGTATTGTGGGGGGCTTGGATTGACAGAAGGTGTCACTATCGGGCTGTTACCATCTGTAGGGTTGACATTTTGTGTTTGTGGTATTTCGACAGCATTGGTGGGGATTTGTGTCTGAGTGATGTGTTCGGAGTTCTGAATGCCATCTTGTGGACTGGGGGCTGTTGGTGGTACAAATCCACGAGGCAAAACGTATGGGGGATTGTTCGGGTCAAGTGAAAAATGAGTTTGGTTGAGAGGCATCATGGCCCCTAGTTGGTTGAAGCCTTGAATAGGAATATGAGAAAAACCGGGCGGGATGAGAGGTGTGGCTGGCTGTCCTTCGTTCGAGGCTGGAGGGTTCTCCTCTGTGTTCTTCTCCTTATGCATTTCTTGTAGGATCTCCATCATCTTAGTCATCTGATCCTTGATTTGACTGACTTCATCCCTGATATCTTGGACTTCTTCTAGTTCATCCGCCATGGCTCTCGCCTGTGATCGAGTTCGATAAGGGTGTCTCGGAGAGATTGTTCAGAAGAGTCACACTGTTTTAATCAGAAAAAGTAAGAACATTGCAAAAAAAAGAAAAAGCTTTAGTGAAAACCACCTATGGAGTCATTATTTATTATTTTATTTTATTTTATTTTTTCTTCTTGAGTTAACACCTTGTGATTGACAAGAGATGGTCCCTCCATCCCACACAGAGAGCATTGTGCTCATAAGATGAAATGGAGTTGACAACAAATCTAGGGGAAGAACATCTCTCTACAATAGATGTTGTCTTAAACACACTAGCAATTGCGAATTGAGACATCCCGACCTACCCTTTGCGCAGAAGGAAGAATCCTATAAGGCAAAGATGTAGTTGACGACATACTTAAGGGAGACCATGCTCCATGATAGGTGTCGTCGCAAGTCAAGTGTAAGAGTTGGAGTGCGAAGGAATCATAGAGGCAAGAACAGATTTCATTAGAAGCAACACATAGATTGGGATTACATCATTGTCAAATCATAATTTTCAACATTGTTACAACATTTCATCCTAAAGTCAACAGCTTAGGTCTCTTTCTCTTTATCCCTCGAGCAAACCCTCCACACATTTGCATAAAATCATCCAGTTCAGGACGGGAGACGAAGCATAGGGTCCGCACAGATTTGTTGTTCTCGCCTTCTCAAAGCTTTGGACAAAATTCTGAATGCAATGGCTTAGATCCAAACTCATGCTCACATATCTGTTTTTCCATATGTCAATATCTATCCCTCGCTCTCGCGCTTCTTCTCTCCACCACTTCACGACATTCATTGCTTGAACCACATGATCATGATAATGTTTTACCGAGGTCCACCCTAAATCGGACTCCTTCTTGATTTTGACCATTAGGATATTCAGTTCTTTGACCTTTTGTACCAATTCATCAGTCATCCTACTTTGTGCATAAATTTGCTTCTGTAAGTTGCTATTGACTCCCCTTTGTCGATCAACCTCCATCTCTAATGAATTTCTCATACCTTCTTAGTGGATGACTTTTTCTTCTAACTGACGCTTTTATTTTCTTAGCCGATGCCTTTCCGTTGTCAAGGACAATACTTTTCTTTCAAGATTCTGGACCTTAGCCATGATGCTTGGTGAGACATTACTGTATTCATCTGGACTCTTGAGGTTGTGGAGATATCTGCACACAAATCTTTTAAGTGTTCATTTTCCTTGGCTAACTTCTCATAACACTTCTGTCCAATGGATATTTTTAACTCGGTATCTTGCTTTTGTTGTTCCATTTCCTTCATTTATGCTTCTAGAACTTTCAGTTGTTCTGTCATTTGAGTTACCATAGGGGAGTGATCTTTATCTTTCATGTTTTCTGTCGGAAAGTTGACGGGACCTTTCCTTGATTTTCTCCATGCTTCATATTCTGAGACAATGATTAGGATTGGCCGGTCCAATTGTGCTCTCCCTGCCATCTTCACATCTATCCATGCATTTCTAACTGATTTTGCCAACAACTTGGTATTCTCTCCATCCTCGTACCGGAAACAGCATCCGCCGAGTTGTTCTTCTCTTGGCACGGTTTGCGTCCAACAAAGCTGTCGTAAGACTATGGCGGGTGTGTAGGATATGCACCCTCTTGGACCCATCAAAGGAACATTGGGATAGTCACCACAACTATAAATGATATCTTGCCCCTGCTGACCTTCGTACCATGGGCATACCCATCTAAAAGAGTCCATTTCCACTTTGTCAAACTCACTCTTCCATTCTTCTTCATTTAACTGTCTCATAGGGATGTTATGGAAGCCTCTTAGAGGATCTGAATGGTGGGTGATATAACCTTCTGCATACATGTGAGTCATGGGCCACACAAAGAGCAACTGTGCACAACATCAGAGCTTCCCCTTTGGATTCCGCTGGCAAAATTCTAAAGTCAAAAGCGTTTCAGCTAACACTGCCGGCATGGGGTTTTTCTTTCATTCTACTGTGAAGAATACAACCATTGCTGCTTGATCTATCATGTCCAGTGCTGATGGAAATAGAACCAACCCATATATTGTTAGCGCCAATACCCTCTCAAAGGTTTCTCAATCTTGACGATCCATTAATTTCTTCAAGTGATTTTCGAGAAGAGTTCGGGTTAACCCTCGCGAGTTTGAGTGCCCGTTCAACTTCACATCATTTCCAGGAAGCCCCAGTAACCCTGCTATGCTTGTAGTGGTCAAGTATTGCCCCAAGTGAAAGTACACGATGGGATTTTCCTGCATTGGCAATCTTAACAGGCAGCATATTCTTCAATGGTGGGAGTAATGTCCATGTTTGGCAATTCAAAGCATCTGAGGTGGGGGTTCCAATACTGACACAAAGCACTCAAAGCAGCAGTCTCAACAGGTATGAAAATTAGGTCCAAGATCCCTCCATACTTCTTGGCGAAGCTTCTTCGACGTTCTTGAGGCAAAGATTGGCTCAGCTCTTTCAGATTCTCTAATGAGTTTAATATCACCCTGGAGCTCTTGGTGGTGGGAGCATTGCTAGTGTGTCTGACTTTTTCCATCTCTTGTAATCAAAGGTGTTTCTCAAACCAAATTATATGTGGAGGGAAATTTTAATTTGTTAATAACATTTGGATGGCAAATTTACTTATGCATGAGAGTGTAAAAAAAATGCATGAATGACATATTAACAATGCATGACTTAAAGTACTATATGCACGCATGCAATGAATAATAATGAGTGTAACAGGATGTATGAATGAATGGCATATTGAGGCGTTTGTGGAATACGTGCATAAAATCATTATGAAGCATGTGATTGTTCATGTTGCAGAAAAAGGTGGAATGTGCTCCCTTTTGTCCTACATGGGTCATATCCTAAAGTTTGAATTTGAGGTCAAGACCCTAGTTCGGTAGGCTACTAATGGCATTTTAGGTGCATGACTTTCGGGACAGATCTAGACCCCTAAACATATGGCCCCCGGATTACCCTCATCTAAAAATGAGGACCCGAATCCATGAACCTCACCACAGGGACCAATAAGTCACAATTTGGCAGTCCATGTTCCGGTAGCAATCCGGGCGGGAGAATCAATGTCTGTCAGGGATGCAAAAGCATCACAATAACATCACTGAAGCCCCTTCTAATCTTATGGCATTCCAAGACTCGGGTATAGAGCCCAAAAGTGTGTGAATATGCGATGGTGATGTGTGTGCCAGGAGCAAGCAAACCTGCACAAAGCCTAAAAAACTAACCCCAAACCTGCAAAAGAACAACCAACATTTACAAGAGTTTTCTAACCTAAGGTTGCAAGAATGTACAAAGACATTTATAAGAACAACTAAAACTATTTACGAAAATAAACAAAAAGGGTAAAGTTAATACTTTTGAAGCTATTAAAAGAAATTGCACAAACAACTATGATAGGCCTGACTCTCAAAAGTCCCCAGTGGAGTCACCAGCTATCGCGACCGTCCCGTCCGGGAGCCACGAAAAAGAATAAAAAAAGAGGAGTCGCCACTAAAATTTTTATTGGGAAAATCTTAGAAAACCCAATTATTTAAAGGTAAACTGGTCTAAAAAAAGAGAGAGAGAGATGAGTCTACGAGTCGGTTACGAGTAGGGAAGGTGTTAGCACCCCACTTCGGCCGTTTAAAAAACGGTACCTCAAGTTAATTGTGCAAAAACATTTTAATAACCTTTTAAATATTTATTTTACCCAAAAAAAATATTTACAAGAAAAGATTATTTTTTTATTTTTTATTTTTATTAATTTTTATGTTTTTAAATTTATTGTTTATAAAAACTAAATGAGGTTGAGCATGACACATGAGTCCACAGGGTAACCTCAACTCTAAGGGACTGGATATGGCACCGCGTCCATAGAGCATCCCTAAAAATAGAAAAGTTTAATTATTTTGATTAATTATTTTAACATAAAAATAGACACAAAAAAACGAAAATTTTAATTTTGGCTTGACAAGATGATTTATCTTGCTCCTACGTATTCCCGGGTGCAATGGGAAACTCAAAGCCACGTAGTTCTTGTAGAAAATATTTGATTGGTTGATTAATTTTTTGAAAATGATTTTTTGATTTTTATTTTTTTATTTTTGAAGAGATCTTTTTTTTAAAAAAAGAGGTTTTATTTTGAAATAAATTCACTCTTGCACGGGGTCCAAGATAGCGGTGCTATACGATAAACCCTGACAATGCATACGCCACTTGAAGATGAAAATTCATACATCAACGTCATAGATTGTTGCGTGAATCCAAAATATTTACTTATTTTTGTTTTATAAAATCGGATAAAATTTTGTTAAAAGTATAAATTGAAAACATTTATTATTTTTGTTATAAAATATGATTAATTTTCGCACAGGGCCAAAGATAGTCAAGCTATACGATGGACCCTTACAATTCCTATGACACTTGAGGATGAAAAATCATACATCAACGTCATAAATTGTTGCGTGGACTCAAAAGAGATTTTTATTTCAAAAAACATTTTTAATTAAATTTTATTTAAAACAAGGATTGAAAATATATTTTTTTATATTTTTATGTTTTGTGATTTCAAATGTTTTTTTTGGTGCATTTTATAACTTAGCATCAATGGAAAAGAAACATGGCCCAATAACAAACTAACTGGCCCAGACAACCAGACCCAATAAGCTAGAAACTCTCATAAAAAATGAAAATAAAGTCAAGAAAACAAAACAAAATCAGAAGCTATTCTTCTCCCACATTACCAACAAAGGACCAAGGAGCTGCAGGCAGAGAGGAAGACGACGACGGAAGGTGAGCTTCTCACGCGGCGGCCGGTCGTTGACGGGTTCACGGTGGCTGGTCGGCGGAGGGAGGAATGCGGATCTGGCCGTACGGCAATGGCTTGCGTTGAGGGAGGAGAACGCGGTGGCAGACCGGAAGGTATGGGGCGGCACGCGGCAGTGACTCGAGGACGGGCTGAGCAGAATGGCGGCATTGGTTTTGAGCAGAGAAAGACAAAAGAGAGATGGGGAGAGTCAAGAGAGTGATCTTTTTTTTCTTTCTTCTTCTCTGTTTGGTTTTGTTTTATTTTGAGAGTGGTAATGGCTTATGGTAGGTTGAAGAGGATGAAATGATATTTGAGATAAGATGAAAAGGATGGTTATGGATGAGTGGGAGGTGTTGCTACTGTTATTGATAGGGGTTAGGGGGAGGTAGACCCTGTTCTTCTGCCTTCCTCTTTTACGCCTCCTCCTGCTTTCTTATATACCTTCCAATCCCTTTTAGTTGCAGAAGATGAAACAATGTACTCATTTTTATTTTCTATTCTTTGCTTCACTTTGTTATTACTTTTTCTTTGATACTGTAAACCTTCCATTTTAGCTACTTAGTCCCTTTTGCTCTCTGATTTGCTCAGATTATGAGTTGATACTGCATTAGAGTTGGGGCAATGTTTTCCTTTTTCATGTTTTGATTTTCAAACTTTCTCCCTCTTGCAATTTTTCCAAAGCTTGACTTTCCTCTTTGTTTCTGAAACAGATTAAATTTTTTGTCTTACTCCTTTGGCCTCACACAATCACACATATCTTCTTCTTTTCTTTATTTATTTATTTATTTTTTGTTTTGTTTTTTGGCAATATTGAGTTTTTTTATTTTTCACAATATGAATTAAAAAGAGAAAAAAAAACCAGGACAAAATTAGGTGTTCACAGATATGGTGCACCACTCATCAAAATGGTGCAGTGATGCACCACCCAAGTGGCAATAGCTAGACCAATCATTTTGACCGCTGGCATTTTTGACTTTTCAACTAGTCAAATGATCAAAACAAGTTATTTATTTGCAAAATAATATATGGTATTTTTGTACTTGCTAAAAGACCCAATTTTAACAAAAGTATTTTCATCCCTGTCACTACTCTCCTCCCTCACTGCCACCACCATCCCCCATCATCCTCCCTCACCACCACCACCATAACCTTTGCAGAACCCAGACCCCCAAAAAAAAAAAAGAAAAAAGAAAAAAGGCCAGCAAACCAGTGAAACAAGGGCCACCTGCTACAAATCCACCTATTAATCGGCGCGTTTACAAAACCAGCCGGTGACGATGGCGACGAAGGGCGGACGACGGAGACTCGCAACAGATCCGAACAGAGTGGGTCAAATCCAGACCGCGTCTGGCATGGAGCGGCGGAGCTGCGGCGAATGGCGAGGTTGGGCTTCATAGTGATTGTTGTTCGTGGTGGAGAAGCTCTGTACAAAGTGGCAATTCGTGCGAAGATAACCACGAATCCGACTACTAGAAACCCACCGGAGTTTATGTTCTAATTTTTTGGCCAGAAACGTTACTATTACACCTCACTTCAAGAACTTGTTCAACATATAAGAGGTGGTCTCAAGGAGACATCTCCATTTGTTTTTTTCTTTTGATAATTTTTCTATTGGATTCATTTATCTAGCTCCTATGGTTGTAAAAGCAATGTTGATGGTGGTGTGGGGTTGAGGGTGGTGGTGATGAGGTGAGGTGGGGTGAGGTGGAGTGTCGGTGGCGGTCGTCAGAGAAGGATGGCGGCACCGCCGCCGTCGAGTTGGTGGGAACAATAATAAAAAATAAATGCATCAAATTTTTGTTTAGTTTAATTAAAATGGGATCTAAAAAAATATACAGTATTTGAGCATCCAAAATACAGTACAAATACATCTTTGACTACAAAATAGGTTGAAAATTCAAAAGCATTTTCACTGAACTACTTGGCAAAATAATTGGACAACAAGATGCCACTTGGATGGTGCACCATTGCACCACTTTGGTGGGTGGTGCACCTTAGACAAAACCCTCATTCGAATGGTTCTTCAAGGAATCACTATAGGATGATTTCGTTCTCTTTTACAAACTTCCCAGACAACCTTGGTAGGGTTGATATGTGGAAGATTTTTAACAAGTGGGGAATTGTGTTGGAGGTTTATATCTCACCCAGGAAGAATCAATAGTGCTATTTAGTACGAACAACTATCCCACGAAATTTGACGAAACAAATTTTATCCAATGAAAGTAACTCCTTTAACGAAAATCACTGAAGGATGATGAAAGGAAAAATTGTACATAAGATTTTTCTTAACTCTTATTGACTTCGTCCGTCTTCATCAACCTCGACAGTTTCGTCTCGGATTTCATCTTCCGCCAAGACTCACACAGCTGGCCTTCTAGCCACTGCTTCTTACTGTGGATGTTCCTCTTCTTCGCCACTTACCTCACCCTTCTCGAGTTCCAAACTACGTGTAGTTACATGTTCTGCTTCGCCACTTACCTCACCGGCTCTTCTCAAGTACCAAGTGTCACATTTACTGATCTTATTGAAGAGCGAGCTACCGGGAGGTTAGTTGGCCAGCTTGGATGACGGTAAAGGTTGGTGGTGGTGATGTTGTGTTGTGGATTCTCAGGTGGCTCTATTGTTGTGACACTTGATTGAGACATGGCTCTACTGTTTGCGGTGGAACTTAACTTGGTGATAGAACCATGGCGTCGCACGACGAGACTAAAAAATGACTGAAGGACGGCTTCTTGAGTTCGTGGTGGAGACTGGATATGGTGCTTTTGTGCATTCACGATGGGACGACGTAGTCAGGGGAGATGACGACAATGTAGATCTGGGGAGCACGACAGTCGACGGTGATGCAAATCAGAGGAGAGAGCATGATAGTGGCGTAGATCAAGAAGTCGATCTCATCATTCTCTAGTAACCTGTAACAATGGTGATTGGTGTTGACTGATTACACAAGAAATGAAAATGAAGGAAGAAACATTTCGTGCAAATGGTTATGAAATAGCTTTCATACCAAACAGTATTATCCAGGAAGAATAGATCTGGAATGAGATTCAAGTTAGTAAAATTCAAGCATGACCCAGATGAGAGGGTGCTGGAAAAGAGGTTTGATGCTATTTGGATCGGCACTTACAAACTTCGAGTCAATATACCACTGCTTCAACGTGGAAAAGTTAAAAGGCAAGAACCCATGCAACCATATGTCCCAAGACGTGGTAACGACAACTTTGTTAGAAATGGGATGTCATATGCAGACATTGCTGGGAGAAGAGCATTTAATGGGCAGATTCGCAATAAAGGACAAGGCCAGCTTTAGGGGAGGAAAAACATTAATATCACTGCCAACAAAAACTGGAGAGGTATGGAATTTAATGTTGACATAGAACAAATTAAGTGGCTAGAAAGTATTTACATTGCAACTGCACATTCCCATCAGATAGCCTTTAATATCAGAAAAATCTTGTATGATGAGGTCTTGTTTTCCAGCAATGCCGCCTCGATGGGTGGTAGTTTGGTCCTGCTCACTTCGGATGCTAAAGAGGAAACCCAACTTTATTAAAGGACTCTGAATCTCTTCTGGTAAATTGGTTCACGGATATCAGGGAATGGAGTATGGATATTGTTGCCAGGGATAAGTTGGCATGGGTGTTGATTGCAGGTGTTCCCCCTCATACCTGGACAGAGGACTTTTTTATGAGCTTGGTAGAGAGGGCGGGTAGTATGATTCTTTTGGATGAAGTCACAATGAAAAAGGAGCGACTGGATGTCGCGAGGGTGTTAATCAAAGCGATGTCGAGGGAGGTCATCAACATGGTGATTAAGATCAAAATCAATGGAGACATGTTCGCAATCCGGTAGATAGAAAAGGCTCAAAGTGTAAAAATTGATCCTTTTTTTGCAACAATTTCCTTCATGCCATCCAAAAAGTCTGTTAGGGGTGATTCAGAAGGGAGTGGCTCCGGTAACAACTCCGGTGACAATTTCCTTCATGCCATCCAAAAATTTTGTCAAAGAGCTTTCGTTGCGACGAGGGTGACTGGCTAGAACGAGTCCCGTCAAATTTGAATTTTACAAATTTTGATGGGCTCGAAGCTGGGTTAGGAAATGACTGTATAACTTCGAAGGGTGTGGGATGTAAGGAAAAGAACACAAGTAGGTCGTACGGTGGTAGCTTGACGACGCCTGTCAAATTGTTGTCAAGAAAGTCAGCTGCTGACAAAGGGAAAGGTGTGCAGGTTTGCGTCGACGAGGTTAGTGAAATTAGGGTAGGAAGGCCAGGTCCATCTGGAGTCAAAAAGGAATTTGGGCCAAATGAGTTGGCTGGAGCGTCACTTAGTGGGAGTGTGATGGGGCTGGAAAACTTAAGCCCAAATAAAAGTAACTATTTCGAAAACCATCCAATCCAAAGTTGGGCCAGAGACTTCTAAGCAAGGGTGTGGGCTGGTGGCTTCAAGGACATGTGGATTGGACAAAACAAATCCCAAGCTGGTTTGAGATGTTGAGGATGCAATTTCCAACTCTTCATCCATCAGAGGGTCAAAAAGAAAAAAGGAGAAATATGGGAGTCATAGAACAATGGAGGGGGAAGGTGCGCAGCGACCAAGGAAAAACATTAATGTCTCGCTGGCCACCATATTGCAACGTCCTGTCTCAGGGAGCCTCATGCGCAAGGCAATAATCAAGCAACAAAAGAAAAAGGAGGTGGCGGGTTCGACATCCGAGGCAAAAGGAAAACGGAAACACCCTGCTGCCACTACAACAAAGAAGGCTTCTGGTGCAAAGCCAAATAAAAAGTGTGATGCCCAAGCTCCTATATCGAGGTAAATCAATCTATGTCCGATTGCCAAATTAGGAATATGAACTCTTTAATTGTGAAAACTGATTTGGAAATTGAGGCAAGAGAAACCTGGGAAAAAGGAAATGAATTGGGCGCGATGGAAAGAGGTGATGAGGGAGAGAACATTGAAAAACTGGTGGAAATGGAAAAAATATATAGAGATCAAAGAAAGAAGCATTGGTCCAATAGGGGTGATGAGGGGGATAAAACAGGTTGTCAATGAGAATCACAACTTACAACATTCGGGGGTTGGGTGGGAGTGTAAAGAAAACATCAATTAGAAACTTAGTACAAAAAGAGAAGATTGAATTCATATGTATTCAAGAAACTAAAATGAAGAGGATTGAACAATGGTTATGCCAGGTTTTGTGGGGGGATGCGGATGTGGGCTGGGTATTTAAAGAATCAATAGGGACTTCAGGGTGGTTACTTTGTTTATAGGACAAGTCGGTTTTTATGGAAGAGGAAAGATTCTCAGGGAATGGGTATTTGGGAGTCAGAGATCTTTGGGGGGAGAAAACGATACAATGCCTTATTTGCAACATCTATAGTCCTCAGGATATAGCGGCGAAGAGGCAGCTTTGGGGGGATTTATTACAGTTGAGATCGAATCATGCGACTGTCGCATGGCGCTTAGCATGTGATTTTAACACAGTCAGATTGGCGGAAGAAAGGAAAGGAATATCAAATAATCAGTTCAAAAGGAAATGAAAGATTTTGATGACTTCATAGGTAACATGGGTCTCAATGATCTGCCTCTGATGGGCAGGAAATTTACTTGGCACAGGTCTGGCGGTAGAGCTATGAGCATAATAGACCGGTTCAAAATCTCATATTAGTGGATGGAGAATTGGCCAGATATGTCTCAATGGGGCCTTGGTAGGACCGTTTCCAATCACTGTGCAGTACTTTTTTGAAAATGGTGGTACAAGACTGGGGGCCAAAATCGTTTAGGGTGATCAATAGCTGGTTTATGCATAAGGATTTTCAGAATTGTCTCAGATAGTTGGCAGAGGCTGGATGTGCAGGGATGGGGCTCGTTAATAGTCAAGGAAAAATTAAAATTGCCGAAATTCGATCTGAAATCCTGGAACAAAATCATTTTTGGTGATTTAGATGTCAATATTGAGCAGGCGGTGCTGGAGATCAAGAAATGGGATGAAAAGGCTGAACAAGGGGCCCTTTCAGAAGCGGAGGTGTTCTTGAGAAGAGAAGCCATTGATTCTTTCTAGAAATCCTCTAAGATGAAGGATGTGTTATCTCATCAGAGATCGAGATCGAGAACAAAGTGGCTGAAGCATGGAGATTCCAATTCAAAATTTTTCCATATGTGCATTAACAAAAGAAAGAGAACAAAAAATATACTTGGTCTCGGGGCAAATGGTGTTTGGATTGAGGATGTGGCCAGCATTAAAAATGAAATTCACTCTCATTTTGGAAGCAGGTTTAACGGGGATCGTTGACTGAGACCGGTTCTTGATGGTATCCATTTTAAGAGTATTGCAAACACCCAGAGCGACTTGTTAAATGCAGAATTCTCGGTTGATGAGATTGAGGCGGCTGTTTGGGAGTGTGATAACAACAAAAGCCAGGGTCCGGACGGCTACAATTTTATGTTTATCAAGATATTTTGGCATCTTTTCAGAGATGACATTTGCAGGCTTGTTGCTGAATTTCATATAAATAGTAAACTGGCAAAAGGATGTAATGCATCGTTTATAGCTCCCATTCTGAAGAAGGATAGTCCAACAAAGCTGGACGACTACAGGCCGATATCTCTTGTAGGATGTATTTACAAGAAGTTGGCCAAGTTGTTGGCCTTGAGGATGAGCAAAGTGATGAACTATCTTATCTCTGAGAACCAATCAGCATTCATGAAGGGCAGGAATATTCTTGATTAGGTGGTGGTTATCAATGAACTATGTGATTATGCAAGAAGGAGGGGTCAGAAAGGTATGTTTTTCAAGGTAGACTTTGAGAAGGCGTATGATTCATTCAGTTGGGATTTTCTTGATTACATGTTTAGGAGAATGGGTTTTAATGATATTTGGAGGAAATAGATCCAAGAATGCCTGGAGTCATCCTCCGTGTCTGTTCTAGTCAATTGGAGCCCTTCTGACGAATTTAAGGTGTCTAGAGGTCTCTGGTCGCGATGTCGCGCACGCGCCAAAAAGAACGAGCGGTTTATAAAAATGTAGTTTAGGGTGACAACTCGGATGTCGTCTCACAAGGACTCTTAGGTTGTTGTTATTAACACAAAAATCATTTTTTTGGGGGGAGGGGGGGGGGGGGGGGGAGGGGGTTGGATTGGAATAGAATAAAGAAAACAAAGCAATAAAACAGGAATTACATAACCTCAAGTGTGGTAATGGAAACCAATCACAGTAGATTAATCTAAGGAGACTAGCTCTCCATTACAAAAGGAAAACAAAACATATCTAAGAAAAGAAGATAAACTACTACTACTGACTAAATCTAACTCCTCAGTTCTGCCTTCAAACAGGCTTAAATACAGTTTCTGGAATCAGCTATCTCGCGAGGCGAACACTGTCTCGCGACGTGAATCTTATGAACAGTCTGCATCGTTTGGTCTTCTCGCGAGGCGAAGTACGGCTCGCGTGGCGAGGAATGGAAAAGTCATGGCTTCTGATCTTCAGTCTCGCGAGGCGAGTAATGGATTCGCGGGGCGAGACAGAAAGGATTGCAAATTCTGGAATAGTCATGCTTCAGGTTCGCGAGGCGAGTGACTTCTCGCGGGGCGAAGGACTCCATAATTATTTCTTTTTATTAACCTGAAAACAGAAAATAGCAGTAAGTACTTTATTTGACTCTAAATCAGCTAAATTAACCTAAAAATACTTTAGAGACTCAAAATACTACTTAAGGACAATCTAGTCTAATTTGGGCGAAAATGATATATAATTAGCACAAAGCCAAGGTTTTTCTAGTTATAAAACTAGACTAGCCAGAGGCTGATCAAAATACCCCAAACTTAAACTTTGCTTGTCCTCAAGCAAACTACAACTCAAAAACTTAAAAAGACTCAAGACTTGGCAAGCTTAAGAGATTCAATCAACTTTGCACAAATTTCAAGTAATTCATCAAAATAATTTTTCCTTCGATGTTCCCCCCTTCCAACAATATAATCCTCACATTCATCTACTTTGAACATTTGATAATTTCATCATTCAAGCAATCATTAATTTAAGCAAGGGATCCAAGTTACACACAAAAGGGAGATCACCAAATTCAAACAATCGCCTTCCTCACAAGGGCATTTAGTGTTTCACTCAATCGCTCAGTTTGTCTAGGAAATCAACAATTCACTCAATTCATCTTTCAGAAGCACTTCCCATAAATTTGATTTTCATCTCAAAATGGTTCCCACAGAAAACATGCATGCAACATCAAAAGGTCTTTTAAGGTTGTAATGTGAGACACCCCGTTGTGCCCCTTTGTGTCATTTAGTTTAAAACCTCATTATTTAATTACTTAATCGCACGCTTAACGTGAAAATTACATAAAAATTGAAACTTAATTTCTTAAGCAAATAGATTCATATAGAACAGAATATGCAAACATAAATATATTACACATACTTAAAGCATCAGAGTTATCCAAACACTGTTTCAGGGCATCCCATCAATAGGATCCCGAACTGGTGCATAGTTATACAAAACATAAGCGGAAAGATAAAGCTTTGCGACACAGACGCCCTGGCCATAACTAACTAGACCCTAATCACCATGGGTCACAGCTCGTCCTCCGGCATCCGGTTCGTAGGGAGTTCCATCCAACTCCTCCCGGTTACGTTCATCCACAGGGTCTTCTCGTACGGTTCCACAAGGAGACAAAATGCAACATACAGAAATATACAGGGGATAAGAAACAGTTCTATCATCAAAAGCGGAAAAGAGTCATAGTAAACTATACAGTAATTATCACAGACACAACATCAGTCAAGTCATCCATCTTCCATAAAATTCTTATATCCATCCTACCCTTACTCCTACAACTAAAACATGATACTGAAAATGGCTATGACTTCCCTATCATAGTTATGGTTATCGGTAAGTCGTCCAAGCGACACGTCCCATTCCCGGTGCACATCCTTAGTCATGGTGAGAATGCTCATTCAAAGCAATGACACTATAGCTGCACATTAAACCCGGTGCACACCCCGGACCGTGGGTGCTCATGCAAAGCAATGACACTATAGCTGCACGATTATCCCGGTGCACACCTTCACCATGGTAAGAACGCTCACGTAAAGCGTGACACTACAGCTGCACGATGATCCCGGTGCACACCTCTTCCACTCCCAGAGGTGCTCATGCAAAGCAATGACACTCGTAGCTGCACAAGTTAAGTTTACCCTTTGGACGGTCCCACAAGGACTTCGGGTCTTGTATGTGTCCCACATACGGTTATAGAAACAACACAACTTATGAACCTCGCAGACTCCTATGGTCATAACCTAGTGCCTTAACCTCACATCAAGACCTCAACACATGCTCTATGTCACAACACCTCTTTAACATATTTCATGTAGGTTAGGCATCTCTAAAAATCATCATGATCCTCACGCCCAAAACAACTCATCTCTTAGACCACATATATATCTTCGCTTAATCCACTAAGCATAAAGTAAATACCACACAGATCATGCATAACATCAAGTCAATCAAATATATTTCAAAACATCAACATAGCACTAAATCAGTTCAATAAAGGTAATAAAACTCAAATCAACCATCAACAGTATAAACATCAACCTAATATCGATCAACCTACAATCCCGAATCACCATGGATGTTTTATAAAAGTAATTTAAAGCGATTCTGGTCTTGTCGATTATTCGACTTCTAGTAGGGTTTAGGTCGCCCTACATAATTACTACATAATTTACTACTTATCGATTCCGACGATAGGTTGATTCTTTCCCCCACCTGGGTTATCACCGAACTCTCGAACTCGAAGCTCCTCGTTTCCTCCGAGATAGAAGTCTAAGGTTACAAAACATGAAATCATGAGTTAAAACTCAATCAAAGAACACTAACCACAAGGTACAGGTTCGGTTCATACAATAAACTAGGATTAGGATTAGGGGTTTCCGAAATTTATGCGACTCTTGGATTTATGATCCTTAAGTGCTAGAAGTTTCCAAAACACATGCAACTTAGGGATTTATGATCCTTAAGTGCTAGGAGTTTACAACAATATTACTTTAAACAAAGTTGAACAAAAATCCCACCAAGTTACACTTGATGGAGATTCGGCCTTGACCAATAAGATAGGCTAGGAACATTTAAACTTTCCAATCTCTTTGGTTTAGCATCCATTAATAGTAAGGATCTCAAAACCATGATCACTTTGGAAAAATGAAAAACGAAACACCCTAGGTCCATAACCTTTAAGATTCGGCCATCCTTGGGTTTTCATGATAGAAATATTTAAATTCTTCCAATCTCTTAGACCTTTTAGCATCCGATAACTTATGGAGCTCAAGTCTATGATCATCTTGAAAGCAACATAGGACTTTAAATAACAAATCTCATAAGCACATAAAGTAAGAACAACATAGGCCTATAAGTAATTAAAGTATAATGACATAAGTAAATGAATCATAAATGACATAAACATAAATGACATAAAAGTAAATGACATAATGTAAATGACATAAAGTAAATGACATAAATATAAATGGCATAAAAGTAAATGACATAATGTAAATGACATAAAGTAAATGGCATTAATATAAATGACATAAAGGTAAATGACTTAATGTAAATGACATAAAGTAAATGGCATTAATATAAATGACATAAAAGTAGAGTAAAAATCTTTAAACTTTCCAATCACTTAGACATAACATCCTTTAACATAAAGGAGCCTTGGTCCACGATCATTTTGGGAAACAAATCTTTAAATTTTCCAATCACTTAGACATAGCATCCTTTCACATAAAGGAGCCTTGGTCCATGATCATTTTGGGAAACAAATCTTTAAATACAAACTCATACTTTGTAAAAGTTGAAACAAGATCCATTTAAACCATATGCATGGTTTCGGCCTCATTATAAAGTAGAGGTTAGGAAACTTTGTTTTACACAACCTTTTAGTATGTTAAACAACAAGTAAATACAAGACCATAGAAATTGGTTTCAACTCAAAAGGAGTTTTCTACCATTTTTGAGAGATTTTTGAAGATAAAAGCTCATATATGACATAAAGAAGAAACTTTAGAAAAAGATGAAGTTTTTAAAGAAAAGAATACATGAGAGTATTACCCTAAGCAAGAGGAACAACTTTTATGAAGAACACTTAATGAAAAGAAGAAGAAAAACTAAAGCTTTGGAAGCTTGAAGTTAAGAAAAAGATGAAAGCTTAAGAGTTTTAATGGAGTAGAAGAAAGGAAAGTGATGAAGTGAAGATGAAGAGTGGTATTTATAGAGGAAAGGGGGAGGGTGCACGGTTTTGAGAAGAGGAAGCAAGGCTTGGAGAGGAAGTTTTGGTTTAAGGCATTGTTTGGATCATTTAAGGAAGGTTTAATGGGTTTTTCGAATAAAATAGATTATAATTTGAAAAGGGTAATCATGATTACTTTAAAGTGTGTCATAAGTATTTAAAGTATGTCATAAGCATTTAATTTGGCATCCCATCAAGCCTTCTCTCATCCTTTAGGGTTCCTTTAACTGTTTAAATACGTAACCGGTTGCACATTCGATCGTATTTTCTGAAGGTTTCACCCGAATAAAATATTTTATTTTATTTTATTTTTGAACGAAAATTTTCAAAATAACCAAAGTTGAAGGAAACATGATAAAAACCTTAACCGTCTCGTTCACGGGTCAAAATTAGGTTTTCTGCTCAGTAAACTTATACTGGCAGAGAAAACGCAGACCGACTTTCGTCTGAATTTTCAACCTAAAATTTTACTGTGACTTCATATGATAAGGTGGATTAGGAATATGATTTTATTTTATTAAACAAAATATTTTCTACTTTCATATTAAAATATAATTACTTATATTTTAATAGATTAAACAGTATAATGAAAATCAGGCGGTTACATAATGGGGCCTGGTTAAGGGTGGGATATACAAAGGTACTGGGCTGAAGTCCCTAGGAACTAAGAGAGCATGAACATTTTTGATACATTGAATTTCCACTCAAGTTCCTTTTTCCATTTTTCTTTATGCTTTGGGTGACTACAGCCCTTTTTTTTTTCTTTGACATTTTTTGTTCTTTTTTTATTTTTTTTATTTTTTTTTTGCCTTTGGCTCCAACCTTTTTATTATATTTTTTCTTTTTCTCAATCCCAGCAACACATCACACCTTGTAGCCACCCCAAACTTAGTTTCTTGCAAACATTCAGTTGTCAAGATTCCATGCTCTCCTAATCCTAAGATCAGGTTAACATGGTTTTCCAGATTTTAGGCTCATAACATGAGGTTATCAAGAATTATAGGCTAATTAGGCTCAAAGGGGCTAACTAAGGAACATGCATTAGGAATGGTTATTTTAGGCAAGTAGTTATTTACAAAGAAAATGCCTAAATCATTTGACGCAAACACATAAACATGCAAACCATAAAGAGATTCAAGCAAATTCGGGAAAGTGCAACTTAAAAGTGATTTCACACAGTTTAAAACATGTTGGAGGCTCAAATCCTCACCTGGACATTTTTGCAAATTGTTTGACTGAGATTTTATCCCTAGTTTGTGCTTCCCTTCACCCCAAACTTATCATAAATCATGCCACCACAACAAAACATCTCAAAGTTCAGTTTTCAATCACATGGGGATCAAATTTTCAAATTCAAAACCTAGGGGGAAAACAGTCAACACATAACATGCAATCAATCTATGCAAAATTCAATTAAAATCCAGCAAGCTAGCCGACACAAGACTCGACACACATACTCCTGATCTTCTCAAATTATTCAGGAGCTTTATTGAAAACAAAACGGAAATAAAGCAAGCATAATTAAAAGGAAAAGGTTTAGAGAAAACTCATTGGGGGCGGTTCCACCAGGATCCCACTGTCTGTGATACAGTGGCCACGGAATGCTTAAAGTATGAAATGATCCTCCCGGATCCCATGGCCTACAGCATAAGGATGAGAGCGGGCGCCTGATTATCATGGTAACTCCGCCAAGTGCGGCGGACTTCTCACTCCCTATCAGGTCACAATTGACCTCTTTCTCAACTTTGTCCATAAAGTCCTCCCAATAAAAGTGGGGTTCAACCACTTGGACTGACCATGGTGCAAAATCCAGAGGCTTGAACTCCATTGCTGGTTGTTCCACAGGGGGAGGTGGCTGCTCAATGAATAGTACATTTGGAGTAGCCATGATGTCAAGAACCTCGGCTGAACAAACAGCTTCACTCACACTATCACCCTGTAAAATAGAGTCAAGAAACTCAGCACAAACAGCACACGGGTTAGTGTCAGTACAGTCAGTACATGTAGTAACAGAAACTGAATTAGTAGAGGTCTGAATGTCTGGACTTTCAGCACACAGTTCATCCATCCCATTACTTTCAACACGTGCATCTACTTCCAAAGGTTCTTCGTTATCCTCAAGCTTATTGCCTTGATTGTTAGGACGGATTGCATAGCATCGAGGCAAATAAGTATCTTCTGTCAGAATGGGGCATGCCTCATACAGGTGCTCAGGCGAGCCGCACATGCCACAAAACCTTCTCTGCTGAAACAATTGCTTCAAATAAGTGAGCCTATCCATTCCATCAAAATTAGGATAATTTGTGCATGGTGGTGGTTTATAATCAACATTAGGCATATCACCAAACAGTAATTTATCCATAGCAGTACTAAGATCCATAATCAGACAAAGCAGACAAAACTAATTCAGCAAAGAGAGATTTTTTTTTAATTTTTTTTCCTTTTTTTTTTTAAATTATTTTCTGCTAATAACAACAAGAGTCCCCGGCAACGGCGCCAATTTTTGGTCGCGCTGTCGCGCACGCGCCAAAAAGAACGAGCGGTTTATAAAAATGTAGTTTAGGGCGACAACTCGGATGTCGTCTCACAAGGACTCTTAGGTTGTTGTTATTAATACAAAAATCAGTTTTTTTGGGGGGGGGGGGGGGGGGGTTGGATTGGAATAGAATAAAGAAAACAAAGCAATAAAAACAGAGCAGTTGAAAAGCTTATCAAATAGCTAAAGACGATTAATCTACTGTTCTCGATTTCCCAACTATCACCGGTTCATATAATTCCAAGCCCTAAGCGGATTCTAATCCCCTTTCGGTTGTAGCAACAATTAACAAGCGAAATCACTACTACAGATATATGTTCCTATTCCCGAATTAAGCAAACGGGGTTAATCCCTCATGAACTAAGCGAACATGAACGAACACACGCGAATTAAGCAAACGCGATTAATTATAGGAACATAACATCACCGAAATAAATCAACACAACACTATACACTCCTGAATTAAGCAAACAGAAATATATAGCATGGCATCGAAAAGAGAATAGCAAACAAAACAAGAATTACATAACCTCAAGTGTGGTAATGGAAACCAATCACAGTAGATTAATCTAAGGAGACTAGCTCTCCATTACAAAAGGAAAACAAAACATATCTAAGAAAAGAAGATAAACTACTACTACTGACTAAAGCTAACTCCTCAGTTCTGCCTTCAAACAGGCTTAAATACAGTTTTTGGAATCAGCTATCCCGCTAGGCGACCACTGTCTCGCGACGCGAATCTTATGAACAGTCTGCATCGTTTGGTCTTCTCGCGAGGCGAAGTATGGCTCGCGTGGCGAGGAATGGAAAAGTCATGGCTTCTGATCTTCAGTCTCGCGAGGCGAGTAATGGATTCGCGGGGCGAGATAGAAAGGATTGAAAATTCTGGAACAGTCACGCTTCAGGTTCGCGAGGCGAGTGACTTCTCGCGGGGCGAAGGACTCCAGAATTATTTCTTTTTATTAACCTGAAAACAGAAAATAGCAGTAAGTACTTTATTTGACTCTAAATCAGCTAAATTAACCTAAAAATACTTTAGAGACTCAAAATACTACTTAAGGACAATCTAATCTAATTTGGGCGAAAATGATATATAATTAGCACAAAGCCAAGGTTTTTCTAGTTATAAAACTAGACTAGCCAGAGGCTGATCAGTCTCAGACAAGGCGACCAAATGGCTTCATTTCTTTTTTTTATTGTGGCGGAGGGGCTAAGTGGGATTATTAATAATGCGGTTAACAAGGGGATGTTCAATGGCTACACCGCTTCCGGGGGGTGAAAGTATTTCAGTTTCACATATTCAGTATGCAGATGGTACGGTCATTGTGGGGGATGCTTCCTAGGCAAATGCATTTGCAATCAAGACAATACTCAGTATTTGAGCTGGCCTCAGGGTTAAGGGTGATCTTTTTCAAAAGCTATCTGGCGTGATTGAAGGTGGAAGAAGCTCTGGTTAGACAAGGGCAGAATTGCTCAACTGCAAACTGGGCAAAACACCCTTCAACTTTCTAGGCATTCCTGTTGGGGGTAACCCGAGGAAGTCGGTCACCTAGGATCTAGTGATCCAGTCAATGAGAATAAGATTAATGGGATCGAGGAACAAGAGCTTATCCTTTGGCGGTCGAATTATGCTTATCAACTCAGTCTTGTCTTGCTTGCCGGTTTACTACTTATCTTTCTACAAGGCCCAGTTGAAGGTGATCCAAGCTCTATCAAAACAACAAAGAAACTTTATTTGGGGGGAAGGGGGAGTGTAAATAGAAGGAAAATGGCTTGGGTGAAGTGAGAAACGGTTTGTAGATCAAAGGAGGAGGGGGGCTTGGGAATAAAAAACCTACATAATTTTAACTTGGTTTTTCTAGGCAAATGGAAATGGAGGATGCTATCAGAGAGGAATGGCATCTGGCTAAAAGTTATTAAGGTAAGATATGGTGACTCTGTTAGGAGAAGCAACTTGTTTCACAACTCAGGTGAGATGGCAGAGGGATCAACATGGTGGAGGGATCTATATAGACTAGAGGACTCTGACTCACCTAAACCGGGGTGGCTCTCCTCGGGGTTGAGCAGAAAATTAGGTGGAGGGGGAGATATACAAATCTGGAAAGAAAAATGGGTTGGCTGGACCTTTAGGGTCTAGGTTTACTAGGCTCTACCAAGTCTCTTTCCTTAAGAATGCAACGGTACAGGATATGGGTGTTTGGAGAGATGGGTCTTGGCATTGGGATCTAAGGTTGCGTAGGAATATTTTTGTTTGGGAAAGCACATTATACAATGACTTGCTTTTGGTACTGTCTTCGTTTCTGGTGAAACAGAACCTGGATAATGGTTGGGTCTGGAATGAGGACAAGTCAGGGGTGTACTCCGTCAACTCTACCTATAGGGCAATCTCATCAAATGTCAGTCTCCTAGATAAGCACTTCTTTAAGCCTTTCTAGGACAAAATAACACCTCTGAAGGTTGCTTCTTTCTGTTGGAAAGTAATTCTGAACAAAATCTCGACCAAGTCAAACATGTTGGTTAGAGGTGTAACGCTCTTTGTTATATTAGTAACCCAAATTAATTTCAATAAAAATCCTTCAAAACATTTAATTAAAAAAACACAAGTCATAAAATTTTTCTCAAATAACTAAGTATGAAAATACCTCGTATTAAATAAAATAATAGTATTTACAAAGCATTGAAAAATATCATTAAATCCAATCATTTGAATAAAAACTAAAAGCCTCAAAACCGGGCGTCTAATTACAATCTGAGAAAAATAGTATGTAAACCAAAGAACGTCGTCCGCATAATAGTCTAAACCATACTACATTACCAACCAACTAGCTAATCAGATATAACTCGTCAGATCACTGGATCCTCAACAGCGATGTCCTCGGGCTCTGAAAACAACACTTATAATGAGATATAAAATCCCAGTTCACAACAATACATTTATAAATTGTTTCGAAAATAGTGTTGTTCTCAGCCGGTGCGGTAACCGGAAAACTGTCCCTGGTATCCGCTAATTTCCAAAAATAATATATAAAAAATACTTTTAATACCAACAAAAATTTCATCAAGTCAAATGCATATAGCATAAGGTCAACTCGTCTCAATGCATCACATTCCACATACCAAGTAAATTCTAAATTAATCCAAGTGGCTCGAAGGCCTCATAACTAAACTGGTCTCATGCCGGCATGCCATAGATCTCACACATCACATGACAATGGCGTCCCATTGCCCACCCATACTCATGAGGAATGTTTCGATGTCACCCTCCTGTCGGGGACATTTCTATTTCGATACCTCCCATGTGGACATGGCGGTATTTCTCCCTTTTCGACATCTCAACGTGTGGCGGTGTTACTTTCGATACCCTTTTTTAGGCGGTATTGCTCTTTTTCGACATCCCAATTATATGGGGATGTTACTTTCGATACCCCATTACAGTGATATTCATTTTCGATACCCCTATCATAGGTGGTATTGCGGCAAACATCATACAACATATTATAACTCAAATATGTCATGTCTCATGCATGTAACAAACTATTTCCCTCAATTTTAAACATATAAACTTCCACCAATAACAAACAATCATGAATATCACAACATATCATACATGAATAAACACGTTACAACATCAATTAATCAATTAATTCCCCTTTTAAACAAAACCCCAATTTTAGAATTTAGGTTACTAACAATATACAACAAGTCAATTAAAGACTCTCAAAACCACATGGTAATCTCTTATCAACAAAAACAATCATATATACCATGGAAAGGGTTCATAAAAAGTATTGTTACTCACCTCTTGAAGACCTCCAAATAGCTCTAAGCGTTTCCTACTGTCAATCCTAACGTTTGCCAAGAGTTATCATCATCTTCCTCTTCCTAGACTCCCTCTTCCACAACTATCTCTTCTTAATCCTTGAATTTCTTCTCTTCTTAGCCTTTTGAGTTTCTAAGTGTAATTGGGGTTCCAAAACGCACCCTAAGAGTGTTAAGATTCTATTTATAGAGCCCCCAATAGCCCAAAACGTGTAAAAACGCGCTAAGCCCGCTTACTCTGCATATGGTGTTGTATTTCGCACATATATTGAGTTACAGACATTCAAAAATTATAACTTTTATATCGTTGGAAAGATAAAATAATTTTCTACAACTGTTATGAAGACCACGAAATCTGAAACCGATGTTTAGATAGTCAAAACATGGATATAATTTTAAAAAATGGTTCTGGCGCTGGAACATGAATAGTGCGTACGAATTTGGTCATAACTTGAGCTACAAGAATCCAATTTGGACGAATTTGGTGTCTATAGAAAGCTAAGAGACAGGGATATATTTCTTATGCAGATCTCGAATTCAAACAAGTTCTCTTTGGTTACGAAACATCCATCTGAAGTTAGGTATCTAGTCATATTATGCGAAATTGAGCTTAAAACACTCAAAATATCTATTTATAATGGGTAACACAGCATGGGCCTTGATATGCTTATGTTTCCTATCATTATTGCCGCATTGATTTAGTCTAGGGTAGGTTCTTATCCTTATTTTTATTTTATTTTTTTAAAATCAATTTTACATTATTGTGGAACCCACTGGATTTTTATTATAAAGAAAACAATTATAATAAACTCTTGTATATACTACCCTTTTTTTATTAAAATAATTATATTTGAATTTTTAGAATGTTACATGTCTCCCCTTCTTAGAGAATTTCGTCCCTGAAATTCATCACATACTCACACACATATTTTAACATATGCTGAAAACCAAACATAAATGTTACCTTACCTTAAACAACAAGATCTGGGTATTGACATAGGATGTCCTCTTCCATCTTTCAAGTAGTTTCCTTCGGAGTTAATCCTTTCCCACAGCACTTTCACCAATGGAATTGTCTTTTTCCTTAGAGTCTTTGTGCCCTTGTCCAAGATTTGACTAGGCCTAGGCTTATAGATCCAATTATCCTTCAATTGTAAAGACTCAGGAGCTATCACATGAGACTCATCAGGTACATATTTTCTAAGTTGTGACACATGGAAAACATCATGAAGATTTGCCAATTGTGGCAGAAGAGCCAATTGGTAAGCAACGGGCACGACTCTTTCGAGAATTAGGAAAGGTCGCATGAAACAAATGTTAAATTTTTAATGTGTATAATATGTGGATTAGCATTAATTGGTGGTTAAATTATAATTAAATTATTAATATATCAGTTATAAAATTAATTCTTAATTACGTAACCAATTGGTGAAATTATTGTTAGGTATTTACTAAGAGTGACCCTATGATGGACTGGGCCATTCTGATGTTAACCCGTTGAGAGGTCCCTACTCTCTGCTGGTAGGTTAAAAGGGATTGCCTCCCCATTAGGCATTCTAAGAGACACATACTGAAAACCAACCATGAAGAGAGGAGTAACCCTTTCACATTCTGATGGATTCTACGATGCTCCAAGGTAAACAATCTTCTCCTCTCCTTCGATTAACATGTGTAATATGCTATGATTTGTATCTGTATGATGTTTAGAATTATAGGTTATCCTTCAATTGGTATCAGAGCCTTACAGATACATATTATAGCTGTTATTTCGTGGTTTATTTCAAGAGATTAGTTCCGTTTTGCACAATCTCATCCTCGAATTCGAAACCCCTATTCCAGCTAATGTTTTCGATAATTGATTGAGGGGTTTTCCTTTCTACATATAAACGAACAACATACTAAAAGATCATGAGATTACGTCATGTATTTCGTTGAAATCGAATGGAAGAATTTCACGTTTTCAAACGAAAACCGTTTTTCGATCTAAAACAGGTTCCGCATTTTTCGTTCCATAAAATCAAAAATTTATTTGGGGCTTCTCTTCGTCAGTGTTTTGTGACCATAACCCTAGAATTACACATCATTATGTTGTCTGTGTTGAGAGAACGAATCGGGTATGTATCGCGGGTCACTTCGACCCGTTTTTGGTTGCTGGGCGAGGAAGATGACCTCTCCAAATTCGCCCCGCGAGTGTATGCTCGCCTCGCGATTCTGGACATCAGCATCTGTTGGAATTCCATATTCGCCTCGCGAGATACTTCTCGCCTCGCGAACCTGAAAGTCAGCAGAACAGTGAAAATTTCATCCTCTCTGGTTCGCCCCGCGACTACTCTTCTCGCCTCGCGACCCCGAAGGCTGACTGTTCTGGGAAAATGCAAGGTTTATGGGTCGCCTCACGAACACTTGACTCGCCTCGCGAGTACCCGCGAGAAGACCAAACGTTGCTGACTTTTCACAATATTCGCCTCGCGAAGGGGTGCTCGCCTCGCGAGTGGACTTAATTTCTGAACAATATAATTGTAGCATGACTATTGATATTTTGTATAGTTATGAACTCACCTATCGTGGGTATAATTATACAAAATTTGTGTTATTAAATAATTAATTATTCTAATGTGTTATATTTGTATTATATTAATAATAATTATACCATATCGGTGTACTATTATTAATGTAATTCGTTATTATACATCGTACTATTGTCTCAAGCTTATGTCAATTATGGTTTTCAAGTACCCTATCGGTATTAGAAATTTTGGTGATGTAAGTTTTGTACATTGTATTATTCTTCTTATTATATTTCTTATTTATTATGATTCGGGACCCTTAGGCGGAATTATAATGAATAAGAAATTTGTATTATGGGCAAGATTGGCTGAACATATATATGGAATCATATTACCTTTCAATTCTTAATGATTCCTTATTCTTTGTTTTATATCAGCCTCCTTCCCAAATTCTGTCAAAACTCTGAATGGGACAAACTATGAGGACTGGAAAGAGTCTCTAGATCTCTACTTAACCATTGCTGACTTGGATCTGGCCTTGAGGGAAGACAAGCCAGCAGCTCTCACAAATGAGTCTACTGCAACACAGAGGATTGCTTATGAGAAATGGGAACACTCTAATAGAGTGTGACTGAAAGTGATGAAGTATACTATGGAAAAATCCATCAGGCAGAGTATCATAGAGATCGATAATGCTAAAGAATATCATAAAGCTGTTGGGGAGAAATTTATGACTTTTGAGAAGGCTCAGAAAAGTCAGTATCTTTCCTTGTTTGACAAGACCAAATATGATGGGGTCAGTGGTGTGCGTGAGCATATCATGAATCTGATGCACTATTACAACAAACTGAAATCTCTTAAAGTTGAAATTGGCGAAAGTACTTTAATCTACCGGGTTCTTGAATCTCTTCCTTCACAATTCGATGTTATGAAGACCTCTTACAATACAGTAAGGCTGAATGGACAAGTGGACGAGATGATTGCCATTGTTACACAAGAAGAAGAGTCCATTAAAAAGGGTAAATCACACAAGTGCTCATTTCTTTGCATCCGATCCAAATCCAACTTCTAAGTCGGGTTCAAGATTTGTGAAGAAAGATCAAAAAGGGAAAGAAGAAAAATGCAAAGCAAAGATCTGCAGCTAAGAAAAATTTCTTCGAGGGTAACTGCAAGTATTGTAAGAAGTATGGCCACAAGGTAGATGATTGCTATTTCTTGAAAAAGAAACAAGAGAAGCAAGGTATATTCCTGGCTCTAACATGCTTTGAATCCAATGTCATTGATGTTCCTCCAAATACTTGGTGGTTAGATTCAGGTGCAACCATTCATGTTGTGAATTCCTTGCAGGGGTTCACAAGCCTGAGGAAACCAAGTGATGCTGAGTCTAAAATTATTATGGGAGATGGAGCTGGAGTTTCTGTTATTGACATTGGAATTGTTTCTTTACTTTTGCCTTCTGGACATAATTTGTTTTTAAAAGATGCTGTGTATGCACCTTCTATGAGAAGGAACTTGATTTCTGTTTCTGCTTTGGATAAATGTGGTTACACCTTTAAGTTTGGTAGTGGAAAATTGATTGTTTGTTCAGATTCTATTTCCGTTGGTTCAGGGGTTTTACGTGATGGCCTTTATATGTTGAATCTACATGACATGTCTGTCAATTCTGCTGTTGGAAACAAACGCAGTAGGATTAATGAACATTCTTCTATGTTATGGCATCGACGTTTGGGGCATATTTCTAGGCCCCGTATTGAGAGGCTAGTCAAGGAAGGTATTCTTCATGATCTAGACTTCTCCGATTTTGATACATGTATTGATTGCATCAAGGGCAAATTTACTGCCAAGGTTAGGAATAAAGCAGCAAATAGGTGTGATGATGTGCTACAGTTGATTCACACCGACCTGTGTGGACCTATTACACCCACTGCCATGGGTGGATATGGGTATTTCATTACCTTTATAGATGACTTCTCGAGATATGGATGGATAGATCTCCTTCAAGAAAAGTCTAGTTCCCTAGATGCTTTCAAATCCTTTAAGGCTGCTGTTGAGTTGAAAACAGGTAGGAAGATAAAATGTGTAAGATCTGACAGAGGTGGAGAATTCTATGGTAGATATAATGAGACGGGTAGAAACCCAGGACCTTTTGCCAGATTTCTTGAGGAATGCGGTATTGAAGCTCAATACACTATGCCTGGTACTCCTGAGCAAAATGGAGTTGCAGAGAGGCGTAACCGCACACTTATGGATATGGTAAGATGTATGTTGAGCCATTCATCATTGCCAGACTTTCTTTGGGGAGATGCCTTAAAAACTGCTGTCTACATTCTAAATCAAGTACCCAGCAAGTCTGTACCAAAAACTCCATATGATCTCATGAGTGGAAAGAAGCCGAGTTTGAAACATTTTCATGTATGGGGTTGTAAGGCAGAAGTTAGACCTTATAATCCTCAGTCTAAGAAGCTTGATCTTAAGACTGTTAGTGGTTTCTTTATTGGCTATTGTGTGGGTTCCAGAGGTAGCAGATTCTATTGTCCATCTCATTCTATGCGAGTCGTCGAATATGATCGAGCGATTTTCTTTGAGGATGACTTGGATAGTGGGAGTGATATACCACGACCAGTTACTCTTAGAGAAGATCGCACCATAGTTCCTATACCATTTGTTCCTTTTCCTACTGAAGTTATGATTCCAGCTAATGATGATGATCAGAATCTTCAACATGAAGATGGTGTGGCAGCACCACTAGTAGATGAACAAGAACATGATCTTATTGTTGATGAAGTTCCACTGAGACGATCTCAAAGAGTGCGCAGACCTTCCATACCAAATGATTATGTTGTATATCTTCAGGAACATGAGTTTGACCTCAATGATGATGATGATCCTATTACCTTTAAGGAGGCAATTTCTAGCTCTCATGCTTCTGATTGGCTGAATGCTATGCATGATGAGTTGTCTTCTATGTCTCATAATGGTGTTTGGAATCTAGAGGATTTACCAATTGGTTGTAAACCTGTTGGATGCAAATGGGTTTTCAAAACCAAACGTACTCCAGATGGTAAAGTCGAAAGGTACAAAGCCAGACTGGTAGCTAAAGGCTATAACCAAAGAGAAGGCATTGACTATAAGGAGACTTTCTCACCAGTCTCTACAAAAGATTCATTTCGAGTTGTCATGGCTTTGGTAGCTCATTTTGATCTAGAACTTCACCAGATGGATGTGAAGACGGCTTTTCTGAATGGAGACCTTACTGAAGATGTTTACATGGTTCAGCCTGAAGGTTTTACTGAAACAGGCAAAGAGCACTTGGTTTGCAAGCTGAATAAGTCTATTTATGGACTGAAACAGGCCTCCAGACAATGGTATTTGAAGTTTGATCAGGTTGTCACTTCTCTTGGCTTCAAAGAAAATGCCTCAGATCAGTGCGTTTACTTGAAGACTTGTGAGGGTGAGTTCATCATTCTCGTTCTATATGTTGATGATATACTTCTTGCTAGCAGTTGTGTTAAAATTCTTACCGAGACAAAACTTATGTTGAGTAGCCACTTTGATATGAAAGACCTTGGTGATGCTTCTGTTGTTTTAGGCATCCAGATTTATCGTGATAGGTCACGTGGTGTTCTTGGATTGTCTCAAAAAGGATATATTGAAAAGGTCCTCAAAAGGTTTAATATGCATTCTTGCTCCCTATGTGCTGCACCTGTTCAAAAGGGTGAGGAAAAATTTTCTAAATCTCAATGTCCTCAAAATGATGTAGAAATAAATGAAATCGAAAAAGTCCCATATGCTTCCGCTGTTGGCAGTTTAATGTATGCTCAAGTTTGTACTCGTCCCGACATTGCTTTTGCTGTAAATGCTTTAGGGAGATACTTGAGCAACCCAGGTTTGGGTCATTGGAAAGCCGTAAAAAAGGTCATGAGATATTTGCAGGGAACCAAATATTATATGTTGACCTATAAGAAGTCTGATCAACTTTAGGTCACTGGTTATTCTGATTCTGATTTCGCAGGTTGCCCTGACGACCGAAAATCTACTTCTAGCTTTATCTTTATGATGGCAGGAGAAGCTATTTCTTGGAAAAGCGTCAAACAGATGCTTACAGCTACTTCTACCATGGAAGCAGAGTATGTTGCTTGCTATGAGGCTACTTGTCAAGCCATGTGGCTGAAAAATTTAATTTCTGGCTTTCATATTGTTGAAAGCATATCTAGGCCACTTGTGATATATTGTGACAATATCTGCCTTTGTGCACTTCTCTCATAACAATAGAAGCTCTTCTCGCACTAAGCATTTTGATGTGAAATATTTGTTCGTTAGAGAGAAGATTCAGGAGTTTCAGACTCGTATTGAGCATATTGATACAGGAAACATGCTTGTTGATCCACTAACCAAAGGCTTAACTGTTGGAATATTCCGGAATCATGTAATTCATATGGGCTTAGTTAAGTCTTTTGATGTATTGGATTAGTGGGAGTCTGAAACTATTATTTGCCCATTATCGTTTTATGAGATATGTAAATTGACGTCATTCTTGTTTTCATATCTCTTATAGCATTTTAAGATGCTTTGACCATTCTTGAATTGCATATTTCTCTTTATTAATTATATGCAATTTTATATTCATCATTCTTTATCTGAGATATGAGTCTTTAGCATGTATGATTTACTTCCCTATCGGATACTATTTCTGCATTGTTAAAACTTATATTTCTTATACTGCTGGTTAACATGTGCTTTGATCGTAACTGGTATTTCTTCTTAATAATTGTTATATTTTAATAATTGATTAATGCTATCCAAGTGGGAGAATTGTTAAATTTTTAATGTGTATAATATGTGGATTAGCATTAATTGGTGGTTAAATTATAATTAAATTATTAATATATCAGTTATAAAATTAATTCTTAATTACGTAACCAATTGGTGAAATTGTTGTTGGGTATTTACTAAGAGTGACCCTATGATGGGCTGGGTCATTCTGATGTTAACCCGTTGAGAGGTCCCTACTCTCTGCTGGTAGGTTAAAAGGGATTGCCTCCCCATTAGGCATTCTAAGAGACACATACTGAAAACCAACCAGGAAGAGAGGAGTAACCCTTTCACATTCTGATGGATTCTACGATGCTCCAAGGTAAACAATCTTCTCCTCTCCTTCGATTAACATGTGTAATATGCTATGATTTGTATATGTATGATGTTTAGAATTATAGGTTATCCTTCAATGAGTCAGTTTTCTGAATGACATTGACCTCCCATTCCAAAACTTAAGAGTGCCTCTCAAGATTACATGTTCTCTTCCTAAAATTATAAATGCTTTCTTTTCTTGTCGACATAACACTTTTTATCTATTATGCGCAATGCGCATCTTTCCCTCAATTATTAATCCTAATTGCGATCTCTTTGATTAAATCTGATCTTAACAATATATTCTCACCTACTTCGCACTATCATAAAAGGGGATCTACATTCCTAATCACATCATTAATATATATATATATATATATATATATATATATATATATATATATATATATATGTATAGTCATTAAATATTCCACCAGATAATAAATGTACAATTCATGGCCCCTTAACTTTAAAAAAAATTATTTTTTTTTAAAGAAAAAAAAATTAATTTTAAAATGAAGTCAATAATAACATATATATAATAAAATCATGTACTTAAGCATTTGTTTCTATCCATCCGCCTATAATTAGAATACATTCACTTGCATTTCATCTTTATAAGCATTCTCACAAATTAAAATTAAAAAAAATCCATAAAAGAAATTGATGTAATATTTTATATCATCCACACGTAGATATAATATTTCTTACGAACTCTATACCGAATTTCTTATATTCTACACAGAACTGAGGAATTTTATAAATTTTATAAATAAAGAAATGTGAAGCAGTAGCACGTTCACATACTAATTTTTAGCTATCCCAAAATGATAATTTCAAAAGAGGAAGAAATAGTTTCACTTTATGTTGATAAGAAGATCTTACTAAAAAATAATATGTGATAACAAAATGGAGAATAATGTTTAACAAAATTACAATTAAACTGTGCAGACATTATGCAAAAACAACTGTAAAAATTAACACCACAATAGTATAAGAAACCAATTCAGTCTCGATCCTTGAGTAGGCACATACAAATAAGAAATAACATTTTTTTTCACTTTTGTTAAGAAGTATAAGTTTGTTAGGATTAGACATGCCATTAATCTATATGGAAAATAAATCATAGGGGAATATCAATCGCGATTAATACTTTGTCACTTGAGAAGCAATTTGAAATATCAAGGAAAGTGAACCTCTAAAAATTATATAACAAAATTACAACATTATAATAAAATTTGAACATATATATAAAATTCTTTAATCTCACTTCCATTTTTATTCCCGTCCACTAATACTTCTTTAAATCTTGATGCTTTTTGGTTATTCCTAAACACATGGTTAACGTTCTTTTATGTGTCTCTTCTATCAATTTTTTTTCCTCTAAGGCTCCCCTCCTTAGGGACAATGATCCTATTCTTAAACAACACTACACCATTATAATATAACACATAATTCTCTTGATCAAAAAGAGATTTCAAATCCTAGTTTAAAAAACTGCACTCGCTTAATCTATTTTCTAAGGTCACTAAAAATTTTAAACCTATTCAATTCCAAGTTTTAAGCCTTAAAAAGATATCCAAATTCATGTCTCTAGACTCTTCTATTAGGTTCATCTCTTGCAACTTCAAGTTAGACTCGTGCGGAAATTTCCTACTCCGAGTATCGACCACTGCATTAACCTTTCCCGGACTATACTTCAACTCAAAATTATGGTTCCTAAGAAAATTCATCCACTTTCTTTGCCTTATATTTAACTCTTCGTCTATGTCTCTGTCTCTATCTCTTAACAACTGTTAAGGCTCTACTGATCATTAAAAACTTCAAGTTGTATCCTATACAAGAGATTTTCCCTTCCTAATCAGCTTGGTGAGAGGTAAGGCTAGTCTAGAGAACTCGTTTATAACTTCCTATAATACTTCTCCAATTCTAGGAAACTTCTCACACTTGTCATTGTCTTAGGCTTCTCTCACCCTATCCCTGCATCTACTTTACTAGAATCAACCATCACTCTACTCCATTGATCTAAGTTCATCTATCCTAGGTAAAAGATACCTATCCATAATAGTTACTTTGTTCAATTGCATATTGCCCACATATAACCTCATACCCCCATCATCTTTTCCCACTAAAAGCACTCAAAACTTAATACAAAATCAAACATATTTTTAAAATTTATAAAGTGAACCATAATTTAATATAAATATTAAATATATAATTTGATTCAAACTAACAAAAAATAGAATTCATGCCACAATTAAATCCATGAGTCATAGGAAGTTAGAAATATAATTACAATTCAATAAATTGGCCTCGATGCGATGGAGGTGAACTTCACGCACAGAAGGAATTAAAAAAAGTTAATAGGACATTTCAATTAGATATGGGAATGGGTCTTGACAGTGTTGGCAGAAGTATAGATGATGAGAATAGTGTAAACAAGAAAGGACCAGCATGAACGCACATACAAAACTACCATTAGTAATAATTCCTTATAGATTCAAGGAAAATAAATTTATTAAAATCAATTCATCATCAACATTCAAAAATTTCATATAAAGAATCAAGTACCCTAAATTACAATTTATTTTATTTTTTATTTTATTTTATAGTAGACTAAACTACATGTAAAAATCCAAAATTAAACGTACCAAGGAAGGGTAAGCAAATTTTATTTTTACTCTCAGACTCCAGGTATAGATAACAAATAAGATCGATGGCATAAGGAACATCCCGATGCATAGGAAGACGATTTAAACAAGCACTAGAAGCAATAAGATTATCCCCATAGAAGTAGAAACACATGACTCAAAGGACAAACGAAAGATAGGCAACTCAAATTTCACACTTGAAGGATATATCAAAGAAAGTGTTGCTCCTGAATCAAACAATATAGTAACTTCTTCCCCTATACCTGTTAAATAAATCAAGTCTCCTTCGGATTCTAAGCTGCCTCGGAATAATAGCGGATCATTCTTCTTGAATTCAAAAAGTCCCACGTGCTAAGGGTCCTAGGTAGCCACCACTTCATCAGTGATTGGCCTCCATTCCCTTACAGTTGACGGAGAGTCTCCGTCTGCCCTTGTGTAGCTCTGATCATACAAACCAAAGCTGTTGCAAGTGCAATGTTCGTCCCTCGCCTATTAGTCCTATAAATCTGCTCACTACCTATGAAATATTGGGTTGATCATATCCAATATCCCAAAGAATAACATACAGTATTTATAACTCTAACAAGCATCCTATGCGCCCAAGTTTTGTTTTAGGAAAAGCCCCACTACCACAGTCCGATTTAGAATCGAGCCGCTCTGATACCAAAAATGTAACGCCCTTTGTTACATTAGTAACCTAAATTAATTTCAATAAAAATCCTTCAAAACATTTACAAAGTATTTACAAAGTATTGAAAGTATCATTAAATAAAAATCCTATGAAAATACCTCGTATTAAATAAAATAATAGTATTTACAAAGTATTGAAAAATATCATTAAATCCAATCATTTCAATAAAAACTAAAAGCCTCAAAACCGGGCGTCTAATTACAATTTGAGAAAAATAGTATGTAAACCAAAGAACGTCGTCCGCATAATACTCTTAACCATACTACATTACCAACGAACTAGCTAATAAAAAATAACTCTTCAAATCTCTGGATCCTCAACAGCGATGTCCTCGGGCTCTGAAAACAACACTTATAATGAGATATAAAATCCCAGTGCGCAAAAATTCATTTATAAATTGTTTCGAAAATACTGTTGTTATCAGTCGGTGCGGTAACCGGAAAAACTGTCCATGGTATCCGCTAATTTCCCAAAATAATATATAAAAAATACTTTTAATACCGACAAAAATTTCATCAAGTCAAATGCATATAGCAAAATGTCAACTCGTCTCAATACATCACATTCCACATACCAAGTAAATTCTAAATTAATCCAAGTGGCTCGAAGGCCCCATAACTAAACTGGTCTCTTGCCGGCATGCCATAAATCTCACACATCACATGACAATGACGTCCCATTTCCCACCCCTACTCATGAGGAATGTTTCGATGTCACCCTCCTATCGGAGACATTTCTATTTCGATACCTCCCATGTGCACATGACGGTATTTCTCCCTTTTCGACACCCCAACGTGTGGCGGTGTTACTTTCGATACCCCTTTTTAGGAGGTATTGCTCTTTTTCGATATCCCAATTATATGGGGACGTTACTTTCGATACCCCATTACGGTGGTATTACTTTTCGATACCTCTATCATAGGTGGTATTGCGGCAAACATCATACACCATATTATAACTCAAATATGTCATGTCTCATGCATGTAACAAACTATTTCCCTCAATTTTAAACATATAAACTTCCACCAATAACAAACAATCATGAATATCACAACATATCATACATGAATAAGCATGTTACAACATCAATTAATCAATTAATTCCCCTTTTAAACAAAACCTCAATTTTAGAATTTAGGTTACTAACAATATGCAACAAGTCAATTAAAGACTCCCAAAACCACATGGTAATCTCTTATCAACAAAAACAATCATATATACCATGGAAAGGGTTCATAAAAGGTATTGTTACTCACCTCTTGAAGACCTCCAAATAGCTCTAAGCGTTTCATACTACGAATCCTAACGTTTGCCAAGAGTTATCATCATCTTCCTCTTCCTAGACTCCCTCTTCCACAACTATCTCTTCTTAATCCTTGAATTTTTTCTCTTCTTATCCATTTCTGATTTTCTAGGTGTAATTAGGGTTCAAAAGCGCACCCTAAGAGTGTTAAGATTCTATTTATAGAGCCCCCAATAGCCCAAAACGTGTAAGAACGCGCTAAGCCCGCTTATTCTGCATATGGTGTTGTATTTCGCACATATCTTGAGTTATAGACATTCAAAAATTATAACTTTTATATCGTTGGAAAGATAAAAGAATTTTCTACAACTGTTATGAAGACCACAAAATTTGAAACCGACGTTTAGATAGTCAAAACGTGGATATAATTTTAAAAAACGGTTCTGGCGCTGGAACATGAATAGTGCCTACGAATTTGGTCATAACTTGAGTTACAAGAATCCAATTTGGACGAATTTGGTGTCTATAGAAATCTAAGAGACAGGGATATATTTCTTATGCAGATCTCGAATTCAAACAAGTTCTCTTTGGTTACGAAATATTCATCTGAAGTTAGGTATCGAGTCATATTATGAGAAATTGAGCTTAAAACACTCAAACTATCTATTTATAATGGGTAACACAGCATGGGCCTTGATATGCTTATGTTTTCTATCATTATTGCCGCATTGATTTAGTCCAGGGTAGGTTCTTATCCTTATTTTTATTTTATTTTTTTAAAATCAATTTTACATTGTTGTGGAACCCACTGGATTTTTATTATAAAGAAAACAATTATAATGAACTCTTATACTACCCTTTTTTTTATTAAAATAATTATATTTGAATTTTTAGGATGTTACAAGAGGTGTGGGAGGTACTGGTAACAACCTGGATTGTCCTTTGTGTAACTCTGAACAAGAAACTACATTCCACTTATTTATGGCATGTAGGTTCTCACACTGCATTTGGATGCATATCTATAGATGGTTGGGACTGGAAGTAGTTCTTCCCGAGGACATGAGAGATTATTTTTCACAGTATTCGGGCCTTGCACCCGGTAGATTGTCTAAAAAACGATGGAGACTTTTGTGGTTCTCCATCATATGGTCCATCTGGCTGCACGGGAACGATATTGTGTTCAATGAAGGGAAGCTTGAGGTTGATAAAGTTATTGAGATGATCAAGATTAACACTTGGAGTTGGTGTTCAGTCGAGGGGTGTGGTACTTCTTTCGCATTTGTGGATTGGTGCTTACACCCGGTGTGTTGTCTGGAAGCCTTCCATGTAAAGTAAATACTTGGTCGTATGACACCCTCTACCCCGCATGCATTCAAAAGCGATAACACATATATAAAAAGAAAGGGAACACATGCAAATATATATAATATCAAAATCGGGCAGAGACTGCCGCATTGTAACATAACGCGGAAAAACTAACACATGTTTATAAAGAAATATAACATAAAAACAAAATCATAAACGAACCCAACCCCGATGTCACACTACAGAGCTGGTATAACCAAACTACGAGTCGCAGCTCCTCAGAGTCACTCCTCAACTGGCTGCTCAGCAACCTCTGCATAAAAGATACATGCCACAAATAAGAACATGGAGATAGGGAGTAAGAAACATGTATATAAATATAATGGCAAGAAAGCAGTTAGCAAGACGAGCATACATCAAACAAGCATGTTATAATAAACAACAAATATAACATAACAATTATCATCATGCAAACGTGTATGCAATGCAATGCAACTCTGCTCCACTACTCCATTATGCATGTGGATCCAAACTATCTTAGGAAGTCAACTTCAGAGTTACATCTCCATATTGGCCAATAAGCACCAACGTCGGGGCAGTTCACCTTACCATGGGTGGACCCCTAGGATAGTTGACGCACCTTATTCTGGGGTGCGTCACCGCGGGGTACCTGATCCCCTAAGTCTAAGATGGATCGTTGTGGATGGCCGGATCGTATTACACGCAGACTACCTCCCCTATGTTGCACAACCTCCACTAATCATCTCCGATGCGTGAAAGCATGCTCAACATAAACACACAACAACAATCACCACCTCCGCTTGGGCCACTAGGCTACCCAAGTTTTTCACCATCAACACCTCGACCACTCGGCCGTCGAGGATTATCGTTATCTTTTCATATTCATTCATTAAACACTCTAGTCGTTCTGCACTAGAGATTACCACCTTGACCATCAAGCATCAAGGCCCCCCTTGGCCACTCGGCTACCAAGGTACATCATCATCTTTAACACTCTAGCCAGTAAGCACTAGAGATTACCACCTTGACCATCATGCATCAAGGTCTCCTTGGCCACTAGGCTATCAAGGTACAACATCTTATCACTTGTCTTTTGGTCTTCATCTTTCGTTGGTATCTTATTAAGTCTTTTACGCGTTTGGGGTGAAAATCCTTAATTTCATGCATTATGGTTCTGTTATAGTCAGGTGAGCACGGGCGTGCTCACCCTCCGCACGAGCGTGCTGGACCTGCAGGCAAGCACGACCGTGTTGCCTGTTGAGCATGGGCGTGCTCAAATGCGGTCCTTGCTCTGGGTTTCAAACTGGAGCACAGGCATGCTCCTCGTTAAACACGGTCGTGCTCAATGGAGTGTGACCGTATTGATCTGGGCAGAAAGGGTCAGAAACCATTTCCCAAATCCGTGGGACAATTCACAGATTCAACCTATTGGCTTTTACTAATCCATTGATCATCAACTTCATTAATCTTAAATGTTCTTTATTAATATTCATGTCTTATCATCATGAGGAATTTTCCTTTAATCATAGCTTCGTTATTAATGTTCCTCGAACACTCACTAATCAATCATAGGGTCTTTAACTAAGCCTTATGATCATAACCTTACCTCTCACGCTATATTCGTGTCTTATAAACAACTGGGAGGAACATCCCTTAATTCTCATTATTATCATTAACGCATTTTAACGTCTTAACATCATTGTTGACATTAACATCCTCAACAATCAATACTCATAAAGAGTACAACACAAACAACGGTCAATAGCATCATACTCATCATAATCATGGCATCACAACATTATCATATTCATAACAGACAACATCGATTAATAATAAAAGTCATGCCAATCATAAAAGTTAAACATCATACAACAAACAAACATAAAGGCATACAGACATGTTATCACACAATAGGGTCATGGGTAACCCTTCATCTTACGCTACCCCCAAGCCTACATACTCATATTATTCCTTCTCCACATACCTGGTATGAAGATTCCCAAACGAAAACGTTGGCAAGCTAGACACGTTCCTTTGAGCAGCTCGACGAGTTTCCCAAGCCTTGGCCATACAAGAAGAGGACAGTCAATTAGTCTCTAGATCTAATAATAGAAAAGAGAATAAGACAGAGAGAAGACAACGTTACCTTAAACGATGCTCACACGCATAACTTCTCTCCCAAACAGACTCACAAACTCCAAGAACTTCAAGGGGTTCAAGGGAAGGGAAAGAGAAGAGGTTTCTGTCACACCAGGATGGTCCAATGTGCCAATTTTTTAGGGTTACAGTCGCAACCCCCGTAAGCCACCTATTTATATTGTTAGGATAGTATGTACCGTGCTTCGTGATGTACGGCCGTGCATAATTATTTCGGAGCGCTCAGCTAACCAACAATATGTACGGTCGTGCATACTAACAATAGAATTTGGCCAAAACATCTAAATAAGACTTGTAGATAATTCTCTTAGCTTTTCAATGCCACAAAAATCACCTCGATCGGACATGTAGAACTCAAGATTTGGCTAAAACGGTGAAACAGGCTATTAGAAGTCTAAAAGAATTGAACCTTTTTAAGGTTAAACTTAATAATATGCATAAATACTTAAGAAAGACTTAACATGAAAAACGGGATGCTATAGGTTGGTCATTTATGAGCTGGAACTCGGCATGATCTCCATGCAGCTCCTTTCTTCTTGGGTGGGGTGTACTAATCCTCCATGGTTTTTAACCCACTGGTTAGGTGTCTTTGGAAATGGCCCTTTTTTTTGTGAATTTCTCTTTGGAGGTGCCTTCTTTGAGTCACCCACTGATAAGGTTTTGTGTGAAAGAGAGAATTTGGTTAGGTTGTGTGAAAATATCTTTGGTGAGGCTGTGTGTCCGATGAGGCGTTTGCATTTAACTAACAATTTTGTAACTGCTTCTCTATTTTCCTACGTTTATTTGCAGGTGGCTGGTGGAGTGGGAGTTCTGGCCGAAGGGTCTTTGTAGTGCAGGGTGATAGTGAAACAATTTGTGAGGGGTTTCCATTGGGGGTTTGTGAGTGGGGTTCCCTTAGGAGCTAATTTCTTCGGTGTTTTGGATTCTTTGGGTGGGGTCCTACTGGAAATTGTTCTCTGCTTACTATGTTGGGTGGCCGGGGGGGTGGGAGGTGAGTGAGGGGCTTTCTGGAAAAATGAGTGGAGTGCAATTTTCTTGTGAGTTTTTTGGTTGTGTTGGGTCTTCTTCCTCTACTTTGGGTTCATGTTTTCTTTCAGGATGAGCTCTTTTTTCATTGTTCTTTTCTCAGTCTGTGTCACATAGGCATCTCATCTGATTTTTATGTTGCTTGGTGGACCGTTTTCCTATGGTCCAATTGGTTGTCACATTGGAATCATGTTGCTGGTAATATTGCTACTAACTCCTATGGACCTTGTTTCAGTTGGACGCACTGATGTATTGTTGCTGTTTTTTATATGGTGTGCGTGGATATTCTCCTTTGCAATTCAAATGGAGGCTTGCTTGAGTAATTTGTTTGGTATATTCTAGTTGGCGGGGCTGGTGTGATGCATAACTTTTTGTTGTGCTCTGGACCTACACGTGTGATACATTAATAGGGCGTAGTTTTGGTTCAATTCATCCTAAATTGAAGCTCCTGGTTCTTGTTTTCTCCTACTTAATCGCTGGACTGGTATGAGCAGGTTATATGGATTATGATTATACTCTCTGGTTGTTACTTTTGGCTTATTTCAGGTTGGGTGAGTGTTTTACTTGGGTGGGTATTGTTTATCATCTGTAATTTGGCTGGCTTATTTTTGGCAGAATGCCTTATTTGTTCATCTTGTTGGTTGGCTAGGTGTGTAGGTCGTTGTAATATCAATGTTGGGATCTATTTGTTTTTCACTATTGTAGTTACATTGTACCTACTTTTATCACTTGATTTACACGTTAAATACGGGTTAGGGTATCACTTATACCCTTTTTCAATATACTTTTTAGATTATAAAAAAAAAATTATCCTTGTCTCTTGATATTTTGATGAAGTGGGGTAAGAAATTGCATTAACAAAAAAGATGATAATTACGTAAGGATTTAATTTCGATTCACTCTTAGTATAAAGTTTTTTTTACAACATCAACTAATTGTAAATCGTCTTTCTTATATATGACTTGTAAAGTAGTTATGATATGGGTCGAATGTTTTAAATGATGTGATAATATATATAGTTTTTTTTATAACACTACTACAAAAAAGGGCTTTAATAGCGTTTTTTTGCCTTTAGTAGCGCTTCAAAGCGCTATCTATTCACCCGCTACTGAAGGTGTGAAAGATTCAATAGCGCTTAAAAAAGCGTTACTGAAAGTAGGAATAGGTAGCGCTTCCTTGAGAAAGCGCTGTCTAAAGTTGGTAATAAGACAATCTATTACATGCTTTAGACAGCGCTTTCTCAAGGAAGCGCTGTCCTAAGTTTGCAATAGAAAAAGCGCTACTGAAAGTAAGAATAGGTAGCGCTTCCTTGATAAAGCGCTGTCTAAAATTGGTAATAAGACAATCTATTACATACTTTAGACAGCGCTTTCTCAAGGAAGCGTTGTCCTAAGTTTGCAATAGATAGCGCTTTCTCAAGGAAGTGCTATCTATTTGTCACTTTAGACAACATTTTTCAAGAAAGCGCTACCGACCCCCCCCCCCCCCCCCTTTTTTAATTATTCACTGTTTTTCTACATTTCCCACCTGCACAACCATCCCTCATCAATTCACAGTAACACTGCATTTAGGTACATCACACACATACACATATATAATGTACAAAGCTAACATACAATATTGGTAAGCATATATATATATATATATATATATATATATATATATATATATATATAAACCAAACCAAATATCAAAATCATGCATATATAACCAATTAATTAAGTAATATAGTAACGCTTACACATAATCAATCCTACTATTTAAGTCCATAAACCAAAAGGTCGCTAACCTACACTAGATAATAATCATGCATACTAACAATGTGTACAAGCTAATCAACACACTAGTAATTATAAACAATTTGTGCATGCTGCTTCCATCTTCTGCTTTATCGTACAAAGTCTTTGTTGTCGGCCTGCATAAGATACACATACAGATCACTTGCACATACACACAAGTCTAATAATATAGGAGACACACTAGCTAGCATAATATCAGAGTATGTCGTACCTTTAATTATTGATAAATTTCATAACCACATAACGACACCACTCGTCTTTAAGTTGAGTAAGTTGATCGTCGGAGTATGTGATGCATTTACATTCAGGAAAATACTTCAAAATGAAAATTAAATCAAATTAGAATGACTAAGTCTGAGTTCTAAGTCTGAGTTGTTAAATTATATAAGCTAGAACTGAAATTAAATACCGTGGTTGGGATTTGCATTTGGTTTTGAATGATGATATCCTTGATAAATTTCAGAACGTAGTAGCCACAGTCGTTGTCATTCGATTGACGGGGACACTATAAAACCAAAAATAATAAATTAATTCTTTTAATTTTTAATTTAAATTAAAAAATTGCATAAGGATTTTCGTAAATACCATTATAGATATTCATTTAGTCGTCTTGGATGATTTAGAAATTCAAGACTTGCCTCCATGTAATCCTCGATGAATTAGCAAAGCCCTGAGTACAAAATCAAACAATTTCATTGAAGTAAAGGTTTCGAACCATCATATATATGAAGATAACAATAAATGCATATATATACTTACTGATTGTACGTATCCCTCATTTTTTTGTGATTGTTAAAATGCATATGCAAGGGATCTAAATAGTACACCGTGTCCTCTTTGGGATTGATCACTAACAATACCCAATGACCCCTACAAAAATGTGGTTAGTTAGGAAATCTTAAGCAGCTAATCACATTTCATAAAAGTTACTATCGTTAATTAAATTAAATGACTCACACTACATTGCAAGGTGACAAAAACAAGGTCTCATCCTCTGGCTTTGCCAATGCCAAGCGTTCAGCTATATACTCTTTTATTTCCACAGAGTCAAAGTGCATATGTGTTCGTTGTGGGCATAGAATCACAAACCTCCGAGTCCGTTCTTCTGGGATCAGTATCTCACGGTACAAGTACCTTAAATTAAAACATGTATACAAAGAAATGAAAAAGAGAAAAACTGAAAATGAAAAAGCAGGACAATACTTTTCATCAAACTCAATTCTTAGCATTAAAAAAAGATAACCACCAGAGATCAGTATCAATATTTAAAACACTTGAGATATACGCTAAAAACAGTATGTGATATACTTCAAAGTTGTATAGGTTGTATACTTCAAAGTTTGATGTAGTACCTGAGATATACGCTAATAACAGTCTGTGATAACCATTCTTGATTAAGAATTTCTTCAATCTCGGAACCTTCACCACCGAGCTCTAATGTGTGCTCATAACCCAGAATTTTTGGCTCCGTTGGTATGGCAATGTTTCCTCTATCTGCCATCCTTGTTAACACATGGACTCTAAGAAAGGTTATAAAATCTGCACTACCATGAGTTATAGGTGGCTGGGAAGGCTGATGTTTGCTCTTGATCTTTAATGGGGATGTAACTGACCCTTTTGTTTGCTCCTTGCCAACTATCGGAGGTCTAGGGGAAGGTTGGGGTTTGCCCATATTATTGCCCACATTCTTGCTAGCTTTGTGCTCTGGCACTTTGCCCTTGTCCTTTACTTTGGATTTTGCGTGTATCAACATTTTTTTCATTGCAACACATTAATTAGTTAGTGACCACCTAATTTAATAAATATATGCAGTAAATGATAATGGATCACTTACAACTACTAGGTGGTTTGGCCATGCCACATAGGTACCTATTGCTTGTTCCACTGTCATCACATCTGCATTCACAAGTGGTACAGGCAATGGTGCATCGCCCTCAATTGAAAACTCAACCACAACTTTTACATGACCTGCAGGTATTGGTAGGTTGTGCAGTGTGCCACCTGATTCGTTATAGACTGTCCCCCTAGCGACCAAGCGATGAGTTGGGCTTGCCAAATATAGGTTGCACATATTATTGCCCTAAACCAATGATAAACAAAAATATTAATATGTAAACTGTCAATCCAATATGTACAGGTAAAGAAAGCGATTAATGTAATGATTATTACCTCGGGTGGCACAAGAGTACAACTATCTCTGGCAATATATGGGGTAGGAGTAGGGTTAGGGGAAGGTAAATCAGGCTCATGCCCCTCCACTGGCTCCTTGTCCTGCTTGCTGTTTTTCAATTCCTGGACTTCTTTAAACAGTTGGGTGACAATCCTCCTCAATTCTATTGTTTCTTCTTGTTTTGCACGCTTTCGTGATCCAAAGATAGTTTTCTGAGTGACACCAAAACCCACACCCCTATAGCGACCAGAATACTCTCTGGCAGGTAAGGCTTGGGCTAGGATATCTTCGCGACCACCACAATCTGTTATCTCCCCCAGTGATACAGCCTGTGTTAGGGTCTCCTGAAACACATATTATTGACAAAGATGTTAAACATAATTATCATAAGAAAATTACAAATGAAAATGTTAATTAATGCTATCATACTTACAATTCTTTCAGCCACTTCCCTAGTGGGGGGATGGTCAATCACACCCTCCTCGTTTTTACGGCCTTCCATCCACAAAATATGACGTTCAATTGAATCAACTTCTGGATCTCCACCCGCCTCCAACAGCTGTACATTTAAACAAACAAATTAAAATTCATCATCTTACTAAGAAAAAAACCAAAACGTGTTAAATAAACCAAGTTATAATTAAGGATATTATAAATACCATATCTTCTTCAATGTCGGCATACCCCTTAACCCCTCCTTTGAAAGGGTAGTCAGGTTCTAACGCTCTCTGCCGATTTTCTTCGCTTATTCTCTATATAGACACAGAAATATATCAATCTGACCTTTGTCACACTCAAAAGGTCTGAACTCTGAATAGTTGCATGCAGTGCTAGTAAATGTGTATAATCAGAAAGGCATATAATTAATAACACAAAGACTGAGTGTTGAATATTCACATTGCACATGTATAGTGGGTTCGTTCCCCAGCACTTTCTTCATGCAAGTTGTACAAGTTAATAATGATAATGCTTTTCTTAATTAATATTCCTTTTCAATCACTTGGTAGTTCTTGTTTTCTTGATTGTCAAGTATAATAAATGCATATGATCAAACTTTTCTTATTTTAAAATTATAACATTTCTTAAAAGCCAAACAAACCAGCATGTTAAGATCTATGTATACAAGTTCTAAGGATACATACCAGAAATTCCTCATCATCCGTGCGTTTTGCAACAAAAGCTATCCAATCTTCCATGCTTATAAAATCTTTATATTCTGGCGGAGGCTCACGTCTGACATTCCCGTTGTCGTCTCTAAGGTACTCTCTCGTCAAGTTAGTTCGAAATGTCCGGTGCATTTTTCCGGCACGCTGAATTAGAGTACTCCGCCGAGGCTCATCAACCACAAAAGTCATCTTCAACGGCAACATAAATAAAATCTCAGAGTATAAGTATGTCTACATAATTAAGAAACAATATAACTAACTCTTGTTAATTAATTTACCTGTACATCACGCCATATCTCATCTTTGAGATTGTTCAAAGGTCGACTCCTCCAACTATTACAAGTAATAGGGACTGTTTTCCGCACTTTGGACCCAATGTAACTAATCAAGTCTCTACCATTTCTACCAATGGGCTGACCCTTAACATTCCATTTAACCTAAAAAAATTGATTAAGTGTATAAATTTAGATAAAAAACAATTAATAGAATGAAACAATTAATTAGATTAATTAGTAAGTATTTTACCACAATTTTAGGTCCTCCTTTACTCCTCTGGCGGATAATCTTCTTCTTAAAGGTTGGCCCACGACGCCTTACCTTTCATGTGGCCTCCTCAGCACTATCATGATCACTAGGAGATGCCATTTACCTGCAACAAATTAAACACACAAGTAAAAAACGTTAGTTCATAAGCATACAAGTTTACTTAGAGAAATTCATGAATATAAATTTAAATGTCCAAGAAATTAAAAATACACAATCCTTACATACATGTTTTAAGTCAATCTTTTCCTTTTCCTTGTTGGATTGAGACTTGCGTGTCCCTTATTGGTACGAAATATTGGAAGGAACCAATGCCCCTCGTCATGATCATTTCTAATATACATATCATCCTCTCTAGTTGGATTAGCCACACGTGATTGTGACACTCCGAAGAAAGGGTCATCCTCAATATTAGCATCTTCATGTGCTTCATCATCAATCTCATTAACAATATTTTTGTTAGTCAATAGAACAATGGACCAATTTGTATCAGTTGGATCGGTGACATAGAACACTTGTTGAGCTTGTGATGCTAAAATAAAAGGCTCATCTTTATAACCCACCTTATTGAAATCCACCCGCATGAACCCCGACTCATCCATTTGTACACCGTTATTGTTGTCAACCCACTTACATTGGAACACAGGCACCCGAAACATTGTGTAATCCAACTCCCATATGCGTTCAATGACCCCGAAGTATGACATAGTCGCGTATATAGGTACTTGAGATATGCAAGGATTCAGCTACAAGAGTCACCCCGCTATTTTGCATTGTACTCCGATCATCTTGTTCTTTTGTATAGAATGTGTACCTGTTCATCAAATAACCGGTGTAAGAGAAAACATGTATAGTTGGACCTTTCGCTAACCATCTCAATCTTTCTGAAATCGAGGCAGGATTTACAGCAAACTCTTCAAAAATCTGGTCTTTTAGCCAAGTTATAAAATATCGATTATGCTCTCTTGTTAACCAATTTTGACTCTTATTTGGGTATGAACTCTTAAGTATGTCCTTGTGTTTTACAACATATGACTCTACCTCATCGGCGTTCTGTAGAACATACAAGTGTGCTTACTCCCATTCTTTTGTTGGTATTGCCAATATTTCAGTTCTAGAAATCCCTTGCCCTGCGTTTCTTCCTGTGTGACGAGACTTTGGCAGCCCTACAGAATATTCAACATTGGATAGGTAGTCGGTACAAAATTCAACAGATTCTTCGACTATGTACCATTCAACAATACAACCCTCTAGTCGTGACCGATTTTTAACATAACCTTTTAATATCTTCATATAACACTCAAACGGGTACATCCATCTCATATAAGCTGGCCCACACAATTGTGTCTCTATAACCATATGTACAGTCAGATGGACCATGATGTCAAAGAATGAAGGTGGGAAATACATCTCTAGCTCACACAAAGTCACAGTGATTTCTCTTTGCAATGATGGCAACTTCTAGGGTCAATCACTCTACTTCAAATTGCCTTGAAGAAGAAAGAAAGTTTAGTTAAGGTATGACGCACTTTGTTCGGTAAAATGAACCGTATATCAATGGGTAGCAAATTCTCCATGAGAACACGACAGTCATGGGACTTTAGACCCTTTAACTTAAGGTCTTTCATAGATACGAGGTTCATAATGTTTGAAGAGTACCCCTCTGGAACCTTAACTCCATGAAGAAACTTACAAAAAACAATTTTCTCTTTTCTAGATAGAGTATGAGCAGCCGAAGGTAAATATGTATTTTTCCCCTTCTTTACCGGTCCCAATTCTCGTCTCAATCCCATACTAACCAAATCCAACCTTGCATTAATGCCATCTTTAGTCTTCCCTGGCACATTGAGTAAGGTACCGATGACACTATCAAATACATTTTTTTCAACATGCGTTACATCAATGAAGTGTCTTACGTATAATGACTTCCAATATGGCAGCTCAAAGAAAATCGACCTTTTCTTCCACCCTCGTGTGACAAGTTCTCTTGCAAAAGGTTTCCCAAATTCAATACTCAAATCGTGTACCTTTTCAAACAGTTGCGCACCCGTTGATGAGTGTGATTTCACCTCATATTTCCATAACATTTTGCATGCATTTCCATATAGTTTAGGCTTATTTTATTTGATTATTATTTAATTTTACCTTGGAACGAGTAAGGTGGTTTTGTGGTGCTTGTGTGCAGGAATCGAGGATTAAATTGCTCAGGATCGGTTGCGTTGGAGCTGGCACGAAGATAGGAGCTTGGAAAACAAGAAAAAGGGGGCAAACAGAGCTGATCACGGCCAGGTCGTGATGCCCATCACGGTCGTGATCAAGGGAAGCTGAACGAGAAGAAGGAAAAAGTCAGAAGCTGTCACGGCCAGGCCGTGATGCCCATCACGGCCGTGACAGGACAATTGAGCCAGACCCCTTCTAGGCAGAATCTGTCACGACCAGGTCGTGATGACCATCACGGTCAGGTCGTGATGACATCACGGCCGTGACAGACCATTTATTGAAGCAGCGTGCTAGGCAGAAGCCATCACGGCCAGGACGTGATGGCCATCACGGCCGTGATGCGCATTCCTTGGATCTGAAGCAACTGATTTTACCTGGTTTTTGTATTGGTTTAGGATTCAAACTGCCCAATCTTATAAATAGGACCTAGGGGTTCAAGTCTAGGGGGGAACTTTGTGTGGGTTGTTACCTTAGAATAATTGAGAAATTCTCTTCTTCTTCTCCTCCTTTTCTCTTAGGGATTTTTTTGTTCATGTTATTTTAACGAAGCTTGCTACAATCATGGCAATGCTTGAGTAGTAGTCTAGTTTCTAGGAATTAGGGCTATGCCCAGAACTTGTTTATGGTGATGTATTGATTTTGATTTCTTGTTAATTCAGATTTGTTTTCGATTCGATCCCTATTGCTTTAACTACTCGCAAATTCGGTGGCCGCTTATTTGCGTGACGTAGATACCCTAAGGAGGAACCTAGCGGTGAACTTAGGTATCGGATCTATAGGAATCGAACTTAGGACTGAAATCACGAGAGTTAGAAGTCGTCCTTCGAGGATTCACGAATCATCACAAAACTCAAGGGGTCCGATTTAAATTCAATTACCACGAGAGTAGGGATTGATTTAATCGGGCACGGCTTTTATAACCCGAGAGGGAGCATTAGCTAATTTAGGACAGATTCGTCTTCAAAACAAATTTTGGTAATTAACAAGAAGAGGAGTCGATTCAGTAACATAAACAGTTTTGTGGTATCCCAATTCCTGGGAACCCATTTGAATTTGAAAACCCCCAATTTGAATTGCTTTCTGTTTTGTTTAATTGTGAAATTAAATTTGATTGTTACTTGATCCTATTTCAAAAATCAAAACCTTTTCAAAATCTTAGTCCAGTTTTATCGATTTACTAATTAGTTGTGGTTCGAGATCACGGTCCCTGTGGGATCGATCTTTTTATAACTTGGCAACGAATCCGGTACACTTGCCGGAATTTAGCACATCAAGTTTTTGGCGCCGTTGCCGGGGACTGTGCTTTCTCGAATCTCAATTTAATTTTTTAATTGATTTTTCTGGACTTTTTCTTTTTTAATTTTTTATAAAAATAAAAAAAAAATAAAAATCTATTTGATTTTTTTTTCCTTCTAGAGTATCCATCTCACTGTTTTTTCTCTTTTATGCAAAGATCCCTAAGTCTTGGAAGCCTTATTGAGGTTGACCCCGAAATCGAGAGGACCTTTCATAGACGTAGGAGACTACAAAGAGAGAGAGAGGTGGATTCCCATACCACTCATGGCGAATCTACCGGATACGAAACCATTGAAGGACTACGCAGCCCCAAATGCTAGGGGTTTGCGAACTGGGATTGCTAGGCCAGAGATCGAGGCGGAGAACTACACTATACCGCCTATGCTAATTAGCATTATTAGGCAACATCAATTCGGAGGATTGCCCTCGGAGGACCCGACTGATCACGTGGAGACATTCTTGGAGTTCACCGATGCAATTAGGATTCATGGTGCCCTGGTCGATGCTATACGTTTGAGGTTATTCCCCTCCTCTCTGACTGGAAAGGCCAAGGCATGGCTAAAGCAATTGCCCGCTAATACCTTGTCGACTTGGGATCAACTGGAGCATGCATTCTTGGAGAAATTCTTCCCTCCATCCAAGACGGCTTACCTACGAACCCAGATCACCGGCTTCTTTCAAAAGGACGGAGAATGCTTATCCGAAGCTTGGGATCGCTACAAGGGATTGTTGGAGTCTTGCCCACATCATGGACTCGAACGGTGGTTATTAGTGCATACCTTCTACAACGGATTGGACTACTCTTTGAAGGTGTCACTTGACTCCGCAACTGGTGGAGCATTTATGAATAGGCCTCTGACTGAGGCCTTTAACATCATTGAAAACGTAGCCACCAACTACCACCAATGGGGCTCGGAAAGAGGTAATGACCCGAAATAGATTTCGGGGGGTAAGTTTGAAATGAATAGCACGGATCTTATTATGTCTAAAATTGAATCACTAAATAAACGATTTGATCAGCTTGAAAGGGCTAATGTGAGTGCAATAGGTGCTACTAACATTGTGTGTGAGATTTGTGGAATGCAGGGACAAGACATCATGGAGTGCCCGCGTGGTATTGCTCATGAATCCGGGACTTCGGGGGAACAAGTGAACGCTTGTCACAACTTCTATGACACGAACCCGAAGCTGCCAAACTACGCTCCCCCAAATCCCTACAACCAGAGGAAGAACAACCCTTACCTCTCCTACGGGAACTACAACAACACTCTGAACCATGAGTTCCAAGAAGGCCAAGGTAATAGGAAACCCGCTCCGGGGTATCCTCAAGTACATAAGTCTAAACTCGAGTCTCTATTGGAAAGTTTGTTGAAACTCAAACAAAACAAAATGAAGAGTTTAGACAACAAGGTAAGGTAGTCAACGAGGCAATAAAAAAGCTAGCATCTAAGGTAGACAACTTAGCAATCCATAATAAGACGTTATAGACTCAAATTGCCCAACAGGCCAGCACATATCCTAGACCCAAGGGTATGTTTCCGGGACAACCCGAAGTTAATCTCAATGAACATTGTAATGCCATATACTTAAGGGATGATAAGCTTGGGGTAGCTGAAAAGGGTGTGGAACGTGAGGAGGACATGAGCAAAGATAAAGAGCCAGAGCAAAAGTTTGTCCCTCCACTGCCTTACCAACCCCCAATACCTTACCCACAAAGGTTGGTCAAGAGAAAGCAAGTGGAAATAGAAACTAAGAGCTTAAGTGAGGATCCAAATGCCATGAAAAAATCTAATATGCCTCCTAAACTGAAAGACCCAGGTAGTTTTTCTACCGCTTGCTCGATTGTAGAAGTGCAAATAGACCAAGTCTTATGTGACTTAGGGGCTAGTGCGAGCTTGATGCCACGTACTATCTTGGAGAGGTTGGGAACCAAAGAGTTGAGTCCATTCAAATTCTCCTTACAATTTGCGGATGGATCAACTAAAACTCCTCTAGGCATACTAGAGAATGTTCCTGTAAAGGTAGGGAAATTTTTCATCCCTACCGATTTCCTGGTATTGGATATGAACGAGAATTCTAAATTCCCCATCATTTTGGGTAGGCCATTCTTGGCCACTGCTGGAGCGATAATAAACGTAAGGAATGGCAAACTCTCTCTGAATGTAGAGGAAGGTAGGGTAGATTATGAATTGACTAACTCATATAACAACCCTCCTTTTGAGAGTCATGTGTGCAGGATCGATATCATGTCTCCAGAGGTGAAGGAAGAGCTCAACATGGAAGAAACTCCGAAGATTTGCATGACGAATGATGCACCCATTACTGATGAAGTTGGAGTTGCTCATCCCGTGGAAACAAAACTTCCGCCGGGAGGGAGTAAGGCTAGGAAACTCAGAGCAAAAAGGGCAAAGCGGAAGCGCAACTGGCCATTTGAGCAAAATCGGCTCTTTGAAGGACTCCCATGGAAGAGAAGTGTCCATGCACTTCTAAGCCCAGCCGACCCCGGTTGATTGAAGGAAGTATGGTCAAGCTTAAGACCGTAAATAAGCGCTTCTTAGGAGGCAACCCAAGTTTTCTTTCCCTTTTCCATTTATTTTTGAATTTAACTCTTGAATAATTTGAGAAGATCAAGAGGAAAAAGATCATAAATTAATGATTTGTCAAGTGTTTTCAGGTCAGGAAGCAATGGAGAGTGAAGGGGGAATGGAAAAGAAAAGTCATTATCTATCACGGGCAGGCCGTGATTCCAATCACGGCCGTGATGACCAACAGTTGAAAGTCAGAAACCATCACGGCCCAGCCGTGATGGACATCACGGGCGTGACAAGAAATCCCCAGAAGATAGAGTCCATCACGGCCAGGCTGTGATACCTATCACGACCGTGATGTGAAGACCAGGAAAGGGATATAAAGGATCACGGGCAGGCCGTGATGTAGGTCACGGTCGTGACAGGTAGCTAGTACAGGACATAACCCATACGGGTAGGCCGTAATGCACATCACGACCGTGATGCAGGATTTACCAGACACAAACTCCATCACGGGCAATCCGTGATACTCATCACGCCCATGAAATGCTAAGCTGTGTGACACAGAACGCGTCACGGCCTGCCCGTGATGTGGGTCATGGCCGTGACGCGTGATTTTCCTTGTTTTAAAAACCTAACACAACCTATGCCACAAGTCACTTTCTGAATCTGCTTCTTCTTCCTCTCCACCTCTCAACCACCAAGCACCCACCTTTCCTCCTTCCCCTCATCTCACATTCATTCATCATGCACACCTCTAACCCAACACCATCACCAACCTCACCATCCTTCTCTTCTTCTTCTTCCTCTCACACCCACCTCCATAACCACTTCTCCAACAAAGCTCGAAAATCACTCCCCCTTGACACCCACAAGCAACCAACCCCACTCCCTCACTCCCAAGACATCTCCCATCAACAACCACAGGGCAAATCCTCCAATTTTGGGGAGATTCAAAATTCCCAAATTTTGAAACCCTAACCAGCATAACAGTGAAAAGGATTGTGATTTTGGGACTCTCTGGGATCATGGCAACCAAAAGGCAAAGGACAGCAGAAGCCTCACGCACTCGCAGCAGAGGAAACAGAAACCTAGGTAATTACTGACTCCGACTCTTCTAATTATGATACTGATGGATATGGGTATGGGATAGTTTTTAAGGATATTGCTCAGCAAGATAGGTTTAATGCTTTAAAAAATAGGAAGATAGTACAGACCAAATATCTTGATGATGCATGCTTAGATACCCTAGGCTTGACTGTGGACATTAATTGGATGTTGCAAAACATAGGGTGGAGCAAGTTCGCTCGCACTAGATACCCTACATATGCTGGCCCTACTCTGGAGTGCTCCCTAAATGCGGAAATTCTCCAAGGGCCGCATTGCCAAGAAGGGCGGATCACATTCCGGCTCTTCAACCAGGACTTCACACTAACCCTGGCCGAATTTAATGAGATCTTTGGATTACCAGTTGGGGGTGACCGAAGATACCCCTTAGGGTTTAGTGCGCATAGTTTCTGGTCAGTAATAGACTTTGAGGGCAGAGGTTTTGACCTTCGGACATCCAAGTCCACAGCTTTTGCTAACCCTAGCATCAGGTATATACATAGGGTCATAGCCAATACCCTGTTTGGCCGAGGAGAGAGTGACGGATCCGTCCGTCAGGACGAGGTCTTTATATTATGGGTCATGCTCCACCCTGAGAGCAATTTGGACACAGGGTCATTCTTGGCTAGGCACCTCTTAAAGGTGGCCAAGAGTTCCAGTGGCGCTATTGTCATTAGTGGCCTCATCACCACCATATGCCATCACTTTAACTTCGATCTAGATGGTTTTGAGGCTGCCCCTGGACGGACCCGTATCTCCTTGCAGGCTTGTGAGGCTATGGGGATGATCGTCCAGGAGGATGACATATACTGCCTGAAACACCCCAGGCTCAGGCACACAATTCCTCTCCCTAACCCCACACTGTTAGATGTATCAAACCCGGCAAATTGGAAAGTGCCGGTGGGAGAGGAGCCTCAGCCTATTAGGGTAGAGAGGTCATTACGCCCGCCACCGCAGGCTAGGTCGTCTGGGCACCCATCTTCTTCCTCTGCAGGTTCGTCATCCGATGACCCCTATGCGTGGTTCGCATCCACTTTCGACACCATCTTAGAGAACCAGGAGCGCATTATGGAGGAGCAGTGAGAGCATAGAGCTATGCTCCAGCAGCTCTACGACTGGCATCTGAGCCAGCACCCACCACCTCAGTGAGTTACTTTGTTCCTTTTTCCTTTTTATTTTTATTTTTATTTTTATTTTTATTTTTATTTTTATTTTTATCCTCCATACGGCTTAATTAGTTATATTGGGGACAATGTATGTTTTTAAGCTTGGGTAGGGGTATCAATTTTGCATTCTTGCATGTTGCATTCACTTAGGATTAGTTTTGCATAAATCACATGATTAAACTGCTCCCTGCTTAAGATATGCCTCCAATAGTGAAAACTTTGTGCCAATCGAATTAGTCAGCCAATTGAATTATGACAGTGGATTTTTGAACCCAATTTTTGATTTCTTGTGATAGGCTAAAAATGAAAAATGCTTGAGACAATCCTTTGAAAGTTAATAATTAGCAAATGGTTCCTTAGATTTAGGTTTCTCATCGATTCTAAACCACTAAATGAGAGATTTTGAGCCAAAAAGGGGTACTCACTAAATCTACCCCATTCCTTGTGATCGAGTGATTTTCTTTTCCTCTTGGATTGTGCCCTCTAGAACTTGACTTGAAACCATTTCGAAGCTTAAAAATTTTTGAAAACACATTTGAAAATGATTGAGGCACTAGGTATTTTTCTGGCCTCCTGAGCTTTGACTGATAAATTGCTACCCCCTTAGTCACCCAATTTTGAGCCTAAAAGAATAAATACTTTTCTTGGTACCATTGATCTATTTTAATGAACAATGTTTAGTATGGCACCTCTTAAAGTGTTACAAAGGGCAAAAAGGGTAATTTGAAGAATAAATTGTGGGATTAATAGTTGGAAAAATTTCTCTAAAGTTAAAAAAAAAATCTCCCCTTCTCCAAACAAAAAAAAAGAAAAAAAAGGAATATATATATATATATATATATATATATATATATATATATATATATTATTGGAGAAGGGGATGAGAAAAATAAAGCGAGAAATAAGAAGCAAAAAGATGAGAAAAATAAAGGTGGAAAATTGAGGCCCAAAAAGGAATTTTAGGAGGTGTCACACTTTGCACTGCTTGATTTTGTTTAGCCTCTAGAATGTTCCTTTTCTTGATTTCCCTACCTAACGATAAATCCCATGGCCACGTCACAACCAAAATAAAAGACCACTTGATTCTTATGTGCTTTCATTAATAAAGTAGAGATTTGGTTAATAGTCAAGCTTATGGTAGGGCACTTCCTTGAGGAAAATGAACGAATTGTCACGTACCCTCAAACACATGAGTGAGGTGAGAAGAGTATCCGAATTGGTGAGAGATGTGAGTCTGGGGAACCTAAGCTCCTAATTGGACTTAAAATCGATTGTCTCTTGGTTTCTTATTGATTATGCCTGTTTCTTGAATTCATTACTCGGGTTCTAGATTCACTGTCCATGCTTCGATTGGTTAACTTTTCTGGTCTTAGTTATTACTTGAGGACAAGCAAAATCCTAAGCTTGGGGTAGTTTGATGAGTGTGATTTCACCTCATATTTCCATAACATTTTGCATGCATTTCCATATAGTTTAGGCTTATTTTATTTGATTATTAGTTAATTTTGCCTTGGAACGAATAAGGTGGTTTTGTGGTGCTTGTGTGCAGGAATCGAGGATTAAATTACTCAGGATCGATCACGTTGGAGCTGGCACGAAGATGGGAGCTTGGAAAACAAGAAAAAGGGGGCAAACAGAGCTGATCACGGTCAGGCCGTGATGCCCATCACGGCCAGGTCGTGATGCCCATCACGGTCGTGATCAAGGGAAGCTGAAAGAGAAGAAGGAAAAAGTCAGAAGCTGTCACGGCCGTGACAGGACAATTGAGCCAGACCCCTTCTAGGCAGAATCTGTCACGGCCAGGCCGTGATGACCATCACAGCCGTGACAGACCATTTATTGAAGCTGTGTGCTAGGCAGAAGCCATCACGGCCAGGTCGTGATGGCCATCACGGCCGTGATACGCATTCCTTGGATCTGAAGCAACTGATTTTACCTGGTTTTTGTATTGGTTTAGGATTCAAACTGCCCAATCTTATAAATAGGACCTAGGGGTTCAAGTCTAGGGGGAACTTTGTGTGGGTTGTTACCTTAGAATAATTGAGAAATTCTCTTCTTCTTCTCCTCCTTTTCTCTTAGGGATTTTTCTGTTCATGTTATTTTAACCAAGCTTGCTACAATCATGGCAATGCTTGAGTAGTAGTCTAGTTTCTAGGAATTGGGGCTATGCCCAAAACTTGTTTATGGTGATGTATTGATTTTGATTTCTTGTTAATTCATATTTGTTTTCGATTCGATCCCTATTGCTTTAACTACTCGCGAATTCGGTGGCCGCTTATTTGCGTGATGTAGATACCCTAAGGAGGAACCTATCGGTGAACTTAGGTATCGGATCTATAGGAATCGAACTTAGAACTGAAATCACGAGAGTTAGAAGCCGTCCTTCGAGGATTCACGAATCGTCACAAAACTCAAAGGGTCCGATTTAAATTCAATTACCACGAGAGTAGGGATTGATTTAATCAGGCATGGCTTTTGTAACCCGAGAGAAAGCATTAGCTAATTTAGGACAGATTCTCCTTCAAAACAAATTTTGGTAATTAACAAGAAGAGGAGTCGATTCAGTAACATAAACAGTTTTGTGGTATCCCAATTCCTGGGAACCCATTTGAATTTGAAAACCCCCAATTTGAATTGCTTTCTGTTTTGTTTAATTGTGAAATTAAATTTGATTGTTACTTGATCATATTTCAAAAATCAAAACCTTTTCAAAATCGTAGTCCAGTTTTATCGATTTACGAATTAGTTGTGGTTTGAGATCACGGTCCCTGTGGGATCGATCTTTTTATAACTTGGCAACGAATCCGGTACACTTGCCGGAATTTATCACATCATCCGTCAATGGCAAAGGAGCTACACGTTCTTCTGTATTCCCATTGAATGCCTTTCTCCACGACCGGTAATGATGACTTCAATGCAAAAATCTACGATGCCCAAGGAAGACATTATTCTTGCCATGCTCCAACCACATCTAATCCGTATTATCTTCACATATAGGGCATGCACACTGACCTTTGGTACTGTATCCTGATAAATTACCATATGCCAGAAAATGGTTAATTGTGCTGAAGATCATGGTCTTTAGGGTGAAACTTTCTTCTCTATACCCATCATACACCTCTATACCGGTCTCCCACATTTACTTCAAGTATTCAATTAAAGGAGCCAAGTATATGTCGATATCATTTCCTGGTTGTTTGGGCCCATAAATTAACATAGACAACATCATGTATTTGCGCTTCATGCATAGCCATGGAGGTAGGTTATAAATCACGAAAATCGCTGGCCATGTCTTTGTGAGAGCTACTCACGAACACCATGCGGATTAAATCCAAGTAGATAATGCAAGTCGTAGATTTCTTGGTTCTTGCCCGAAATCAGGAAAATCGTGATCAATTCTTTTCCATTGAGGAGAATCTGCCGGGTGTCGTAGCTTGCCATCTTTAATCATTTCATCCTCATGCCATGTCAAGTGTCTTGCATCTTCAGAACTACGGTACATGCGCCTAAATCTGGGAATTATGGGGAAATACCATAGAACCTTCTCGGGAGCCGATTATTTCTTCTTATACCGTGAGGCATTACATTTAGGACACGTATTTAACGATGCATATTCATTTGGAAATAAAATGCAATCATTAGGACAAGCGTGTATCCTCTCATAGCTCATGCCAATAGAGCGTAATATTTGTTTAGCCTCATATGTCCGACTAGGAAGCACATTATCCTCCAGTAACATATCTTTCAGTAGTGTGAGTAAGTCCGTAAAGCTCTTATCAGTCCATCCATTCCCCGATTTCAAGTTATACAACTTTAGCATCGCTGACAATCTTGTGAATTTAGTACAACCCTCATACAACGGTTTCTCAGCATCACTTACCAACTTCTTAAACATTCGAGGACAATCACGAAGATCTTCTTCAACCGTGTTTACCATCTCTTCAAAACGGTCGGCATCATATGTATTTATATCGGTGTCATCTGACGCACATCTCCCACTATTCCCCATATCACTAGATTCACCTATAGTCTCACCATGCTTTGTCCAATAGGTATAACTTTGATCAATTCCATTGCACACTAAATGTCCTTCCAACTCAGATACACTAACTCGTCTTGTATAACAACAACTTAAACAAGGACATATGATTCTACTAGGGTTTTCTGCATGCTCAACTGCAAACCTAATAAAATCTTGTACCCGTTCTTATATTCCTTTGACAAACGATTGGCAGACATCCACTTCCGATCCATATTTTTACGATCTACCATAATTATTTTGAGTTTGAACATGAAACGAAGGTTAATGCATGTTTATACCAATAAAAATAAACATGTCTAATTATACAACTAAAGGTTTAAATAAAACAATGGGGAATAACAAGTGGTAAAACGTACCAGAGTGAAGTCGAGCAGCTTGAACAACAGAGAGAGTTGATTGATAGACGTACCTGAAAGAATCCAAAATTGTTAGTTTCTTTATTTCTTCATAAATGAAATACCAGTATGAATACACTACTACGGACTAAAATCCATCAGCTAGTTAAGTTGCACAATTAATATCTCATTAGATTGTGCTAATGAATATCTTATTTATTCCGACGTTAAATAACTCATCTCCCTCTCTCTCTCTCTCTCTATATATATATATATATATATATAAAGTGTCCTGCTCAGAAGATCAGTATCAACATCAAGATACCAATGATTATAATCAAGTACTTGGTTATATTTCCACAATGCAACCCTGAAGTTGTCCCAAAACTATTTAACAGTTCACAATCCTTTTCTTCAAACAGTACAATGATAAAATCTGATAACATTTCTCAACTACACACAAATCAATCCTTCTATCACATTCAAGAGTTGCACCATTATGTACTACAAATTTCATACATATAGGTGCCTCAGCAGGCAGACAAGAAGGAGATTGACCCTCAACCTGGTTCTTTTTCCCAATGGAAGATACCACTAATATTAGGTGTGAAAACTTTCTTCGAAACTGAAACCTTCTATTTTGCTAACTTCCCTAGCTTCAACTGTACGTGTCTGACTTAGTGACTCAATTTATCTTGTAACTATTTGTTGTATGATTTTCTACCAATGTGATAAGCAGAGTTTTCATACTTGGCATTACCCCAAATTTTTGGCTGAATCTATTACATAAATCAGTGATACTTCAGCAATCAACATGGCAACATAATGTCAGGATGAGTAATCTGGTTGAGCAAGCATGAGTTATTGACTGTTATTGCATCTCTTTTATTTCTACTTTAAGCATGTTCTAATTCCTCTTTCATTAAAATTTAAAACAGATTTATGTTTCTATTTCAAGAATTCAAACCATAAGTAACTACTATCTACTCAAACAAAGAGAGGTCAAGTTTGTAATTTATCTAAATCATACTCAAGGAACATGAATTTACATCTAGTTAACATTTTTAGGTGGATTTGATATTCTAAAAATTATTTTTTGTTTGGGATTATGCTTCTGTTTGAACTAAATATCCAAGACAAAGTTAAGGCGATCTGGAGAAAGAATATGTCTTATTCATTATACTTATAATTGAGTTCTATCACCATTTTTGAATGCAAGGACATAGTGGATTTAGATTAAAAAAATACTAAATAGAAACAATTCCATCCTAATGTGTGAATATGCGGCAAAATGAAATAAAGAGTTCAAAGAAAAGAATTATACCTTGATGAAGGTGGTGAACCTGATAAGGTGTACTAAAAAAGCTTTGAGTCAAGACATACAAGTGATCAACCAATGGAAGTTCATCAAATAGGATATACTCTCATTAATGAAATTCCTAGAATTCCTATCAAGCCACCAACTGGTATATCTACCCTTTAACTCAAGTCATTATTGTGCATGGATTTTAAATTGCAGTTAAATCAATCTGATAACCTGAAATTGATGAAATAAGATAACCAGCTTCTGCTTAGGAGCTAGCAGAAGATCATCAATAACACTAACTTGCTTAAAATTCTTTTTGTGCTTTTATCCAGAAACCGAAATGATGAAGGAAAGGTTTGCTAAGCTACTTTTAGGAGAAGACATGTCAGGTGTAGGAAATGGTGTTTCTTCGGCGTTAGCTTTGTCGAATGCCATAACAAACCTAGCTGGTGTGTACTTATTTTCGCAACCTAGTGTGCCTAATTGAAATATATTCTTTAATGAAATTTCCATCCAATAATCTGCTTGTTGATGATGCAATGCAGCATCTGGTTTTGGAGAACAATCAAAGCTGGAGCCAATGACTGCAGAAAGGAAGGCCGGGTGGAGAAAAGAAATTGAGCGGCTTCTATCTGTGACTGATCACATTGTTGAATTTGTTCCATTAAAACAGATAGCTAAGGATGGAACAAGTATGGAGGTGTGTTGGCTCATTATGCTCTATCTCCCTCCTCCCCATTCTTTTATCCTCCACATTTATTGCTAGTTTATGATCTAAATGAGAAGTTTAAAATTTTTTGTTTCACTTTGGTCATACAAAATAATATGTTCTGACTTTACATAGATCATGACTACTCGGCAATGAAGCGATCTACTCACATCCCTGCCTTGCGCAAGCTCGATGCAATTCTCATTGTAAGTCACTGAATCTTTTCTGAGTGATTATACAAATGGCTTCCTGTCACCAACTTTGGACTAACTATATATATAGCAATGGAACAGGACACATTGGATAACTTTAGAGATCAGAATGAGTTCTAGTATGTCTCTAAAAATGATGAGGAGTCTGAGGGTAACACCAACACTCAAAGGAAGAGTGACAAGTGGTGGCTACCAATTGTTAAGGTTCCACCAGCAGGGCTTTCAGAAGTAGCTATAAAATGGATACAGTTCCAGAAGGACTCCGTAAACCAAGTACTCAAAGCAGCCATGGCCATAAATGCTCAAGTACTATCAGAGATGGGAATCCCTGAAAAATACATTGGACCAAAAAATATCATTGGACCAAAAAATCTTATTGGCTTATCTATTTTATCATAACATAACTTGTAACTTGGGTTAATCTTCTCCTTAATGTCTTTTAACAGAATGGTAGAGAAAGCCTTGGTGAATCAATCTACAAGAACATTACTGTGGAATACAAAAGAAGACAAAACTAATGAAGCGGAATTGCCATGGCATAGTATTCATGAATGTTAAGGAAATACCTTCCCCTTGACTTCTTCTAAGACGAAGATTGATCACTTAGGCAAAATAAGACGACAACTCAGTTTGTTGTAAGAGATACTTCAATCGGCCCTTTCCTCTATTGTTCTGCATTCATTGTAACCATTATTTACTTAACAATTATATATACTTTAACACCTCAAGCCTTAAAAAAGAAAAAAAAAAGAAAAAAACAATGACATCAAAACTCTGCATACAGTGTCTCACTCTTTTAACTTGGAAATCAAATTAAAGTGCACGTTCTCTCTCTCTCCCACACACACTCACAAATCCAAGAAATTTACTAAAACTCTACCAAATCATCTGAACATAGTCATTCAGTAACAATATATAGGGAGATAAATAGTGAAGAATTTTGGGAAAAGGGAAAGAGATAAACAAAGAAAGAGATAAACTAATTTAATTGTTTCTTCACATCTAATCAAATCAATTTCCTAATTTAATCGCATGATGAGGAATCAAGAAGAAGAAGAAAGAGGAAAACGCATTATTCCTTGGGTACTCCTGACGCAGAATAGAGCTCCTGATGTGAGTGGCGGTGGTGCGTGTTGTGGTCGCGACTGAGCCTTCAAACCTAATGTAAATGAGGGAACAGAGTCATTCAAACCTCTGTGAGCATGCTTCGTTTCGTTTCGCCGCCCTCTGCACCACCATCTTCTGGCTTCCTCTGTCATAGGAGAAAATGACGGCAGAGGAGAGGGAGACATGGTAGAGGGAGAAGCGACTGGGAGACACGGTAGAGGGAGAAGGCGCGATGAAGGGAGGCAAGTCGCGAGCAGGGTTTGAGAACGTGGGAAAATGAGAGCCGCGCAAGAAAAAGAGTCACAGCTGTGAGCAAGGGGAAATATTTAGTAAAATGGGAATAGATAGCACTTCCTTGGAAAAGCACTATCTATTTACTTACCTATGATAGCGTTTTCTTGAGGAAACGCTATCTATTCTCTTACTTGTAATAGCGCTTCCTCAAGAAAACGCTATCTATTCCTATTGTCTTAGAATAAGGAATAGATAGCGCTCCCTTAAGGAAGCGCTATTAAAAACCTTCCGCCTATTTTTAAGTAGCATTTTTCATTGAAGTGCTACTAAAAGTGCACTACTAAAACCTTTTTCTGTAGTAGTGTAAAGTGATAATATATTTGTTGACAGTACAAAAATTATTTACATTGATAGTATATGCCATTCAAATCATTTTTATAAATCTTCGTGAAAAAACTAAATTATTTTAAAACAGGTAAAATGTTTGATGCTCTTCTTGCCTAATTGGGATATTTGAAAAATTATAACAAAAGTTAGTTGACACTTTCAACTAGGAGAGGATCCTAAACCATTTTGAAGGATCCTAATTTAACGAAATGTTCAAAAGAGTAACAAGTTAGCATCACTCTTGTGGGCGTTGGCGGATCCATTGCCTTCCTAATTTTATATATATATATATATATATATATATAGAGGGTTGGGCTAAGATGCACCACCCATATTTTACACCACCCATATGTGACAAATTTTGGACCAATCAAATTGTCACATGGGTTTGGTCAAAATTTCCGACTTTCTAGTTGTATTTCTACTGTAGTCAAATATATGAATACAATATATTGTAGTATAATATATGTACTCTTTGTATTCGTAAATTTAACTCATATTAAAATAATGTTTATTGATTAAAAAAACTGATTATATTACAAAATAATATTTTAATATGAATTAAAATAATGTTCGTTGTCAATAATATTTTACAATATAATCAGTTTTTTTAATAAAAAAACATTATTTTAATATGAGTTAAATTTACAAATACAAAAAACACATATATTATACTACAATATACTGTATTCATATATTTTGACTACAGTATAATACAATTAGAAAGTTTGAAATTTTGACCAATCTATGTAACAATTTGATTGACCCAAAATTTACCACATGAGTGGTATAATGGGTGGTGTAAAATGTGGGTAGTGCACCATAGCCACACCCTCAAAATAAATTTAACGGCTGGGATTGGGTGTAAGTGAAACATAACTTATATTGGTGTAAACCGATCCTCCTCTTATTTGTTACTTATTTTTTTATGCCTAATAATAACTTAATAATATTATCCATTATATTTGAGGGATCGAGTGAATAAATTTATAGTGGTAGCAATGTCAAAAATAGAAATCATGAACAAGATCTTTAATTAATTATACTTTTTTTAATTAATTATACTAATTCAAGATTATCAATATGGTGTTGGTCCAAATGGTAAGGCGGTTTGGGTCCCCTGAACATTTGGTCTTGGGTTCGATTTCTGGATCCGTGTGTATGGGAAAAAAACATCCTTTAGAGGGGTCGCCCGCTTAAAAAAAAAATACTAATTCGAGATTATGGGATATTATGGTGAACACAATTATAAAATAATAAAAGATATTGATGAACGATAAACAAACTTAGTGCTTGGTATCACCTATAGTTTAATATCTTTTTGGAAATAATTTGTGAACTTGAAATGAAATAATTTATATTTGTATGTTTTTTACTTTAAAAATAAGTTTGATATAAAATTTAGTATAATTTTTTCAACCCAACACTAAAACTATTTTCTATAGTTTCTAACCAAAATCATGTGTGAAGAAATAATCAATTTTATTACTTAACATTACCTCGATATTTCATTTTTACTAAAGCAACATTTTATAGGAGCCAAAATTAATTTTACCATCTTTCACCGTAAAACCAAAACAGCATTAAATTGAGAAATCCTGACACCAAATCCATTTCCATCATCATTTACAAATTTCTGCCTCAATGCTGCAATAATGGTACCTCTAAATTTTAACGTACAATTATATGATAGTAGCAACCCAATCCTCTCCATTCTACAAGAACATGTGAAGTCGCTGGTTAATGTGGGCACGTGTAGTACATGACTTGTGGGGCTATGATCTTGAAGGGCAACATTCCCAAAGGCATGATTTGTTATGGAATAATTCGTACTTCGTGGACGTACCACAGTGGGGTATTGATTTCTTATTATTAAAGTTCCGTATCTCTAGTTTGTCGACGAATTCTACGGTGAACCACCTTGATAGGTACTACCATAGTGTACAAGCGACCCTAACCATTAGATTTATATGGATCATAGTAATATCGTGTATCCTTCCGTGTTGAATTTTTTTTCCTCTTCCTCATTCTTCTCTTCCCTTCTCCCGATCTGCCCATGTCGTCTTCCGCCATCCACCCAGCACCACCCCTGTCATCTTCCACCGTGCCACACCGTCGCCACCCACTCCTCTTAAGATCGGGTTACTGGTTGTTCCGAGGCGGCAGAGCTCACTGGTTATTGGTTGGGCACGGAGGAAGCCATGGACGACGGTGAAGTGCGGTGGACGGTGTGGCGGCTGTGACTCGTGACATGGACGCAGTGCTATGCGGCTATGCGTCGAGGAAGGGTGGAAGTCGATGGCGTGACCTCGGAGTGGCGGCGTGGCGCGGTGGTCGGAGACATGTGATGAGGCTCATTTTGCGGTGGGGTCAAATAAGTTCAGATCCGACGTAGTCTCAACCATCCCCTTTCTCCTGCCCGCATGATTCAGCTCATCAATGGAGGAGGAGGAGTTCCTTGTTCTCTGCGTCGCCACCCGCTCCTCTGCGTCAAAATAAGGACTGGACGTCTTCCACCTCTCTCTTATCCACTCCCACCATCGCCACCCGCTCCTCTTCCAGACCTTCCGCCACGTCGACGGCAAGACGTGGTTCGGGTTCACCGATCTTATGGAGGACCTCCTCGCAGAGGAGCAAAACCTCATGGACTCCATGGAGCAGAACCAAGTCGATAAAGTTCGGGTTGTTGTTGAAGAGGGTCAGAAGGAGAGAGAAGGAGCAGATTGGGTGCTGGAGGGGAGGTGGCTGCCGGAGAAGGGGGCGGAGGAAGGAGAGAAGGAAGAAGGGAGAAAAAGGGAAAATAATCTGGTATAGAAGGTCTATTATTATATACTATGAACTTTTGCGATCAAACGACCAAGATTAAAAGTCATACTTGTGCACGGTGGTACCACCTATCAAGGTGATCCACCGTAGAATTCGCCCTAGTTTGTCTACTTCATTTTTTGAATAAAGGCCCAAACTTGTCCGTGATAAAAAAAATGGTGACATTTTGGTCCCTGGGAAATGGAAAATACCAATTTGATCAGTAAGAATGTAAAATGTGAGTTAAAATAGTCCCTGATAGGGACTAAAATATCTCTAAAAATTGTTCTAAAAAAACTATTTTGATCCGTATTTTATATTCTTGAGGACCAAATTGGTGTTTTTCATTTCTCAAGAACCAAGATATGTCACGGTGTTTTTTTGTTTGGGACTGGTTTGGACCTTTGCTCTCATTTTTTTTATGCACAATAATAGCTAAATAATATCATCCATTTCAGGGAGCACATAAATTTATAGCAGCCAACTTAAAAATAGAAATGATGAGAATTTAATGGTACTAATTCGAGATTAAGAAGTTTAATGGTGAACCAAATTCTAAAAAAATTGAAGAAAAAAGTATTGGTTAATGGTAAGTGCACTTATGTTTAAGAGTATTGATGTTTTTTTTTTTAATAAGCAATGATTATATTAAAATGGGTACAAGAGGTACTCACTCCCAATTACAAAATTATCGATGTTACGTATACACAAAGGAAGAAGATAAGATAATTTGTCAACCAAATGCAAAAACAGAACAGCAATAAGGTTGAGAACTAACTAGTTTCCTCCCCCCAATCACAACAGTAATGCCCCACTCTCTGTAGCAGAGATAGTCCCAAGTATCTAATCCCCTTTAACGCAAAAACTGAAGCAGGACAGAGCACTAACACAACCAGGCCGAAAATGTACAGATAGAAACAGAAAAATTAGAACCAACGGCAGCACAAATTCAATACAGCTGTTGACCCACATATTCCTGTAATTTACCGACAGCACCCTGTGATTCAAAGGCCAAACCATCCTGTTCAGTAGCAAAGCTCCTAAGGTCTCCTACCTTCTTAATTAACTGCTATTTGATCAAACTTAGGCAGATGATCGGATTAACACACCAGCCATTGAAAGAGAAACAACTTTTTTTAATTAAGCTGTTGCACCAAGTCCAAGTTCTGATTTTTATAAGCTCAAGTACCTTGTCAAAATCCAGATTCCCCTGTTTGAAGATGAGCTCGTTCCTGTGCAGCCAGATGGACCATATTGTAGCGAACCAAATCAGTCTCCACGCCTTGTTTGAAACTCTGCCAAAGGACAAACATGAATGCTGCATTAATAGCTCTTTTAAGCTCCCACTCATCTTGTGTTCAGCACCAACCAATGGTACACATACATCCAAATTGAAAAGGTGAGAAGTTATTTCTTCACTCAAATTGCAGAACCTGCAAATAGACGATCCATTTAGTGCTCCTCTAATTTGTAAATTTGAAGCTATTGGGATTCTATCTAGCATTGCTCTCCAACAAAATGCAGACACCTTCAGTGGGATGCTCCTGTCCCAAAGAAGATTAAAAGCTTCATCCTTTTCCTGATTATGGATTCAGTTAGCAGCTGATATGCACTTAGCACCGTGTAGGGAACATCAGTTTTCCCCCAACCAAAGCCAGCAATCTTCTACCCCTTCAGTGATGCGGCAGTCCTCTAACAAAACCTGCAGATTTGTAAACAATTCTTGCTCCCACATGAACAAGTTTCTTCTCCAAGAAAATTTTCAGAACCACACACCATCTCTCCATTCTCTCATGCCTGCCACCGTAGCCTCCTTTGACAGAGACACACTATGTAGTCTTTGAAATCTGACTGCAAGAGGTGTCGTGCAAGCCCAAATTTCATTCCAAAAAGAGATTAGGTTTCCACTGCCTAGTTTCTTAGAAATACCTCTAAGAGAGCCACCCTTCCTTAATACCCACCTCACTCTCCAAACTTCCTAAATCACACCACCACAAGGAAACTTCCCTACCCTCTGTAGTCTTTTCATTCCAACCTGAGCCCCATTTTGAAGGGTCCCCATATTTGACTGGAAGCACTCTTGACCACAAAGACTCTATTTCTTTTACCAGACGCTACCTTCATTTCCCTACAAGTGCTAGGTTAAACACTATACACAGGGAGATTTGACAAAACTGCTTTAATTAGACCACCCTTCCATCGAAAGAAATAAATTTGTCGCTTAGCCTTTTCTTCAGTGAATTGATCAAAGGATCCCAGATTGAGGAAAGTCTCGGATTCGCCCCCACCGGTATGCCAAAGAATCGGAAGGGCATTTTACCAATCCTACAATTTAGGATACTTGCAGCAACTTCAATAAAACCAACACTTGGTTTGATTCCAAAGAAGGCACTCTTATGAAAGTTGACTTTTAATCCAGCGGCAAGTCCAAAGCATCTCAGCACACATTTTATTGATCTTTCATTATCCACTGTCATGTCTCCCACCAACACCGTGTCTTCGGCATATTGTATATGTGAAACCTCAATATGTTGACCGCATCCAGCTACCATGTACTCTTTGTAGAAGTTTTTCTCCACTGCACTACAAATTAGACCATTCAAACCTTCTGCCACTAACAATTGTTGTTGTATTATAATATTCAAACACATGTAAAAAATTTATCTGCCTTACCATTGTTACACGTTTAAATATTCATAGAGCAAATATGCATTCAATTTTGTCATATCAAATTTCCACTTCCACATGTTGCTAAATGCTAATTCTTTAACTTGTCGCTGGAAATTCCAATCTCAGTTTCCTGAAAGCAGCTTTGATGCCCTTCTGTTGTGTAAACAAATGTCCAGATATTTTGGGCTTAAGACAAACTTATTAGAGAAAAAAAATTCATTTTTTTATATATAGAAAAAAATCGTTACTTCATTAATTTCAATTCATTTTTATTACAAAAATCACATGCGTGGCTGATTTTTCTTCAATATACCAACACTTAATCTTCTTAGACTAAAGGAACAAATATTTTCAATTGCAATCAATCTTTTCTTTCTCGTTTAAATAAAACGTGATAAGACCGTTGGGTCATATAATTATTGTACTTACTGCCAGCTTGGGCTAGAAAGTCACGTTGCAACTTAATGCTTAAATAAACCCCTCCCACACACATGTTATTGTTGGACCTTTATATAATATATAAAATTACAAAGAGTCTAAAGCTAAGTGAATGTGGGGCCTAAGGCAAGTGCCCTAGTTGCCTTAGCACACACGACCCTAGTATCAGCAAATGCACGATTATAAGTTTGAGTTCAATCTATGTTAATTTCTTGAGGTTAAGATATAAGAAATATCGTTGTGAATCTTCTAATCTTTTTTTTTTTTTGTGAACCCAGATATCCTCCGGTCGGGAGCCAGAGACTAATTCCTCAAGGTTGACATCTCCCAACAGATGCTCTTTTGTACATATGAGCCAAGAATCGAACCCCTGACCACATGCTTAAGGGACTCGATTATCTACCAACCGTGTCACACCATGTTAGTATGAATCTTCTAGTCTAGGGATTCTTCTTTTGATTGAACCAAGATGTAAATTAGTCAGTACATGAGTAAGCTTAGAGTATCTCCAACCCGGTATCCCCATTTCCAAAATATAGGAAAAATTTAAAATACTAACGATAAATTTGCTGTATTCATATTTTAAACTATAATAATAATCAATCACAAATAAGGAAATCATTTTAATTTTAATTTATTAATTATTTAATGGAAAATCACTAAAACATGTAAAAGGGAGAAAAACAAAACAAAGAGTTGAATTGTTGATTAAAAACTTTTTCATTTTTTGAAAATCTGAAACGAAGGGCTTGTTTGTTTATTGTTTTTAAAAACAGTTTTTTTTATTTTCAAGAATAAAAAAACAAAAAAAAATTGTTTGATTGGAGTGTTTTGTAAAAATTGATTTTAAAAACAATATCTATTTTTTGGTTTTAAAAATTAAAATTAGAGAACATCCTAGACTTGTTTTTATCTGGTTTCCTAACTTTTTGTTATCAAAACATATAAAGCTACGGAGAACAACCTATTCTCATTAATGGCAATTTGCTAATAAATATGAACAAAATGGAAAACCGCCTCTTCTTCTTCCTCTGATAGTGCCTTTTCTTCTTTTTCCTCCGCCTCTTTCCAGTTTCAGTGCAATCGCCACCGCTACCTCCACCGTCGACGAGATGATCCACGGGAGCGAACATATTCCTCTTGCTCCGCCGTCGCCGTCACCGTTCACTGGAAAGAGTAGCCTCGTCAATCTTGACCGTGTCGAGAACGTGATTCAGCTCCGCCACGTCCTGATTCGCAACACCGTGCTCAACGCCGACAACCTCTAATGCTCGATCAGGAGAGGAAATTCCTTCTCGCTGCTGCTCTTGTTACACGACGATGGCGTCGCCGCTGTGATCGATGACAATCTGGATAGCTTCGGCAACGTCAATGATGGAGGCTTGGAACGATTTCACGAGCGCGGAGAGAGCCTCGGCGGTGATTTCGTCACCGTTTTGGTGCATCTCGACGCGATGGTGGATCTGAGAGAGATTGTTGATCAAATTGTTAGGTTCGGGTAGACTAGGATGCAAGACGAATCTTGAGTTGAGTTGATTGACAATCATTAGCGTTCTAATACTTTTTATGATTGTAATATTGCGTTCTAATGTTTTTTATCAAGTACTACCCTGTTTCGTTTTTTGCTTATATGGTGCAGCAGGAGTGTTGATTTCCCTATGTCATGCAGCAGGAGCGTTTTTGTCCTTTGTGATGCAGCAGAATTCTTATTTACTTAATTTGCACCTTAGCGCTGCTAAGTGGTCACTCAGGTGCAGGGATTTGGGGTTAACACTGCATTCTCTTTTTATTGCCTTCTGCCTTTTTTTAGGGGAATAGATGTTATGTTAATTTGGCTTGGGTCATGCTTAGTTGTTGTTCTGTTTTTTCTGGTGCATCTGGTTCTATACGGGTCCTTTTTGCTATTGGCAGCAGCTGGTTTTAGCTATATAGATTTCTCTCTGTGGTACAGGGTGTTCATGGGTTAATACTTAATAGTATACAACTTTTAGTACTCTTGGTACTCTTTCATATTAATATGCATATATACTTTTGATGATATAAAAAAAAAAGGTGGCTATGCAACTTGATTGTATTGGTTTCCTTGCAGCTTGTAACATCCCTGGCTGCTTTATGGATTGAAGACTGTCCTCACAAACCAACACGAGACTTTTCAGCGTGCTTTGTTCTCACTCACCACGCTTCCTGGGAAAACTTAGTGATAGGATACCGAAAAGAAAATGTATCCTGTTAGTATAGGTAGTATCAATCAATTCATATAAGTCATCTTCAACCGTATAGTCCCATACCTACACAGTCTCAGGATCCCTCTCTTTCTGGTGTATTATCGGTTCATTCATGTGGCCCTCGGTCTAGAAGCCTGCCAAGAGCCGTTCCTTGTCTGTGCCTTCTTGCAATGTGACCGCTCCCCACCCTTGTCAGCACTGGGTGTCACATGCCCACCAGCTTCTGCTTGGTTTGTCCCCAAACCACACCGTACTGGGAGAGGTGCCTCTCTGATACCATTTGTAACATCCATGACTGCTTTATGGATTGACGCTTCTTGGGAAAACTTCTCAGGAGGTCACCCATCCCAGAATTACTCCAAGTCAAGAACGTTTAACTGTGGAGTTCTTAAGTGATGGGCTACCGAAAAGAAGACGCATCTTGCTAATATAGGCAATATCAATCAATTTATATAAGACATGATCAACTGTATAATCTCATACCTAAATAGTCTCAGGATTCGTCTCATTCTGGTGTGTTATCGGTACATTCATGTGGCCCTCCGCCTAGAAGCCTGCCATGAGTCGCTCCTTGTCCGTGCCTTCTTGCACCGGCGACTACTCTCCACCATCGTCAGCATCGGGTGTCACATGCAGTATGTAACACCCCCCTTGGGCATTATCCTGTGAACCAGTGCGGAAATAAATTAAAAAGAAATTTGCTGGTTACTTTCGGAAATTTATTTAATTTAAGTCGTAAAAACTTGGGTATAATTTTTTTTTTCTTTCGGTATACTTCGAAAAATGATGCGCACATCACAATAGTAAAAACTATCTTATACTCACCAACACACCTAGACCGATTTTATTCATAATCACAATCTTTTAGAACATACAGGTTTCTCCTGAAAATACTTCATTATTCACAACAGAATTGCAAACCATATAAAGTTTTCAAACTACATACACAGACTTTCTCAAAAACATACAACCCAAAGAAAAACCCTAAGCTGGTCACTCTAAAAGATATCTACTGGAAAGACCTCCACAATTCTCACCATTATCACTAACTTCTCCAAGGATCAGGGTTAATATCCCCCAAGTGAAGCTACAAACTTCTCTGCACCATATGTACTCGTGTACCAAGGTACAACAGTAAAACCAGAAAAACAGATATATGCAAGGGTGAGATACCAATATATGGATTTAAACACGATAACTCATGCGCGACACACAAAAACAACATATAGACATATATAGTTATAACAACATAAAATTCTCAGGAATAAACAAGTAGTTTATCAAGGGGTCTCATACCCGACAGTCATCGTCATTTGAAAATAATGCATGACACTTCAATATTCACTAGGGGTGGACAAACTTGTGCGACCCGACCGAGACCCGATATAACCGGACAGGAAAATGGAAAATGGGCGGGTCTGGGCGGTTGGGCGGGTCCATCGGATGAAAAGACTAGGTTCATACGGGCTACAACGGTCTGGCCCGGGTGTGAAAAACCAAATCCATCGGTACCCGAACACGATCGAATGTATCAAGATATTTTTTTTTAATATTTGATTCACCTTCAATCCTATTGGCTGCCCCATATTTCCCTTCAATCTTATTGGTTATCACATCTTATCCTTATCTGTTAATTTAAAAAACAAATCTTATCCTCAAATTTTCCATTTTCCATATTCCTGAACTCAACTTGGTTCCAAAGATCATTTTTAAAGGTTTTCCAATTTTTCCTAAATTAAATAAAATTGGTGGCGACTCTACTTTTCCTTAAAATTTCTTTTTATCGTTGTCCCTGCCGTAATTTTTAGTTGCGACAGATGGCGACTCCACTGGGGACTTTTCGAGAGTCAAGCCTAAGTAATGAGTTGCGCATTTTGGTATTTATTTTTTACCCATTTTTATTGTTTTCTTTTATTTATTTATTTATTTATTTATTTGTATATATTTGATTCCTTTTTGCTTTAATAATTATTTTTACACTAGGATAGAAGACCATGATATTTGTTGTTTGCTTGTCTTTTAGGTTCAAGTAGTTTTGTTTTAGGATTGTACAGGTTTGTATGCCTCCAACACACATAGCACCGACACTCATTTTCACACACTTTCAGCTCTATACCCGAGCTTGTGGGACCTTAAGGATTAGGCGGTGACTCAACATTGTCATTGAAGGCCTAGTGCCTCTCTGATATTTGATAACTCACCACTCGGATTGTTACTAGTGTCATGGACTAGTCATCCTGGAGGATTTATCCCTACTTGTTATTAGGTTCATGAACTAGGTCCTTGACAAGGGCAATCTGGGGACCATGACCTTTAGAAGTCTAGACACGTCCTAAAGTTTATACTCCTAAGTTGACTTAGTGGCCACTCGACTTAGAAGTTGCCATCATAGGTACTCTTAATTAGGCCCTACCTCTTAAGACAATTGGAGGCGTACCATATCTCCCTTGTGTTTTCTATCCATTTACCTATTTATTTATTTTTAATTCATTTCCCTTTGTGTTTTAACAAATGAATAATGAATAAATAAAACACATATTATATATATATATATATATATATATATATATATATATATATATTTGTAAAATAATATATTTTTTTTAGGTGGTTCTCTTTTGTGGAGAAAAGACATTATCTGTGTAGTATGGAACGGAAATGTCTAACTCTAGCAATGCAATTGGCCTGAAGAAGAATATTTGAGTTGACGTGAAAATCAATGATGTTAAAACTTTAATGGAAATCAGTCGCTTGATGCCAAAAGAAGTATGTTCTGAGTTTGCAAGCAAGTATGGGAAGATTTTGGACTTATTACACATACATGTAGATGCTTTGGGCTTGAGTGCTTTGGCCTAATATTGGAACCCGAATTTGAGGTGTTTCGAGTTGCCGAATTTGGATACGACACCGACCATAGAAGAATATGCTTACATGATACGGATGCCTCTTCCAAGGGAGTTTCGTGTTTATTTCTATTATGGTCAGCATGTTAGTGATGGTAAGGTAGCACAGTTGTTGGGAGTTCTACCGAAGCCATCAGACAAAATGGAAAAGGGAGCTGTCAGAGGTCTGAGGCGAAGATTCCTTGAAGTTTATCTCCAGGAACTGGCACGACAAAATAATTGGGTTATCTTCAAGTGGGTGTTAGCTTTAACCATTTATGGGCTGGTGCTTTTCCCCTTTATACCAGACATGGTGGATTACGCAGCCTTGGATGTTTACTACAAGGTCGAAGAATATACTGTGAACCCTGTTCCCTCAATTTTGGCAGAAACATTCCTATCATTGCAAGTTTGCCATGAAAATCAACAAGGCAAATTATGATGTTGTGCACAAATGATGTTTGGATCGTGACTCACATGTATGCTCGAAATTATGTTAGTGGGATTGATGACCCTTTGAGGAGATTCCATCACATTCCAATAAAGCCGCACAAACCCAACGAATGGAGACAAGAATTTGATGAGGTTGATTCGAAAGCTTTTTGCTGGATGTGTCCTTGGTATAAAGGAAATACAGTCATCTTCGGTTGTGGGAATTTTTCGAATATTCCTTTGATGGGACCAAGGGGTTGCGTGTCATATTCTCCGGCACTTGTGATTCGACAATTGAAATGGACTCAACAGGAACCACTTGAAGAAGTGTTAGGTGGAATTTCGTTCTTATATCAAGAATGTGAGGTTGTCAAGAATACAACAATAACTGTTAGATCCGCCTGGAGCAACATCCGGGTACTGGGATCCAATGAGTTGGGAAGACAAATTATTTATCGTACTAAAAACTATAAGGCATGGAGGAAAGCAAGGAAAGACAACCGTGTTATTTCGAAACCAATCCCGCATGAAGATGAAAATCCGCAAATGGAAGCAGAAATGTTAAAGAAGATCGAGGTTATGATGGCCCAGATGGGAGTGCTAGAGGAAAAGAATGAAACAGATCAAATCACTATCGTCACGCTCCAACACCAAATCCAGAAGTTAAGCATGAGGATAGAACATTTGAAAGATGAATGTGCCGATGCATATGAAGCCGCAGCTCCAACAAAGAGAGCAAGGAAGGGGAATATGAAAGAGTCGGAAGTTCGAGGATTACTAGCAAGGATAGAAGATAAAAAAAAAAGCGTTGGCACAAATCTTCAAAGAAAAATAAGACTTGGGGGCAAAAATCGAAGTGCACATTCAGACAATCCGGATGTTGGAAGAAAGCATAGGATCTCTACAAGAAGCCTTAACTCATGCTGAGCGCTACTCTGATGAAGGTTGGAATGCAGCTGCAATTATACGCGAATCATTGAAAAAATCGCAAGAGAAAGAGCAACAGTTATGGATGAAGTTCCGGATGTTCGAAAGGGAGAAAAAACAGTATGAGGATGAGATCAGACAACAGGAAGAATGGCTAGAGAACTGGGAATCCGTGGCAAAAGATTTGAAGGCTGACAGAGATGCTTGGAAGAAAAGATATGAAAACCTCTCAGGAAGTTTGCAATACCATACCTATCAGTTTGTGGGTCACCTCGAGGAAGCACTAGTCCAAACTCGCATGAATGACGGATCTACAATACCTCCAAAAATAGCTCGCTTCATGAAGTATTGTAGGGGTCTTGCTAGCGGATTCAAAAGGAAGACTTTAAAACTTTTGATGTAATTCTGTTAGATGGGAGACATTGTATTTTCTCTTCAAAGAAACAAAAGCCATTTTTTAGGGTTACATCCATCAATGAATTCTGCTCTATCTTATGGTGTGTTACAAGTAGGCCTGTATGATTGCATTGCTAGTGAATGATGCTGTCTATTGAGGGACACATGTTCCAATGGATTTGTCATCAACCACGCATTAACCTAAGGGGGATGTGCCACTAGAGTTATGTGCCGGGGTGAAGTTTCTTGCTACAAAAAATGGTATTTCCTTTGCAAAAGAAAGAATTCTTGGTCCTTTCGAAGCATACTTTTATCTTTCTTAATAATAAATAATAATGACAAAAAAATTGTATATATATATATATAAAGGGGGTTACTGATTAGAATAATTGACGATTTTTCGAGCAGAGCTAAAAACACGAATCTGAGGGTTCGAGAATCATTGCGCGACCTAAGAAAGACGATACCAATCAAAACCGAGTTCACAACACAAGATCTCGAACCAAGATGGCTACCAACGATCCTGAGACAGGAAGGAACTTGAGTTTAGAAGTAGGCGAGGTCAAGGAAAGGGTGACTTAAATCTCTGAAACTCAAGCAAGGTTGGAGGCTATACTACAGGATATGAGGGAATCTCTTAGGAGGCTTGGTGCAAATAGAATTGGAAATGATGACCCACATGTAAGCATACAGTCGGCCCTCTCCATGGTAACTGCGCCAATGTTTTCAAACATAAATCATAGCCTTACTCAGGGAATGTCGGGTTACACAGAACCCATAGTAATCCCCATCGGGGAAGGATATCTCCCCATCGAGAATGTTTATCATGAGGCTGTTGGCTATGCAGGACTAACATGGGAAAATCCCCTTGCATCCATTCCTGAACAATCAAGGGGAATTCAGTTTGGACCCGATAAGATGAAGGAAGAGTGGATGGAGAAGGTAGAAGAACAAATAAAAGAGATCAAGGGTTCAAATACTTACGGCCTTCTCAAGATTGAAGAACTTTGTCCTGCCACAAATGTTGTGATTCCTACGAATTTCAAAATTCCTGATTTTTCCAAATATGACGGAAGTGGGAACCCACGATTCCATTTGATTAGCTATGCCACCAAAATGGCCATCTGGTCTAAGGATGACAAGTTCCTTATTGGTTTTTTCCATGAAAGTTTGACTGGAATCGCACTAGAGTGGTACCTTCGGTTAGACCATTCTAAGATCTCTCGGTGAACAGAATTAGTCGATTTGTTCATGGATCAATACAAATTTAATTTGGACGTAGCTTCGACCCGTGAACAGTTGACTACAATGCATAATAAGAGTGATGAATCCTTCAAACAGTATGCACAAAGGTGGAGGAGTTTGGCTGCTCGGGTTCAGCCGCCGCTGATGTTGTCCGAAATGTGTTCATACTTTTTTGGAACCCTGGGATCCCCCTTTATCGAAGCAATGGCAGGAGTAGCTTATAGGGATTTCTCTAACTTGATTGCTGCAAGGGAAAGAATTGAAATCCTAGCCAGAGCCGGGAAGTTTCCAACTGACATGGAAGGCAGTGCATCCAAGAAGGGGTTCCAGCCCAAGAAGAAGGAAGCAGAAGCAAATTATGTGCAACACCAGCAAAACTTTGGACCTCGACATGTCCCTTCATACCCAAGGTACCAAGCACCATATCAGACCCAAACACCATTTTACCCACCTCAACAGGCCTTACCAACCATCACCCAGCCACAAAACCAAATAAATAACATCCCTACCCCTCAACCATACAACCTCACTCGCCCAACATATACTCATTATCCACCCGCACCTCAACAAAACCATCCAAGCTACCCTCGACCTCGCCCAAATTTTCTAAATCAGGGACGTTTCCAATATCAAAATCTGCCTCCTTTCCCAAGACTGTCTATCTCCAATGCAGATTTGTTCAAACAACTATTTGATCGTCACCTAATCGCTGGAAACCCTGTACGCCCTATGGAACCACCTTTCCCTGCTTGGTACAATCCAAACTTGACTTGCAAGTATCACATGGATGCCCTGGGGCATTCCATTGAAGAATGTGAGGTCTTCAAGACAGCAGTAAGAAAATTGATTGCTTGTGGAAAATTGGGCTTCGAAGAAGATTCTGGGCCTAGCATTGTTAATAACCCAATCCCAAACCATGATGCGGGAAATAGTGTGAATAACTTGGAAGTGAAAGGGCCTCAAGTTAAGAAGGTTTTGGAATTGCTAACCCCGATGCAAGAAGTATTTGCGGGGCTCAAGAAAGCAGGAAATGATATTGTTGCACCGGTGAAGCTGATTGGGGAAAAAGAGAAGTATGATGGTGATTTAAGTTGTGATTATCATCATGGGCAGGTAGGGCATGATATCGAAACTTGTTGGGACTTTAAGGTCCGAGTCCAAGGATTACTTACCTTGGGGGTAATCCAAGCTAGGCGAGGTACGACTGAAGAAGTTAATGTGGTTGAAAAAGTTGTGCTACGGATACCACCTATGAATGATGCGCCGGCGCCAGAAAAAGTGATTGTAAAGGTGAAAAATACAACTCCTTTTGTTTATAATGATACACACGATGTACCATGGAATTATGAACAGAAGTTGAGCTAGTAGGAGGGGCAGGAGAAACTTCGAAGGCCCAGGTTACTAATGTTGTGAGAATTTGAGGCATCACAAAGAGTGGGCGATACTATGACCCGGTAGAAGAAGAAGCGAGGAAGAACAACAAAGATGAAGGAAAGGAGAAGGAAGAAGAAGAAGAAGAAGAAGAGTTTTTGAAGATCATGAAGCAAAGTGAATACGATGTGATGGAGCAGTTCAAGAAAACACCGGCAAGAATATCCCTTTTGTCGCTTGTCCTCACATCAGAGATGCATCATAAGGCATTATTGAAGGTGTTGAATGAAGCTTATGTTAATCCCGACGTCACGCCAGAGAATGTAGTGAATATGGTGGATCCGGTGAGGCGGGTCAACATGCTCAATTTCTCGGAAGATGAGGTGTTTTTGAAGTTTAGAGGTAGTCCTAAGGCACTCCACATTACCCTAAGGTGAAAAGGATTTATGATTGCGAAGGTGCTTATAAATGGTGGCTCGGCATTGAATCTGATTCCATTGTCCACTCTAGAGCAGCTAAACATATGTTTGACGGATTTGACACCCCAAGAGATGATTGTGCGAGCCTTTGATGGGACAGCAAGAGGGATCTTAGGGGAAATAACTCTTCCCCTCGAAGTAGGGCCTAGTTGTTTTCGTGTTCTCTTTCAAGTCATGGAGATCCAGTCAGCTTATATTATGCTCCTAGGAAGGCCTTGGATTCATGAAGCTGGTGTTATTCCATCAACATTGCATCAGTGTCTGAAACATATTCAGGATGGGGTTGTAATTACCATCCGCGGTGAAGAGGAAATCATGCTTTCAAAGCATGTTTCGGTACCATACGTAGAAAGTGCAGAGCAAGTCGAGGATGATTCCCTACGTAGTTTTGAAATCCTGAAGCCAGAGAACAAGAAGGAGGAGCTGCCAATACAAAATGTGAATGAAGTGGCAGTCCGTATAATGGAAAGGAATGGGTATCAGAAAGGAAGAGGCCTAGGGGCAAGCCTCCAAGGGATCCCTCAACCGATTGCAGCAGTTACAAGAGATGGAAGATATGGACTAGGATACAATCCTTCTCTAGTAGAAAATATGAATTACCTTACTCTCAGAGGCAAGAAGGAAGAAAGAAAGGAATTTAATTATATCCCCCACTTGACAGATACTTTCTCAGCATCAACTGAAGTGATCCCGCCAAAAAGTTGACTTCCCCTCATTTCACTATCAGTGCACTTGAAGAGGAGCAAGCAAGAAACCCTGTTATTTATCTCTCTGCTGATAATGAGGTCCTTGGCAATTGGCAATCTGAACCATTTGTTGATGTTATTTCCATAAAGTAATTACCTTTTTTGTATCTCGTATAAACTGATGTTTACTTTAGTTGAGAAATGAATAAAATGAGTTAGTATGATTTTTCAACATTTTTCTTGGTGTCTTCCTTTCTCTACCCATTATCTTATATCAATTGTTCTTTATTTCTTAAATAATATCCTTGCCTATATTTCTCTTGTTTCAAACATCTTCTTTCAGGAACCTCACCACCGTCGAAGGTTTGTCTCACAAAAGGAACCTTGAAACCTCATTTACTGATTCCCTTGCGGCTGTTGACGAAGACGATTCTGGGATTAATGAGGAAGAAGAAGCCATCGAGGAATTTACAAAGTCGATAGAGCGCTCAGAAAATGGGTTCACTTCAAATGATGAAGTTATAGAAGTGATTAATATGGGGACTGAGGAAGACAAGAAGGAGTTAAAAATAGTGGATAATCCAGAACGTGCAGAAATGGTCGTGCTATTTAAGGAGTACCTTTATGTGTTTGCGTGGTCCTACAAAGATATGCCGGGATTGGATCTAGAGATAGCATCACATAAAATCCCACTGTACCCAGATACGGTGGTGAAGAAACAAAGGTTGAGGAAGATGCATCCAGATATGTCACTAAAGATCAAAGAAGAGGTAACTAAGCAGTTAGAAGCTGGATTTGTGGAAGTGTCGAGACACCCAGAGTGGGTTGCTAATGTCGTACCGGTACCAAAGAAAGATGGAAAAGTAAGAATGTGTGTGGATTACAGAGATCTGAACAAAGCAAGTCCGAAGGATGACTTCCCATTGCCTCATATTGATGTCCTCGTAGACAGCACAGCAAGGAACCACATATTCTCCTTCATGGATGGGTATTCGGGATACAATCAGATTCTCATGGACGTCGATGACAAAGAGAAGACGACTTTCATCACCCCTTGGGGAACTTTTTGTTACAGAGTAATGCCTTTTGGGCTGAAAAATGCCAGAGCTACCTACCAGCGTACGATGGTAACATTGTTCCATGATATGATGCACAAGGAAATAGAGGTATACGTGGATGACATAGTGGCTAAGTCTAAGGAGGGGGAAAGTCATGTAGCAGTTTTTCATAAGTTATTTGAGAGATTAAGGAAGTACAATCTGAGACTCAATCCCACAAAATGTGTGTTTGGAGCCTCAACTGGGAAATTGTTGGGTTTTGTGGTCAACAGGGAAGGAATACAAGTGCATCCCGAAAAGGCAAAGGCGATCAGGGAAATGCCAACTCCCAAGAATGAACGAGAAGTAAGGGGTTTTCTAGGGAGATTAAATTACATTGCCCGATTCATTGCTAACTTGACAAGCAAATGTGAGCCTATTTTTAAGCTATTAAAGAAGAATAATCCGGGGAGATGGAATGAGGAATGTCAGGAAGCCTTTGACAAAATAAAGGCATACCTATTAAACCCACCAGTGTTGGTGCCGCCCACTCAAGGTTGTCCTTTGATACTGTATCTCACGATCCTCCCAACCTCAATGGGGGCAATGTTGGGGCAACATGATGAGTCTGGCAAGAGAGAACATGCAATTTATTATCTGAGCAAGAAGTTTAATGACAGCGAAGCCCGATACATGGCAATTGAGAAGACTAGTTGTGCATTGGTATGGACCTCCAAGAGACTCAGGCAATACATGTTATACTACACCACTTGGTTAATCTCTCGAATGGACCCTTTGAAGTACATCTTTGAAAGTCCTCACATATCATTAAGGGTCTCAAAGTGGCAAATGATATTATCAGAATTCGATATTAAGTATGTAACCCGGAAATCCGTTAAGGGAAGTGCTATTGCTGATCACTTAGCTGAAAACCCTCTTGAGGGAGGACAGCCAATTATATCCGAGTTCCCTGATGGAGAGATACTGTCATTGGAAGGAGGTGAAACAGAGAAAGATGATATGTGGAAGATGTATTTTGATGGAGCAGTTAATATGCATGGAAGTGGCATAGGAGCGGTGGTTGTTTCTCCGGAGGGCAAGCAATACCCGGTGGCTGTTAGGCTTGAATTTGAATGCACCAACAATATTGCGGAGTATGAAGCATGTGCAAGTGGATTACAAGCAGCAATTGATCTTGGAATAAAACAGCTAAAGGTCTTTGGAGATGCAGCCTTAATCATTTATCAAGTCAACGGCGAATGGAAAACTAAAGATCCCAAGCTTATCTCGTATCAGAAATACTTGACTCAGTTAGTTGCGAAGTTTGATGAGATTACTTTCTCTTACTTGACTCGAGACAATAATCAATTTGCAGATGCTTTAGCCGCATTAGCCGTTATGACCAAGTTGGGTCTCCATACCACCGTCCAACCTATTCAAGTGAAGGTACAAGATGAGCCAGCATACTGTGCACATGTGGAAGAAGAGCTCGATGGTAATCCTTGGTATCACGACATCAAGCAATATATGAAGCATAGAACGTACCCAGCTGGAGCAAGTGAAGTGAATAAGAGGACGATTCGTAGATTATCAATGTCCTTTTACTTAGATGGCGAAATTCTATATAAGAGGAACTATGATGGGGTCCTCATAAGATGTGTTGATGCTCGCGAAGCTCAGACTATCATGACAGAAGTTCACGAAGGGATATGTGGAACACATGCCAATGGTCACATGATGGCACGCAATATCCTACGAAACGGTCACTATTGGCTAACAATGGAAGCCGATTGTCTGGAGTATGTCCGAAAATTCCGTAAATGCCAAATATATGCAGATCAGATCAAAGCTCCACCGTTCCAACTACACAATCTGGTGTCTCCGTGGCCATTTTCAATGTGGGGAATAGACGTCATTGGACCAATCAATCCCAAGGCTTCAAACGGACATCGCTTCATCCTGGTTGCAATAGATTACTTCACTAAGTGGGTAGAAGCAGCATCATATGCCAATATAACTCAAAAGGTGTTTACCAAGTTCCTAAAAAGGGATATTATTTGTCGCTATGGAATTCCAGAAAGAATCATTACAGATAATGCTACCAATCTTAATGGGGCAGATGTAAAGAAGTTATTAGAGACTTTTAAAATCAAGCACCATAATTCCACCCCATATAGACCTCAGATGAACGGGGCGATAGAAGTGGCCAACAAGAATGTCAAGAAAATTGTTGCTAAAATGGTCGTAAATTATAAGGATTGGCATGAAATGTTGCCATACGCTTTGCACACGTATCGTACCAATATAAGATCAAGTACTGGGGCAACGCCTTTCTCATTGGTGTATGGAATGGAAGTTGTTTCTCCTATAGAAGTTGAAATCCCTTCATTAAGAGTGCTGATGGAAGCTGACTTGGAAGAATCAGAATGGGTGAAAGCTCGATATGAACAGTTAAACATGATTGAGGAAAAAATACTGGTGGCCCTTTGTCATGGACAACTATATCAGAGAAGAATGGCTAAAGCCTCTAATAAGAAAGTTCGTCATAGAGAGTTTCAACCAGGTGATTTGGTGTTAAAGAAAATACTTCCCAACCAAGAAGATGCCCGAGGAAAATGGGCACCCAATTATGAAGGGTCATATATAGTAAAGCAGGTATACTCAGGCGGAGCCTTGGTCCTAACAGATGAAAACGGACGAGAGCTACCGAGACATGTAAACTCTGATGTCGTGAAAAAGTTCTATGCCTGATAAAAAAAGAAAGAAAAAGAAAGGGAGAGCCCATTAGGTTGAAAACCCGCAAGGGCGACCTAAGCAAAAGTTAGGGCATTAATTAAAAGAGAGAGAGAGAGAGAGAGAGAGAGAGAGAGAGAGAGAGAGAGAGAGAGAGAAGTCCGTTAGGGTGAAAACCCGAAAGGGCGACCTAAGCAAAAATTAGGACAAAGAAACTGAATCTTAGTCTGAAAACCAGCAAGGGCAGTTTAAGAGACATCTTAATATTCATCACACTGGGGCAATTTTGCTCATGACTTGCTACACTGGGGCAATTTTGCTCATGACTTGCTACACCGGGGCAATTTTTGTTTGTGATTGGCTACAATGGGGCAAAGAAAATCATTGAAATGTTAATGAAAGGATGTGTGTGGAAGCCGAGACCAGGATCTGCGACGTCAAACAGTTGTTGGGAATCAGTTAAGAGGATCAAGAAACCAATACTGGGGCAAAATTTTATGCGATTTTCTTTCGTTCCATTATCCCTTTTCATACAATTCCCATACACCCCTTTATATTTCCCTTTTTTCTTTCCAATTTCCTTGTGTGCAATATCAATTCTCATATTAAGGCAAGGGTTTTATTCATCCATTTTTCCCTATTGTGCTTAAGTCATGCCTGCGCATTGAAATCATGTCTCGGTTTAAGTAAATTTAAGTTTAATGGTATGATTGGATAATTCTAATGGTTACTTCAACGAATGGTTTGAACCAAAGAAAGCCCAGTATTTCAAAGTCAATAAAGGAGATAATGGTGCACAATGAGGAGAAAATAAAAGCAATGATGAAAGTCTCCATGAGTCCTAGTCTTGAAGGAAATAATCACTATACGTGTCTCCACCGTTTTGAAAAGAATCCCCTCTAATCGAAAGACCCTAACTCAGAGATGTTGATAAACAAGGGTTTGATTGGTCGAAGTCTTTTAATGGAGCGTGTGGTTCAATTGTAATTGAGACAAAGGAAAAGAAAAGTTTTTTTAAAAAAGAGAAAGTAAATTACCATCATTTTATTTTTGGGATCCGAGGCCCACTGCAATTTATTTTCCAAGCTCCAAGGCTCACCGTAAATTTACTTTTGGGATCTGAGGCCCGCTGCAAATTTATTTTTCGAGCTCTGAGGCTCGTTGCTAATTTTATATTTGGGATCTGAGGCCCACTGTAATTTATTTTTCGAGCTCCAAGGCTCACCGCAAATTTACTTTTTGGGATCTGAGGCCCGCTGCAAATTTATTTTTCGAGTTGAGGCTCGTTGCTAATTTTATATTTGGGATTTGAGGCCCACTACAAATTTATTTTTCGAGCTCTGAGGCTCACTGCAAATTTACTTTTTGGATCTGAGGCCCGCTGCAAATTTATTTTTCGAGCTCTGAGGCTCACTACTAATCTTATATTTGGGATCTGAGGCCCACTGCAATTTATTTTTGGGATCTGAGGCCCACTGCATTTAATTTTTCGAGCTCTGAGGCTCACTACTAATTTTATATTTGGGATCTGAGGCCCGCTGCAAATTTATTTTTCAAGCTCTGAGGCTCACTACTAATTTATTTTTGGGATCTGAGGCCCGCTGCAAATTTATATTTCGAGCTCTGAGCTCACTGCAAATTTACTTTTGGGATCTGAGGCCCACTGCAAATTTATTTTTCGAGCTCTGAGACTCACTACTAATTTTATATTTGGGATCTGAGGCCCACTACAATTTATTTTTGGCATCTGAGGCCCACTGCATTTTATTTTTCGAGCTCTGAGGATCACCTGTCATTTTTGTTTTCCAAGCTCCGAAGTTTAATTTTCTCCAGCCTGTTTCCCATCCCGGCCAAAATGCGAGTTCATTTTCTTTACTAGTTCCTTACTACTATCACATGAAAAATCGTTCTTTCTTCATGTATTCTAGTAATGAACAAGTAAAGAGTGGCAACTGTGAACACCCCATTTTGACCGGGTCTTTTAGTATTCACTAAAATTTTCAAAAAATAATAATAAATAATAAAAAAATAAAAAAATTGCAAAGAAAATAAAAATAATAAAAAGATTTTCAATTGGGTCAGGCCAGTTAAACCCATTTCATCCTCCTCCAACAAACCCTAGCAACCACTTTATTTTGAATTTGAATCTAGTTGGCAAAACCCTTAATTTTTGTAGATGAGGCTCGGCAGTTTTGATTCTATTTCAAATCAGAGATAGAAATCTTAATCTTGGCAGATTTGTAGGATTAAGATCAGATAGAAATCTTAATCTTGGAAGAATTTTAGGAAGATCGGAGGAGTTGGCATTATAAAATCACAACAGAGGTTACAGAAAAAGAAAAAAAAATTGGTGCGGGAACTAGAGTGAGAGCAGCGAAAAAAATAATTTTTTTTTCACTAAGAGCAGAAAGAAAATCAATAGAGAAAAGAGAGAAAAAATTTCAAAACAACCTCACCGTACCTCTCCCTTCACCATCGTACCATAGCCACCATCCTCTTCCATTTAACCTTGACCTCAATCATACAACAACAACAGCAACTATCAATCAGGGTCTGTCACAAACACCCATTGCTCCTCATACCACAGTCCCGCCGCCATCGAGCCCAGGCACGTCGCCGCCACCCTGCCGGATCCGCTTCACCGCCACCGCATCCCTGAGCAGATCGTACGTCGCAACAATCTGGACAGGAACCACCGCGTGAAGCTATTTTGACCAAAGCAGCGCCGGCGCGTCTTTGATCCCGGTCCGATCCTCTCCGTCGTTCTGTGCACAGCCACCATCCGCGCATCGCAAACCGGCCGCCGTCCCAGACTGCCACCGCATCCACCCCCTTAGGTGACCCACGAACCAGACTTTCAAAGTGCCAAGCTTTTTTTTTTTGTCAACTTTTGCGTTAATAGACAGAAGGTTCTGGTCCTTCATTTCTTTGTTTGATCTGATCTTTTTTTTTATATTCATTTATTTTCTTTCCTTGTTTTATTTGTTAAAATAAATAAATATATATATATAAAAAGGGAATCACTTATAAATAATAATGAGATTGTTTTGTGAGATGTATAACATTCAATTCTTAGGTTTGAGATAGCTCTGTGGGCATACATGCCATGCTCCATCTCGCTTAGAAACTTTTTTTAAAAAATTTAAAAATTAGGAAATAAAAAACAAAAAAATAAAATCCTTTTAAATAAATATTTTTCATAAAAATTAAAATTAATCAATAAACTAAACATTTTTCTACAAGAACTAAGTGACTTTGAGTTTCCCATCGAAGCAGAGAATACGTAGGAGCGGAATCAATCATCTCGTCAAGCCAAAATTAATTTTTCCATTATTTTTGTATTCTTTTTTAATTTGTTTAATGTGGATAATTAGTTAATAATTTGTTTAATGTTTTTGGGTTGCTCTATGACAAGTGTCATGCTCAATCCCCTAGCTTTGAGGTTGCTCTATGGACTTACATGCTATGTCCAACCTCATTTAGGATTTATCAATAATATTTTTTTAAAAGTTTTTTTTAAAATGCAAAATAATAATAATAAAGAAACATAAAATAAAAAAATATAAATAAATAAATAAATAAATAAATTCTTCCTTGTAAATATTTTTGGGGTAAACAATAAATAATTTAACTTCGTACAATTTATTTAAGGTATCATTCTTAGAATGGGCGATGTAGGGTGCTTAACACTTTCCCTACTCGTAACCGACTTCCGAACTCAACTTGGTTCCAAAGACCATTTTAAAAGGTTTTCCAATTTTTCCAAAATTAAATAAAATTTCTAGCGACTCTACTTTTCCTTAAAATTTCTTTTTATCGTCGTCCCTACCGTAAGTTTTGGTTGAGACAACCGTAACACGGATCAAAGATCTACGTGCTTTTATTACAGAACATTAGTTTCACGACGTCTCGGTTACTAGGTTCATATTTCAATGTTTACACCGTTTTCGTTCTGTGAAACACAAATCCAAAACAAAATCTCCGCAACTTATCCAAGTTGTCGAAAATAACACCGTTGAGTAAAACTCATTTCCAGAAAATCCTTTTCGTTTGAAATTCATTTATAAAACCATCAAATCACCAAGAAATTCATTTTCCTCTGAAAATATTTTTCCTAAACTTTAGTTCTTGAAAAAGAAGTCTTTTGAGACTAAGTCTCTGTCCAAATAAATACTACTGTTTTTAAAAATGCTTTCCGTAAATATTTTCGGAATTAACCATCGTTTAACATTTTAAAAACGTTTTAAGTCAAATTTTGACTTTTTCTCTTAGAATAATTTTCTAAACATAATATTTAAGTTATTTTTGAAAATTAACTTGTTATAATAAATTTTTTTATTTTTGAATTTCCTTCATAAAAATTAGCATCGCTAAAAAACTTTCACGGTTACGTCCTCACTATTACTCGTTGATCACTCTCACACCGATAAATCATTAAAATATTAGTATTTTCAGCTATTTCTCATTTTCAATAAATCAAATATTTAAATAATATTATTTTCCAATATTTCATCAATTAAATAATTTATATTCCTCATCAAGCTTTTTAAATCTTTTATCTTATTAATTAATTGAGTATTGACCACTATCAGGCTTCTCAATCAACATCAATAAAATTGCCACGTCAACATTATAGCATATAGAACAGTTTATAACATGCATCAAAGCTATACCACATGTCTGCAGATAATTAATAAAAAACAGATGATTATAAGCAGATAAAAGAACCACTTCAAATAAATTCAAACAATCACAACAAAGCTCAAATAAATTTTACAGCCTACTCACTGATAGCGTATAGCTATCGGAAAATCCCCCAGGTAAACTTCCCTTGCCTCTTGAAGATTTCAAGTCTCGTTCTAGAAGTGTTTTTCGATCAAGTTCCTGCTTTCTTCGACCCCCTCAGAATAATCAAACACAGATTTATCCTTCACAACAAACCAAGTCACAAATAAACAAAGGAATCAACAAATGAAACAAAACTCATCTAGTTCATGTGAACTAAGATTCGGCCCTCACTAACTAACTATGCCAAGGATGTTAAAATTTTACAAACTCTTGGATTTATGATCCTTAAGTATGATAAAGACATAATCAATGATTATTTGTCAAAGATTTGAATCAAAACTCATCTAACCAACAAGGTTAGGGTTTCGACCCTCTTAAAAAAAATTAGGCTAGGATTTGATTTCGTTCTCTAATCACTTGGATTTAATAATCATATGGATTAAAGAGATGAAATCAAGTATCATTAACAAAAATTGAAGCAAAACACATTTACACCAAAAATCTAGGGTTTCGGCCATTAGTGGAGAAATAAGGAGGAAATTTCTTTTGGGTTCATGCTTCTAGATGATCAATATAGGCATCATGATGAGTTCATAGAAATTATTTTCATGTCAAATGGATTTTTCTACAATTTTCTAGAGGAAGGCAAAATGAATGAAATGATTGAAGAGGAAGGCAACATGATCATGATAGATGAGGTTTTACCTCTTGTAGATTGAAGAAATGAAGAGAAATGATCAACTTTGCAAGCTTTCTTCAAGAACACCAATGGAGGTTTTGGTGTTTTTAGAGAAAAAATGAAGTGAATCATGAAAAATGACCATGTGTAAGGGGGAGGGGCTGCACGAAAATGAGGGAGTGAGGAGGTTTATTTGGTCCAAATTTTCACTTAAGGACAAAAGAGTAAAATCACTTAGGGACAAGTTTGGCATTTCATAAAAGATTAGGGACATTTAGGTCATTTCCTCTTAAAATGTCATCATGACAAATGAGTGGTCATGGTACTTGGGCAGATGTGGCTGATTTTTTACCACAAGAAGGAAGGAGTAGCAAACTTGATAATGACTTGGTCTTAACCATGGTTGTTATTTAACTAGGATAGTTTAGGTTAAGGGCATTTTGGTCTTTTCACCCTTAAATTCATCATTACATGAATTGAATGTTAGGTGGGTAACCCCTATGACTCACCACCCTAGGTGGCAAGATGTCTCATCATCCGATGTCGGGTTTTGTCTCTGCACATTCGTTCTCAACTCCGTCGATTACCCGATTTAGGTTTTACGCCCGAATAAAGTATAACAACTAATTTATTTTGAAAATTTTCAAAATATCCAATATCGTTGCAAATGGGATATAAAATCTAACCATTTCGTTCTCAAATCGAAATTAGGTTTTCTGATCAGTGAACTTTTACTGTCAGTGAAAACGCAGACGGGGTTTCGTCTGAATTTTCAACCCAAAATTTAACCGCAACCTTATAAAAATAAGTATAATATGAATATGACTTTGGTTTTCCCAAAATCATTTTCTAAGTCTCGAATAAAAATATAAACATTTATATATTTATTACCGATATTAGAAAGTAGTGAAAATCGGGGTGTTACATTACTACCCCACTAAAAAAAAATCGTCCTCGATATTTTGTGACTCGAAACTCAACAGAAATTTATACTCGCATCTTAACCTTAAGATCTTACATTGCATTTCTCGTCGCTTCATTCCTCTTATTCAATAACTCCATAACATAATTTATTCTTATGTCGTTCTATTTATCCTCACTGTCCTCAACCTTTCACCTGGGTCTATCACACTCGAAGGACATAATCAAAACTTAATCATTTCTATTCTCAACACTGCTCCACTAGAAAACCTTATTCCAATCATCTAACTCTCACAATTATCACCAGGATCCAAGCTAAAAGTTACATTCCTCTAACATTACACACATCAGTTCCTACCGGAGATATCCAACCTTAGTCTTAGTTCCTTTGAACATGATTCACCACTCCAATTTATATCAACCTCACACATCTCAACCTCAAAAGAGCTTATTGCACTTCTTAATGTAACTAAACAAAAAGAAATCACTTCGGGTAGAATTATATAACTCATAAATTTGAAACTTTTCTAATACTTAGTTTTACTCGAGAACTCCTCCTTTCCACTCACATTCATCTTAGGTAAAACTACGATAGACACTTTCCTGTAATTATTCCAATCATACAATTAAATCTTAGCTACGAGCATTTTATCATTACCCTAGATTTCCTCTAGCGAACTCTGCCTCGATCATGATAAAATCTACTAAAATCATCTTACTTACTAATATTAATTCTAGAAATTCTCAGCTTACTAGTCATATCTACACCTCAATAAAAATATGTTCACCTCTTGTCGTGCTTAGGTACTACACTTACTCCCAGCTAACCTTCTAAGGATCAATTCCTTTCTTACTTGTCCATCGAACTCAGGGTGATAAGCTGAACATTAATTGCAACTTGGTTCTTAACGCTCGATGCAAACTTTGCCCGACACTTGAGGTAAGTTTTTCGGGCTTCATTTAGAACGTTGCTGGAAGATTCTTTATGGATTTTGATCAATCCTCTGATACATACTTTTGTTAACTTCTCCACTACACAGTGGACCTAAGCAGGAAAGAAAGGTGTCGACTTCGTCAACCTACTCACAATCATTCGAAAAGAGATCTTCAAGACAAGAAATTTCTTGATTTCACTTCACAAGAAAGCATAAAGAATAATTTGATCAATCTGAAAGATACAAGTGTCTGGTATGTAAAAAGATTCTTCAATAGGTTCGTGGGTATAAAAATGCATAGCTGATACATGTTTACAAACATGACTCTAATAAAGTTCCTTCTTTCACAAGAACTTCCATCAGGTTAGGAAATCAAAAGATGAACAATTCCTAACCTCAAGAGGATTTCAATTAGTACCAGGAATTTACAAAACGACGATTTAAAAGGAAACAGTCAAGCAAAATTCAGACTGAATCACATCTACCAAAATTAAAAGTGACTAGAGTAAGTTTTCAGCAAGAAACTTCGATTATCAAGAAGCCATCTGTGTTACACAACTCAAGAAATAATCATAACATTTTCAAATAAATATGAAAATATCCAGACTATTAGAACCAATTGATAAATCATGATAGACTTTAAATCAAGGTCAGAAATGTGAGTTTGGCATGTACAAAAGGTACCATCGTGATTGTCTATACAACCATAGGAATTTAAGGAACAATTGTCAATAAGGAATGGACCTTACAGATAATAATGTTCTTAATCCTGAGACACTCACCTAAAGTTGAAGATTTCAAATCTATTCGCCTTGGTTTCCAACAAGCACAAAGGTCTTTTCTTACGCGCTTAGTATAGTCACCGTTAATCGGCACGATCACAGACAACTTGGTCAGTCTCTCAGACAAACGAAGAGTTGATCTTTCCTCATAAGCTGAGTCAACGGCACAAAATCTTAAATAGGTCTTCACTCCAATCTAATGATAACTCGTCCTCAAGTCGATCTGTGAGTAGACAACAATTCCTCGCAAGTGATCTATCAAACCACTACGCACGGTAGAGAATACTTATTCATAATCGTCACTTTGTTGAGTTGTCGGAAATCCATGCGGAGTCTCGAACCTTCATACAACATTAGTGCTTCCTACGGAAAACACTTGGTCTAACAAACTGTTTAGACCACAGATCTTCCAGTTTGAATCAAGTCGTCTAACTCGATTAACTTTATAGGCAACATTGAACACAAAGTGATAGAGATCAACCCGAATCTAGAAACTAGATCGATTGAAAACTCGATATCCTTTGCAAACAGCAAACCTAGAACATTCTCAAGAAATTCTCCGGAAAAATCTTCCACGACCGGTACCTCATTCAAATGTCTGACACAACCCCAAAGGGATGAACGAGCGTGTCAACATGAACATAAGTACCATTTACTAAACATGAGTTCTCACAAGGTCTCAACCCAATTAGAATCCCATCAAAACACACATCCTTGTGTGTCAACACACATTGTTTCGACAAGGAAACAATTCAAGCAATGTTCAACCAGAGATCACACAACAAAAACATAACAAACTTATTCCCCAAGGTTCCCGAAAGACTCGACCAGCTCTGTTGCCACTATGTAACACCCCTCTTGGGCATTATCCTGTGAACACGTGCGAAAATAAATTAAACAGAAATTTACTGGTTACTTTCAGAAATTTATTTACTTTAAGTCATAAAAACTTAGGTATAATTTTTTTTTTCGGTATACTTTGAAAAATGATGCGCACATCACAATAGTATAAACTATCTTATACTCACCAACACACATAGACTGATTTTATTCATAATCTTTTACAACGTACATGTTTCTCTTGAAAATACTTCATTATTCACAATAGAATTTCAAATCATATAAAGGTTTTCAAACTACATACACAGACTTTCTTAAAAACATATAACCCAAAGAAAAATCCTAAGTTGGTCACTCTAAAAGATATCTACTGGAAAGACCTCCACAATTCTCACCATAATCACTAACTTCTCCAAGGATCGGGGTTAATATCCCCCAAGTGAAGCTACGAACTTCTCTGCACCATCTGTACTCGTGTTCTAAGGTATAACAGCAAAACCAGAAAAACATATATATGCAAGGGTGAGATACCAATATATGGATTTAAACACGATAACTACATGCGCGACACACAAAACAGCATATAGACATATATAGTTATAACAACATAAAATTCTCAGGAATAAACAAGTAGTTTATCAAGGGGTCCCATGCCCGACAGTCATCGTCATTTAAAAATAATGCATGACACTTCAATATTCACCGTCTAAAATTTTGTACTTAATCTACGGAGATCCCAACATCATATAAATGAGCTGATCAGGCTCGATTGCCAAATAAGGCACACCGGATTTACCATAACACTGTCCAAAACTAGGCACAGTGAACACCGTATATGGTTTTCATTGTCCAACAAGGCTTAATGATACACCGTCATGAATACCTTGTCCATCAAGATATCCTGATTAACACAGTAGGCGCATCTGCCGAATAATGCATGTAAAACATTTTATTTCTCGTCACTTTTGTTTTTGTTCATTCTTTCCTTGTCGAAGCTCAAAGGCTCACGACCATTCAACATTTTTAATGTTTTAAGATTTTCACCGTCAACACAAGACACAAAGTCCTAGTGCTCAATCATGAAGTCCTAGACTGATGCATCAGTCTTAGGTTCATGGTGATAGAAAATAACATTCACTTTTAACAACGTTCATTACACCGTAAATAGGACACAAGTCCATAACACCGTAACACAGATCAAAGATCTACGTGCTTTTATTACAGAACACTAGTTTCACGACGTCTCGGTTACTAGTTCATGTTTCAACGTTTACACCATTTTCGTTATGTGAAATACAAATCCAAAACAAAATCTCCGCAACTTATCTAAGTTTTCGGAAATAACACCGTTGAGTAAAGCTCTTTTTCAGAAAATCATTTTCGTTTGAAATTCATTTATAAAACCATCAAATCACCAAGAAATTCATTTTCCTAAAATCTTTTTCCGGAACTTTAGTTCTTGAAAAAGAAGTCATTGAGACTAACTCTCTGTCCAAATAAATACTACTGTTTTTAAAAATGCATTCCGTAAATATTTTCGGAATTAATCGTTGTTTAGCATTTTAAAAACATTTTAAGTCAAAATTTGACCTTTTCTCTTAGAATAATTTTCTCAACATAATATTTAAGTTATTTTTAAAAATTTACTTGTTATAATAACTTTTTATTTTATTTTTGAATTTCCTTCATAAAAATTAGCATCGCTAAAAAAATTTCACAGTTACGTCATCAGTATTACTCGTTGATCACTCTCACACCGATAAATCATTAAAATATTAGTATTTTCAACTATTTCTCATTTTCAATAAATCAAATATTTAAATAATATTATTTTCCAATATTTCATCAATTAAATAATTGATATTCCTCATCAAGCTTTTTAAATCTTTTATCTTATTAATTAATTGAGCACTGACTACTGTCGGGCTTCTCAATCAACATCAATAAAATTGCCACATCAACATTATAGCATATAATACAGTTTATAACATGCATCAAAGCTATACCACATGTCTGCAGATAATTAATCAAAAACAGATAATTATAAGCATATAAAACAACCACTTCAAATAAATTCAAACAATCACAACAAAGCCCAAATAAATTTTACAGCTTACTCACTGATAGCGTATAGCTATCGGAAAACCCCCCAGGTAAACTCCCCTTACCTCTTGAAGATTTCAAGTCTCGTTCTAGAAGTGTTTTTCGATCAAGTTCCGGTTTTCTTCGCACCCCTCAGAATAATCAAACACAGATTTATCCTTGACAACAAACCAGGTAACAAATAAACAAAGGAATCAACAAATGAAACAAAACTCATCTAGTTCATGTGAACTAAGATTCAGCCCTCACTAACTAATTAGGCCAGGGATGTTAAAATTTTACAAACTCGTGAATTTATGATCCTTAAGTATGATAAAGACATAATCAATGATCATTTGTCAAAGATTTGAATCAAAACTCATTTAACCAACAAGGTTAGGGTTTCGGCCCTCTTAAAAAAAATTAGGCTAGTATTTGATTTGGTTCTCTAATCACTTGGATTTAATAATCATATGGATTAAAGAGATGAATCAAGTATCATTAACAAAAATTGAAGCAAAACACATTTACACCAAAAATCTAGGGTTTCGGCCATTAATGGAGAAATAAGGAGGAAATTTCTTTTGGGTTCATTCTTCTAGATGTTCAATATAGGCATCATGATGAGTTCACAGAAATTGTTTTCATGTCAAATGGATTTTTCTACAATTTTCTAGAGATTTTTGAAGTTCTAGATATAAGAATTTCAACATGATGTTTCTTGGCAAAATGAATGAAATGATTGAAGAGGAAGGCAACATGATCATGATAGATGAGGTTTTACCTCTTGTAGATTGAAGAAATGAAGAGAAATGATCAACTTTGCAAGCTTTCTTAAAGAACACCAATGGAGATTTTGGTGTTTTTAGAGAAAAAATGAAGTGAATCATGAAAAATGACCATGTGTGAGGGGGAGGGGCTGCACGAAAATGAGGGAGTGAGGAGGATTATTTGGTCCAAAATTTCACTTAAGGACAAAAGAGTAAAATCACTTAAGGACAAGTTTGGCATTTCATAAAAGATTAGGGACATTTAGGTCATTTCCTCTTAAAATGTCATCATGACAAATGAGTGGTCATGGTACTTGAGCAGATGTGGCTGATTTTTTTCCACAAGAAGGAAGGAGTAGCAAACTTGATAATGACTTGGTCTTAACCATGGTTGTTATTTAACTAGGATAAGTTAGGTTAAGGGCATTTTGGTCTTTTCATCCTTAAATTCATCATTACGTGAATTGAATGCTAGGTGGGTCACCCCTATGACTCACCACCCTAGGTGGCAAGATGTCTCATCATCCGATGTCGGGTTTTGTCTCTGCACATCCGTTCTTAACTCCGTCGATTACCCGATTTAGGTTTTACGCCCGAATAAAGTATAACAACTAATTTATTTTGAAAATTTTCAAAATATTCAATATCGTTGCAAATGGGATATAAAATATAACCATTTCGTTCTTAAGTCGAAATTAGGTTTTCTGATCAGTAAACTTTTACTGTCAGTGAAAACGCGGATCGGGTTCTGTCTAAATTTTCGACCCAAAATTTAACCGTAGCCTTATCAAAATTTGTATAATGTGAATATGACTTTGGTTTTCCCAAAAACATTTTCTAAATCTCGAATAAAAATTTAAACATTTATATATTTATTATCGATATTAGAAAATAGTGAAAATCAAGACGTTATGTTACACTGCTACTGAAACGTTTCTTTTTTTTGGTGGGTGAGGTCAAACAAGTTTTCTATTTTTTTGTTTTAAATGCATACTTTCAAAACAATTTTATCAAGTAGATTTTTTTGTTTTATAACTTTTAAAACTCTTAAGAATAATATAATCAAACAGATTTTTTATTCTTTTATTTTAAAAAATAGTTCTTAAAAATTACTTTACAAAACAGTTTTAAAATACAAAAAAACAAAAACACAATCAAACAAACCCGAAGTTATCTTAGACGAAGCTGATAAAACAAATTCAAAAATAAAAAAATACAAAGTATTCCAAGTGTTTGTTGTTCTTGCGAAAGGGAGGCTGCCATCTAAAATAGGCTGCTGTGTGAAATACAGGAAGATGCCAAAGTCATATTCTTGTTTTTATTTCTTATTTTCAAAAAAAAATTACAAAATCAAATTAAAAATTACAAAACTACCACATTTTTTCATTATGTTTCCTGTTTTTAAAGATTTATACAAGAAACAGTGAAAACAAAAAAAAAATTATTTTCACTGTTTCTTGTATAAATTTTTTAAAACAAAAACAATAAAAACAATATAACAATTTTATAATTATTTATAAAAATAAAAAATAAAAACAGAAAACAAAACAAACACACCTAAGTTGTTGTCATGCAAGTGTGGAAGAGATTGACTAGTGGTAAAAAACAGTGAAAATCCCTGGCTTGGTGCTGCCAGGTGCGCTTTAGTTGGGGTGATTTAGGGAATTCAATGCATTTAGTTCTGCCAGGTGGGCTTAAGTGGTGGCCAGTTTAGGAATTTGCACATCTAAACAGAAAAATTAGCGTTTTCATCTCCTAAACCGCACAATCACTGATCACTATTGCCGCAATCCCTGGTTGCTACGGCCATTGATAACTACGAATGATACATTAAGTTTTGACTCTTGAAAAATACGTAATGTAATTTTGATCAATAAATCAAACAAAATTCAAAATATTCTCATTAATACATCATATTATCATGCAACAAACGCAGCGGAAAGTTATTGACAGTCATAAATCAATCTCCATGAATGGTATAACGTTCCCATTTCCTTGTTGGATCATATATCTGCAATAGAAGAAAAATTTGTAGTCAAAATCAGAATTCAGAAGCTATGTAAGAAGCTACTACACATAAGTACTTTAATCTGGGCAGACCGTTACTCTTAGGTATCTCTGTTCAGAGGATCCTATCCTAATGGAAATTTATCAAGCACCAGTCTTAAATGCTTCAGCCGAGAGGCAGAAGAGGAAGAAAAACCAACACATGAACTATTGAACTATAAGAGAGAGAGAGAGAGAGAGAGTACCTCCCATCTTGAAGCTGGGAATATATGCTTGTTCTTTTCATACCAGTGCCTTTCTACAACCTTCCCAGCATGAGACTGTCGGTTGGGATAAGAACACCAGAGTAAGATAATTAACCAAAAAGACAAGTTCGCTAGAACTTACGAACATGCATATGTCTAGTATTCACTATGTTGTAAACTTAAATTTCAAAACAGTAGCAGTAATGATTAGTCACAAAAATGTACCTCATCCTTCTCAATAGTTGCATCAGCAATTGTTCGGACATCCTCATGCACATCAAAATGAAAAAGCTGTATATATAGAAAAAACAGTAAGCAACAAAACTGCAAATCATTACAGGATAACAAGGAAACACTTTCAAGTTTATGACGGCATGAATGATATTTAAGGCTGAGATACTATGGGTGGATTCCAAATTTGAAGCTGAGGTATATAAACACAATTAGCAACATGATAGGGGCCTAGACTCAAGGCCCAATATTACTAAGCCCACTGTTACCAAAGTGTGGGTGAGGATGATGCACCTAATCAGATATAGGAGATATAGATTGTGTAACTAACTGCCTAGCTGGCAGTAGCAAGGAGGTGATGGTGTGCGCGTAAGAATTCTGTGCTGCGGGAGGGAGGTTTATATGCACGAGAGGAGAGAGAATAGAGTGAGGCTAGAATTTGGGACTTGGAACCTTGGGAGAGAATTAGGCACTCTAATTTGCCTACTACCTTGTATTTTCTTTCTTTCTTCTATTTCCATCATTGTAACTCCTTGTTATAACGAGAGGAGAGAGAATAGAGTGAGGCTAGAATTTGGGACTTGGAACCTTGGGAGAGAATTAGGCACTCTAATTTGCCTACTACCTTGTATTTTCTTTCTTTCTTCTATTTCCATCATTGTAACTCCTTGTTATAGGTTAAGGACTATCAATAATACAGTGTTTTCTTCTACATTTCTATCCCTAAATTACTGGGTTCCTAACAATGGTATCAAAGCTCTCGGTCCCGGGAGCTTGGATGGGCATTACACGTGAAGCAATGGGGTCCAGATATGAGAATTGTGAGCGTGATTCTCAGGGAAGGAAAATTGAAAACCAGTTGCAGAGGCATGAGATCAGGCAGCCATTGAGAGAACGAGATCAAAGGCAACGAGAACAACCTCGATGTCGACGAACTCAGGGAGTCGCCCTCCGTCTTACGATTTAGGAGGAAGGAAGCTCGAAGCACCAGCATTCGACGGGGAAGAAGACGCCTACGGGTGGGTGATTCATCGTGAGACGTACTTCCAGGAGAGAGGAACACCGAGAGGAGGAGAGATTGACGAAGGTCGTGCTTGGCGCTCACGAGTCTTTGCTCTTAAATGGTGGAGTTGGAAGGCCGACGCCACCCACGGGTGAGTTCTCGACATTCATGGTTGCACTACTCGCCATTTTAAGCCGGGAGTACCGTGATGATGCCGTATTCCGATGGGGACGAAGAAGAGGAACCGGAATGGGTGGAACCGGAGTTTACAGAAGATGAGAAGGATACTGAAGGTAGAGGAGATGATGGGTTCATTACCAGTAATTTCTATATTGTTATCGAAATTGAAACACATAGGGAGGGGGAGTTGAAAGCTGCCAAAGAATTTTCAAAGGAGGAGGAGGAACTTCGGGCTGTGCAAGTGGCGGAGATCGGGGTGGAAGATGATGGTGGTGTTGTCTCAGGTCTGTCAGAGATGAAGATGGAAAAGGGGAAGGCCGTCATCTAGGTGGTGGTCGCGGCGGGAGCAATGACGGTCGTTGTATTGGTGGTAGTGACTTAAGCAAGGGAGACGATGGAAGATATGAGGGCGGTGGCCGAGGTTGTTGGATAGAGAAACTGATCGGTGGTGGGCGTGTAGAGCCGCCGGAATCAACAAAACTGCCGGATGGGGACGTGCTCGTGAGGAAGGGTGGGACGCCGCCGACCTTTTGCTTACTGCCACTGGAGCCACCGGATCTGGGCGTGTACGTGGAGGCGAGTGGGTCACTCGTCACAATGGAGGGTGGGTCACCACCTAGCCTTGTCAAGCTGCCATCACTCCCTGTTGCTAAGGTAACCAGTGCACGTGAGAAAGGGGAGTGGGCTAGGGCAGCAGAGGAGAAAGCGGGTCAATCTTTGGGCTTCATGGACCAGGCCCAAATAATTGAGTTCAAAACAGATATGAAACAAAGGGAAGGAGTATCCAATCCAAGCAAGACAAAAGAACGTTCATAGACTATAACGTTAGGATTTGGGCCTAACTTTACTGGTAAATGGCCCATTATGGCTGATTTTATTATTGAAGCTTTTGTTAAATATAAAGGCATCAGGGAAACGAAAATAGAATGGCAGCCAAAGGAAGGGGATTTCGAACCATGTACTGGTGCTGAGCTTCTCGAGACAATGTTCTGTTTTAGACGAACCAAAGGAAACTTGCTCTCTCCTTCAAGCGTCTTCTTCACGTTGGGTGGCATGGAGGAGAATCAGAAATTTGGAGTCAACAAGGGAATATGCTTCTCATTTGAGGAATAGAAGAAAAACATCAGAAACAATGAGGTATTTTGTTCTGACAGCAAGTGATTTGGAGGAGTGGTACAGTAATCCTGAGGCTTTTCATCATGAGCAGGATATGTGGCCATGTGCTGAAGCTCTGTACATCATATTGTTTGAAAATAATAGCCAACTACTAGGTCCTGCTGTGGTTTCTCTTCTTCAAGAGACTATGAATAGTTGCCCGACTTCAGTGACAGAAATTACTCCTGCATTGCTTCTTAAAGATGCTGCTTATGGAGCTGATGCTTATGTTTAGTATGAACTCACTAATTACCTGAGCTTTAAAGACTGGTTTAATGGTGCTTTATCTCTCGAACTCTCACATGAACATCCAAATTTGCATATCATTCATCATAAAGTTGCTCTAATTTTGGGGCGATGGGTTTTTGAGATTAAAGTTGATACAAAAAAGCCTGTATACTGTGCTTTAATCAGATTGTTACAGGGCAGAGATTTATTTGTCAGGATGGCAGCCTGTCGATCCTTGTGCTTTCATATTGAGGATGCAAACTTTTCGGAGAGGGAGTTTGTTGATCTTCTTCCTATCTGTTGGGACTCGTCTTATATTGTTTGAAGTTCAGGAATTTGACTCAAAGGTCTGGGAGGAATCTTCTAGTGAAAGTCTGCTGCAGATCCAACTTCTTGTTGCTTTGAGAAACTTTGTGGTTGCACTTGGTTACCAGTCACCCATTTGCTACAACATACTACTGCCAATTCTGGAACGTGGGATTGATATTAATAATCCAGATGAACTAAATCTTCTAGAAGATAGTATGCTGTTATGGGAGGCCACACTTTCCCAAGTCCCATCAATGGTGCCTCAATTGTTATCATATTTTTCTGGCCTTGTGGAGATTATGGAAAGAAGCTTTGACCATTTGCAGGTTGCAGTGAACATAATTGGAGATCACATAATTTTGGGTGGAAATGACTTTTTGAGCATGCATGCTACAAATATTGCAATATTTGCAAGAAAGGATGAGGAGAGAGGAACAAATGCCTTGTTAAGGCAAGATTGGGTGAGGGTCAACTCCAAAATCAAGGTTGGGGTCAAAGAATGGGGTTTCAAGTCAACGCACTCCAAGCAATGGGATCTTGGTGGAAATTATTACGCTACCTGCATAAGTTGGTCATTGTGCTTCCAGCTGTGGGATCCTGGAGGAAGACTTTTTGCTAGCTGCTTCTTATACCTTCACCTTGAGGACAAGGTGAGTCTTGAGGAGGGGAGTATTGATAGGGACCTAGACTCAAGGCCAAATATTACTAAGCCCACTGTTACTAAAGTGTAGGTGAGGATGATGTACCTTGGATGCACCTGATTAGATATAGGAGATAGAGATTGTGTAACTAACTGCCTAGCTGGTAGTAACAGTAAGGTGAGGGTGTGCGTGGGAATTTTGTGCTGAGTGAGGGAGGTTTATATGCACAAGAGGGGAGAGAATAGAGGGAGGCTGGAATTTGGGACTTGGAACCTTGGGAGAGAAAGGGCACTCTCGAACTTGCCTTAGGTTACTGTATCTTCTTTTCTGCATTTCTATTCCCTCATTTGTAATCCAAGTACTGATATCATCTTGATATCAGGCCTGATTCTTCCATTAATACACAAACATATTCAGTATATTCAGTTCCTATTTTCTGGGTTCCTAACACAACATCAATTATCGAAGCATGATATATTACTGAGCAAAAACCAGCAGTTATCACAAGGAGAAAAAAAACCTAACTAATTTTCTCTAATTGTTAAGTTTTAGTATCAAAAAAGTTCCTTTGAAACAACTATGTACACCCGCCCACCCCCCACCACCAAGAGAGAAAGAAACTCTTCGAATCAAATTACACCTATTAAGAAAACAAGACACAAGACAAGAGTATCAAAAATACTTCTCCACAGAGGCAGAACTCCAAACAATCATAAGGCCAACTGAAAGTTCTCATCTAAACTGTGAAGGGTCAGTTCATTCTAGATATTGGACATTAAGATCATTCTAGATATTGGAAATTAAGAAGTAAGAACCATTCAAAAAGGGTTTTAACTTGAGGCAGAACAAAGAACCATGCAAGTTTAAAAATTGGAACTTAATATTGTTCTGCTGGGCATGGATTGATACACAAACATATTCAATATAATCAGTTCCTATTTTCTGGGTTCCTAACACAACATCAATTATCGAAGCACGATATATTACTGAGCAAAAACCAGCAGTTATCACAAGGAGAAAAAAAAACTAACTAATTTTCTCTAATTGTTAAGTTTTAGTATCAAAAAAGTTCCTTTGAAACAACTATGTACACCCGCCCACCCCCCACCACCAAGAGAGAAAGAAACTCTTTGAATCAACTTACACCAATTAAGAAAACAAGACACAAGACAAGAGTATCAAAAATACTTCTCCACAGAGGCAGAACTCCAAACAATCATAAGGCCAACTGAAAGTTCTCATCTAAACCGTGAAGGGTCAGTTCATTCTAGATATTGGACATTAAGATCATTCTAGATATTGGAAATTAAGAAGTAAGAACCATTCAAAAAAAGGTTTTAACTTAAGGCAGAACAAAGAACCATGCAAGTTTAAAAATTGGAACTTAATATTGTTCTGCTGGGCATGGATTGTAATTTGAACAAGTTACACCATTAAGCCAAAATCAGCATAGGGAACCCCCAACCCACCCCTCTCCCAAAAAATAAATCTAAAGAAGAAACAAATTTACAGAAACAACTAAGTTAGGGTATTAGTTGAGTAAGCACTTGTAGTACAAATCTCAGCTTCCCTCGTCTTATACATGATTTGTCACTGTTTTATTATTTAATTAATCATTTTTGCTTATTTTCCTACTTCATTCTGCAGCTCAGAACCTCATCTGCATCTTCCACATAGTTTTTATAACATTCTATCTGTTTTTATACACACATAGTTTTGAATGTATTTATTAATGGAAGAAATTGACCCTAACAGCAGAAAATTAAAATTAAAAATAGAATACTATAATTATCTATTATCAATTTAAGAAAAAACAATATAAATTGATCATATTATTAGAAGCAAAAGAAGCACCTTCTAATGCATTGTTTGGATAAGGAAAAAATTAGAGAGGAAAAGTAGGGAAGAAAGAATTAGGAAAGAAGAGAGAATGAGTAGAAACTAAACATACTTTTAGGTTGTTTGGATTGAAAAAAGTGGGAAAGAAAAGTTGAGTTTTATTGCAAAGAAATAATTGCCCCTAATAATATATTTGCACATTCCAAAACAAAAGGATACAGTTGTCAAATCAAAATTTTCCCCTTTTCTCTCTGTTTTCTCGGCTGGGCAGGGGAGAGAATTTTTTGATGTGGGTCACTGGGTCTCACGTAAAATTTTCTCTCCTCCCTCTTTTCGCTCCTTTGCCAAATGGTGGAAGTGGTACTTTTCTCTCTCCCTCACTTCTCTCTTCTAAAAATCAATTGGAAATAAACAGAGCGTAAAAGAGAACAAACATAAAAATAAATAGAAGAAAAAGCACAGAAACATACTGGTCCACTTTTGCCTCTAGCTTTGTTCACGATAAGTTCATAGAAGCTGTGTTGCTGTAATATACAACAAAACAGGAAAATAAGTTAGCAGATATCCTTTTATTAAAGAAATTTTTTTTAACGGTTTATATCAGATCACAAGTTGTTCGAAGGCTTTGTGAAACTATCACGGATTACATGTTCTTACATGAGGGATGATGAGGTCTTCTTTCACATATAGCAAGTTCTCTACTGAGGAAGTTCGAATCTCTCGGAATTCAGGAGCCAATTGCTGTTGGACTGCTCGAAGAAACTCTCCTATGGTGTCGCCCTTGCGTACCTGAATCATGAAATGGTTCAGATGCTAGTGTATAATTATAATTATTATATAAAAAATGCATATTTATTGATGAACTTAAAAAGCAAGTATTTCATTTTACTTGCCTGGATCACACGCCTGTGGCCAGTTCCATCCCAGTAGCTGTATGTAATTTGAAGAGGCTCATCTGAAACACGAGAACAACATAATTACACATGTGCTTTTATATGCTTATAGATATTTTATGCTTCACCTAAGCAATTAAGCAGAATTTGTTCCCTAATATAATCATATTCCATAGGCTACACTTTTAAACCCTTTATCATTTTTTTAAAAAACAGTAAATACAACAGAAACAATATAAACTAGTCAGCAGACTCACTTCTAATTTGCTCCTGTTCACGGAGCCACTGTTTCCGCAACCTTTCACGCTCAGCTTGCTCCTCAGCCTCTCGCTCACTGAACAGAATCCTCAGCGCTCCTATGCCCGATCGTTAGGGCAGCAAACAAAAAACGAAGGACAGGAGAGAAAAATAAAAATAAAAAGGAGAGATGCCACACCTGTCAGGTAGAAAGCTAGTTTCAACAGTAGGGTCTTTGCCAAGTTTACCACACTTTAGTCTATTTGTTCCCAGATTGTCTGCAACAGCAGAGCAGAGTTTAATGTTATTTTGGAAGAATGAAAACCATCAATAGACTTCATGTTCCACATGTACTTATAATTAAAGATGGAATGACTAGAGAAAAAATAAGCAATGAGCTGACTGGTGAAACCCTAGAAAATGATCTTCAAATTGAATTTCATGAACATAAATACATATTTTCTAAATTGAAATAGAAACAGAAATAACATTTTGAAGTTCGTTTTTTCACCCCAAAAAATTCTTTCATGTTTTCTGGAAAACACTGCAGCAACAGAATTCACAATTCTGAACTAAAACAGTGTGGCAACATTGTAACTCAGTGCCATTACATGAACAGTGTTAGAAACAGAGCATAATCAGAGAGAATAGAAATGAGAGGTGAGTTCAGAGAATTTTGAAAAACTGAAATGTTTATTCATTCATTAACTTGATACAAGACTAATCCTTATATAAGAAGTGTAACTGCCTCTAACTAACATGTAACTATATAAGAAGTGTAACTGCCTCTAACTAACATGTAACTGCCTCTAACTAACATCTAACAAACTTCTTCTAACTGCCTCTAACAGCCAAGGCTGTAATCGGCTAAGGCAAGACTTCTAGTAAGCTTGCTTTACTCTAACATACCCCTCTGAAACACAAGATGGGTTTTCAACCATTACTTAACATACCCCCTTGAAAACTAAGGTGGGTTTACAAGTGCTAGATAATCTAGAACTCCAAGATTTCTTCTCAGTTCTTCAAATCTGGTCTGTGAGAGTGGTTTGGTAAGTAGATCAGCCACTTGATCAATCCCAGGTAGATGGCAGACAGTGAGAGACTTGTTTAGGACCTTTTCTCTTACAAAGAAGATATCTAGCTCCATGTGCTTTGTTCTTGAATGAAGAACATGATTATGGGATAGTGAAACAAAGTGCTTAGATTATCACAATACACCACCGGTGTTTTACACTTGATATGCAGTTCCTTCAACAGAGATTGAATCCAAAGAACTTTGTTTGTAGTTCTTGCCAGTCCTCTATACTCTCTTGTACTAGATCTTGCTACTAAAAGGCTTTTGAAGGACCACCAAGATACTAGATTGGGCCCAAAGTAAACACAAGAGCACGAGGTTGATCTTCGATCATCTAAGTCTCTGCCTGATCAAGATCGGTAAATGCTTGAATGGAGAAGAATGCACCGGAATTTGCACAGAATTTGCGATTTGCGAGGTTTTATGACCGGACCATGAGTAGTAGTACTTCTTAGGTACCTCGGAATGCGTTTCACTGCCTTCCAATGCTCCTCTAGAGGTTGAGAAAGGTCTTGACACACTTTGCTTACACCGTAACAAATTTACGGCCTGGTTATGGTAACATCTTTGTAAAGCCCCAACAATGGATCGCATGCGGTGTAGGATCATTCATGTAGTTGGCTCCAATTTTAGTTAATTTCTTTGTTGCTTACCATAGGTGTAGGTGATCCTCTTGCGGTGCTCATGTTGGCCTTGGCAAGTAAGTCCCTTATGTACTTAGACCGAGATAAAAGAATGCCCTTAGTGTGAGCCAAATGCTTTACTTCTACCCCCAAAAAATAGTCTAGATTTCCAAGGTGCTTGAGAGCAAAAGTAGAGCTAAGTTTCGAATAATGGGTGAGATATGAGCTAGAGATGAGCCTGTGACTATGATGTCATCAACATAAACTAGAATGTAAGTACATCGGCCAGCATGTGTATGGATAAAGAGAGATGGATCACACCTACTAGTTTGAAATCCAAACCGCACAAGTGCCTTTGTTAGTCTTTCAAACCAGGCTCTTGGAGCTTGTTTAAGCCCATAGATGGCACGATTCAGCCCGCATACTTGAGCAGAATTAGGGCTTTTGAATCCAATAGGTTGCTCCATATATACTTCTTGAGACAAGAATCCATTTAGGAAAGCATTATTAATGTCTAGTCTTTGTATGGACCAATTGTAGGTGATCTGCTAGAGTCAAAATTATTCGATTGTGACGAGTTTAACCACGGGGAGAATGTTTGAATAATCTCTCCCTAATCGCTAATGAAATCCTTTTGCAACCAGCCTGGCCTTGTACTTGTTTATAGTGCCATCCGGGTTCTCTTTTACCCCGAACACCCATTTACAACCAATGGCCTTTTTGTTAGGTGGGAGATCAACCAATGTCCATGTGTTGTTGTGCATTAATGCATTTGTATTCCTCTTTGCATTGCCTCAAACCAAGTGAGGAATGGTCAAGGCTTCAATAGATGAAGAAGGTTACGCATGTGTTAGCAACAAAGTAGGAGCTAGCAAGGTAGCTTTAGACCTAGTGATCATGGGATGAGCATTAAGAAGTGCAGTCTTTGGACTAGATGACCTTCCCTGACGGATGAGAAGAACCACTAGGTGTTAACCCACAATGAAGAGAAGAGAGGAGTCTTTGGTCCGAATGATGAGAGGAGTGATTTGGACATAGGAGGAGAAGCTTTGATTAAGAGGTGTAACTAGGAGGGAGACTCGAGTTGGACAATCCGATCCGAATGGAAATGCGAAACGAGGACTAGGAATGGGAGGAACAATTATAAGAGGAGTAGTGCTAGGACTAGTGGATGTTCATCAATCTGTTGACTTAAGAACTTCTTTTGCAAATGGGAAATGATGTTCATTAAATTGTACATCTTTAGAAATATACAAGCGGCCATCTTTAGCTAGGCATTTGTATCCCTTGTGAGAAGAAGAATAACCAAGAAAAGTGCACTCACTGGTTCTTAATTCAAGTTTGTTTTTAGTGTAGGGTCTAAGGCACGGATAGCATGCACAACCAAACACCTTTAAGATTGAGTAGTCGTGGATCGGACTTATACGAGAACAAAGTAGGGTGTTTGATTGGAAAGAACAGTGTAGGGAGACGGTTAATAAGAAAAGTTCTTTGCGAAGGCATGATCCCAATAAGACATAGGAAGTGAAGCATGTGCAAGCAATGCTAAGCCGATTTCAACTATATGCCGATGTTTTCGTTCAATAGAACCATTTTGATGATGGGTGTGGGGGCAAATGACTCTATCTTTGAATACCCAAATCAGCCAAGAACCTAGTAAAAGGTCCGAATTCCCCCTGACCGGGGATTGGATCTGCCTTAATGCAAGCACCAAATTGGACTTTAACAAGTTCAAAGAAGCTGTTTGACGGTGTTAAGAGTGTCGATTCTGTTTTTATGAGAAAAATCCAAGTGAATTTGGAGCATGCATCCATGATAGAAAAATAGTATTGATATCCCATGGATGATTTAACAGGTGCAGGCCCCCATAAGTCAAGAAAGAGTAAGTCAAAAGGATGTGCATAAGTAGTCATGGATAAGTGAGAAGGAAGCCTATGAGACTTGGCAAAACAACAAGCGATCTAGAAATCCAAAGTATTTTTATTAATATGAGAAAGATTACATTTGTGAAGTATAGATTTCATTGGCCACATCATTGGCATGTCCTAGTCTACAGTGCCAAATGTAATGAGATGTAGGCACTTTATTTATATTGGCTATAGCAGAATTGGAAGGAATACACTTTGTCAAGGGAGTGGGGAAGAAACACTTAGACAAGTTGGAAAACTTCATGCAGACAGCAAAGAACATCCGATTGAGCCTTGGAAATTATAGTGAGGTGATGAAAAACATATAAACCTGCAGAGTTCACGGAACCTTCTAGAAGGACTTTATGATTATCCCGTGATTTAACAAAACAAAGATGAGGAAGAAACTCAAAGTAGACATTGTTATCTGCTGAAAAACGACTAACACTTAATGATTTTTGGTTATTGTTGGAACATAAAGGATGTTAGAAAGTTTTAATGTGCAAGTGTGATCAAAGGGTGACCTAACACATGCAGTTCCTATTGAGAGTATAGATAAGCCAAGACCATTACCCATGTAAATCTGGTCAATGCCACTTGGTGCAACGAGTTGGTTCAAGTTGTTGAGATCTGCGATAACATGGTGTGTTGCCCCACTATCAATAAACCAGGCACTAGAATCGAACCGAGTTTGAGGCCATCATGGCCATAGGGTTATTCTTTGCTGGTTCTTCTAGCGACATGACCATTAGGGTGAGACATCGCACATTATTGGATCGCCATGGAAGAGGCAACAGAGGTCATTCTTTGAACAGAAGTTGAGGCATGAAATTTTGTGCTGACTGGCTAGAAGCAGAGTGATAGTTAGCATGAGGAGCACGTTGATGATACTGATTTGGAGAAGCTTGGCCACGATACTGTCCTCTACCATAAGAACCAAAGAAATTAGTACTATGAGGAGCGGTGTGTAATCTTCATTGAAGCGATAGTAACAATCAAGTGCACTATGATTATTACGGCCACAAATCGACACTCGACTCCATTGCCAAACCTTCCATAGTTGTATCTGCCAGTCCTACCTCAACCACGACGTCCCCCACGTCCACCTCGAAAGCCATTACCAAAATTGGTTGAGGGATTGTTCTGTTGATATCCTCCATTATTTGGAAAGGAAGAAGAACCTTGCTGAAAAGTAGAAAGCTGAGTAGAGAATTCACTTGATTCATGTTATTCAGGTGAAGGAATTGAACGAGAGTTGGAATTAGGGTTAGGATTGGAGCTGCTTTGAGCAGTTGATGAGAACACCTCTGAATAAACATTTTTAGATTTCAATCTCTCCAACCGAGACTCATGCGACAACAATAAAGACTCAATCTCAAAGAATCGAATATGGCTCAATTCTCGCTCTCAATTGTTGGAAATAGAATGTGATAATCATCGAGGCAAACCTTCCAATATCGCATCCATGTGCTCCTGACGAGTAACGAGGGTTCCCAATCGAGATCAAGGCATCAACCAAAGTGCCTTGATTCGTAGCAAGTATTCACCGATAGTGCGATCGCCTTTGACAATGTGACGAAGCTCAAGACGGTGTACTCCTCGCCTTCGTCTCGCGAGTTGAAGTAAGCATGTAACTCATCCCATAACTCCCACGCATGCGTGCAACCAACAACACGCGCATGAATCGTGGTCGAAATGGAGTTTAGGAGCCGGATGAGCAGGTATTGGTCTTGCGCTTCCCAAGCCTGGTACTCTGGATTCACTCGATCGTTCACTCGATCATCTTCGTTAAGATACCGAACTGGAACCCTAGGGCATGCGACGAATTTCTCGAGTCGATTGGCTCGAATCACTGCTTCAACAATCTGGCGCCAGTGAAGAAAATTCTTGTCCGTTAACTTTGTCGCAAGCACAGTGTTTAGATTCGGTGTTGGTACCGCAGAAGCAGGCGGTGGCGGAGGAGGAGGAGGAGGTGGCGGTGGAGCATCATCATCAACAATAGGTGCGGAAGCCATGGCCGAGTCTCAAGCTCGTGATACCATGTTAGAAACAGAGCATAATCAGAGAGAATAGAAATGAGAGGTGAGTTCAGAGAATTTTGAAAAACTGAAATGTTTATTCATTCATTAACTTGATACAAGACTAATCCTTATATAAGAAGTGTAACTGCCTCTAACTAACATGTAACTGCCTCTAACTAACATCTAACAAACTTCTTCTAACTGCCTCTAACAGCCAAGGCTGTAATCGGCTAAGGCAAGACTTCTAGTAAGCTTGCTTTACTCTAACAAACAGCCATCATTCAAAAGATCGATTTGAAAGGTAACAAAAAGAGTAAAGAGTTGTGTCAAAGCTGCTGCTTAGTGCTTACTATCTTGTGGTTCCTCCTCTTCACCATCATTATCAATATCCTCAGCAAACGACAATCGAGAATTCCCCTTTATCTTCCTCTTCTTACGCTTTTGCAATTGAAACTCCTCCTCCCTGTTTGAAGAAACAGATGATCAACAAAGACAAAACCAATCTAATTGGACACGAATAACCCATACAAACAAACAAACAAACAAACAAACAAAAAACCTACTCTTGCTGTTGCTTCTGAAGCTTTTCCTTCTCTTCCTCCTCTAATTTGCTCTTAATTGTAACCCTCTACACAAATACACAACATGCCATTTAGCACCAAAACAGAGAAAAGCATGACGGGTTGGGTTGGGTTCCCCTCTCTACAACCCTAACACATTTCTTATATTATTGGATGAATTTCATATGGGACACACTAACTCATCAGCGATGATAATAGTTATGATAATAGTTAAACATTTGTTTTAACAACGCGTCAAGTTATGATTGATTGACGGTGTAAATGCATGCCAATTAAATCTAATGTTATGGATAGGTTGCTCCATAAAAAAAAATGTTAAGGACAGCATTTAAAACCCTAAGATATGGTTGGTATGTATTTACCTTCTCTACATACTCCTCTCTGGTGACGAGACCAACAGTTTCTTTCTTAAACGCAGTCTCTAGAATCTGAAACACCATTCATTAGGATTAATAAAAGAAAAAAATAAAAATAAAAAAGGGGATTGGAAATTGGATAATAAAGGAGAATGAGGTGGTGACCTCGGAAGTGCTAGAACCGAATTGGAGGAGGCCAGGTTGGCCTTTTTCAGACACAGACTTAGTTTTGAGCTCTTGGATTTTGCGGCGTTCAGCTTCTCTCTGCTTCTCCAAACGCCGGATCCGAACCGCGTCTTGGGCGGTGCCCACATACCCGTCTCCCATACCCGACATGGTGCTGATCTCACTCTATTCAAATCCCGCTCCACCGAACTCTGCAAAAGAAGAACGTATTGTGTTTTGTTACTTGTGATGAGTTTATTAAGTATCAGTTTTTATGGGCTCGTGTTCATTCGTTAAGGGCTCGTTACAGCCCAAAACCTTAGGGTCTCGCTGCTTGTACCCTTACAATTTGGTATTCACCGTTGCATACCTTTCGATATTTAAACGTTGGATTCAGAAACTGTGTTTTTGACATTTAATTATCGAAAAAATTTAAAATTTGAAAAAAAAGTGTTTCCGACAATTAAATGCTGAAGATATAGTTTCTGAATCCGACATTTAAATGTCAGAAGGCATCCGACAATTAAATACCGTAAACATAATTTCTGAATCTGACATTTAAATATCGGAAGGCATGTGAGGGTGGATGCCAAAGTATAGGAATACGGATAGAAGTCTTGGGACCTTATCAAGCTCCCATGTTCAGCCCAACATAATACCCCAAAGGTCCTGCATTTGGTTTGACATAAAAAATAAAACCAAACCAGTAATATGGTTCATTTTGGGGTTTAATTTTCCCACAACCCTGAAAGAAAAACATATCTAGAGCCCGTTTAGATGGGCTTATTTAAAAAAAATTATTTCTAAAATAAAAGTGATTTTAAAAAAAAAATGAGTGTTTGGATGAACTTTTGAAAAAAAAAATGCAAAAACAGTAGAAAAAGGCACAAAAAATGTGCTTTTTTGGAAGCTACACTTTCTAACTTCTAAAAAAGCAAATACAATAGAAGAAAGATAGTGAGAATGAATCATATTTTATTGGACAATAATGTCCCTACAACAAATTTCATAAAGACCCTTTTTCTAAACTTCATCCAAACACAAAATGGCTTTTACTTCTACTTCTATATCACAGAAGCACTTTTTTTAAAAACTCATTCAAACTTAAAGATAAGAAATATAAACAAGCTAAAATTGTAAATAAATTTCATTATACATTTTAAAAATAGATAATAAAATTATCTCACTCTCCACCGGTTAATCTTCAATTTATTTATCAACTTCTCACATTAAACTTGGAATTCATTTCAAAAACTTTTCCTTAAATTTGACTTAATCGAGAAGAACAATGCTTACAACATTTGCCATCTACTTTGTACTTTACTAAATCTATGTTTGGTTCCATGTTCACAATAGATAAAAGCAATTCTACGAGAATACGCGCTCTCGTCACCACCATCAATGAAGTCCATCGCGAGTGTCCTGAGTGCAGAAGGGGACCCTGGGCGACATTTGTGCTCGTATCCAAAATGGTACAACAAAAGATCCAAGAAGTACATGACAAGGATGAGATACTCGTTCACAAGTTTATCAAGATAGCTGCATAAGGGATACGTGTGTTTGGGTAAACGACTTAATTAAACGTTTATAAGATAAGCACTTATCATATAGTCGCTTATGCATAAGCTATTTCTAAAATTATAGAGAAAATATAGTCCAACTATTTTCATATAAGCTATAAAATGTTTTCATAAGCTATCCTGAGAGCTTATTAAAATAAGTTGAAAACGACTTATGGATATGTCATAGGTTGTTTTCATAAGCTCTCCCAAACATCCTGACAAGTGCTTGTACTAACAGATAAACCTAAATAATTTATTTATAAGTGGATCCAAACAAACCCTAACCATGCCATCTTGAGTTTTTACTAGGGTGGGAGGCCATGTGATGCCTCCATCGATGAGCGGGTCTATTTTTGCAAAAAAATATATTATTTTAAAATTCCCAAATTTTTAAAATTTAAAATATCATCCTTCTTTCTCACTTTTCTCTCTCCTACGCCTTTAATCTCGGACGGACATAAAAATGGTGGCATCATGGTGTGACTGGTGACGGCGTCGTGGGCTCACCGTGGATCTGCAGAGGACAAAGTGATGAAGGAGCGATCTAGACAGTCTGGAGCAAGGAAGGTGGGCACCGCTGCTAGTTTGTTGGATGTGAATCTGGGTGCAAAACCCTTCCATGGGGCAAATGTCTTGAAGCAAGAAACCCCGTTTAGCGCTCCTAGAACCACACGAAACATAAAGCTAGTTTTACACGAATTGAACAGAACAATCGACATGGTCCTTTTTACCTGCACATGGCAAAACATAGAGCATAACCAAAAGTCTAGAATCGCAGGAGCATTGGAGGAGGAGAAGATGTTGAAATTCGCAATGGCGAATTCATTATCGATTCTGGGAGTCATGTTCAGATAATTGGTGATCAAACCCTTGATGATTTTGAAAGAATCATGATCCCTTGATAACCTTCATCCCATGACTGAACCAAGTCTGAGTAGAAGGAATGGAAGGAGATGAAAGGTAATTATGTGAATGGTTTCAAAAAGTGTTTCAAGATGGGTGAAAAAGGTGGGGGTGGGGATGGAGGAAGGAGGTGGTGGGGGTAGGGATGGTGGAGGAGAGAGAGGGTGAGAGTGAGGCCATGGTGGTGGAAGACAGAGAACGCGGATGAGAGAGAAAACGGTAAAAAGTTTTTTTTTTTTTTTTGTAAAAAAAGACTTAATATGTCTCATGGTGGGAGATATGATGTCATATCCCACTTTAGAAGCCACCTTCAAATTACATTCTCGCTGAACTTTGCAATTGTAGTAGCCCCTGCAATTCCTAATGACGTCCACGAAAATGGTGGTGATTCCGTAAATCAAAAAAAAATAATGGTAGTGATTCCAAGAGGTTCCGCGTGCATTGCAAAACTTAATACCACACCACCACACAATTAATTGATTATAAGATAGGAAAAAGTAATTACCTCTAACAGGTTACTAAATACAAACAAAGGTTATAATGTTAGTTGAATTCAAATTGAGAAGATTATTATTCCTGTTAATTATTCATATTGTCACTCCTGTAAACTAAAGATACACTTCTCATAACTGGGGCATATTTTAAGGAGAGAAAAAAGGAATTCTTAAAGGCAATCGGATGAGGGGAGAGAAGGCAAAGAATTCAACCCACATTGATTCTTGGGAGATAGGGGGAGGAAATCAAGACTTTTTCAATAGGTCAAATTCTATGAGAGGACTTTAAAGCATGTGCTGCGAGATTAATTCAGAATATAAAGAGGGACATGGATAAAGAAGAATACTCGAATGGAAAGGGAGAGCACGGTCGGGAGATTTTGATTGAGATTATTAATGAAGCAGATATGGATTAGGATAATAGGCCTACTCGCATACCCGTTAAGCGTTTAGAAGGTGGGCTACCACCTAAACCTCCTGACCCATGCAATATAGTGGAAGATGAGCCCACACAAATGGAAATACTAGAAGTCATATAGACCAAGGTTGTCAAAATCTAGATCCTACGTATGATCGAGAGGGAAAAAAAGACATGTAAAATGTGGAATCGTAACACGAATCGTAAGATCGTACTAAAAATATAAGCCCAAGTATTTAGACTTATCTAAATTTATCACACATGCATATATAACTATACAAGAGAACATTTTCATAATAGAACATATGACTCAACAAAAACATTACGTATAATTAATCGTGGTGGGATACTAGCACTATTGATTATTGTATTAAATATATTGTATTACACAAAAAGTTGTTCTAAATTTTATAATTTTAGATAGAACACGTATAAACCAATTTAGTCATCTTTGTATAAATCCATTTAGAATACAAATAAGTCAATTAACATAACAGACTAAATAAACAGCCCAAGTGTCAAGCCCAATTCCAATATCTCCATACAATCAACACAACATTAAAAGACCAAACACAATCTGAAGCCCAACCTAGTCCCAGCACCTTGTATTGTTTATAAAGTAGAAACCCTGTTCATCTTTCTATAACAGAGACAAAATCTTAGTGCCGCAACCAACATTTGTGCAAGTCAGAGGCTGCTAAAAAGAGGTGGCGCACAGAGAGATGAACACAGTAACATGTAATTCTGTGGAAGAGAAACATTATGGTAGTTTCTTTCTTTTGTTATGTCTCGACTCTGGATCCATTTCTTCCTGACCCGTCCAATTCATCGGTTTTTTAGAACTTAGGTTTTGCAATCAACCACTATCGTCTCAACAATCGCTCTCCGCCATTCCCCGTCGCTGCTGACCCGAAAAAACCCAGAAATGTAGATCCCACAGTGCACCTCTCCATGCGACACGTGTATGGATATGTCAGATTGCATGCAATATGCATGAGTTTTGGTCTCTTCTATCATAAATGCCAGGCTTTTGCGAATTGGATCAATAGGTGTATCTTGCTGGACGTTAAGACTGTAGGGACTCGCTATACGTGGAGAGGGATGAAAATAGATAGTCTTGAGAGAGTTTTCAAAAAGATCAATAGAGTTCTTTGTAACCTTGAGTGGAGAGTTCATTTCCAGGAGGGGCTTGCAAAGGCTCTTCCGAGAATTCACTCAGACCATCACCCTTTGTTGGCTTTGTTGCATGGGGATAATCTTAGAAATCAGAATCGGTCGTTCAGATTTGAGGCAGCCTGCCTCTTGCATGAGGGGTTTAGAGATACTATCAGCAATCAGTGGAGGAACGATCTTCATGTTGAGGAGAATTTGGAGCTGCTTAAGATCCGATGATTCGAACCAATCCACCAAAATCGGTTCGGATCCGTCGGGTTCGCGGATCGGATCGGATCCGCTTACACCCCTGCCCGTGTCTCTGCCTGCACAGTTTCTAATTATCTAGATCTTGTTCATGTTCTTATTTGTGGTTAGACAGTAAGTTATCTAGATAGGAGCTTAAGAGGGCTATTTTTTATATGGGTCCTTTTAAGGCTCCTGGTGTGCCTTGTATGAGTTTTTAAATCAAGTTTGGTGCAATCCCAATACTATTCAAGAAGTGAATAATACCCTCCTTATGTTAATTCCAAAGATTCACAAGCCGGAATTTATCTCCCAATTCTGTCCAATTCGCTTTGTAACGTGTGTAACGCCCTTCGTTACATTAATAACCCAAATTAATTTCAATAAAAATCCTTCAAAACATTTAATTAAAAAAAAATACACAAGTCATAAAATTTTTCTGAAATAACTAAGTATGAAAATACCTCGTATTAAATAAAATAATAGTATTGACAGAGTATTGAAAAACATCATTAAATCCAATCATTTGAATAAAACTAAAAGTCTCAAAATCGGGCGTCTTATAATCATAACCTGAGAAAAATAGTATGTAAACCAGAGAACGTCGTCCGTATAATACTCTAATCCATACTACATTACTAACCAACTAGCTAATCAAAAATAACTCTTCAGATCTCTATATCCTCAACAGTGATGTCTTCGGGCTCTGAAAACAACACTTATAATGAGATATAAAATCTCAGTGCACAACAATACATTTATAAAATGTTTCGAAAATAGTGTTGTTCTCAGTAGGTCAGAACTTAGGAAAAACTGTCCATGGTATCCGCTAATTTCCCAAAATAATATATATAAAAAAATACTTTTAATAACAACAAAAATTTCATCAAGTCAAATGCATATAGCATAAGATCAACTCGTCTCAAGGCATCACATTCCACATACCAAGTAAATTCTAAATTAATCCAATTGGCTCGAAGGCCTCATAACTAAACTGGTCTCTTGCCGGCATGCCATAAATCTCACACATCACATGACAATGGCATCTCATTGCCCACCCTTACTCATGAGGAATGTTTCGATGTCACCCTCCTGTCGGGGACATTTCTATTTCGATACCTCCCATGTGCACATGGCGATATTTCTCCCTTTTCGACACATCAACGTGTGGCGGTGTTACTTTCGATACCCCTTTTTAGGCGGTATTGCTCTTTCACTACAAAAAAAAACCACTTTAGCGACCGAATATTTCGGTCGCTAAACATGATAATTCGATTGCTATATAGCTTGGCGACCGAATTAAGGGGGTAGCAGAAACCCTGGTGGCTAAATGTTTAGCGACCGAACTTCATTTCGGTCGCAAAATTATATATTTCGGTCGCCGTATAGTTGGTCGCAACTCACCTCATTTGGTGACCGATATTCGGTTGCTATTTCGGTCACAAATTTTGAATTTTTTTTAAATTTTCATATAACTTAATCCTGCCGACCAAATATTGTTTTTCAACTATTACCCCGTTGATTTTTAATTTCTAATATAAACAAAATACACAAATATTTTTTTTGAATAAATAGAAAACGTAAATATGATGTACTAACAATCCATAACACCACAGTCAATATGATCAAGAAAACATATACATTAATTAACGCAAGTTTAATAATTGTTTATAAAAAACACACCACAATCAATAAGTACTAATCAAAATATCAAAACTCATCAATCTTACAAAGGGATGAACATGTAGAAGCGATAACCCCCAAGATACTTAAACTTTGCCAATGCACCAGTGGACAACAAATACAACTCCCTGATACCATTTGTATCTGTTGCAAAATATGGGCGATCCTCATGGATTACTATATTCCCATTGAACAAATTTCCGCTTTTGTCTTCAATAGTCACAACACGCGGTATTTCTTGTCCCCAACGACGGTAGAATGATCGCGGGATTGAAATCAAATCCTACCAATACACAAGAACAATTTAGTAATGATTAGTTTATGCCTTAACTATCATTACGTGAATCTGATCGTTATTCTTAAGTTGATGAGATCATGCACTGGTCTATATGGATGGTTGTCTCAAAACATTTAGTCGGATCCATTTTCTGATAAAACAATAAGGAAAACAAGTCATATGTCTAAACTTCATCAAGTGATAATAAGAAAAGATGGAAAGATCCATGTAGCAAACTAGCATGTTAAAATAGAACAAAGAAATGCAACTTCACATGCAACTTTACAGATTAGCAAACATAGCAGTTTTCAGGAAAGCAGATGCTTTTACGTCATTTTGAAGGATGGTCATAGAGAGGATTAGCATGGTTACTACCTTTGGATGCCAAATGGTATTTCACAATCATTTCATCATAAGATTGAATAACTTAACTCATAAATCAATCTATCGCTTAACAACTAATGACATTAAACAAAACACATAAACCATTCACATGAACATTCTATAATCTCTCAATTAGAATACAGTACTACTATTGACAAGTAATTCCCAATTGAAATCACAGTATTACAAACAACATGTAATTAAGTTACACCCTAAGGTCCCAAAACCCAACAATCAACGTTCATTAGCAACATATGCAGAATCCGTACGATTTTTAGTCAACTTAGATGATTTTATTAAAATACCAAATGAAGTCGGATTTAGACAAACGACCCCTATATGGAAAGCTAAACAAGTCTAGTTTATAAATTTAAATTTAGTTTTGGGGGAAAGCATTCCAAAAAGTACAGTTTTAACCAACAAGCTATCGTATTCGAAAAATGGGACAGCAATTGTCCTCTAACTTTTAACGGAATTTTCTTCATCAATACTCAGTTAAAAACGTCAAATTCAGTGCCTAAACTGTAGCAAATCGAGTCTAGTTTCTAACAAAATAAGAATCATAAACAAAATAGTTCTACAGAAACAGTTATAAGGAAAACACAGAACCTATGTCCATACGGGTATTCAGGACAGTAACTATAACATCTCCTTGTAAGCAATATAACAAACACCTGTCAAGCAAGATCCTTTAACATATCTATTCTCACATATTGGCATATCAACACCATCACAAAATCAAAACCAAATTACAATACACATGCAAATAGAAAATCAACTAATTAGAGCATGTATCAACAACTCCTAAGCTTGGATTGCAGCATACTTCAACAAATATATATATTGAAGCATATTTCAATACAAACTTAAATAAAATATAGTAGCAAACATCCTATTGAGCTCCGCTCTCCACTAACAAGACAACACATAATTGTCAAACACATACATAACTTCTAAATTAGCCACACACAACAAGCATCCCGCCTTTTTGACAGGATCACATACTATTGAGCTTTGCTCTCCACTAACAAACAACACATAATTGCAAATGCATGCATAAATATTAAATTATCAGCACACAATCAGCATCTTACCTTTCAGGCAGGATACCTTCCTATTGAGCTCAGCTCTCCACCAACAAACAACAAGATATATAGTAGTGATAATAAGAAAAGATGGAAAGATCCATGTCGCATACTAGCATGTTAAAATAGAACAAAGAAATGCAACTTCACATGCAACTTTACAGATTAGCAAACATAGTAGTTTTCAGGAAAACAGATGTTTTTACGTCGTTTTGAAGGATGGTCACAGAGAGGACTTTTCCTACCGGAAGTGCCTAGATAACCTAGTAAGGATGGTCATCAACAACTATTTCTGGAAAGCTCCATTTCCTAGTGAAACAAATGAGTAGAAAACCAGAGTTGCTTTCATAATATTGTGTACAGAGCTGCTTTCTAAAATATGGAAGGTAAGATAGAAAACCACTGGAGCCAAAATATAGGAATAAAATAAATCTGCTAGAGAACATGAGGAGGACTTGCGGAAAACAAAACAAAGAGAGAAAATATGTTTACGGACTTATGACACAAGAAAAGAGAAGGAATCTCATGACACCATAATAATTTTGTAAAAAGGCAAGGGAGAAACAGGCCAAGGGTGGGTGGGAAATGTACGCAACAAACCTGGCAAGAGAAAGACCAAAGACTAAAGACACAGCTTATTGCAACATATAATAACCGCTAAAGAACTTTGATATCTAAGAGACTATGACTCATTCTGCGTAATGGAAAGAAAATATCAACAGCATATCATGATATCTTACAATTAAACTTTAGCATAAATGAAAACAATAAGGAAAGAGAAGAATTACTTTACTTGACCCTTTGTTTGAACTCACATACTCGCCATTTTTCTTTTATGCATTTGAGTAATATGACTAATATAATAGCAATCACTTTCTTAAATTCAAACAAAAATTAAAGCAAAAACTGATATTAACAAACTGAAAATATAGGCAGAAAAGCAAGGGTCAAATGCATATATTAGCATTAACCCAAAAAAAATATGCATATAATAGCAATCTGATAACAGGTCTCAATTTAAACTCTGAAAATAGTTTATGAACATCAAAATCACATCAAGATAAACTATATGAATGAGATAAAACTTAAGAAACGTCCTATAAAAAAATAAAAAATAAAAATTAAGAAATGTAGTGTGAAAGCCTGAAAGGCTTCTTAATCCACTTAGGAAGAAAAGTTCAGTTATCTAACTATTCCCCAGAGAAAAACTTGGCATTACCCACAGAGAAAATTCTCAAACAACTCACGTGCATTTTTCATAATCAACTTAATTCACACAAACAACTTAACATCAAATATAATTTTAGAACAAAGAACAAACAATAGACAACATAGACAACAGAGAACTTGTGGTCAGGATTTAACCACCATTATAATTTGGCTGAAGAACAGAACCACTAAATGTAGCAGAATGAGACCAAAAACGTGAAGGAGAGACGAAAATATACCAAAGAAAGAGGAGGACGGCGGCGCTGCTCTGGTGGTGCCGGCAACGGTGGCAGCCGTGCGGAGAAGGAGGGAACTGAGAGAGAGAAAAAGTTAGAAACAGAGAGAGAGAGAGCTAGAGAGAGAGAGAGAGAGGAGAGCTTACCGTGATGGTGGTGGTCGGAGGAGGGGCGGCAGTCGCGAACCGTGGTGGCCGGAGGAGAGAAAGAGAGATCGAGTGAGAGAGAGGAAGAGAGAAATCGCGAAATGGAAGAAGAAATGGGTTTCTGCGTTTTTAGGGATTTTAATATTTAGCGACCGAATATTTCGATCGCTAATTCGGTCGCAAGGATGCCATTTCAAAATTTAAATCCATGAATTTAGCGACGGATTATTTAATCGGTCGTTAAGACGCGTTCTTTTAATTTTTTTAACGCGCCGTTTAGCGACCGAAATAATATCGGTCGCAAATGTAAATAAAATTTAACCGCTGCATTTAATTCGGTCGCCATTTCGGTTTCTAAATGGCATAAATTTTCTGGCTTTTATGTTCCTTTATTTAGCGACTGAAATAGCGATCAATAACCCTGCTACGCTCTATTTCGGTCGCTATTTCTGTCGCAGTATTATCTCTAATCAGGCTTTCATGTAGATCCTATAATCGGTCACCATTTCGGTCGCCAATAGCAACCAAAAAATTCGGTCACTATTTTCAGTCACTAAACAACCTTTTTTTTGTAGTGTTTTTCGACATCTCAATTATATGGGGATGTTACTTTCGATACCCCATTACGGTGGTATTACTTTTCGATACCCCTATCATAGGTGGTATTACGGCAAACATCATACAACATGTTATGACTCAAATATGTCATGTCTCATGCATGTAACAAACTATTTCCCTCAATTTTAAACATATAAACTTCCACCAATAACAAACAATCATGAATATCACAACATATCATACATGAATAAGCACGTTACAACATCAATTAATCAATTAATTCCCCTTTTTAACAAAACCCCAATTTTAGAATTTGGGTTACTAACTATATGCATAAAGTCAATTAAAGACTCCCAAAACCACATGGTAATCCCTTATCAACAAAACAATCATATATACTATGGAAAGGGTTCATAAAAAGTATTGTTACTCGCCTCTTGAAGGCCTCCAAAATGCTCTAAAAATTATGTACGACAAATAATGCCTCTTTAAAAAAAATTCTTAGCTTCACTGCTTGCTACAGTTGCGTTGCCAAAGAAGAGAATGCTTCTCGGAATGCTCTCCCTCAGTACATTCCCGTGCGGCATGCAATGAACCCTGACGTGACTATCCTTTCAAATTAGGATGCATGTTTCCTTCTTCTTTTTATTTATTTTTATTTATTTAATTTTTATTTTAAAATAATTCTTAATTTATAATTGTTAATTCATTTCAATAAATCCTTATGTTATTAAATTTTTACATTAAATCTCTTAATTATATTTTATTTGTACTATACTTTTTAATAACTTAATATATTTTTCATCAAATTAATTATATTAGAATTTTAGGATGTTACATTTTCTCCCCTCCTTAAAAAATTTCGTCCCCAAATTTCGCTTCATACTCACGCACTTATTTTAATATATGTCATATTTGAAACTAAAAGGTTACCATACCTTAGATAATAAAGTCTGGGTATTGACGAACCATGTCCTCCTCCATCTCCCAAGAGCTTCCTCATGAGTCAATCCTTCCCATAACACTTTCACCAATGGAATTGTCTTGTTCCTCAGAGTCTTAGTTCTCTTGTCCATGATTTGACTAGGCTTTGGCTTATAGATCAAATTATCCTTCGATTGTACAGACTCGGGAGCTATCACGTGAGATTCATCAGGCACATATTTTCTGAGTTGTGACACATGGAAAACATCATGAAGGTTTGCCGAATGTGGCGGAAGAGCCAATTGATAAGCAACAGGCCCGACTCTTTTAAGGATCGGATTTGGAAAGGTCCCATGAAACGAGGATTTAGCTTGCGGACTTTCATCGACCTCCCTACCCCCGTCTTAGGAGTGAATCTAAAAAATACATGCTCACTTTCCTGGAATTCTAGAGGCTTCATTTTCTTGTTGGCATGACACTTTTTACCTATTCTGCACAGTGCACATCTTTCCCTTAATTGCCCATCCTAACTGCGGTCTCTTGGATTAAATCTGATCCTAACAATACCTTCTCACCTACTTTGCACTAACATAAAGGGAACCCTAACTTTCATAATCACATTATATATATATATATATATATATATATATATATATATATATATATATATATATAGTCATTAACTATTTCACCAGATAATAAGTATACATTTCATGACATCTTAACTATAAAAAAATATATTTTATATTTTATTTTATTTTTAAAGAAAAACAAAAAAAAAATATTCGACATGCAAAAGTATCACTGTAGATGAGCCACTCCCACCTAGGTACCGCAATCCCTTGCAAATCACTTGCAACACATCAAAAAATATTTAAAAGAATCAAAAGAAACAAAAGCATGGTGGGAAAAACCAAACCCATGCAACAAGAAATTCATCTAAATCTATAATTAGAAGGATCTAACATATTCCAGTTAAAGTCTCCCAAAATGAATCTGGTTGGTAAATCCCACAAAAATATATTCTATTAAAAAAATTAAAAGGAAGTCAATAATAAAATTTATATAATAAAATCATGCACTCAAGCATTTGTTTCTATCCATTTGCTTATAATTAGAACACATTCACTTGTATTTCACCATTATAAGTATTCTCATAAATTAATTTTATAATAAACAATCCACAAAAGAAAATTAAAGTAATGTTTTATACCATCCATATTCCATACATAGATATAATAGTCTCTTACAGACTCTACACCAATTTTCTTATATTATTTACAGAATGGAGGAATTTTATAAATAAGAAAAATAAAGAAAAAAAGAAGCAGTAATGCATCCATATACAAATTCTTATCTAGCCCAAAATGATAATTTCATAAGGAAAAGAAATAATTTCACTTTCTGTTGTTAAGAAGATCTTACTTAAAAGAAATGTGATAACAAAATGGAGAATAAGATTGAATGAACTTGCAATTAAATTGTGCAAAAACAACTATAAAAGTAAACACCACAATAATACTAAGAAAATAGTTTCATCTTGATCTTCGAGTAGGTACATCCAGTTAAGAAATCATTTTTCACTTTTTTTTTATAAGAAATATAAGTTTGTTAGGATTAGACATGTCATTAATCCATATCCTAGGGTTATATAAATCACGATTAATATTTGGTCACATGAGAAACAATCTTAAATTTCAAGGAAAGTGATTAAAAAAAAAACAAAAATATAAAACAAAATTACAACATGATAATAAAAATTGAGCATATATATATATATATATATATATATATATATATATATATATATATATATATATATATATATATATATATATATATACAACATCTATTTTTATTCCTGCCCATTAATACATCTTCTTTAATTCTTGCTACATTTTGGTTATTCATATATGTATGGTTAACGTTCCTTTAAGTGTCTATTGTAACTTTTTTTTTCCCTAAGGCTCCCTACCCCAAACTTAAACTTTGCTTGTCCCCAAGCAAACTAAAACTTAAAAACTTAAAAAGACTCAAGACCTGACAAAACATGGCAAGCTTAAGGATTCAATCAACTTTCGCACAAATTTCAAGCAATTTACCAAATTATTTTTCAATGTTCCCCCCTTCCAAACAAAGCAATCCCCATATTCATTCATTCTAAACAATTGAGAATTTCATTATTCAAACAATCATTAATCTAAGCAAAGGATCTAAGTTACACACAAAAGGGAGATCACCAAATTCAAACAACTGCCTTCCTCACAAGGGAAATTTGTGTTTCACTCAATCGCTCAGTTTGTGTCAGGCTATTAACATTGCACTCAATTTCACTTTCAAGAACACTTCCCATAAATTTGATTTTCATCTCCCAATGATTCCCACAGAAAACATGCATGCAACATCAAAAGGTCTTTTATGGGTTGTAATGGGGGCCTGGCTAAGGATAGGATATACACAAGGAACTAGGCTGAGGACCCTAAGAACTAAGAGAGCATGAAACTTTTTACACTTTGAAATTAAACTCAAGTTCCTTTCTTCATTTTTTTTCTTTATGCTTCTGGGTGACTACAACCTCTTTTTTTTTTCTAATACTTTTATTTTTAATATTTTTACACTTTTCTCTCTCTCTTTTTTCTTTTTCATTTTTTTTCCAATCCCAAATAACACATTGCACCTTGTAGCCACCCCAAACTTAGTTTCTTGCAACCACTCTCTTGCTAAAATTCCATGCTCTCCTAATCCTAAGATCGAGTTAACATGGTTTTTCAGATTTTAGGCTCATAACAATAGGTTATCAAGAATTAACAGGCTAATCAGGCTCAATGGGGCTAACTAAGGAACATGCATTAAGAGTGGTTATTTTTAGGCTAAGTAGCTATTTACAAAGAAAATGCCTAAATCATTTGAAACAAACACATAAACATGCAAACCAAAAAGAGATTCAAGCAAATTCAGGAAAGTGCAACTTAAAAAGTGATTTCACAGTCAAAAACATGTTGGAGGCTCAAAACCTCACCTGGACATTTTTGCAAATTGTTTGACAGAGATTCTATCCCTAGTGTGTGCTTCTCTATCACCCCAAACTTATCATAAATCATGCCATCATAACAAAATCTCAAAGTTCAGTTTTTAATCATATGGGGATCATTTTTCAAAAATTTCAAATCCTAGGGGGAATCATCACATCAATCATGCAATCAATCTATGCAAATTCAACCAAATCCAATAAACTTGCCAACACAAGACTCAACACAACTCCTGAGCTTCTCAAATTATTCAGGAGCTTTATTGAAAACAAAACAGAAATAAAGTAAAGGCAAAGAAAATTAAAAAGAGCAAGGTTCAGGAAAACTCATTGGAGGGCGGTTCCACCAGGATCCCACTGTCTGTGATACAGTGGCCACGGGATGCTCAAATTGCAGTGTGGTCCTCCCGGATCCCATGGCATGCAGCATAATTCCCACGTGGTAGACACAGGATGGAAGCTCATTCCATGCTTCCCTAACTTGCAGCCTTTATATGGAGATGAGTGCTTGATAGTCATGGTAACTTCGCCAAGTGCGGCGGACTTCTCACTCCCTCTTGGGTCAAGGTTGACCTCTTTCTCAATAAAATCCTCCCAATAAAATCGGGGTTCAACCTCTTGGACTGGCCATGGTGCAAAATCTAGTCTCTCAGGCAGAGGCTTGAACTCCATCACCGGTTGTTCCACAGTGGGAGGTGGCAAACAAGTAGCTGGGGTTACTGGTGCTGCTTCATTTTCTGCACGTTCTTCATTCACTGCACTAACAAATTCATCACCTGCTAAACATGCAGAAATTTCAGCACACATCACACAAAGGTTAGTGTTAGTAGAGTCAGTACATATATCACAATAAACTGAATCAGTAAAATCTAGAATGTCTAGAAATTCAGCACTCAATTCATCCACCCCATCACTCTCAACACATGCATTTGATTTAATTGAATCATCTACTTCCAAAGGTTCTTCATCATCCTCAAGCACGGTGAAGCAGATGTCCTCCTGATCCTCCTGATCCTCATTTTCTATGTTTCCTGAAAGGAATAAACCTGCATAACAATCTATACACAAAGCAGTGCCATTACAATCAGCACAGGCATTAGAATCAGGGGATTTAACACACAGTTCATCAACAGAAGTATTATCAAAATTATCATCATCAGAAGTATCTTAAAGAATAACCATCTGTGAATCTGTATGTTCTTCAAGGGGCTGTGGAGTTAGCAGTGCAGCCGAGTTGGCGACTATTTGATCAATTAGAATGGACAACTTCCGAGATTCGGCTTCTCCCCTCTGGTATTCAAGATTACTTGCCTCCATCCTCTGTTGGAATTCAAGATTTTGTTGTGCCATTTGTTGAAAGCTTGCTTCCATTTGTGCAGTCATCTGTTTGAACAGGTCCTCTAGTGAAGGTTCGGAAGGTGCAGAGGTGGTCACTTGGCTAGAATTCTGGGGTGGTGCCAGTGGTAACATCAGTTGTGAGTCCCCATACCAAGGGTTTGGATGGTTTCCCCAGCTCAATAGGAAGACTCTCTTCAAATCAACCCAGCTGAAGATGGAATTCGCCTCAAGATTATACAACCAATCCCTTGCAGCGCCTTCAAGTGAGAGACGAAAAGCTCCCATCTTGATGTGATCTTCTTTTAGTTCTTCGGTCTCAACATTATAGAACAAACATCCCGGAATTCCTTGAGATGCGCTGCGGATTATCACCTGCAAGACCACTAAACCTTGGCAACCAGTGCCTTAAAACAGCAAAATCAGGATAAGATATGCATGGTGGTGGTTCATAGTAAACATTAGGCATGTACCCACACATGTAATTCTCCATGACAGTACTGAAATTCACAACCAGACAATACAGACAAAACTAATTCAGCAAAGAGATTTTTTTTTATTTCCTGCTAATAACAACAACAAGAGTCCCCGGCAACGGTGCCAATTTTTGGCCGCGCTGTCGCCACACGCCAAAAAGAACGAGCGTTTACAAAATAATGTAGATAGGGAAGCGACAACTCGAGTATCTTCTCACAAGGACTCTTAGGTGTTGTTGTTATTAACAGAAAATCAGTAAAAAACAGATTTGGGGGGTTTTGAGATTGAGAACTAAATAAAGAAAACAGAACAGAAAAACAATGCAATAAAAAGTAATTACCAAATAAGCTAAAGAACGATCAACCTACTGTTCTCGGTTTCCCACTATCATCGGTTCATATAAATCCAAGCCCTAAGCAGATTCTAATCCCCTCCCGGTTGTAGCAACAATTTACAAACGAAACCACTACTACAGATATATGTCCCTATTCCCGAATTAAGCAAACGGGGTGAAGCACTCATGAACTAAGCGAACATGATTGAACACACGCGAATTAAGCAAACGCGATTATATATAGGAACATAACATCACCGAAACAAATCAACACAACACTATACATTCCTGAATTAAGCAAACAGAAACATATAGCATCGTATTGAAAAGAGAAAAGTAAGTGAAAACATGAATTACAGAACCTCAAATGTAAATGGAAACCAATCCCAGTAGATTAATCAAGGAGACTAGTTCTCCATTACAAAGAAAAGTAAAAGCTAAGAGAAAAAAACTAAAACTAACTAAGATTTGACTACGACTAACTAGCTACTCTGACTAAAACTAGCCAGCCTACTAGCTCTCCTTCAGTTCTCTCTAAAACTGACTTATATACAACTTCTGGACTACGCGAACTCGCGAGGCGAGCACACATTCGTGAGGCGAATAATGCGAACAGTCTTCAGTGAGTGGCGAGCTCGCGAGGCGAGCTTATCTTCGCGAGGCGAAACTCTTCAAATTCCAAACTGTAACGCCCGTGACCTTCAACATGCGCAGGCCGTGATGGCTTCTGGTCTTCCAAGGTTGGATTACTCGTGAGGCGAGTCAAATCTTCGCGGGGCGAGACAGAAAGGTTGGCAAATTTCTGGAACAGTCACCTTCTGGTTCGCGGGACGAATGCCCTTTCGCGTGGCGAGACACTCCAGAATTATTCCTTTTTATTACCTGCTAAACATGAAATAACAGTAAGTACTTTATTTAACTCTAAATCAACTAAATTAACCTAAAAATACTTTATAGACTCAAAATGCTGCTTAAAGATAATCTAGTCTAATTTGGGTGAAAATGATATAAAATTAGCACAAAGCCAAGGTTTTTATTAGTTATAAAACCAGTCAACCAGAGGCTCATCGGTTCATATAAATCCAAGCCCTAAGCAGATTCTAATCCCCTCCCGGTTGTAGCAACAATTTACAAACGAAACCACTACTACAGATATATGTCCCTATTCCCGAATTAAGCAAACGGGGTGAAGCACTCATGAACTAAGCGAACATGATTGAACACACGCGAATTAAGCAAACGCGATTATATATAGGAACATAACATCACCGAAACAAATCAACACAACACTATACATTCCTGAATTAAGCAAACAGAAACATATAGCATCGTATTGAAAAGAGAAAAGTAAGTGAAAACATGAATTACAGAACCTCAAATGTAAATGGAAACCAATCCCAGTAGATTAATCAAGGAGACTAGTTCTCCATTACAAAGAAAAGTAAAAGCTAAGAGAAAAAAACTAAAACTAACTAAGATTTGACTACGACTAACTAGCTACTCTGACTAAAACTAGCCAGCCTACTAGCTCTCCTTGATTCTCTCTAAAACTCGACTTATATACAACTTCTGGACTACGCGGAATCGCGAGGCGAGCACAAATTCGTGAGGCGAATAATGCGAACAGTCTTCAGTGAGTGGCGAGCTCGCGAGGCGAGCTTATCTTCGCGAGGCGAAACTCTTCAAATTCGAAACTGTAACGCCCGTGACCTTCAACATGCGCAGGCCGTGATGGCTTCTGGTCTTCCAAGGTTGGATTACTCGTGAGGCGAGTCAAATCTTCGCGGGGCGAGACAGAAAGGTTGGCAAATTTCTGGAACAGTCACCTTCTGGTTCGCGGGACGAATGCCCTTTCGCGTGGCGAGACACTCCAGAATTATTCCTTTTTATTACCTGCTAAACATGAAATAACAGTAAGTACTTTATTTAACTCTAAATCAACTAAATTAACCTAAAAATACTTTATAGACTCAAAATGCTGCTTAAAGATAATCTAGTCTAATTTGGGTGAAAATGATATAAAATTAGCACAAAGCCAAGGTTTTTATTAGTTATAAAACCAGTCAACCAGAGGCTCATCACTCCCCTCCTTAGGAACAATGATCTTGTTCTTAAACAACACTAGACCATCATCAGATAACACATAATTCTCTTAATCTAAAAGAGATTGCAATCCCTGGTCTAAAAACTATACTCGCTTAATATACTTTCTAAGGTCATTATAAATCTTCAACCTATTAATTTTCAAACTTAAAGGCTTAAAAAGACATCCAAATCCATATCTCTAGACTTTTCTATTAGGTTCATCTGCTGCAACCTCAAGCTAGACATGTGTGAAAATTTCATACTCAGCATCGACTACTACATTGGCTTTTCCTGGATTGTACTTCTACTAAAAAAAAACATAGTTCCTAGAAAATTTTATCAACCCTCTTTCCCTTATATTTAACTTTCCCCCCCCCCCCCCCCCCCCCCTCCCTCTTTTTTAACAACTATTTAAGGCTCTTATGATCATAAAAAAAAAACTTCGAACTTTATCCCGTACAAGAGGTTTTCCTTTCTTAGTCAGCTTGGTGAGAGGTAAGGTTAGTCTAGAGAACCCATTTATAAATTTATATAATACTCCTCCAATTCTAAGAAACTTATCTCATCTGTCACTGTCTTAGGCTTCTCTTATTCCGTCTCTAGATCTACTTTACTAACATCAATCGTCACTCTACTCAACGATCCAGGGTCATCTATCATAGGCAAATGATACATATACCTAATGGTTACTTTGTCCGATTGCATATTGTCCACACACAACCTCATGCTCCAATAAAAAATTTTCCACTAAAATCACTCAAAAGTCATTACAAAATCAAACATATTTCTTACCATTGACTAAAGTGAAATTTGACTCATACTATAATAATAAAAAAAAATAGTTAGGATCCGATAAAAATCACTACAGAGTGAAGCCGTGCGTCAATATACATGAGTAAATTGTGATTCCAAATAAGTCTAATTTGAATTTGGCAAAGTGAAACTAATTCAAACGTTAGTGACTTGACAAAGTGAAGCAATACTTCAGAATATGAAATATAAAAGTCAATTCAAGTGAGATTTGCGATTTTGTCATCAAACAAAAGAAAAAGTTAATTCAAGTAGCGTAAACACAAATGAGATAGGACTGCACATTTTGTACGAAAATAAAACTAAGGAGCCACATATACACCATAACAGAGAAACAAAACCACAATTAAAAGAATCTTAATTTTTTTTTAAAACTATAAAATTAATTCATCAAATAACATTAGAACATTTTAAGAATACCAAATCAATAATCACGAATCTCAAAAACCTCGATTCTTCATATCAGACAAACATACATGTGAAAACCTCAATTCCCACATTAAAAAAAAAATCGAAACAAATTAAGAGATCACATCCTTCAATAATTCATTCCATTAAAGTTTTAAGAAAGTGTTTTACTCACATGCTATGAGTATTACTGTCACGTCACTATAAATCTCCACCTTACCAGAAAACTAGAGTATGTATCAATCCTTGAGTTCCCTCAACTAAGCACTTATTAGAAGAAACAATCAATACAATAAGGGTTGACACTAAAGAAAAATCGATAGACATTGGTTGTTAAGAGATAACCAAAATAAAAATAGTTCTATTAGAGTACTTTATGACAACAAGTCTAAAAGACAATCACTCCTTACCAAGAATAGCATCTAACCCAGACATAGATAACAAATAAGATCGAAGACATAAGGCACGTCCCGATGCACAAGAAAACAATTTAAACAAGAAATGAAAGAAATAAGATTATCCCCCACAGGAGTAGAAATACATGAATCAAAGGACAAACGAAAGATAGGTAACTCCAAATTTCACACATGAAAGATATATCAAAGAATGTGTTTCTCCTGAATCAAACAATAGAGTAACTTTTCTCCTGTACGAGTTCAAGAAATTCAGTCTCCTTCGGATCTAAACTGCCTCGGAATGATGGCGGATTATTCTTCTTGAATTCGAAAAGTCCCACGTGCTTAGGGTCCTAGGTTGCCACCACTCCATTAGTGAATGCCTTCATTCCCATTCAGTTGACGAAGAGTCTCCGCCTGCGCTTGCATAGCTCTGGCTATACGATCCAAAACCGGTGCAAGTGCAATGTTCGTCCCTCGCCTATTAGTCGTCATAAATCTGCTCACTACCAATGAAATACTGGGTTGATCAGGTCCAATATCCCAAAGAATAGCATGCATCATTTATAACTCTAACAAGCATCCTATGCGCCCAAGTTTTGTTTTAGAAAAGCCCCAATGCCACAGTCCGATTTAGAATCGAACTGCTCTGATATCAAAAATGTAACGCCCTTCGTTACATTAGTAACCCAAATTAATTTCAATAAAAATCCTTCAAAACATTTAATTAAAAAAAACACAAGTCATAAATTTTTTCTTAAATAACTAAGTATGAAAACACCTCGTATTAAATAAAATAATAGTATTTACAAAGTATTGAAAAATATCGTTAAATCCAATCATTTGAATAAAACTAAAAGCCTCAAAATCGGGCATCTAATTACAATCTGAGAAAAATAATATGTAAACCAGAGAACGTTGTCCGCATAATACTCTAATCCATACTACATTACTAACCAACTAGCTAATCAAAGATAACTCTTCAGATCTCTGGATCCTCAACAGCGATGTCCTCGGGCTCTGAAAACAACACTTATAATGAGATATAAAATCCCAGTGCACAACAATACATTTATAAAATGTTTCGAAAATAGTGTTGTTCTCAGTCGGTGCGGTAACCGGAAAAACTGTCTATGGTATCCGCTAATTTCCCAAAATAATATATATAAAAAAATACTTTTAATAACAACAAAAATTTCATCAAGTCAAATGCATATAGCATAAGATCAACTCGTCCCAAGGCATCACATTCCACATACCAAGTAAATTCTAAATTAATCCAAGTGGCTCGAAGGCCTCATAACTAAACTGGTATCTTGCCGGCATGCCATAAATCTCACACATCACATGACAATGGCGTCCCATTGCCCACCCTTACTCATGAGGAATGTTTCGATGTCACCCTCCTGTCGGGGACATTTCTATTTCGATACCTCCCATGTGCACATGGCGGTATTTCTCCCTTTTCGACACCCCAACGTGTGGCGGTGTTACTTTCGATACCACTTTTTAGGCGATATTGCTCTTTTTCGACATCCCAATTATATGGGGATGTTACTTTCGATACCCCATTACGGTGGTATTACTTTTCGATACCCCTACCATAGGTGGTATTGCGGCAAACATCATACAACATGTTATAACTCAAATATGTCATGTCTCATGCATGTAACATACTATTTCCCTCAATTTTAAACATATAAATTTCCACCAATAACAAACAATCATGAATATCACAACATATCATACATGAATAAGCACGTTGCAACATCAATTAATCAATTAATTCCCCTTTTTAACAAAACCCCAATTTTAGAATTTGGGTTACTAACTATATGCATCAAGTCAATTAAAGACTCCCAAAACCACATGGTAATCCCTTATCAACAAAACAATCATATATACCATGGAAATGGTTCATAAAAAGTATTGTTACTCACCTCTTGAAGGCCTCCAAAATGCTCTAAAAATCATGTACGACAAATAACGCCTCTCTAAAAAATTTTCTTCGCTTCACTGCTTGCTACAATTGCGCTGCCAAAGAAGAGAATGCTTCTCGGAATGCTCTTCCTCATTACATTCCCGTGCGGCGCGCAATGAACCCTGACGTGACTATCCTTTCAAATTAGGATCATGTTTCCTTCCTTTTTTTTTTTTAAAATCCAATATGGCTTTACTGGCTTTTGGCAAAAGCCAAAAGTCAAAGCCTAATTGGGCTCAACGTAGCCCTTTACACTAGTTACATTTATTTATTTATTTATTTATTTAAAACAATTCTTAATTTATAATTGTTAATTCATTTCAATAAATCCTTATGTTATTAAATTTTTACGTTAAATCTTTTAATTATATTTTATTTGTACTATACTTTTTAATAACTTAATATATTTTTCATCAAATTAATTATATTAGAATTTTAGGATGTTACAATGTGACTTACAAAATATACAAAGGCAATTGATAATAGATTGAAACCTCTTATGGATACCATTGTTTTTCCTTTCCAAACCAGCTTTGTGTCAGGGAGGAACATTCAGCATAACATCATCATTGCTAAAGAGATGGTGCATTCTATGCATAAGATGAGGGGAAATAAAAAGTTTATGGCTATTAAAATTGATTTGGAGAAGGCTTATGATAGATTAAACTGGAATTTTGTTATTAATTGTTTGATGGATTGTCACATGCCCGCTAGTTTTATTAATATTGTCCAAGCTTGTATTTCAACGTTATTGTGTAAAATTCTTTGGAATAGTGATATGTCGAATTCCTTTCGGCCTTCGAGGGGAATTCATCACGGAGATCCTATTTCCCCCTACTTATGTGTGCTTGGTATGGAAAAATTGTCCCACTTGATTAATGATGCGGTAAATGATGGTAACTGCAAGCTTATGAGGGCTGGGCATAATGGACCTCAAGTTCCGGTTAATGTTCGTGGATGATCTTCTCCTTTTTGCTGAAGCTCGTTTGGGTCAAATGGAGGTTGTTTTAGATTGCTTAAACAATTTTTGCAACACTTTTGGACAAAAGGTCAGTGTAGAAAAAACTCAGATTATTTTTTCAAAAAATGTGGATATTGAGTTGAGGAATACCCTTGCTAATAGGAGTGGGTTCTCGGTTGCAAATAATCTTGGGAGATACTTGGGTGCTTATATGGTGCATGGTCGTTCAAGCAGCAACAATTATAATCATATTATTGAGAAGATGCAAAGTAAACTCAGTGGGTGGAAACACCAATGCCTGTCTAGAGCTGGGAGAATCACTTTAGCCCAATACGTCCTTGGGTCCATGGCATCTTTCCATATGCATCATGATAAATTCCCTGCTAGTGTCTATGAGTTCCTTAAGAAAGCGCAGAGAAATTTTGTGTGGGGCAGTTCAGATGAGCAGAGAAGACCCCATCTTGTTAGGCGGGAAGTCTGTTGTCTCCCGAAGCTGCATAGAGGCTTCGGTTTCAGAAATATGAAGATGGTTAATGAAGCCTTTTGATGAAATTGGCTTGGGAGGTCTTAACTAATAAAGATGACCTTTGGGTCCGTGTGTTGATGGGTAAATATGGTTGCGAAATGATCACAGAGAAGGAGGTTAAGGTGGTCCAAGGTGACTCTCGGTTATGTGGAGCTTTGGCAAAGGTGTGACCACAAGTGTTGGACAATTCCCATTGGATTATTGGGAATGGACATCGAGTGAACTTCTGGATGGATAGATGGGTTAATAACAAGCAAGCTTTATTTAATATGGAGAGAACTGAAGTCCATAATTTTGATCTTACCATGCAGGTTGGCGATTGTGTGTTGGAGGATGGTAGTTGGAACTTTGCTCTGCTGGGAGGTCTTCTTCCAGATGATACTTTGAAGAGTCTCTATTCTATACTACCTCCTTGACTGGAGAATGGAGAGGATGGACTGGGATGGAACAATACTACTTCCAAAGAGCTGGAATGGGCCCCAAAGGAGTAAGGTTTTCATATGGTTAGTGATTCAGGACAAGCTCCTTATGAATAATAGAAGAAACAAATGGGCCAATGGTATTCTTTTTGATTGTTCGATTTGTAACGGCTGGGAAGAGAGTACTTTCACTAGTGCAGAAAAGGGATTCTACATCGGAGTTTACACATCGGTTTAGTAGAAACCGATGTGTAAAACGAGGCGGTGGCATTTTTGAAATTAAAATGAAAGTATTACACATCGGTTTAGAGAATAACCGATGTGTAAAACTTTTCCACATCGGTTATTTATAACCGATGATTAAAATTAAAATATAAAAAAAAATAAAACTCGGAATTTTTAACATTCAACATCGGTTCTTTTTGAACCGATGTGTAAAATGGTGAGTAACCACATCGATTTTTATTTAACCGATGTATAAAATTATAAATAAAAAAAAATAGAAATTAAAATTTTACTTTTACACATCGGTTTTAAATAACCGATGTATAAAATTAAAAAAAAAATTTGGGAATTAAAAGTTTAAGGTTTACACATCGGTTTCAGGATAACCGATGTGTATAATATGGTTAACCACATCGGTTTATGGCATAACCGATGTGTAATCTCGCAATTTTTATTATTCGTTCGCGCGCTATCCCTCCATTCTTCGATTTGAAGTTTTCTTGAACCCTAAAACAGAAAACACCCTTTGCTCGGTTCATTCCTCACCTTGTGCTTTACCTTTGCGTTTGGATGCTCGCCCTCACCTCGCTCCTCGTCCGCTTGCCGCCATTGCTTCATTCTCTCGGTGAGTGCTTCCTCCATTTTACTTTGCTTCACTTTCCCTTCACCTTGCTTCATTCTCCAAAGTATTCACTTTGTTCAGTTTGTTGTTGTGGTTCATTCACCGATGTGTATGGGTAATGGATTCACTTTGTTCGATTTGTTGTTGTTGTTCATTCATCGTTATGTTGTTTCGTTTTTTTTTCTACCAGCATTGCACGGTACTCATCTCCTCTGCTAACGCGCGGCCTCCGCTTCTGCCTCTGCTTCTGCATCTGCTTCTCCCTCCCATCTCTGTCTCTCAAGGCGTGAAAGGTATTTTTCTTTTACCTTTTTGGTAATAGTTCTATCTCTGTCTCCTAATGTATGATATGGTTGTGGTGATGTGGGGTTTGGAAGAAAGGGATAGAGCTTCTTTTGAAGATCTTTGTGAAGGTTTTTTTCTTTGGGTCTTTGGGAAGATATAGATAGGGAAGGTCTTAGAAAGACACCATTTGGAGTTCCCGTGTCCTTTTTCCCCTTCTTGGTTGTTTTTGTCATGGCCGTGACCACCATCACGGCGAGGCCGTGATCAGTTCTGCGTGTGAGGTCTAGTTCGATTGGCATGTCACGGTAGTGATGGCCATCACGGCGGCGGCCGTGACGGTTCGCGCTTGGAGGTTACATTATCTGGTTTCTGTCATCACGCCGTGACCACCATCACGGCTAGGCCGTGATCGCCCGATGTGAGGTGCTGGTTGATTGGCATGTCACGGCCGTGAGGCCCATCACGGCCAGGCCGTGATAGGTTCTGCTTTGGAGGTTGCTTCACTGGTTGGTGCTGCCACACGTCGTGACCACCATCACGGCTAGGCCGTGATCGATTCTCCGCCTGTGAGGGTCTGGTACGGCTGACATGTCACGGCCGTGATGGGCATCACGGGATGGCCGTGACCGATTCGACTTTTCCATTCTTTCTTTTAAGCTATACTCGATCACGTAGTGATGGCTTTCAAGGCTAGGGCCGTGAAGGGCTCTGTTTGGCTAATTTTCTGCACTTTTCAAGCCCCATCTTCATGCAAGCTACATAATAGTAAAGCCTTAGTTTCCGTTTGAGATGCAATACTAATGAGCGTACGTGTACGTGCTTAATGTACCCGCTTCATTGTGTTGGATCTTGAATTGTCCAAAGTTGGACAGTTTGGGAAAAACTTTTTCTTAATTCAGTTAAAATAGTTATTCATTGGTTCTAATGTTATATACTTGATGAAAGTTCGGATTGATACATTTCCTTTCGTTCTCCGGTGCATACTTTATCGTGGTGGATGTCATCGCGCTTCAAGTAGTGTACGTCGGAGACCGCGGGAAATGCTTTGCCGAAATTCTGTCGAGTATGAGCATGAGAGTTAAGGACTAACTGTTAACCGAATGTTGAAAAAGTTTCTTCTCGAATGGGATAGGGCCATACCCTGTCATAAGAAGTGGTCGATGAATATGTTGGACTAAGTACGAAGGTATTGGTTTAGTCATGGATCGCGGTTGGATGAATGCTAGACGGACAAGTGATGAGTATGAGAATGGAGTGGAAGATTTTCTACAGTTTGCAAAAACAAATGCTCCTGATAGTGGTAACGGAAGGTTTTATTGTCCTTGTGTTAACTGTTTGAATGAGAGACGACTAGAAGCTGAGGAGATACGTGATCATCTTATTTGTGAGGGGATTTGCAAGAGTTATACAACATGGATATGCCATGGTGAATCGTTAGACAGCCGAGGGTGTCGGATAGAGAGGAAGTTGATGACGTGGAAATGGACGATGGACTAGAGGACATGATCCGTGATGTTGGGCAAGAGTCTTTTCGGCGCGCACATGTGTATGATACTTTGTGCAGTGATGCGCAAGTGGCTTTGTATCCGGGTGCACTAATTTCACACGGTTGTCAGCGGTGTTAAGATTGTTCAATGTGAAGGCGAGAAATGGGTGGAGCGATAAAAGCTTTACCGAATTGCTTGAGTTGTTGAAAGAAATGCTTCCAGAAGGCAACACATTGCCATCTCGAAACTATGAGGCGAAGAAGATATTGTGTCCGATGGGTATGGAGTATAAGAAAATACACGCTTGCCCCAATGATTGCATATTGTACAGGAAAGAGTTTGAAGAGATGCACGAGTGCCACAGGTGTGGGGTATCACGCTACAAAGTGAAGGATGGTGATTCTAGTTGTGATGTGGTCACCAAAGGTCCTCCTGCGAAGGTGTTATGGTATCTTCCCGTGATTCCGCGGTTCAAGCGATTGTTTGCTAATGTAAATGACGCAAAGAACATTAGATGGCATGCGAGATGAGAGGAAGTGTGATGGACGAGCTTCGCCATCCGGCCGATTCTTTGCAATGGAAGAGAATTGATAGTTTGTTTCCGGATTTCGGCAATGAGCCCAGAAACCTCAGGCTTGGACTTGCTACCGATGGAATGAATCCATATGGAAACTTAAGTAGTATTCTTAGTTCATGGCCTGTTCTCCTTGTAATTTACAACTGTCTCCTTGGTTGTGCATGAAGCGCAAATACATTATGTTAAGTATGATGATTTCGGGTCCTAAACAGCCAGGAAATGATATTGATGTTTATCTGAGTCCCTTGATTGAAGACTTGAGAATGATGTGGGATGAAGGCGTTGATGTGATCGACGGGTATTGCCGTGAGACATTCAGATTGCGTGCCATGTTATTTTGCACCATCAATGACTTTCCAGCATACGGGAACCTGTGTGGGTATAGTGTTAAGGGGCATAAAGCATGTCTAATATGTGAAGAAGGCACATGTTACCATCAACTGCAACATGGAAGGAAGACGGTCTACCTTGGGCATCGGAGATTTCTCCGACGTAATCATCCTTATTGTAGATTGAGGAAAGCTTTCAATGGACTTCCGGAGAATGAAATTGCTCCGGTGGCCTTGACTGGAGAGCAAGTTTATGAAAGGGTGAACAACACTAATGTTATCTATGGGAAGACCCAGAAGAAGGCTACAGAGAAGAAAATATGGAAGAAGAGGTCGATCTTCTTTGATCTTCCATACTGGTGCAAGCTTGATGTAAGACATTGTATTGATGTGATGCATGTAGAGAAAAATGTGTGTGACAGTTTAATCGGAACGCTTCTCAACATTCAAGGCAAGACAAAGGATGGTGTGAATGCTCGTCTGGATCTAGTTGCGATGGGTATACGAGAGCAGTTAGCTCCACTTAAAGTGGGGGATAAGAAGACTTATTTGCCCCAAAGATGTCATACTTTATCAAAAAAAGAGAAAAGAAGTTTCGTGAATGTCTACGGGGAGTCAAGGTGCCACAGGGTTACTCTTCAAATATCAGAAGACTTGTCTCAATGAAAGATCTCAAATTAGTTGGCTTAAAGTCTCATGATTGTCATGTCTTGATGCAACAACTACTACCGGTGGCCATTCGTGACATATTGCCTAAAAAAGTCAGACATGCCATTACTAGGTTATGCTTATTCTTCAATGCTATATGTAGCAAGGTCATTGACACTAAAAATTTGGATGAGTTGGAAAATGAGGCAGCCATTGTATTGTGCCAATTGTAGATGTATTTTCCACCTTCATTTTTTGACATCATGGTTCATTTGATTGTTCATCTAGTGAGGGAGATTAGATTGTGCGGTCCCGTTTATTTAAGGTGGATGTACCCGGTTGAGAGATACATGAAGATCCTGAAAGGATATATGAAAAATCCACACCGTCCCGAAGCATCTATTGTTGAAAGGTATGTTGCAGAAGAAGCTATTGAGTTTTGTACAGACTACATGTCATAAGCGGAACCTGTAGGGCTTCCGAAGTCTCGTCACGAAGGAAGATATGATGGTAAGGGTACACGAGGTATCACTGTTAAGAGCATGGATCGGGAGGAAGTGCTTCAAGCACATTTGTATATATTTAATAACACTGATGAGGTTGAACCATACTTATGTGAGCATAAAAGCATTATCAATGAAACTTACCCTAGAATGAATGAAAAATGGTTTTTGAAAAATCATAACAAGACTTTCTTGAACTGTTTTAAAGATAAAATTGCAAAGGATGGTACTCGCTTCGCTACATTAAAATGGCTAGCACAGGGGCCTAACTTTGATGTCATATCTTTGGAGTGGGTACGATATCAATAAGTTTTCCTTCTATACAAAGTCCCAGGATGACAAAAGTACTATGCAAAACAGTGGGGTTATGGTCGTCGCTGAGTCCATGCATTTCTCTAGTTCGAAAGATAAAAACCCTGTTATGGCATCAGTTTCATACTTTGGAATCATTGAAGAGATATGGGAGGTTGATTACACGAAGTTTAGAGTACCTGTTTTTAAATGTCAGTGGGTCGACAGTAACAATGGTGTGCAAACCGATGAGTTAGGATTCAAATTGGTGGACCTTAGTAAGGTAGGTAATAAAGAGGAACCTTTCATCATGGCATCCCAAGCAAAACAAGTGTTTTATATCCGTGATCCTTCTAACAAAAGGTGGTCAGTGGTTCTCCAGGGAAAAAACATGTATAACGGTAGTGAGGGAAATCACGATTCAACTCTTGATATTTCTGATACTCCTTCTTTCTCAACACGAGTGCCTAATTTCAATGAGGAAAATGAAGTGGATGATGTACATGCTACTCGTAATGATCACCAAGAAGGGTTATGGGAGAACTTTACTAATTGACCACAAAGTAAGTTTAGTTTGATATTACCATCAAGTTTGGCATATTATGTGTTTACGTTGATATTTATAAGTTATGTTTATGTACGTTGATCGATATTTATAAGTTATGTTTGATATTTATCCTGACATACTAACAAGTTTTTTTTTTGTTTTGTGTTTAAACAGGTATACATGGCTGATCATGAGGATACACCTCCTTCATGCAGCGGGTCAGAGACCCCGTCTACCGGTAGAAAGGGTAGACGTGCCACACGGATGAGGCATTTGACTGCCAACCGTGGGTCAAATCAGAGGATAAGAGTAGATTTTGATGATAACCTCAAACCTATTGGGTCAATGGAAGATCAGTTTACCAGTTTTGTGGCGACCCTTGCTAGGAACAGGCCTAGTATACTCATTGATAGGTGGAGAGATGTACTGGCGGACGTGAAGGAGCAGATATGGGAGAGTATTTTGGTATCTATACTTCTACGTCCTGTGTTTGTCTCGTATCTACTTTATTTTTATCTTAATAATATCATACAGTAATTCGTTGATTCTTTTGGTCTTAATGTAGTTGACATTTGACATACCAGGATACATACGCTATGAAGAAGCGTTTCTTTGAAGTATCTTTGGAGAGCGTTGGAGGGGTTTTAAGGCCGACCTGGGCGGATACTATATATTCGGTCCAAAAGTAAAAAGAACCCACTTGAGGTGTATCCGTTTCTTGACAAGGCGACGTGGGATCGCTTTGTTCTTGAGCCGACGTGATCCCAGCTTTCAGGTTAACTTATTTGATTTGTCTCTAAATTTATGTAATTGCATTAATTTCATTTACTTATGTAATTTAATTGTCTTTTATTTATAACAGGAGAAGAGGAAAAAGGGGCAGGAAAACCAAAGCAAGAATGTCTACCCCCATGTCATGTCTCGTGGGGGATATAAAAAGCTTGTTAAGAAAATGGTTGAAGAGGAAAAGAAAGCACGTCGCGAGAGAAGCATCTCAAGCGGATCCTAATGCTGAAAATCTTCCAGAGGTTGTTGATCCACCTCCACCCCCACGCCATCGTTCATGGAAGAGGGACCGACAAAGAAAAACGGGACAATATACATCTGAGGAGGCCCGCCAAGTAGCTGTGAGGATTGTAAGTATAGTTTGTTGTAATTGTCATTTTAAGATTGTTCTAGAATTATAATGTGACCTGATATTTTTATGTGATAGGATGCCTTGGATGATCAGCTAACCCAAGGAACCTTTGTTCCTAGAGGACGCAATGATATCTTATCTACCGCCATCGGATAAACCAGACCACCCGGCCGTGTCATTGGTGTTGGATGGGGAGTCGGCATTCGCCAATACCATGGTTCATCTTCACACCAATGCCACGAGGATTCGATTTGCGAGATAGAGCACAACTAAAACAGGAGATTGCAGGTGAGCTTCGACGGGAGATGAACGAGCAGTTTGCCCAGCGAGATGGCAATATTTACTTCTTTGTCCCGGCAGATGACAGTAGGTGTCCAACCCTCTCGTCCAACCCTCTGTCCATGTGAGCACTAAGGGCTCATGTGATCCCTCCTCATCATCCCGAAAATGATGATGATGTCTTTGATGATGATGATGATGATGATGATGATGATGATGATGATGATGACGACCCTGATAGGTGTGAGTTGTATGTTGATGATCATCATCATCATCGCCGCTTAGTGGCATTGGGTAGGGCATATAATAAGTTAGGTAATACCATACACCATCGGTTATTACCGGATGATCATCTGAGGGTGTCTGTTGAGATTATTCGAGATGCTTTGATGCTCGAGTCCCTGTTCCCAATGAGGATGTTCAAACAGTGGGTCAGGCCCCCGGTAACTTCATCCTCTGGCCAAGAAGACTGGTCAGCTTTCTTGTTGCATATGAGGTATTCGGTTAGTTGTGTTTTTCTATATTCATAGTTGAAATATATTTATTATTGTTTAAAGATAATGCTTTATTTGTATTTGTTATAGGATGTTGGAAATGATATTGTGCCTAAAAGGTCGGATATAGGAAGACCAGAGATGTCCGCTCCTGTCAAGGTATTCATTTGACCATTTACTTCATAACGAATTAAATAACTTAATTATCCGTGATTACTAATATATATCTATGTTGTTTAGGGGATCGACAAGGGGCACCTGGCCATGGTGATGTTTTCAAAGATCTTGCTATACGAGGTTGTCACCATGGAGGATGATGCAAGCATTGGTAACGTTGGAACATGATGCCACTACGGTGAACTGTATATACCAAAGAAAGAACTTATGGAGATGGCACTCAATAAAGAAATGGCCAGTTCTGCACACATATCGTTTTGGTGCACGTAAGTACATTTTATTTATAAGTTAAGTACGTAATTAATTTTTAAATACAATGATAATTAACATGTTTTTCCAATATATTAGGTATCTGCATCGTATGTTAGTCGATCAGGGTAACCTCGCCCTTTATGGGTTCATTGACCCCATGTTCATTCAGGGTGATGTTCTCGTAGCATCGGAAGACCCGGTCACTACCATACGTGATATACTTGCCCGAGAGGCGATCATCAATTCTATCTTGCGCCTTATCTCAATAAGTAAGTACCGGTTATTAATTTAAGTATAACTATATATGACTTACAGTCACTAATTGTTCCGCAAATACAGCAAGCATTGGCAACTGTTGCTCTTGTACCCAAGAATGAACGTCGTGGTCTTCTTATGCTCATTGGGACATAAGCCGGCGAATGAACTGAAGACGATCATCGAAACGTAAGCGTTAAAATACTTTATAATCAGTAATGCAGTTGTTTTAATTATCTAAAATCTATTATATATACTTTAATTAATGTTTTTGTCATGATAGGTCTATTAATGCATCCCACATGCAGCGTGGTGAAAGGCGTACTCGGGCTATCAGATGGATTATTCCCAGCGTAAGATATTTATTAGTTCAAATGCATCAAATGCAGTGGGTACAATAATTGATTTCTATTTTATTTAATTCCTCATATTCTAATTGGGTTTCATTTGTACGTAGTCACGTATACAACGTGGGTCATGGGAATGTGGCTACTATGTGATGCAGTGGATGTTGGAAATTATCTCCTCCGGGATCACTGAAAGATGGAGTGAGGTAAATGTTAATTGACACAATTAGAAGTAATAGTATAGATTCGTTATATGTTTTATGTTAGTTTATTACTTAAAAGATATAATCTTTTGTCCAATTAAACTTACGAGATATTCAACAATCCATCTCCATTGTCCGGTTCGACATCAACATCATAAAGAGGCGTTGGGCAACTTTCTTTCTTGAAATGTACCACCCATAGTTTGTATATATGTAGTTAGTTTAAAAACTTATCATATACTAGCTATAGTGTACGTACCTTTGATGATGATATGTATTAGTGCTCGTGTCCGGTTCAATTCTTCTTCTCTCGTGTTTTGATGTAGCTTTGATAAAGTGTTGTTTTCATTCATTCGAAATTAATTAGGCCACGATGCCCTCTGTTTTCAGATTCTCGTGCTCACTAGTCATTTGATGAAATGTCAGTATTTTTAACCATATGTGTAAGAGCTAATTGGCTGTGCTAAGAAAATTGAATGAAGTATGTTTTGCTTTTGAATGATTGTGTCAAAACTGGTTTGGTGTTCTGTTGTTGTTTCTTGTTTGATCAGGGTACTGCTGGTTTGTTTATTGATCTGCATTAGTGAAAACAGGAATGATTGAAATGTAAATAATAGATTAAAAAAAAAATGAGATTTTACACATCGGTTCTAAATAACCGATGTGTAAACTTGACTTTCTACATCGGTTTTGCATAAAACCGATGTGTAAATTTAACTTTACACATCGGTTCTTTGGAAAACCGATGTAGAAAGTCAATTTTACACATCGGTTTTAACAAAAACCGATGTAGAAAGTTAAATTCCCAACTGCTTATCAATTGCTAAATTAATTTTACACATCGGTTAGAATAAAACCGATGTTTAAAATATACTTTACACATCGGTTTTAAAACCGATGTGTAAAGTGGCAATAAACCACATCGGTCGTTTCCACATCAGTTTCAAAACCGATGTAGAAAGCCAAAAATAACTGACGTGGAATCCCTTTTGTGCACTAGTGTTTACATGCTCTTCGTGACTGCCCTAAAGCTTGTAGAGTTGGGATTAGGTTGGTAAAATCCAAATATATGATTAAATTTTTCTCTTTTGACCATATGTCCTGGTTTGAGAAATATGCACTAGAACTTTGGTTTGCATGAAGGGTTCAAGTGGTGTGATATTTTCTTTGTAGCTTGCAATTTGATCTGGAACTGGCATAATAGAGAGCTATTCGAAGATGGTTTTACCTATCTGAATGATCCATATCCCTCTATCCCTATTCTGACTCAAGTTCGTTACAATATGGAGTCTAGAGATGGGCCAAGGAAGGATGTTGTTACTTCTAACTATCAGAACAGGAATGTGATATGGAATCCCCCGCCAGTGGGGTGGTTAAAGGTGAATATTGATGGTGCTTTCGCGTGGTAATCCTGGACCAGTCGGGTGTGGGGGCATTTTTCGTAACCATTTAGGGGATTGATTGTGTGGCTTCCAATGAAATTTGGGGAGATACGATGCTCAAACTACTAAGATGAGGGCTGCTTTGTATGCTCTAGAGTTTGCTTAGAGGAAAGATTATCGATATATAGAAGTTGAAAGTGATTATAAATATTTAGTTGACAAGATAAATGAGGTCTCCATGCAAGGAAATAATCATATTCTGTAACATCCTAGAATTTTAATATAGTTTTTTTTAATAAAATATTAAGGTATTAAGAGGTTTAGTGTAGAAAATGATTAGTTTATTAGAATTTATTAGTAATTATAAAAAGAATGCAAAGTTGGATTTTTGTTTAAAAAGAAAATTAAAAAAAATAATAATGCAAATGCCCAGGTAAAAGCAATTCACGTACAAGGCTACAAGCTTTTGAAATTGAAAAAGAAAAGAAAGATGAATTGGGTGGCCCACATTCTATTACATTAATTGCAATTCACATAATGGGTACAAGATTTGATAATTAGCTTTTAATATAGAGAATTACATTTAAAAAGGGCTCATGCGTAGCTACCTGATTTGGGCTTAGGCAAAATAAAAGTAAAAATAAAAATAGGGCCCACTCCAAGAAGTTGGACGAAGTTATTTCGAATATAAAAAGTTATCTAACGTAAAGAAGAGCAAAAGTCTGTCGCACATCAAAGAGTAACAAAAAATGAGAGAGATATCAAGAGGTTCACAGGAGCACTGATTGCAAAATCTCTAGGTGAGAAGCGGAGCACCGATTGTAGAAAGCTGGGATAAGAAACAAAGGATTATTGGTGAAATGCTAGCATTTATCTTAGATGATATTTGTAGCTTTGATATCATTCAGGTAAGTAAACATATTTTTCTTAAATTTTCATGGTATGGATTTTAAATGTTTGAGTATAAAATCAAAGGTTAATTACTTGGGGTTTTGTCCCTAAAAATGAAATTGATATTTTATTGGTGATTGATTGTTATGATATTGAATATTTACATATTGAGTGATATAATTATTATTATTTGGTATGACGTGTTTTGTGATATGTGATGCCTTAGTGTTGTTTTGATATGAATTTGACGAGTATTAATGCATGTGACATGATGTTATGTATTGAGATTATTTTGAAACGACTGTGTGGTAACATGCGCATGTATTTGGTTATCACCCTTGGACAGAGATAATCGTTATAGATACCTCATTTAGGGAAGGGGACAAACACCTCCTTGTTAGAGGGATGAAAAATGCATCCTCGTTATAGGGGACAAATGACACATACCTCATTCCAGGAAGGGATGACATATACCTCCTCGTTAGAGGGGAAGATTTGAAATGACTGTGTGGTAACATGCGCATGTATTTGGTTATCACCCTTGGACAGAGATAATTGTTATAGATACCTCATTTAGGGGAAGGGGAAGACAAATACCTCCTTGTTAGAGGGGTGAAAAATACATCCTCGTTATAGGGGACAAATACCTCCTCGTTAGAAGGGGATGACAGATACCTCATTCCGGGAAGGGATGACATATACCTCCTCGTTAGAGGGGAAGACAGAAGACAGATACTGTAACAGCCTGATTTTTAATTACGCTATTTAACCGGTTAAAATATAATTAATTATATTTTAATCTGAGAGTTAGAAAGTGATTTTAAATAAGTTAAAATCATATTCATAGTCTCTCTTATGGTAGAAGGTTACGGTGAAATTTTGGGTTGAAAATTCAGACAGAGCCCGGTCTGCATTTTTTTAACTGACAGTATAATTTTATACTAACAGAAAACCCTAATTTGACCCGAAAAATGAAATTTGTAGATTTTTTTATATATTTTGTCCGTGAGGAAGTCTACTTTCCAAATTTCTGATCAGAAATAAAATATTATGTTTATTCGGACGAATTTTGGTAAAAGTTCTGACGGAAAACATTCGGTGTTTTCACTGACAGTAAGATTTTAATGATCAGAAAACCTAATTTTGACTCGTGAACGAAATGTTTTATATTTAAATCATATTTCCAACGAGTTTGATTAGTTTGAAAATTTTCAGTCGAAAACGAAATATTACGCTTTTATACGGGCGTAAAACCCTAATCGGGGAGCCGACGGAGTCGAGAAGGGAAGTGCAGAGACCCATCAAGAGATCGGGACAACGAGTCATAAATGATGACTCATGGAGGATGAATCACCAAGCATTTATGAGCATTAAATGCTAGTAATCATGACATTTAGGTAAAAAGACCAAAATACCCCCAAGCTTTTGCGGGTATTAACCAGACACATCTACGCAATCTTAACCACTCATTTTACGTGGTTGAAAACCTCCCACATCTCTAAAATTTCGTGCATCCACCTCCAATAAATCTTACCTATTTCATTTTGCTTTCGTTTCATTATTTTCCTCTCAAAAACCGAAATCGGGTAAACGACGGAGCTGCGTACGGAATTTCCGGGAACCGCTAACGGATAAGATCGGTGACTCATTGGTGAGTCACTTTGTGTGGCCCAAAATCAGCCACACCTCCATCAAATGTGAGCCACACATTTAATAATCATAGTTAAGCAAAGTAATCCTAGTTAAGTTAATTATTAACTATGGTTAAGCTTATATTAATTTAATATTCACAAAACCCATTAAACCAATTCCTTATAACCAAACAAAGCCTAAATCTAGCCTATAAATACTCTTCAAAACCGTGGCCTCCCTCACCATTTCACTCATCTTCTTCATTCTCTTCATCTTCCTCACCAACTAAGTTACAAAACCCTAAGAACACCGAATTCCCACCAAACATATGACCCTCTTCCTTTCTGAAACTCGGAAAACACTCAACATAACAGTTGTTCCTCTTTCTCTATTATTTCCAACAAGCTAAAGATCATCAAAAACGGATAAGTGGATTGGGAGATAGGATCAAACTACCGAAACTGCCCAGAATTCTCAGCAACCCACGAAACAGCAGAAATGAGTCCCTTTTCACCCCTGTTATGATCCGAACCAAATGAAACCTTCAACATCAAAGTTGTTCCTTTTCTTCTTATCTTTCTATCAAGCCAAAGTTCGTAATTTTTGGATGAGTATATTGTGAAATACACTCACAATACCATCATACCCTCAAGCTGTCCAGTTTTCAGCTAAGTGAAGGTTGATCATTTTCTTCATTTCTTCAATCTTCAAGAGGTAAAAGCTCATCTCCTTGATCATATAAGCTTTCATATTCATGTATTTCTCATGTTTATGCCATGAATCATATTTTTCCATTCCTAGATCTAGAACTTCAAATAATTCTAGAAAATTGTAGAAAAATCATAAAAATGTGAAACCAATTTGTATGATCTAGTTATGATCCCTCCTTTAATTATCCAAGAGCATGTGATCAAAATCATTTTCCTTCCCTATGAACCATTAATGGCGAAACCCTAACCCTAAAGGTTAGAGGATTTTGTTTCAAATTTTAGTCTTGTAATAAGTAATCTATGTTAGTTAAGACTCTAGTAACTAGGATCCAAAACATGGCATTAAGAAGATAATCCTAAACCTATTTTCTAAGTCTTGGCCGAACCTAGCCCTAAAGTGTCATAGATGGTTGTTAGTTGATTAATTATAATTATGTTGTTTGGTTGAAGGTGGGTGTGTTAAATAGTGGCGGAATAACTAGGATCGTCGTAATACGTGTTTCGGTGCAAACTCGGGTGGGGAAAGAATCATTCTACCGTCGGAATCGATAAGTAGCATATTATATAATAATTGTGTAGGGCGACCTAAACCCTACTAGTAGTTGAGTAACCGACAAGACCAAAATCACATTGGAAACCTTTTTCGTAAAACCAATGGTGATTCGGGATTGTAGGTTTATCGACATTAAGGTTGATTTTATGATGTTGAGGATGTGTGGCTTTATTACTTATTTGAGTTTATTGTGATATGTTGGTTGTGATAAATTGCTATATGTGATATTTTATGATATTTGAATATTTTGTTGATATTGTGTTATGAATGATCTGCCTGGTTTGATAAATTGCTTAGTTGATTTTAAGGAAAGATATATATTGCTCGGAGGTATTTTGTTTGGGTGAGAGTTTTGAATATGAATTAGACGTGCCTCGCTATTATTTTATAAAAGTGATGTGATATAGAATGTAAGTGGAGGTTATGAGGAAAAGCTTGAGGTACTAGGTTGTTATTGATAAAAGTCGGTGAGAATCATGTGTTGCATTGTTGTTCATAACCGTGTATTTGAGATACACGAGGTCCGAAGTTCTTGTAGACCGTTCCAAATTAGAATTTAAGTTGTGCAGCTATAGTGTCATTGCTTTGCATGAGCACCCTTGAGAGAGTTGAGAGAGAGAACCAGGGTGTGCACCGACGGTACAGTGCAGCTATAGTGTCATTGCTTTGCATGAGCATTCTTACCATGGATGAGAATGTGCACCGGCATGGGGAACGTGTCACTTGGACGACTGACTGACATTCCTAACGAGGGATGTGTGACAGAGATTAGCGATGCCACGTCAAGATAAAGGTTTAGTTGCATGAGTTGGAGGGTAGAGGATGATATAGTGAATTGAGGATGATTGTTGATTTTGAATGATGCGTGTCTGTGACTATTATTGTATTATATGCTATGAATCTTTTCCACTTATGATGATAGAACTATTTCTTATCTCCCCATTTCTATATTTTTGGTGTATATCTACTTCGTTACGTTAGAAGACCAGATGGATGACTATGTTACTGAGGAGATGGATGGAACCTCATACGAGACATATATTGTTGAAGAGTTGAACGACGTTCCGTATGAAGTTGAAACTGAAGAACAACCTACTGATTCTAATAATATAAAGTAGTAAGTTTAGGGCCAGTGAGTCATATAAGACGTTTCTTGTTTTCGATTAGTTATAAGCATGTTTGTATAAATAAGTACCGGTGTGGGATCCTACTGAGAGGATACCCTAAACCGTGTTGTGTAAAATAAATGATAATTATGTGTGTATTTATGTAATATATTTTTGGTGTGTTTTGTATTTGTAGAAGTTATATGATTATTATTTAAGTTTTAATTTTTACGTATTTTCAACAAAGAAGCGCGATTAAATAAATAAATATTAAGGTTTTAATGTAATAATACAATGGGGCACAACGGGGTGTCTCATTTGGTGGTATCAGAGCAGTTCGATTCTAATCGGACTGTGAGGTCTAGGATGTGTTACTGGCCGTGTCTAGTTGAGTCCACATCGGATTTTAACTATGCTTAGAAGTTGGGTAGTGTGTCCGAACCCGATGCGATAATTAGCATTAGTATGACATTTGGTATTTATATACCTGTCTATGTAGTATTATATGTCATACTGATGAGAGAGGATGATTTCTGTTACAGAATCATGGCTCATGATAGAAGAAGTCCGATTATTAGTGGTGACGGATCTCCTGAGGGAACTATTGGAGCTGACAACGGTGAGATTAATCCTACTGGAAATGGAGGAGAGTCACCTGTGACTCCCAATATCATGGAAACGATAGCTGCTACCTTGTTATTACAAACACAGAGAATACGAAGATGCTACAAATAAACAAAGAGCAGCGAGAAGCTGAGAATCAAATAACAGACCATTGAAACCGAAGAGGCAGAATTGATTAATTTCCTAAAGGGAAGCCACCACAGATTCAGGGGACTATGACCCAAAGAAGGCAGAATGGTGGGTACAAGAGATAGAGAAGATATTTGACACCATGCGCTGCATGGAGGAGAGGAAAGTGACTTATGCTTTGCATACATGTTAACCGGAGAAGCGAGTCTTGGTGGAGAGGTAAGATAAGAATACTGGAGTTAGAGGGTAGGATTATCTGCTGGCAGTTGTTTACTGAATGCTTCTTCGAGAAGTATTTTCCAAATGTAGTCCGACGTGCGAAGGAGAGTAAGTTTACTAGTCTCCGACAAGGAAACATGACTGTAGGCGATTATGTATCACGCTTTGAGACTCTGATTAAGTTTTCAGAATTCTATCAGAGATTCCCAGATGAGGATTGGCGGTGTAGAAAGTTTGAAGAAGGATTGCGACATGAGCTGCGAAGAGCTGTAGTGTATTTAGATATTCAGTGTTTTCCGGAGTTGGTTGATATTTGCAGTGCTATAGAAAGCATAGACCAGAAGCAAGATGCTGAGCTGAAACAACCAAGAAGTAGAGGCCCTAATCGTTTCGGTTCTCCAAGGAGGGTAGAGAGTGGTTCTCAAGGGAAATGGGGACCATATACTAAACCAGTGCAGATAGCTGCACCAACACTAGTGGTTAGATCGGATCAACAACAACAAGTCTATGCTTGCTTCGGATGATGAGAGGATCGCATCATTTTAAAGATTGCACGGAAAAACCTAGTTGTTTCCATTGTGGTAAACCAGGTCATTATGCTCGTAAGTGTAGACAGAGAAATAGGCATCAGACTGTAGCTGCTGGTAAGGGAGCTGGAAGTTATGGAGGTGAAGCTAGGAGAAGAGATCCAGGAGCAGGTCAGGAGCCGCAAAAGAGCTTGGTTTGCTTTAGATGCGGAGGACCTCATCATGTTAGAAATTGCAAGGAGAAACCTAGTTGCTTCCACTGTGGAAAACCTGGTCATATAGCTAGAGATTGCGGACAGTGGGTCACTGGGAGAGTGTTTACAGTGACGAGAGTTGAACCTTCTCACTCTGCAGATCTCATGTAAGGTATGTGTGTGACATCAGTGTCAGATAGTTGTTAAGAATATGACATTTATTGTAAACACTTGTCGATGAACTTACGAAAGTGGAAATCGTGCTCTTGGTGGGAAAGTCTGAAGATGGTAACGGAAATCCGCAAGTTTGGTTAGTTAGTCGGTTGTGGTTTTCATACTTGTTTAAAATCAATTACAGTGAAAGTATAGATTGTTGTGGGATAATTGGTGTTAAGGGAACTTTATATTAAGTGCTTGATATATTTGGATAGTATGGGTAGTCCTTGAAAATAATAAAGAGATAACAAATTAGTTTGGAGCTTATCTAGTATAGGATTCATTTGGTTGAAGCTTTGTAGCCTTTTATTTTTGAGATAATGGTTATAATGATATGTTGTTCTTGTTTAAATGGTGAGTTAGGATTTCACCTTAAGCTCTGATGGTTATGGATTACAATTAAGACTTGATTGAGCAACATATAATCTAGGTATAGTACCTAAGTATTGTTTCCTATAGTAGGATAAATAGGAAGTGATGGGAGTTTTGAGATATAGATATGACTGGTAAGATTAAGATCAGTGATCGGTGAGTAAGACAATTACTATAAATAAAATGTTGATCGAGGCATAGTATCATTATGGAATCTAGGGCAATGATTAATGATCGTAGTTAAGATGGATTGTATGAGTTTGGGAAGAGTAAACGAAAGTGTATATAGTAATTTCACCTAAGTTGAATATGAGATTTCACTTAAGTTGAATATGAGCAGAAAAGATGATTTCTGATATAAATTGAGGTTACTAGAGAAAATCAAATTTGTTAAGTTAGATAATCCTAACAGGTGTTGATCTTTTGATTGCAATTTATCTTACGGAGTGTTGAGATGTTTATTGGGAGACTTGAAAGGTGTGATTTGATATAATCTAGAATAGTGGAATACATTCTAAGGAACTAAGACTGTGATTGGATACATGAAGCAGGAAGTTAGGGTAGTTCGATTATGGTGTTAATTACTATTTGTTAGATGTTGAAATAAGATTCTTTAGTTGATCAGTAGTAAGAAGAGGAAGGAATTAAGTTTTGATCATGTCCTTTAAGGATGTTAGATCAAGTTGGAAAGGTTAAGAACAATGAATGGAATATAGTGATGGATAATATCGAGGATAAATAGAATGATATAAGAATGAATTATGTTATGAAGTTACCGCTGTTACCTAGGGGAAAAACAGCGATGAGAAATATAATGTGGGATCTTTAGATTAAGATATGATTACAAGATAATGGCTAGTTTGAGTTAAGAAATTCCGAGGACGGAAATTTTTTCTAAGAGGGGTAGTAATGTAACAGCCTGATTTTTAATTACGCTATTTAACCGGTTAAAATATAATTAATTATATTTTAATCTGAGAGTTAGAAAGTGATTTTAAATAAGTTAAAATCATATTCATAGTCTCTCTTATGGTAGAAGGTTACGGTGAAATTTTGGGTTGAAAATTCGAGATTTGGGCCAGTCGCATTTTTTAAGCGGCGGTATAATTTTATACTAACGAAAACCCTAATTTGACCCGAAAAATGAAATTTGTAGATTTTTTTATATATTTTGTCCGTGAGGAAGTCTACTTTCCAAATTTCTGATCAGAAATAAAATATTATGTTTATTCGGACGAATTTTGGTAAAAGTTCTGACGGAAAACAATGTCAGTGTTTTCACCGGCAAGAAGATTTTAATGATCGGAAAACCTAATTTTGACTCGTGAACGAAATGTTTTATATTTAAATCATATTTCCAACGAGTTTGATTAGTTTGAAAATTTTCAATCGAAACGAAATATTACGCTTTTATACGGGCGTAAAACCCTAATCGGGGAGCCGACGAAGTCGAGAAGGGAAGTGCAGAGACCCGTCAAGAGATCGGGACAACGAGTCATAAATGATGACTCTTGGAGGATGAATCACCAAGCATTTATGAGCATTAAATGCTAGTAATCATGACATTTAGGTAAAAAGACCAAAATACCCTCAAGCTTTTGCGGGTATTAACCAGACACATCTACGCAATCTTAACCACTCATTTTACGTGGTTGAAAACCTCCCACATCTCTAAAATTTCGTGCATCCACCTCCAATAAATCTTACCTATTTCATTTTGCTTTCGTTTCATTATTTTCCTCTCAAAAACCGAAATCGGGTAAACGATTGAAACTGCGTCACGGAATTTCCGGGAACCGCTAACGAATAAGATCGGTGACTCATTGGTGAGTCACTTTGTGTGGCCCAAAATCAGTCACACCTCCATCAAATGTGAGCCACACATTTAATAATCATAGTTAAGCAAAGTAATCATAGTTAAGTTAATTATTAACTATGGTTAAGCTTATATTAATTTAATATTCACGAAACCCATTAAACCAATTCCTTATAACCAAACAAAGCCTAAATATAGCCTATAAATACTCTTCAAAACCGTGGCCTCCCTCACCATTTCACTCATCTTCTTCATTCTCTTCATCTTCCTCACCAACTAAGTTACAAAACCCTAAGAACACCGAATTCCCACCAAACATATGACCCTCTTCCTTTCTGAAAATCGGAAAACACTCAACATAACATTTGTTCCTCTTTCTCTATTCTTTCCAACAAGCTAAAGATCATCAAAAACGGATAAGTGGATTGGGAGATAGGATCAAAATACCGAAACTGCCCAGAATTCTCAGCAACCCACGAAACAGAAGAAATAAGTCCCTTTTCACCCCTGTTATGATCCGAACCAAATGAAACCTTCAATACCAAAGTTGTTCCTTTTCTTCTTATCTTTCTATCAAGCCAAAGTTCGTAATTTTTGGATGAGTATATTGTGAAATACACTCACAATACCATCATACCCTCAAGCTGTCCAGTTTTCAGCTTAGTGAAGGTTGATCATTTTCTTCATTTCTTCAATCTTCAAGAGGTAAAAGCTCATCTCCTTGATCATATAAGCTTTCATATTCATGTATTTCTCATGTTTATGCCATGAATCATATTTTTCCATTCCTAGATCTAGAACTTCAAATAATTCTAGAAAATTGTAGAAAAATCATAAAAATGTGAAACCAATTTGTATGATCTAGTTATGATCCCTCCTTTAATTATCCAAGAGCATGTGATCAAAATCATTTTCCTTCCCTATGAACCATTAATGGCCGAAACCCTAACCCTAAAGGTTAGAGGATTTTGTTTCAAATTTTAGTCTTGTAATAAGTAATCTATGTTAGTTAAGACTCTAGTAACTAGGATCCAAAACATGGCATTAAGAAGATAATCCTAAACCTATTTTCTAAGTCTTGGCCGAACCTAGCCCTAAAGTGTCATAGATGGTTGTTAGTTGATTAATTATAATTATGTTGTTTGGTTGAAGGTGGTTGTGTTAACTCGTGGCGGAATAACGAGGATCGTCGTGTACGTGTTTCCGGTGCAAACTCAGGTGGGGGAAAGAATCATTCTACCGTCGGAATCGATAAGTAGCATATTATATAATAATTGTGTAGGGCGACCTAAACCCTACTAGTAGTTGAGTAACTGACAAGACCAAAATCACATTGGAAACCTTTTCTGTAAAACCAATGGTGATTCGGGGATTGTAGGTTTATCGACATTAAGGTTGATTTTATGATGTTGAGGATGTGTGGCTTTATTACTTATTTGAGTTTATTGTGATATGTTGGTTGTGATAAATTGCTATATGTGATATTTTATGATATTTGAATATTTTGTTGATATTGTGTTATGAATGATCTGCCTGGTTTGATAAATTGCTTAGTTGATTTTAAGGAAAGATATATATTGCTCGGAGGTATTTTGTTTGGGTGAGAGTTTTGAATATGAATTAGACGTGCCTCGCTATTATTTTATAAAAGTGATGTGATATAGAATGTAAGTGGAGGTTATGAGGAAAAGCTTGAGGTACTAGGTTGTTATTGATAAAAGTCGGTGAGAATCATGTGTTGCATTGTTGTTCATAACCGTGTATTTGAGATACACGAGGTCCGAAGTTCTTGTAGACCGTTCCAAATTAGAATTTAAGTTGTGCAGCTATAGTGTCATTGCTTTGCATGAGCACCCTTGAGAGAGTTGAGAGAGAGAACCAGGGTGTGCACCGACGGTACAGTGCAGCTATAGTGTCATTGCTTTGCATGAGCATTCTTACCATGGATGAGAATGTGCACCGGCATGGGGAACGTGTCACTTGGACGACTGACTGACATTCCTAACGAGGGATGTGTGACAGGATTAGCAGTGGCCACGTCAGCATAAAGGTTTAGTTGCATGAGTTGGAGGGTAGAGGATGATATAGTGAATTGATGATGATTGTTGATTTTGAATGATGCGTGTATGTGACTATTATTGTATTATATGCTATGAATCTTTTCCACTTATGATGATAGAACTATTTCTTATCTCCCCATTTCTATATTTTTGGTGTATATCTACTTCGTTACGTTAGAAGACCGGATGGATGACTATGTTCATGAGGAGATGGATGGAACCTCATCACGAGACATATATTGTTGAAGAGTTGAACGACGTTCCGTATGAAGTTGAAACCGAAGAACAACCTCACCGATTCTAATAATATAAAGTAGTAAGTTTAGGGCCAGTGAGTCATATAAGACGTTTCTTGTTTTGATTAGTTATAAGCATGTTTGTATAAATAAGTACCGGTGTGGGATCCTACTGAGAGGATACCCTAAACCGTGTTGTGTAAAATAAATGATAATTATGTGTGTATTTATGTAATATATTTTGGTGTGTTTTGTATTTGTAGAAGTTATATGATTATTATTTAAGTTTTAATTTTTACGTATTTTCAAAGAAGCGCGCGATTAAATAAATAAATATTAAGGTTTTAATGTAATAATACAATGGGGCACAACGGGGTGTCTCATTTGGTGGTATCAGAGCAGTTCGATTCTAATCGGACTGTGAGGTCTAGGATGTGTTACTGGCCGTGTCTAGTTGAGTCCACATCGGATTTTAACTATGCTTAGAAGTTGGGTAGTGTGTCCGAACCCGATGCGATAATTAGCATTAGTATGACATTTGGTATTTATATACCTGTCTATGTAGTATTATATGTCATACTGATGAGAGAGGATGATTTCTGTTACAGAATCATGGCTCATGATAGAAGAAGTCCGATTATTAGTGGTGACGGATCTCCTGAGGGAACTATTGGAGCTGACAACGGTGAGATTAATCCTACTGGAAATGGAGGAGAGTCACCTGTGACTCCCAATATCATGGAAACGATAGCTGCTACCTTGTTATTACAAACACAGCAGAATACGAAGATGCTACAAATAAACAAAGAGCAGCAGGAACTGCAGAATCAAATAACAGCCATTGAAACTGAAGAGGCAGAATTGATTAATTTCCTAAAAGGGAAGCCACCACAGTTCCGAGGGGACTATGACCCAAAGAAGGCAGAATGGTGGGTACAAGAGATAGAGAAGATATTTGACACCATGCGCTGCATGGAGGAGAGGAAAGTGACTTATGCTGCATACATGTTAACTGGAGAAGCAGAGTCTTGGTGGAGAGGTAAGATAAGAATACTGGAGTTAGAGGGTAGGATTATCTGCTGGCAGTTGTTTACTGAATGCTTCTTCGAGAAGTATTTTCCAAATGTAGTCCGACGTGCGAAGGAGAGTAAGTTTACTAGTCTCCGACAAGGAAACATGACTGTAGGCGATTATGTATCACGCTTTGAGACTCTGATTAAGTTTTCAGAATTCTATCAGAGATTCCCAGATGAGGATTGGCGGTGTAGAAAGTTTGAAGAAGGATTGCGACATGAGCTGCGAAGAGCTGTAGTGTATTTAGATATTCAGTGTTTTCCGGAGTTGGTTGATATTTGCAGTGCTATAGAAAGCATAGACCAGAAGCAAGATGCTGAGCTGAAACAACCAAGAAGTAGAGGCCCTAATCGTTTCGGTTCTCCAAGGAGGGTAGAGAGTGGTTCTCAAGGGAAATGGGGACCATATACTAAACCAGTGCAGATAGCTGCACCAACACTAGTGGTTAGATCGGATCAACAACAACAAGTCTATGCTTGCTTCGGATGCAGAGGATCGCATCATTTTAAAGATTGCACGGAAAAACCTAGTTGTTTCCATTGTGGTAAACCAGGTCATTATGCTCGTAAGTGTAGACAGAGAAATAGGCATCAGACTGTAGCTGCTGGTAAGGGAGCTGGAAGTTATGGAGGTGAAGCTAGGAGAAGAGATCCAGGAGCAGGTCAGGAGCCGCAAAAGAGCTTGGTTTGCTTTAGATGCGGAGGACCTCATCATGTTAGAAATTGCAAGGAGAAACCTAGTTGCTTCCACTGTGGAAAACCTGGTCATATAGCTAGAGATTGCGGACAGTGGGTCACTGGGAGAGTGTTTACAGTGACGAGAGTTGAACCTTCTCACTCTGCAGATCTCATGTAAGGTATGTGTGTGACATCAGTGTCAGATAGTTGTTAAGAATATGACATTTATTGTAAACACTTGTCGATGAACTTACGAAAGTGGAAATCGTGCTCTTGGTGGGAAAGTCTGAAGATGGTAACGGAAATCCGCAAGTTTGGTTAGTTAGTCGGTTGTGGTTTTCATACTTGTTTAAAATCAATTACAGTGAAAGTATAGATTGTTGTGGGATAATTGGTGTTAAGGGAACTTTATATTAAGTGCTTGATATATTTGGATAGTATGGGTAGTCCTTGAAAATAATAAAGAGATAACAAATTAGTTTGGAGCTTATCTAGTATAGGATTCATTTGGTTGAAGCTTTGTAGCCTTTTATTTTTGAGATAATGGTTATAATGATATGTTGTTCTTGTTTAAATGGTGAGTTAGGATTTCACCTTAAGCTCTGATGGTTATGGATTACAATTAAGACTTGATTGAGCAACATATAATCTAGGTATAGTACCTAAGTATTGTTTCCCTATAGTAGGATAAATAGGAAGTGATGGGAGTTTTGAGATATAGATATGACTGGTAAGATTAAGATCAGTATCAGTGAGTAAGACAATTACTATAAATAAAATGTTGATCGAGGCATAGTATCATTATGGAATCTAGGGCAATGATTAATGATCGTAGTTAAGATGGATTGTATGAGTTTGGGAAGAGTAAACGAAAGTGTATATAGTAATTTCACCTAAGTTGAATATGAGATTTCACTTAAGTTGAATATGAGCAGAAAAGATGATTTCTGATATAAATTGAGGTTACTAGAGAAAATCAAATTTGTTAAGTTAGATAATCCTAACAGGTGTTGATCTTTTGATTGCAATTTATCTTACGGAGTGTTGAGATGTTTATTGGGAGACTTGAAAGGTGTGATTTGATATAATCTAGAATAGTGGAATACATTCTAAGGAACTAAGACTGTGATTGGATACATGAAGCAGGAAGTTAGGGTAGTTCGATTATGGTGTTAATTACGGCTGTTAGATGTTGAAATAAGATTCTTTAGTTGATCAGTAGTAAGAAGAGGAAGGAATTAAGTTTTGATCATGTCCTTTAAGGATGTTAGATCAAGTTGGAAAGGTTAAGAACAATGAATGGAATATAGTGATGGATAATATCGAGGATAAATAGAATGATATAAGAATGAATTATGTTATGAAGTTACCGCTGTTACCTAGGGGAAAAACAGCGATGAGAAATATAATGTGGGATCTTTAGATTAAGATATGATTACAAGATAATGGCTAGTTTGAGTTAAGAAATTCCGAGGACGGAAATTTTTTCTAAGAGGGGTAGTAATGTAACAGCCTGATTTTTAATTACGTTATTTAACCGGTTAAAATATAATTAATTATATTTTAATCTGAGAGTTAGAAAGTGATTTTAAATAAGTTAAAATCATATTCATAGTCTCTCTTATGGTAGAAGGTTACGGTGAAATTTTGGGTTGAAAATTCGAGACGAGCCCTCCTCGCATTTTTTAAGCGACGGTATAATTTTATACTAATGAAAACCCTAATTTGACCCGAAAAATGAAATTTGTAGATTTTTTTATATATTTTGTCCGTGAGGAAGTCTACTTTCCAAATTTCCGATCAGAAATAAAATATTATGTTTATTCGGACGAATTTTGGTAAAAGTTCCGACGAAAAAGCATCGGTGTTTTCACCGTGAGAAGATTTTAATGATCGAAAACCTAATTTTGACTCGTGAACGAAATGTTTTATATTTAAATCATATTTCCAACGAGTTTGATTAGTTTGAAAATTTTCAATAAAACGAAATATTACGCTTTTATACGGGCGTAAAACCCTAATCGGGGAGCCGACGAAGTCGAAGGGAAGTGCGAGAGACCCGTCAAGAGATCGGGACAACGAGTCATAAATGATGACTCTTGGAGGATGAATCACCAAGCATTTATGAGCATTAAATGCTAGTAATCATGACATTTAGGTAAAAAGACCAAAATACCCCCAAGCTTTTGCGGGTATTAACTGCACACATCTACGCAATCTTAACCACTCATTTTACGTGGTTGAAAACCTCCCACATCTCTAAAATTTCGTGCATCCACCTCCAATAAATCTTACCTATTTCATTTTGCTTTCGTTTCATTATTTTCCTCTCAAAAACCGAAATCGGGTAAACGACGAGTGCGTACGGAATTTCCGGGAACCGCTAACGAATAAGATCGGTGACTCATTGGTGAGTCACTTTGTGTGGCCCAAAATCAGTCACACCTCCATCAAATGTGAGCCACACATTTAATAATCATAGTTAAGCAAAGTAATCCTAGTTAAGTTAATTATTAACTATGGTTAAGCTTATATTAATTTAATATTCACGAAACCCATTAAACCAATTCCTTATAACCAAACAAAGCCTAAATATAGCCTATAAATACTCTTCAAAACCGTGGCCTCCCTCACCATTTCACTCATCTTCTTCATTCTCTTCATCTTCCTCACCAACTAAGTTACAAAACCCTAAGAACACCGAATTCCCACCAAACATATGACCCTCTTCCTTTCTGAAAATCGGAAAACACTCAACATAACATTTGTTCCTCTTTCTCTATTCTTTCCAACAAGCTAAAGATCATCAAAAACGGATAAGTGGATTGGGAGATAGGATCAAAATACCGAAACTGCCCAGAATTCTCAGCAACCCACGAAACAGAAGAAATAAGTCCCTTTTCACCCCTGTTATGATCCGAACCAAATGAAACCTTCAATACCAAAGTTGTTCCTTTTCTTCTTATCTTTCTATCAAGCCAAAGTTCGTAATTTTTGGATGAGTATATTGTGAAATACACTCACAATACCATCATACCCTCAAGCTGTCCAGTTTTCAGCTTAGTGAAGGTTGATCATTTTCTTCATTTCTTCAATCTTCAAGAGGTAAAAGCTCATCTCCTTGATCATATAAGCTTTCATATTCATGTATTTCTCATGTTTATGCCATGAATCATATTTTTCCATTCCTAGATCTAGAACTTCAAATAATTCTAGAAAATTGTAGAAAAATCATAAAAATGTGAAACCAATTTGTATGATCTAGTTATGATCCCTCCTTTAATTATCCAAGAGCATGTGATCAAAATCATTTTCCTTCCCTATGAACCATTAATGGCCGAAACCCTAACCCTAAAGGTTAGAGGATTTTGTTTCAAATTTTAGTCTTGTAATAAGTAATCTATGTTAGTTAAGACTCTAGTAACTAGGATCCAAAACATGGCATTAAGAAGATAATCCTAAACCTATTTTCTAAGTCTTGGCCGAACCTAGCCCTAAAGTGTCATAGATGGTTGTTAGTTGATTAATTATAATTATGTTGTTTGGTTGAAGGTGGTTGTGTTAACTCGTGGCGGAATAACGAGGATCGTCGTGTACGTGTTTCCGGTGCAAACTCAGGTGGGGGAAAGAATCATTCTACCGTCGGAATCGATAAGTAGCATATTATATAATAATTGTGTAGGGCGACCTAAACCCTACTAGTAGTTGAGTAACTGACAAGACCAAAATCACATTGGAAACCTTTTCTGTAAAACCAATGGTGATTCGGGGATTGTAGGTTTATCGACATTAAGGTTGATTTTATGATGTTGAGGATGTGTGGCTTTATTACTTATTTGAGTTTATTGTGATATGTTGGTTGTGATAAATTGCTATATGTGATATTTTATGATATTTGAATATTTTGTTGATATTGTGTTATGAATGATCTGCCTGGTTTGATAAATTGCTTAGTTGATTTTAAGGAAAGATATATATTGCTCGGAGGTATTTTGTTTGGGTGAGAGTTTTGAATATGAATTAGACGTGCCTCGCTATTATTTTATAAAAGTGATGTGATATAGAATGTAAGTGGAGGTTATGAGGAAAAGCTTGAGGTACTAGGTTGTTATTGATAAAAGTCGGTGAGAATCATGTGTTGCATTGTTGTTCATAACCGTGTATTTGAGATACACGAGGTCCGAAGTTCTTGTAGACCGTTCCAAATTAGAATTTAAGTTGTGCAGCTATAGTGTCATTGCTTTGCATGAGCACCCTTGAGAGAGTTGAGAGAGAGAACCAGGGTGTGCACCGACGGTACAGTGCAGCTATAGTGTCATTGCTTTGCATGAGCATTCTTACCATGGATGAGAATGTGCACCGGCATGGGGAACGTGTCACTTGGACGACTGACTGACATTCCTAACGAGGGATGTGTGACAGGATTAGCAGTGGCCACGTCAGCATAAAGGTTTAGTTGCATGAGTTGGAGGGTAGAGGATGATATAGTGAATTGAGGATGATTGTTGATTTTGAATGATGCGTGTCTGTGACTATTATTGTATTATATGCTATGAATCTTTTCCACTTATGATGATAGAACTATTTCTTATCTCCCCATTTCTATATTTTTGGTGTATATCTACTTCGTTACGTTAGAAGACCAGATGGATGACTATGTTACTGAGGAGATGGATGGAACCTCATACGAGACATATATTGTTGAAGAGTTGAACGACGTTCCGTATGAAGTTGAAACTGAAGAACAACCTACTGATTCTAATAATATAAAGTAGTAAGTTTAGGGCCAGTGAGTCATATAAGACGTTTCTTGTTTTCAGTTAGTTATAAGCATGTTTGTATAAATAAGTACCGGTGTGGGATCCTACTGAGAGGATACCCTAAACCGTGTTGTGTAAAATAAATGATAATTATGTGTGTATTTATGTAATATATTTTTGGTGTGTTTTGTATTTGTAGAAGTTATATGATTATTATTTAAGTTTTAATTTTTACGTATTTTCAACAGTAAGCGCGCGATTAAATAAATAAATATTAAGGTTTTAATGTAATAATACAATGGGGCACAACGGGGTGTCTCATTTGGTGGTATCAGAGCAGTTCGATTCTAATCGGACTGTGAGGTCTAGGATGTGTTACTGGCCGTGTCTAGTTGAGTCCACATCGGATTTTAACTATGCTTAGAAGTTGGGTAGTGTGTCCGAACCCGATGCGATAATTAGCATTAGTATGACATTTGGTATTTATATACCTGTCTATGTAGTATTATATGTCATACTGATGAGAGAGGATGATTTCTGTTACAGAATCATGGCTCATGATAGAAGAAGTCCGATTATTAGTGGTGACGGATCTCCTGAGGGAACTATTGGAGCTGACAACGGTGAGATTAATCCTACTGGAAATGGAGGAGAGTCACCTGTGACTCCCAATATCATGGAAACGATAGCTGCTACCTTGTTATTACAAACACAGCAGAATACGAAGATGCTACAAATAAACAAAGAGCAGCAGGAACTGCAGAATCAAATAATGACCATTGAAAGCGAAGAGGCAGAATTGATTAATTTCCTAAAAGGAAAGCCACCACAGATTCAGGGGACTATGACCCAAAGAAGGCGAGAATGGTGGGTACAAGAGATAGAGAAGATATTTGACACCATGCGCTGCATGGAGGAGAGGAAAGTGACTTATCTGTTGCATACATGTTAACCGGAGAAGCAGAGTCTTGGTGGAGAGGTAAGATAAGAATACTGGAGTTAGAGGGTAGGATTATCTCTGGCGCAGTTGTTTATCGAATGCTTCTTCGAGAAGTATTTTCCAAATGTAGTCCGACGTGCGAAGGAGAGTAAGTTTACTAGTCTCCGACAAGGAAACATGATTTGTAGGCGATTATGTATCACGCTTTGAGACTCGATTAAGTTTTGAGAATTCTATCGAGATTCCCGAGATGAGGATTGGCGGTGTAGAAAGTTTGAAGAAGGATTGCGACATGAGCTGCGAAGAGTCTGTAGTGTATTTAGATATTCGGTGTTTTCCTGGAGTTGGTTGATATTTGCGGTGCTATAGAAAGCATAGACCAGAAGCAAGATGCTGAGCTGAAACAACCAAGAAGTAGAGGCCCTAATCGTTTCGGTTCTCCAAGGAGGGTAGAGAGTGGTTCTCAAGGGAAATGGGGACCATATACTAAACCAGTGCAGATAGCTGCACCAACACTAGTGGTTAGATCGGATCAACAACAACAAGTCTATGCTTGCTTCGGATGCAGAGGATCGCATCATTTTAAAGATTGCACGGAAAAACCTAGTTGTTTCCATTGTGGTAAACCAGGTCATTATGCTCGTAAGTGTAGACAGAGAAATAGGCATCAGACTGTAGCTGCTGGTAAGGGAGCTGGAAGTTATGGAGGTGAAGCTAGGAGAAGAGATCCAGGAGCAGGTCAGGAGCCGCAAAAGAGCTTGGTTTGCTTTAGATGCGGAGGACCTCATCATGTTAGAAATTGCAAGGAGAAACCTAGTTGCTTCCCTTTGTGGAAAACCTGGTCATATAGCTAGAGATTGCGGACAGGTGGGTCACTTGGGAGAGTGTTTACAAATGACGAGAGTTGAACCTTCTCACTCTGCAGATCTCATATAAGGTATGTGTGTGACATCAGTGTCAGATAGTTGTTAAGAATATGACATTTATTGTAAACACTTGTCGATGAACTTACGAAAGTGGAAATCGTGCTCTTGGTGGGAAAGTCTGAAGATGGTAACGGAAATCCGCAAGTTTGGTTAGTTAGTCGGTTGTGGTTTTCATACTTGTTTAAAATCAATTACGGTGAAAGTATAGATTGTTGTGGGATAATTGGTGTTAAGGGAACTTTATATTAAGTGCTTGATATATTTGGATAGTATGGGTAGTCCTTGAAAATAATAAAGAGATAACAAATTAGTTTGGAGCTTATCTAGTATAGGATTCATTTGGTTGAAGCTTTGTAGCCTTTTATTTTTGAGATAATGGTTATAATGATATGTTGTTCTTGTTTAAATGGTGAGTTAGGATTTCACCTTAAGCTCTGATGGTTATGGATTACAATTAAGACTTGATTGAGCAACATATAATCTAGGTATAGTACCTAAGTATTGTTTCCCTATAGTAGGATAAATAGGAAGTGATGGGAGTTTTGAGATATAGATATGACTGGTAAGATTAAGATCAGTATCAGTGAGTAAGACAATTACTATAAATAAAATGTTGATCGAGGCATAGTATCATTATGGAATCTAGGGCAATGATTAATGATCGTAGTTAAGATGGATTGTATGAGTTTGGGAAGAGTAAACGAAAGTGTATATAGTAATTTCACCTAAGTTGAATATGAGATTTCACTTAAGTTGAATATGAGCAGAAAAGATGATTTCTGATATAAATTGAGGTTACTAGAGAAAATCAAATTTGTTAAGTTAGATAATCCTAACAGGTGTTGATCTTTTGATTGCAATTTATCTTACGGAGTGTTGAGATGTTTATTGGGAGACTTGAAAGGTGTGATTTGATATAATCTAGAATAGTGGAATACATTCTAAGGAACTAAGACTGTGATTGGATACATGAAGCAGGAAGTTAGGGTAGTTCGATTATGGTGTTAATTACGGCTGTTAGATGTTGAAATAAGATTCTTTAGTTGATCAGTAGTAAGAAGAGGAAGGAATTAAGTTTTGATCATGTCCTTTAAGGATGTTAGATCAAGTTGGAAAGGTTAAGAACAATGAATGGAATATAGTGATGGATAATATCGAGGATAAATAGAATGATATAAGAATGAATTATGTTATGAAGTTACCGCTGTTACCTAGGGGAAAAACAGCGATGAGAAATATAATGTGGGATCTTTAGATTAAGATATGATTACAAGATAATGGCTAGTTTGAGTTAAGAAATTCCGAGGACGGAAATTTTTTCTAAGAGGGGTAGTAATGTAACAGCCTGATTTTTAATTACGTTATTTAACCGGTTAAAATATAATTAATTATATTTTAATCTGAGAGTTAGAAAGTGATTTTAAATAAGTTAAAATCATATTCATAGTCTCTCTTATGGTAGAAGGTTACGGTGAAATTTTGGGTTGAAAATTCAGACGGAGCCCGGTCTGCATTTTTTTAACTGACGGTATAATTTTATACTAACAGAAAACCCTAATTTGACCCGAAAAATGAAATTTGTAGATTTTTTTATATATTTTGTCCGTGAGGAAGTCTACTTTCCAAATTTCTGATCAGAAATAAAATATTATGTTTATTCGGACGAATTTTGGTAAAAGTTCTGACGGAAAACAGTCGGTGTTTTCACTGACAGTAAGATTTTAATGATCAGAAAACCTAATTTTGACTCGTGAACGAAATGTTTTATATTTAAATCATATTTCCAACGAGTTTGATTAGTTTGAAAATTTTCAGTCGAAAACGAAATATTACGCTTTTATACGGGCGTAAAACCCTAATCGGGGAGCCGACGAAGTCGAGAAGGGAAGTGCAGAGACCCGTCAAGAGATCGGGACAACGAGTCATAAATGATGACTCTTGGAGGATGAATCACCAAGCATTTATGAGCATTAAATGCTAGTAATCATGACATTTAGGTAAAAAGACCAAAATACCCCCAAGCTTTTGCGGGTATTAACCAGACACATCTACGCAATCTTAACCACTCATTTTACGTGGTTGAAAACCTCCCACATCTCTAAAATTTCGTGCATCCACCTCCAATAAATCTTACCTATTTCATTTTGCTTTCGTTTCATTATTTTCCTCTCAAAAACCGAAATCGGGTAAACGACGGAGCTGCGTACGGAATTTCCGGGAACCGCTAACGAATAAGATCGGTGACTCATTGGTGAGTCACTTTGTGTGGCCCAAAATCAGTCACACCTCCATCAAATGTGAGCCACACATTTAATAATCATAGTTAAGCAAAGTAATCCTAGTTAAGTTAATTATTAACTATGGTTAAGCTTATATTAATTTAATATTCACGAAACCCATTAAACCAATTCCTTATAACCAAACAAAGCCTAAATATAGCCTATAAATACTCTTCAAAACCGTGGCCTCCCTCACCATTTCACTCATCTTCTTCATTCTCTTCATCTTCCTCACCAACTAAGTTACAAAACCCTAAGAACACCGAATTCCCACCAAACATATGACCCTCTTCCTTTCTGAAAATCGGAAAACACTCAACATAACATTTGTTCCTCTTTCTCTATTCTTTCCAACAAGCTAAAGATCATCAAAAACGGATAAGTGGATTGGGAGATAGGATCAAAATACCGAAACTGCCCAGAATTCTCAGCAACCCACGAAACAGCAGAAATAAGTCCCTTTTCACCCCTGTTATGATCCGAACCAAATGAAACCTTCAATACCAAAGTTGTTCCTTTTCTTCTTATCTTTCTATCAAGCCAAAGTTCGTAATTTTTGGATGAGTATATTGTGAAATACACTCACAATACCATCATACCCTCAAGCTGTCCAGTTTTCAGCTTAGTGAAGGTTGATCATTTTCTTCATTTCTTCAATCTTCAAGAGGTAAAAGCTCATCTCCTTGATCATATAAGCTTTCATATTCATGTATTTCTCATGTTTATGCCATGAATCATATTTTTCCATTCCTAGATCTAGAACTTCAAATAATTCTAGAAAATTGTAGAAAAATCATAAAAATGTGAAACCAATTTGTATGATCTAGTTATGATCCCTCCTTTAATTATCCAAGAGCATGTGATCAAAATCATTTTCCTTCCCTATGAACCATTAATGGCCGAAACCCTAACCCTAAAGGTTAGAGGATTTTGTTTCAAATTTTAGTCTTGTAATAAGTAATCTATGTTAGTTAAGACTCTAGTAACTAGGATCCAAAACATGGCATTAAGAAGATAATCCTAAACCTATTTTCTAAGTCTTGGCCGAACCTAGCCCTAAAGTGTCATAGATGGTTGTTAGTTGATTAATTATAATTATGTTGTTTGGTTGAAGGTGGTTGTGTTAACTCGTGGCGGAATAACGAGGATCGTCGTGTACGTGTTTCCGGTGCAAACTCAGGTGGGGGAAAGAATCATTCTACCGTCGGAATCGATAAGTAGCATATTATATAATAATTGTGTAGGGCGACCTAAACCCTACTAGTAGTTGAGTAACTGACAAGACCAAAATCACATTGGAAACCTTTTCTCAGTAAAACCAATGGTGATTCGGGGATTGTAGGTTTATCGACATTAAGGTTGATTTTATGATGTTGAGGATGTGTGGCTTTATTACTTATTTGAGTTTATTGTGATATGTTGGTTGTGATAAATTGCTATATGTGATATTTTATGATATTTGAATATTTTGTTGATATTGTGTTATGCATGATCTGCCTGGTTTGATAAATTGCTTAGTTGATTTTAAGGAAAGATATATATTGCTCGGAGGTATTTTGTTTGGGTGAGAGTTTTGAATATGAATTAGACGTGCCTCGCTATTATTTTATAAAAGTGATGTGATATAGAATGTAAGTGGAGGTTATGAGGAAAAGCTTGAGGTACTAGGTTGTTATTGATAAAAGTCGGTGAGAATCATGTGTTGCATTGTTGTTCATAACCGTGTATTTGAGATACACGAGGTCCGAAGTTCTTGTAGACCGTTCCAAATTAGAATTTAAGTTGTGCAGCTATAGTGTCATTGCTTTGCATGAGCACCCTTGAGAGAGTTGGAGAGAGAGAACCGGGGTGTGCACCGAGGCACAGGTGCAGACTATAGTGTCATTGCTTTGCATGAGCATTCTTACCATGGATGAGAATGTGCACCGGCATGGGGAACGTGTCACTTGGACGACTGACTGACATTCCTAACGAGGGATGTGTGACAGGATTAGCAGTGGCCACGTCAGCATAAAGGTTTAGTTGCATGAGTTGGAGGGTAGAGGATGATATAGTGAATTGAGGATGATTGTTGATTTTGAATGATGCGTGTCTGTGACTATTATTGTATTATATGCTATGAATCTTTTCCACTTATGATGATAGAACTGTTTCTTATCTCCCTATTTCTATATTTTTGGTGTATATCTACTTCGTTACGTTAGAAGACCAGATGGATGACTATGTTACTGAGGAGATGGATGGAACCTCATACGAGACAGATATTGTTGAAGAGTTGAACGACGTTCCGTATGAAGTTGAAACTGAAGAACAACCTACTGATTCTAATAATATAAAGTAGTAAGTTTAGGGCCAGTGAGTCATATAAGACGTTTCTTGTTTTCAGTTTGTTATAAGCATGTTTGTATAAATAAGTACCGGTGTGGGATCCTACTGAGAGGATACCCTAAACCGTGTTGTGTAAAATAAATGATAATTATGTGTGTATTTATGTAATATATTTTTGGTGTGTTTTGTATTTGTAGAAGTTATATGATTATTATTTAAGTTTTAATTTTTACGTATTTTCAACAGTAAGCGCGCGATTAAATAAATAAATATTAAGGTTTTAATGTAATAATACAATGGGGCACAACGGGGTGTCTCAGATACCTCCTCATTAGAGGGGATGACAAATACCTCCTTCTGCAAGGGGGTGACAGATACCTCAGTCTAGTAAAGGGGATGACAGATACATCTTCGGTCTAGGAAATGGATGACAGATACATCTTCGTTAGAAGGGAAGACAGGTACCTCTTTCTGGGAAGGAGAAGGCAGCGGGACGCCATTGCATTTGTCATGAGCTCATAGACTAAAATCGGGTAATTAAATAAAAGAGGGTTGGATGATAACTTGATATTATTTGGACACAAAGAGATGTCCTTTGTATGATTTTATTTATGTTATGCGTACTTTAGTGATGGATTATATCTATTGATGATGTTATGATTTGTGCATGAATTTCGGGAGACTATATTGATTATTCCTAATTTATAGAAAATATTTTGAGTTGTATTATTTTTTGAAATGACGAATTACTATGGTTGTTTTTCCGACTGAAAACAACATCTTTTCGAAAACCTTTTATAACTATGTTTACTTACTAATATATCGCACTTCATTATATTAGTATTTTGTTCCTAGAATGGCCAACAAGTGTGCTGACCTTCTTGCTCGCACTAGTCTGGATGTGGAGAGCTATAACACTCTTGATTTAGAGCTTCCTTATGTGAAATTTAGTTCTGTGATTTTGAATGATGTTTTAGGGGACGATGGTGCCCCAACAGTGGCTTAGTTTTTTTTTTGTTTTGTTTCTTGAGGCTTGGCCCGATTGCTTACCAAAAAAAATTAAAAATTATTGCTAGAAACAGCAGAATCGCTAACTTGCAAGAAATTGAAATGTGTGAACATCTCTCAAATTTTTCTACGTAGAATTTGCAGTTCCCCATATTCGAGGGTGATAACCCGCTAGAGCAAAAATATTGAAACAACAAAATGAGCTGAAAAATCAAATAAAAAGGGTTTTAAACGTCTGATTGTTTTGTTTCTAATTTCATGTTTTTATTTCTTATTTTCAGAAATAAATATAAATCTGACACCTTGTTTTTATTTCGTTTCCAGTTTTCAAAATTTTGTACAGGAAATACTGAAAATAACACTTTCCCGTTTTCATTGTTTCACGTACATATCTTTGAAAACTGGAAAAAAAATGAATTTGTAATTATACTGAAAACAGGAAACTGGAAACAAAACAAAAAGATCCTTAAGCGTCTAATCTAACTTGAAATTCAATGAATACATGACAATTAGGCTAAATTATGCTTTTGACCCATTATTTTATTGTCTAGATTCGTTTTGGTCTATTGTTTTTAAAAGTATTGATTTTAATCCCTTAAGTATACGTTACTTAAAATAATCTTTTCCGTCAGGCACATTAGTAATGATGTTAAGTTAAGGCTACGTGGCAAGTGTGAATACCCCATTTTGACCGGGTCTCTTAGGCTTCACTAAAAATTTCAAAAAATAATAAAATAAAAAATTGCAAAGAAAATAAAAATAATAAAAATAATAAAAATATTTTTTTAATTGGGTCAGGCCAGTTAAACCCATTTCTTCCTCCTCCAACAAACCCTAGCAACTACTTTATTTTGAATTTGAACCTAGTTTTTTAATTTTGGCATATTTTTTTTAGGATAAGATCAGAACGAATTCGCATTACAGAATCACAATAGGGGGGTAAATCCCTTAATTTTAGGCGGACAAGACTCGACAGTTTCGGTTAGATTTCAAACTAAAGATGAAATTTTTAATCTCTAACAGATTTTTAGGATCAAAATCGGAACAATTTGGCATTATAAAAATGACAACAAGAACACAGGAAAAAAAAAAGGATTTCTGAACAGAAACGAGCAAAAAAAAAGAGAGAAAAGGATCAGAGAGAAAAATTTCAGGGATAACAGTGAGACCAGGGAGAGCAACAACAACATTTCAAAAAAAAGCCTCTGAAGAAATACCGACTGAGAGCAGAAACAGAGAGAAAAGAAATACAAACAGGTACAGACAGAGAGGCGCCCCTCCTCGGTGACCACCACGCACCGCCTCTTTATCCAACTCAGACCACCACGAGTCATCACGCTCGAACCATCGTCCCACCGCCGATCGCGCGTCGCGGCCACTAGAGGAGATCGTCTAGCCGTCCCGTTACTACCCAGATCCGGTCACGAGCTCACCGCCGCTGTCATCCCGATCCAAGCCGCTGCTCCTCTGCCTTTAACCGTGCACCGCCGTGTGACATAGAGTAGCACCAGACGTCCCACCGCCGCTCAGTCGCTGTCGGTCCGTTCTCCGCCCTCCACCGCACATTATCCAGGAGACCCACCGCCCAAACGCCACCTAGAACCGCTCCTTTCGCGAACAGCCACCTACTGCTCCCTCCTTCTCGTTTTGCTGTTTTGTGCTCAGAAGCAGGGACAAAGGTCTTCTGTTGTTTTTATTTTCCTCCCTCCATAACTCCCAACGTTTCTGCCTTTGTTGTGTGTCCAGATGCATTGTGTTTACCTTTTGGTCTGTTTCATTATATTTATTATTTCTTGTTCATTTAGTTATGTGGGAGAATTAACCTAATGGATTGCTGGGCTAATGGGTCAATTTGTGGCCCAAGTCAAATGAGTCTAAATAACCTAAAAGAATTGGGCTAATAAAGTATGTAGGAAACTAGACCTGATTTTAAAATTAAATCTGATTTTTTTATTTTACATTTTTTATTTTATTTTATTTTGGGATTGCTTTGTCAAATGTTTCACACGCAATCTTTATATTTAGGATAGCTCTATGGACGCATGTGCCATGTTCTATTTTGATTAGTTTTTCTATATATGAAAATAAATTAAAAAGTACATATAATAACAAATAAGTAAAAAAAAAACCCTTCTTTTTTATAAAAAATAAATAAATAAATAAAAATAAAAATAAAAATAAAAATCTTTTTTTTTTCATTAAAAAAATTAATTAAAAAACAACCAATGAAATATTTTCTACAAGAACTATGTGGCTTTGAGTTTCCCATCGAAGCAGGGAATACGTAGGAGCGGGACCAATCATCTCGTCAAGCCAAAATTAATTTTTCCATTATTTTTGTGTTCTTTTGTAATTTGCTTAATGTAGACAATTAATTAATAATTTATTTAATGTTTTTTTTTTGTTGCTCTATGACAAGTGTCGCATTCAATCCCCTAGCTTTGAGGTTGCCCTATGGACTTCCGTGCTATGTTTCTACCTCATTTAGGATTTATCAATAAACATAAAGAAACATAAAAAATAAAAATATTAATAAATTCTACCTTGTAATTATTTTTGGGTAAAATAAATAATTTAAAAGTTATTAATTTTGCACAATTAATTCAAGGTATCATTTGTAGAATGGGCGTTGTAGGGTGCTTAATACCTTCCCTACTCGTAACCGACTCCCGAACTCGACTTGGTTCCAAAGACTGTTTTTAAAGGTTTTCCAATTTTTTTCCTAAATTGAATAAAATTGGTGGCGACTCTACATTTTTTCTAAAAATCTCTTTTTATCGCCGTCCCTGCTGCAATTTTTGGTTGTGACAGATGGCGACTCAACTGGGGAATTTTCGAGAGTCAAGCCTAAGTAATGAGTTGTGCATTTTGATATTTATTGTTCACCCCTTTTATTGTTTTCTTTTATTTTTGTATATATTTGTTTCCTTTTTGTTTTAATAATTATTTTTTACATTAGGATAGAAGACCATGATATTTTATTTTGTTTGCTTGTCGAGCAGTTCAAGTAGTTATGTATTAGGATTGTACAGGTTTGTATGCCTCTAGCACACACAACACCGACACTCATTTTCACACACTTCCAGCTCTATACCCGAGCATGTGGGACCATAAGGATTAGGTGGTGACTTAGCATTGTCATTGAAGGCCTAGTGCCTCTCTGATACTTGTTGACTCACCACTCGGATTGTTACTAGTGCCATGGACTAGTCATCCTGGAGGGTTTATCCCTACTTGTGATTAGGTTCATGAACTAGGTCCTTGACAAGGGCAATCTGGGGACCATGACCTTTAGAAGTCTAGACACATCCTAAAGTTTACACTCCTAAATTGACTTGGTGGCCGCTCGACTTAGAAGTTGTCATCATAGGTACCCTTGATTAGGCCCTACCTCTTAAGACAATTGGAGGCGTACCATATCTCTCTTGTGTTTTTCTATCCATTTACTTATTTATTTATTTTTACTTCATTTCCCTTTGTGTTTTAACTAATGAATAATAAATAAATAAAATACATATTATATATATATATATTATTTTTATTTTATTTTTAAAAAATAATATATATATATATATATATATATATATATATATATATATATATATATATATATATTTTAGGTGATTCTCCTTTGCAAAAGAAAGAATTCATGGTTTTTGAAGCATACTTTTATCTTTCTTAATATTAAATAATAATGACAATAATAATTGTATATATATATATATATATATATATATATATATATATATATATATATATATAAATACAATAATAAAAGGGGTTACTGATTAGAATAATTGACGATTTTTCGTAACAGATCTAAAAACACGAATTTGAGGGTTCGAGAATCATTGCGCGGCCTATGAAAGACAATACCAATGAAACCCGAGTTTACAACACAAGATCCCGGACCAGGATGGCTGCCAACAATCCTGAGACAGGAAGGAACTTGAGTTTAGAAGTAGACGAAGTGAGGGGAAGGGTGACTGGAATCTCTGAAACTCAAGCAAGGTTGGAGGCTATACTACAGGATATGAGGGAATCTCTTAGCAGGCTTAGTGCAAATAGAAGTGGAAACGAAGATGACCCACATGTGAGCGTACAGTCGGCCCTCTCCATGGTAACGGCGCCAATTGTTTCAAACATAAACCATAGCTTTACTCAGGGAATGTCGGGTTACACGGAACCCATAGTAATCCCCATCGGGGAAGGATATCGCCCCATCGAGAATGTGTATCATGAGGCTGCTGGCTATACATGGGAAAAACCCCATGCATTCATTCCTGAACAATCAAGAGGAGTCCAGTTTGGACCCGATAAGATGAAGGGAGAGTGGATGGAGAAGGTAGAAGAACAAATAAAAGAGATCAAGGGCTCAAATACTTATGGCCTTCTCAAGATTGAAGAACTTTGCCCTGCCACAAATGTCGTGATTCCTAAGGATTTCAAAATTCCTGATTTTTCCAAATATGACGGAAGTGGGAACCCACGATTCCATTTGATTAGCTATGCCACCAAAATGGCCATCTGGTCTAAGGATGACAAGTTCCTCATTGGCTTTTTCCATGAAAGTTTGACCGGAATCGCACTAGAGTGGTACCTTCAGTTTGACCATTCTAAGATCTCTCGGTGGACAGAATTAGCCGATTTGTTCATGGATCAATACAAATTCAATTTGGTCATAGCTCCGACCCGTGAACAGTTGACTACAATGCAGAAGAAGAGTGATGAATCCTTCAAACAGTATGCACAAAGGTGGAGGAGTTTGGCTGCTCAGGTTCCGCCGCCGCTGATGTTGTCCGAAATGTGCTCATAATTTTTGGAAACCCTGGGATCCCCCTTTATCGGAGCAATGGCAGGAGTAGCTTATAGGGATTTCTCTGACTTGATTGCTGCAGGGGAAAGAATTGAAATCCTAGCCAGAGCCGGGAAATTGCCAACTGACATGGAAGGCAGTGCATCCAAGAAGGGGTTCCAGCCCAAGAAGAAGGAAGCAGAAGCAAATTATGTGCAACACCAGCAAAACTTTGGACCTCGACATGTCCCTTCATACCCAAGGTACCAAGCACCATATCAAACCCAAACACCATTTTGCCCACCTCAACAGGCCTCGCCAACCATCACCCAGCCACAAAACCAAATAAATAACATCCCTACCCCTCAACCATACAACCCCACTCGCCTAACATATACTCATTATCCACCTGCACCTCAACAAAACCATCCAAGCTACCATCGACCTCGCTCAAATTTTCCAAATCAGGGACGTCCCCAATATCAAAATCTGCCTCCTTTCCCAAGACTGTCTATCTCCAATGCAAATTTGTTCAAACAACTATTTGATCGTCACCTAATCGCTGGAAACCCTGTACGGCCTATGGAACCACCTTTGCCTGCTTGGTACAATCCAAACTTGACTTGCAAATATCACATGGATGCCCTGGTACATTCCATTGAAGAATGTGAGGCCTTCAAGACAGCAGTAAGAAAATAGATTGCTTGTGGAAGATTGGGTTTCGAAGAAGATTCTGGGCCTAGCATTGTTAATAACCCAATCCCAAACCATAATACGGGAAATAGCGTGAATAACTTGGAAGTGAAAGGACCTCAAGTCAAGAAGGCTTTGGAATTGCGAACCCCGATGCAAGAAGTATTCGCAGGGCTCAAGAAAGCAGGATATGATATTGTTGCACCGGTGAAGCTGATCGGAGAAAAAGAGAAGTATGATGGTGATTTAAGTTGTGATTATCATCATGGGCAGGTAGGGCATGATACCGAAACTTGTTGGGACTTTAAGGTCCGAGTCCAAGGATTACTTACGTTGGGGGTGATCCAAGCTAGGCGAGTTACGACTAAAGAAGTTAGTGTGGTTGAAAAAGTTGTGCTCTGGATACCACCTATGAATGATGCACCGGCACCAGAAAAAGTGATTGTAAAGGTGACAAAGCCAACTTCTTTTGCTTATAATGATACACACGCTGTACCCTGGAATTATGAACAGAAAGTTGTGCTAGTAGGAGGGGCAGGAGAAACTTCGAAGGCCCAGGTTACTAATGTTATGAGAATTGGAGTCATCACAAAGAGTGGGCAATACTATGACCCGGTAGAAGAAGAAGCAAGGAAGAATACCAAAGATGAAGGAAAAGAGAAGGAAGAAGAAGAAGAAGAGTTTCTGAAGATCATGAAACAAAGTGAATATGATGTGATAGAGCAGTTGAAGAAAACACCGGCAAGAATATCCCTTTTGTCGCTTGTCCTCACATCAGAAATGCATCGTAAGGCATTATTGAAGGTGTTGAATGAAGCTTATGTTAATCGCGACGTCACGCCAGAGAATGTAGTAAACATGGTGGATCCGGTGAGGCGGATCAACATGATCAATTTCTCGGAAGATGAGGTGTTTTTGAAGTTTAGAGGTAGTCCTAAGGCACTCCACATTACACTAAGGTGTAAAGGATTTGTGATTGCGAAGGTGCTTATATACGGTGGCTCGGCAATGAATGTGATTCCATTGTCCACTCTAGAGCAGCTAAACATAGGCTTGACGGATTTGACACCCCAAGAGATGATTGTGCGAGCCTTTGATGGGACAGCAAGAGGGATCTTAGGGGAAATAACTCTGCCCCTTGAAGTAGGACCTAGTTGTTTTCGTGTTCTCTTTCAAGTCATGGAGATCCAGCCAGCTTATACTATGCTCCTAGGAAGGCCTTGGATTCATGAAGCTGGTGTTGTTCCATCAACATTGCATCGAGAAATCGAAATATATTCAGGATGGGGCTGTAATTACCATCCGCGGTGAAGAGGAAATCATGCTTTCAAAGCCTATTTCGGTACCATACGTAGAAAGTGCAGAGCAAGTCGAGGATGATTCCCTACGTAGTTTTGAAATCCTGAAGCCATAGAGCAAGAAGGAGGAGCTTCCAATGCAAAATGTGAATGAAGTGGCAGTCCGTATAATGGAAAGGAATGGGTATCAGAAAGGAAGAGGCCTAGGGACAAGCCTCCAAGGGATCCCTCAACCGATTGCAGCAGTTACAAGAGATGGAAGACATGGACTAGGATACAATCCTTCTCTAGCGGAAAATATGAAGTACCTGACTCTCATAGGCAAGAAAGAAGAAAGAAATGAATTTAATTATATCCCTCACTTAACATATACTTTCTCAGCATCAACTGAAGTGATCTCGTCAAAAAAGTTGACTTCCCCTCATTTTACTATCAGTGCACTTGAAGAGGAGCAAGCAAGAAACCCTGTAATTTATCTCTCTGCTGACAATGAGGTCCTTGGCAATTGGCAGTCTGAACCATTTGTTGATGTTATTTCCATGAAGTAATTACCTTTTTGTATCTCGTATAAACTGATGTTTACTTTAGTTGAGAAATGAATAAAATGAGTTAGTATGATTTTTCAGCATTTTTCTTGGTGTCTTCCTTTCTCTACCCTTTTTTATCTTACATCAATTGTGTTTCATTTCTTGAATGATATCCTTGCCTATATTTATCTTGTTTCAAATATCTTCTTTCAGGAACCTCACCACCGTCGAAGGTTTGTCTCACAAAAGGAACCTTGAAACCTCATTTACTGATTCCCTTGCGGCTGTTGACGAAGACGATTCTGGGATTAGTGAGGAAGACGAAGCCATTGAGGAATTTACAAAGTCGATAGAGTGCTCAGAAAATGGGTTCACTTCAAATGATGAAGTTATAGAAGTGATTAATATGGGGACCGAGGAAGACAAGAAGGAGTTGAAAATAGTGGATAATCCAGAACGTATAGAAATGGTCGTGCTATTTAAGGAGTACCTTGATGTGTTTGCATGTCCTACAAAGATATGCCAGGATCGGATCCAGAGATAGCATCACATAAAATACCACTGTACCCAGATACGATGGTGAAGAAACAAAGGTTGAGGAGGATGCATCCAGATATGTCACTAAAAATCAAAGAAGAGGTAACTAAGCAGTTAGAAGCCGGGTTTGTGGAAGTGTCGAGACACCCAGAGTGGTTTGATAATGTCGAACCAGTACCAAAGAAGGATGGAAAAGTAATAATATGTGTGGATTACAGAGATCTGAACAAAGCAAGTCCAAAGGATGACTTCCCATTGCCTCATATTGATGTCCTCGTAGACAGCACGACAAGGAACCACAGATTCTCCTTCATGGACGGGTATTCGGGATACAATCAGATTCTCATGGACGTCGATGACAAAGAGAAGACGACTTTCATCACCCCTTGGGGAACTTTTTGTTACAGAGTAATGCCTTTTGGGCTGAAGAATGCCGGAGCTACCTACCAGCGTGCGATGGTAACATTGTTCCATGATACGATGCACAAGGAAATAGAGGTATACGTGGATGACATAGTGGCTAAGTCCAAGGAGGGGGGAAAGTCATGTAGCAGTTTTGCATAAGTTATTTGAGAGATTAAGGAAGTACAATCTGAGACTCAATCCCACAAAATGTGTGTTTGGAGCCTCAACTGAGAAATTGTTGGGTTTTGTGGTCAACAGAGAAGGAATACAAGTGCAGCCAGAAAAGGCAAAGGCGATCAGGGACATGCCAACTCCCAATAATGAACGAGAAGTAAGGGGTTTTCTAGGGAGATTAAATTACATTGCCCGATTCATTGCTAACTTGACAAGCACGTGTGAGCCTATTTTTAAGCTATTAAAGAAGAATAACTCGGGGAGATGGAATGAGGAATGTCAGGAAGCCTTTGACCTAATAAAGGCATACCTATTAAACCCACCAGTTTTGGTGCCGCCCACTCAAGGTCGTCCTTTGATACTGTATCTCACGATCCTACCAACCTCAATGGGGGCAATGTTGGGGCAACATGATGAGTCTGGCAAGAGAGAACATGCAATTTACTATCTGAGCAAGAAGTTTAATGACTGCGAAGCCCGATACATGGCAATTGAGAAGACTTGTTGCGCATTGGTATGAACCTCCAAGAGACTCAGGCAATACATGTTATACTATACCACTTGGTTAATCTCTCGAATGGACCCTTTGAAGTACATCTTTGAAAGTCCTCACATATCATTAAGGGTCTCAAATGGCAAATGATATTATCAGAATTCGATATTAAGTATATGACCCGAAAATCCGTTAAGGGAAGTGCAATTGTTGATCACTTAGCTGAAAACCCTCTTGAGGGAGGACAACCAATTATATCCGAGTTCCCTGATGGAGAGATACTGTCATTAGAAGAAGGTGAAACAGAGGAAGATGATATGTGGAAGATGTATTTTGATGGAACGGTTAATATGCATGGAAGCGACATAGGAGCGGTGGTTGTCTCTCCGGAGGGCAAGCAATACCCAGTGGCTGTTAAGATCGAATATTGCTGAGTATGAAGCATATGCAAGTGGATTACAAGCAGTAATTGGTCCTGGAATAAAACAGCTAAAGGTCTTTGGAGATGCAGCCTTAATCATTTATCAAGTCAACGGCGAATGGCAAACTAAAGATCCCAAGCTTATCCTGTATCAGAAATACTTGACTCAGTTAGTTGCGAAGTTTGATGAGATTACTTTCTCTCACTTGACTCGAGACAAGAATCAATTTGTGGATGCTTTAGCCACATTAGCCGTTATGACCAAGCTGGGTCTCCATACCACCATCCAGCCTATTCAAGTGAAGATACAAGATGAGCCAGCATACTGTGCACATGTGGAAGAAGAGCTCGACGGTAATCCTTGGTATCATGACATCAAGCAATATATGAAGAGTAGAACGTACCCAGCTGGAGCAAATGAAGTGAATAAGAGGACGATTCGTAGATTATCAATGTCCTTTTACTTAGATGGTGAAATTCTATATAAGAGGAACTATGATGGGGTCCTCATAAGATGTGTTGATGCTCGTGAAGCTCGGACTATCATGATAGAAGTTCACGAAGGGATATGTGGAACACATGCCAATGGTAACATGATGGCACGCAAGATCATACGAAATGGTCATTATTGGCTAACAATGGAAGCCGATTGTCTGGAGTATGTCCGAAAATACCGTAAATGCCAAATATATGCAGATCAGATCAAAGCTCCACCGTTCCAACTACACAATCTGGTGTCTCCATGGCCATTTTCTATGTGGGGAATAGATGTCATTGGACCAATCAATCCCAAGGCTTCAAACGGACATCGCTTCATCCTGGTTGCAATAGATTACTTCACTAAGTGGGCAGAAGCAGCATCATATGCCAATATAACTCAAAAGGTGTTTACCAAGTTCCTAAAAAGAGACATTATTTGTCTCTATGGAATACCAGAAAGAATCATTACAGATAATGCTGCCAATCTTAATGGGGCGGATGTAAAGAAGTTATTAGAGACTTTTAAAATCAAGCACCATAATTCCACCCCATATAGACCTCAGATGAACGGGGCGGTAGAAGCGGCCAACAAGAATGTCAAGAAAATTGTTGCTAAAATGGTCGTAAATTATAAGGATTGGCATGAAATGTTGCCATACGCTTTGCACGAGTATCGTACCAATATACGATCAAGTACTGGGGCAACGCCTTTCTCATTGGTGTATGGAATGGAAGCTGTTTCTCCTATAGAAGTTGAAATCCCTTCATTCAGAGTGCTGATGGAAGCTGACTTGGAAGAATCAGAATGGGTGAAAGATCGATATGATCAGTTGAACATGATTGAGGAAAAAAGACTGATGGCCCTTTGTCATGGACAACTATATCAAAGAAGAATGGCTAAAGCCTTTAATAAGAAAGTCCGTTATAGAGATTTTCAACCAGGTGATTTGGTGTTAAATAAAATACTTCCCAACCAAGAAGATGCCCGAGGAAAATGGGCACCCAATTATGAAGGGACATATATAGTAAAGCAGGCATACTCAAGCGAAGCCTTGGTCCTGACAGATGAAAACGAACGAGAGCTACCGAGACCTGTAAACTTCGATGCCGTGAAAAAGTTCTATGCCTGATAAAAAAGAGAGAAAAAAAAGAAAGGGAGAGCCCGTTAGGTTGAAAACACGCGAGGGCGACCTAAGCAAAAGTTAGGGCATAAATAAAATAAAATAAAAAGAAGTCCGTTAGGTCGAAAACCCGCGAGGGCGGCCTAAGCAAAAGTTAGGGCATTAAAAAGAGAGAGGGAGAGATAGAGAGATAGAGAGAGAAGTCCGTTCGGTTGAAAACCCGAAAGGGAGACCTAAGCAAAAAGTCGGACAAAGAAACTGAATCTTAGTCTGAAAACCCGCAAGGGCAGTTTAAGAGATATCTTAATATTCACCACACTGGGGCAATTTTGCTCATGACTTGCTACACTAGGGCGATTTTGTTTGTGACTGGCTACAATGGGGCAAAGAGAATCATTGAAATGTTAATGAAAGGATGTATGTGGAAGCTGAGACCAGGATCTGCGACGTCAAACAGTAGTTGGGAATCAGTTAAGAGGATCAAGGAACCAATACTGGGGCAAATTTTTATGCGGTTTTCTTTCGTTCCATTATCCCTTTTCATACAATTCCCATACACCCCTTTGTATTTCCCCTTTTTCTTTCCAATTTCCTTGTGTGCAATGTAAATTCTCATATTAAGGCAAGGATTTTATTCATCCTTCTCTCCCTATTGTGCTTAAATCATGCTCGCGCATTGAAATCTTGTCTCAATTTAAGTAAATTTAAGTTTAATAGTATGATTGGATAATTCTAATGGTTACTTCAATGAATGGTTTGAACCAAAGAAAGCCCAACATTTCAAAGTCAATAAGGGAGATAACGGTGCACAATGAGGAGAAAAGAAAAGCAATAATGAAAGTCTCCACGAGTTCTAGTCTTGAAGGAAATAATCGCTCTATGTGTCTTCACTGCTTCGAAAAAGAAGCCCCTCTAATCGAGAGACACTGACTCAGAGTTGTTGATAAACAAAGGTTTGATTGGTCGAAGTCTTTTAATGGAGCGTGTGGTTCAATTGTAATCGAGACAAAGGTAAAAGAAAAGTTTTTAAGAGAAAGTAAATTACCATCATTTTATTTCAAGATCTGAGGCCCGCTGCAATTTATTTTTCGAGCTCTGAGGCTCACAGCAAATTTATTTTCGGGATCTGAAGCCCACTGCATTTTATTTTTCGAGATCTGAGGCTCACTACTAATTTTATATTTGGCATCTGAGGCCCACTGCAATTTATTTTTTGAGCTCTGAGGCTCACTGCAAATTTATTTTTGGGATCTGAAATTTATTTTTCGAGCTCTGAGGCTCACTGCAAATTTATTTTCGGGATCTGAGGCCCACTGCATTTTATTTTTCGAGCTCTGAGTCTCACTACTAATTTTATATTTGGGATCTGAGACCCACTGCAATTTATTTTTCGAGCTCTAAGGCTCACTGTAAATTTATTTTTGGGATCTGAGGCCCACTGCATTTTATTTTTCGATCTCTGAGGCTCACTGCATTTTATTTTTGGGATCTGAGGCCCGCTGCATTTTATTTTTCGAGCTCTGAGGCTCACTGCATTTTATTTTTGGGATCTGAGGCCCGCTGCATTTTATTTTTCGATCTCTGAGACTCACTACTAATTTTATATTTGGGATCTGAGGTCCACCGCAATTTATTTTTGGGATCTGAGGCCCGCTGCAAATTAATTTTTCGAGCTTTGAGGCTCACTGCTAATTTTATATTTGGGATTTGAGGCCCACTGTCATTTTTATTTTCCAAGCTCTAAAGCTTAATTTTTTCCAGCCTGTTTCCCATCCCGGCTAAAATGTGAGTTCATTTTCTTTACTAGTTCCTTGCTACTCTCACATGAAAAATCGTTCTTTCTTCATGTATTCTAGTAATGAACAAGTAAAGAGGGGCAACTGTGAACACTCCATTTTAACCGGGTCTCTTAGGCTTCACTAAAAATTTCAAAAAATAATAAAATAAAAAATTGCAAAGAAAATAAAAATAAAAATAAATAAAAATAAAAATTAATTGGGTCAGGCCAGTTAAACCCATTTCATCCTCTTCCAACAAACCCTAGCAACTACTTTATTTTGAATTTGAACCTAGTTTTTTAATCTTGGCAGATTTTTTTTAGGATAAGATCAGAACGAATTCGCATTATAGAATCACAATAGGGGAGGTAAATCCCTTAATTTTAGGCGGACAAGACTCGACAGTTTCGGTTAGATTTCAAACTAGAGATGAAATTTTTAATCTTTAACAGATTTTTAGGATCAAAATCGGAACAATTTGACATTATAAAAATGACAACAAGAACACTGAAAAAGAAAAGGATTTATGAACAGAAAAGAGCAAAAAAAAAGAGAAAGGGATCAGAGAGAAAAATTTCAGGGATAACAGTGAGACCAGGGAGAGCAACAACAACATTTCAAAAAAAATGCCTCTGAAGAAATACTGACTGAGAGTAGAAACCGAGAGAAAAGAAATATAAACTGGTACAGACAGAGAGGCGCCCCTCCTCGGTGACCACCACACACTGCCTCTTTGTCCAACTCAAACCACCACGAGTCATCACGCTCCGCCCAGATCCACGCTCGAACCATCGTCCCACCGCCGATCGCACGTCGCGGCCACTGGAGGAGCTCGTCTCGCTGTCCCATTACTGCCCAGATCCGGTCACGAGCTCACCGCCGCCGTCATCCCGATCCAAGCCGCCGCTCCTCTGCCTCTAACCGTGCACCGCCACGTGACGTAGAGTAGCACCAGACGTCCCACCGCCGCTCAGTCGTTGTCGGTCCGTTCTCCGCCCTCCATCGAACATTATCCAGGAGACCCACCGCCCAAACGCCACCTAGAACCGCTCCTTTCGCGAACCGCCACCTACTGCTCCCTCCTTCTCGTTTTGCTGTTTTGTGCTCAGAAGCAGGGACAAAGGTCTTCTGTTGTTTTTATTTTCCTCCCTCCATAACTCCCAACGTTTCTGCCTTTATTGTGTGTCCATATGCATTGTGTTTACCTTTTGGTCTGTTTCATTATATTTATTATTTCTTGTTCATTTAGTTATGTGGGAGAATTAACCTAATGGATTGCTGGGCTAATGGGTCAATTTGTGGCCCAAGTCAAGTGAGTCTAAATAACCTAAAAGAATTGGGCTGATAAAGTATGTAGGAAACTAGACCTGATTTTAAAATTAAATCTGATTTTTTTATTTTGCATTTTTTTTTTTATTTTATTTTGGGATTGCTTTGTGAAATGTTTCACACTCAATCTTTATATTCAAGATAGCTCTATGGACGCATGTGCCATGTTCTATTTTGATGAGTTTTTCTATATATGAAAATAAATTAAAAGTACATATAATAACAAATAAGTAAAAAAAAACCTTCTTTTTTTTTAAAAATAAAAAAAATAAAAATAAAAATAAAAATCTTTTTTTCCATTAAAAAGATTAATTAAAAAACAACCAATGAAATATTTTCTACAAGAACTACGTGGCTTTGAGTTTCCCATCGAAGCAGGGAATACGTAGGAGTGAGACCAATCATCTCGTCAAGCCAAAATTATTTTTCTCATTATTTTTGTGTTCTTTTGTAATTTTCTTAATGTAGACAATTAATTAATAATTTTTTTTTTTTTGGTTGCTCTATGACAAATGTCACGTTCAATCCCCTAGCTTTGAGGTTGCCCTATGGACTTCCGTGCTATGTTCTACCTCATTTAGGATTTATCAATAAACATAAAGAAACATAAAAAATAAAAATGTTAATAAATTCTTCCTTGTAATTATTTTTGGGTAAAATAAATAATTTAAAAGTTATTGATTTTGCACAATTAATTCAAGGTACCATTCGTAGAATGGGCGTTGTAGGGTGCTTAATACCTTCCTTATTCGTAACCGACTCCCGAACTCGACTTGGTTCCAAAGACTGTTTTTAAAGGTTTTTCAATTTTTTTTCCTAAATTGAATAAAATTGGTGGCGACTCTACTTTTCCTTAAAATTTCTTTTTATCGTCGTCCCTGCCGTAATTTTTGGTTGCGACGGCAAGTAAGCGAAGATGCATGTAGATTAAATTGCACGTCTATCACGTGGCAACATGTGGTGGTGCCACATGACACATGCGGTAACGATATGTGACAACATGTGGTGGTGACACATGGCACAATATGTGATGGTGCCGCATGGGAGGACCGAATGGAATCCAAAAAATAATACGAAAAGTCAGATCCAATCCAAAAATAAGATAAATAACCAAATCAAAATTTTAGTCATTCTTCTCTAACATGTCTTCTTCTCCAATGGGGCTTCTTCCCTAAGTGTTGTAGACAGTCGTGAATGACCTTTCTCCAATCTAGTGATCCGATGGACCATGCGACAGCTGCTAGGCAAAACATGGTGCATTGTGGTGACTTCGATGGACTTCACGGAGGCTGGTTGGCGTGCCGCATGGAAGAGGGCGACTAGGCTGTGGTGGTTGTTTTGGAACGAAATTCAATGAAAAGGGCTTCTTGTGGTTTTTGGGGTGAATTTCAGGTACTTGATAATGGAGAAAACACACTCCCCTCAAGAAGCAAGCACTCGACTGAGTTGAAGAATGGTCATCCATATATCTACAACTCTTGAGGAAGAAGACTTATTGTGGAAGAAGGGCTAAATTTCGATTTGGTCCTTTAACTTATTCTTTGATTCAATTTAATTCTTTATCTTATACTTGAATTCAATTTGGTTTTATCTTATTTTTTGGATTTGATTTGGTCCTACAACATGACACCATCAATCGACTTCATGCGGCACCATCAAAGGCTATCACATGACAAATACGACATCTCAGCTGCACACATCATCACTTAAGTGCCACATATGAGAGAGGTTATCGTCGTCGGTAAGGTGTGTGACGGAAAAGACTTTAGGTAATGTTTGATACTCAAGGGACTAATGTAATCTTGTTAGATCCCTTATGAACAAATACAATTATGAAAAACAAATACCTAAATCCCTTATGAAAAACAAATGCAATTATCATGGAAAAGAAAAGTACAAAGTTTTTAAAATATAACTAATAAACTCTATAACCACTTACAATGAATATATACATACATACTAAAAGTTTGTGTTCCAGTCAAAAATAATTTAAGATAAAAGTTTGTGCAAATATCTTTATAACATGATAATCATAATCATGTATTATAAAGTTTATACTAGAATTTGTCAAATTTTTTTGACTCAACTAGAATTTGTCAATTTGAGGAGCGGAATATTGGAACCAAGCACAAGTGTACTCTTTGTTTCCCTGGTCCCATTAACTCCGAACAACTTCTGGCGTCCCACGTGTTAATGCCCAACCTTCGAAAAAAGAGGATATATTCAGAAAAATATAGAAAAATAAAACAAAAAATAGCACCAAATATTTCGAAATTCGAAGAAGTAAAACGTTGCGTCCTCTTTTCCTCTGCTTTGAGCATTCTGCGAACACACACGCACACACACACACAGCGAGAGACTTGAGCGCGAGCCTCTACCCTCAGAAACAGAAACCCCTCAAATTCGAACTCTTCAAAACCGAACATTCTAGATGGAATCTTCTCCTTTTTGGAGCTGAAAAACCAGAGCTAGGGTTTCGATTTGGTTTACCCAGGTAACACCCCCTTTGTTGCAATTCTTTCTATGCTTTCACTTTCATTCCCTTTCTCCTTCTCGTAGTTACTCTTGAAAATTCCTTTATTCGGGGATTTGCGTTTTTCGTAACGTACCATAAGTTGCTTATTAAATTCATCTACTCTTTTTAACATTTTGTTATTATAGCTATTAAATTTTGACCTATTTTTAGGGTTTTCCCATACCTTCTATCCAAAGTCGAATTTTAGGTTTGGGCAATATTTGTACGCTAATAGCTGCGCATATACTCTTTTTTTTTTTTATAAAAAAATTTGGAATTTGTTAGCTACTATTGTTGAAAATTAAGGATTCGTGTACGGTTTTTTGTATGACTTCTGGTTTCAGACTGGATTTGTTCTTAATCATAATTTGTCCGTGTAATTAATTAATTTAATTATATTTTCTTTTCAGGGTTATTATGGTTTTATTTCTGAACTTGCGATCATGAAATAATATTTATTCAGTGATTGTGATTGGAAAGCTACAACTTTTTTTTTTTTTAGAAAAATAAAAAACTGTGACTTCGTACCAGCCCTCGAGGTGACTGGTAATCTTATTGTTAATAGATTTAGGTTTAGTTATCTTATCACGCATCAAGATTAGGACTTGATTTATCCAATGTCGTTTAATATAGGTAGGTTATAAGTGATAGCTCATAGGTTTACTCAAAAATTTCTCTGAATTGCTCCTCCTTCCTCAACAGATCAGGAAAAACGTTCTAGAATGTGTAATTTCTGGTCTCTAACACCTGATATGCTTTTTCTGCTTCAATATATATATATTGAGAGAGAGAGAGAGAGATTCAAATATTGCTATTAGGTTTATTACACTTTGTCAAGGCTTGCTTCTTGCAACATTCATACTAAGTCACAAGTGTAAATTGGTAATTTTGGATTCTGTTCCAAAGAAAAGAGCTGGGATATAAATTGTTTTTGAGAAAAAGGCAGTTTGACACTTTGACTTAGCATTAGTGGGTTAAAAACAATTGAAAAGTTAAAGTTGAACAACACGGGAATATAGAACTTATGAGCAATATCCCATACAAATGAGAGCTTTAGTTTACAATTACATTGGTAGAGTTTCATGCTGATGGCAATGTATTCAGATCCGACTAAAAGTGTAATGAACTTAGTGTTCCTGACCTTTTTTTAGGCACCTGTGAGGGTCTCCAGAAAATTTTTAAGACTAAAATTGAAATTAAAATTTTCCCTAATTAAATGTTCTATAATGTCATCTCTGACACTAGCCTAATGTATAACACCTATTTTTTTTTTATGATTTAATTAACTAATATGTCTTAAAGATGTTGTTATCTATTAATTTAGAAAGCAATAAGTATGAGTTTGAATTGAACTTAGTTTGCTTGTGAACTTGACTTTAATTTTAAACTGTGGAAGTTATTTTAAATTGTTTAGTATATATTTCCGGGGTTCATCACGACTGATGGCTCCAGAATAAGCTAGTGCCACTGTGCCAGTCAAGTTGGTCCTTAAATGGGATACTATTTTTTTTTTGTTACTTTTGAAAACCAAAATAATCATAGATGGGGCAATCGCTGCAATCCTATGTGGAGTAGCATGGAATTCATTAATAGTTTGTCAGTAGAACCAAGAGATTGCAGTTTTGCCATCATTCTCTTTTGATTTTGTCAATATAGATATGGAACTGCTTTCTCTCCTATTTGTGCTAAATGGCCAGTTTTGATAATTTTCTGTTTGTAATTGTGTACTTGAATTAGGAATAACCACATACTTTTGCTTTGGCTAATCCTAGGTTTGGTAACCATCCAAAGTCCAAACTGCTAATATGTTTTGAAAACTGAACCAATCATTGAATAGGTTGATGTATTGATTCAAGGTTTAACGGTTCAACCATGGCTGTACCGGTGTGTGTGTATGGTATATAAAAGCCCTAAATCCTATGTGTGTATAACAATAATATATGTAGTATGCAGGGATCACTAGTGAAAAAAATATTTCAAAGCAATAGTGGCATTCAACAAAACCAAAACCAAAACCAATAAAGCATGTTTTTTAGAAGTCCCACATTGGAGACCTGCTACAGTACCTACCTATTCAGCAACTATAAAAACCAATAAAAGCGATCTTGCATGGTAACCGTTCCTCAGCTTTCAGCTGATAGCCGAGAGTAACTTGTAGGCCTTGGTTTACGTTTGCCAGAAAAAAATTCTGACTTGAGGGCTGTTTTCTGGTAGGCTATGTTCAATTTTTAAAATAAAAATGGCTTTCAGACGATGTCCTTTCAGCTTTGGTTGAAAGCGCAAAGAAAATGTTTGGACCATATAATCATGTAGACAGTTACTAGGCTGACCGGTTTTGCGAGTCTAAGATCCTTTCCCCAGTTTTTGACTGGGTTTCGATCATGTCAGATTTTATATGTAATTGAATTGGCAAGGTGAGCCATTTCTGGTCTAATCAGCTGAATCAGCCGGTCCGGTCTGGTATTGGATACTGTAGTAAAAAAAATTAACACAGTTCAGTAACTTTTTTTATGATATTTTATTTATTTGTTGACATAAACTTGGAATCTTATTTTTGTGTGCTCTGATTTTTGTTAGAAGTTTTCGAATGACCCTTATGTGTTTGGACTTTGGAAGTATTAAACTTTTAAGAATATTGTCTCCAAGATATACATTTACTTTGCTTATTTTTATTTTTTTATTTTTTGCAGTGCACTTTTGTGAAGTTTTTTTCCTGAAGTCCTACTAAATTTCTTAATGGAAGTAAAAAGTGCTGACTTTTTTAAAAGACATCTTTGATGGTCTGAAAAAGGTTATGTGAAGCAGTATGACTCTTGAAGATTTCTTCACCTTGACTGAGATGAAAGATGGGCTCACAGCTCCTTCTAGAGTGCAGGAGTTGGTCTCTGTAATGCGAAAGGAGCAAGATTGTATTGTTAAGAATGCTGGTGATGCAACGAGGCAGTGGGCTGATGTAGCTAGCACTATTGCTGCTACAGAGAATAAAGATTGTCTGGATCTTTTTATTCAATTAGATGGACTTTGGTTCATCAATAGATGGTTAAATGATGCTCAAAATTTTGGTGCGGATGCAAATGATGGCTTCATTGAAGAGTCCATTACTGCAATGTTACGAGCAGTTGAAAAGCTGCATATAGACAGCAAGAAGTCGATTTCATCAGGAATTCAGGTAACTGTTAGTAACCTTCTTGGCCACCATAGCTCTAGGGTTCAGGATAGAGCAAGAGTATTAGTTGACAGCTGGAAAGGAAGTGGAAATGGTGATGTTGAGTCTCATGATATGGATCCTGTTAGAGCCAACAATGCAAGTGATAAGATAATCAGGGAGGACGACCAGCCATCTGCTGTGAACGAAGCTGGCAATGATGATGATTACCATGCGTCCGGTCTTATTGGAGGTGACAGGTCTCTATTAAGGAGCTCAGATAGTCTGCTACTGGAAAAGGTTGCTAGCATACAGATACAGAGTTCTGACAATGAACTCCAGTCCTCTGTAAGTTTGGATTGTGAAGATATCAAAGAGAGATCAAATCATTTTGCAAGCGCTTCGACTTCTGTTCAAGAAGTTGCTCCCCCAAGTGAAGGTGATACCACATTGGCTGGGACCTGTATCTTTCCCATTCCAAAACAAGGCAGTTTCAAAGGACAACCAGATGATTTACAGTTAAATGACTTAAACAAAAAAGTGAAGCAAGATCAAAGTGTTAGTGGCCCTTCAGAAAAAATAGAAGCACCAGATTCCGCTTTGGCATCTATAAAACCAGAGCCTGGACCTGTTTCCGTTGGTGCTAGTGAAGCAAAAGCACTGGAGTCTGTGAAAGAAGAACCTGCTTTAGAACATAGTGTTGAAAACAATGATGGTGGTGTTTGTCACAGAATAATTGTTTCTGATAGCATGAGAACGCCTGCATCTGATAGAAAGAGTGGGGTGGATGATGTCAGAGCTATAAATTCTAGTAATCCACATCTTTCCAAAGCTTCAGAAAACGATTCTGAATGTTGTTCTAATGCATTGCAAGATTCATCAGTCAGTGGTGGTAACTTGGTAAAGCCTGAGGTGCTAGAGATGTCTTTCCTCAAAACAGAATATGACAGAACAGAAAAGGAAGGCAAGGTCCAAGTTTCCAGTCAAAGCAACAATGCCTCAAATGGTTCTGGTTCTTTTAAATGGGGAAAAGGTTCCAGAAGCCCTCACATTATTGACAAGAATTCTGACATTGGATTTGGGTATGGCATCGATGATGCATTAGAAGTTGCTCGACAAGTTGCTCACGAAGTTGAAAGAGAAATTTCTAGCCCTTGTGACAGAGCAGAAAAGGAAGGCAAAGGCGTTTCTAATCAAGGCAATGATGCCTCAAATGGTTCTGGCTCTTTTAAATGGGTAAAAGCTCCTAGAAGCCCTAATTTTATTGACAAGAGTTCAGATATTGAACTGGAGTATGGTATTGTTGATGCTTTAGAATATGCTCAACAAGTTGCTCAGGAAGTTGAGAGAGAAATCCGCAGCTCGTCTTCAGAGAAAATCTCAGAAGGCAGAATCAGGCAACCGGGCAGCCCAGATTCTGTAGAAAAAAAGGATGAACTCACTCATTCATCCAGGCTAAGCAACTCTGCTGTGGCATGTTTTGACGAGGAGGGGCATACGAGTATTTCGGATGATATTGAGGCTGAGCCAGAATGCATACCTGAATTGGAGTCCTCGCAAGTGACAGAAGCAGCTCGAGATCCAGGGGGTAATTCAGAGAAAAGCCTCTGTACCTTTGATCTCAATGAAGTTGGTTCTGATGATATGGATGTTTCTGTAAATGCTATGTCTACCACACCAATACCTGTTGTCTCTGTTTCAAAGCCTGCACAGACTTCTGGGTTGCCAACGACCCCTTTGCAGTTTGAGGGGACACTTGGATGGAAAGGATCAGCTGCCACCAGTGCCTTTCGCCCAGCATCACCTCGTAAAAATTTTGATAGTGAGAAGAATGTTTCTGTTTGTGGGAGCTCTGATAATTCCAAGCAGAGGCAGGGTTGCCTTGATATTGATCTGAATGTGGCTGAGGGTGAAGAAGGATTGACAAAACGAATTGGTGAATCTTCAGGACTTCCTTCTGTGCAATCATCAGTGGAACTTGGTCCTAAAAGATCAAGCAGGCTCGAATTGGATTTGAACAGTATTGGTGATGAAGGTGATACCCAACCTTCGGATCAGAGGATGGAGGGGAAATTCTTTTCCGGAAGAAATGGCTATTGGAGCCCCTCACCTGCATCGTCGTCATCATCAATGCAGCCTTCAGTTCGAAACATTGATTTGAATGACAGACCATACTTTCACACTGATTTAGTGGACCAAGGGCCCAGTAAATCTTCTATTATTGATGCATATGGACGTTCTAAATCAGATGTTCCTGTGATCTCTATTTTGGGTTCCAAGGTGGAAGTTGGTAGAAGAGAATATGTTCCCCAAACTTTGTCTTTGCCAAATGGCAAGGCTATTGAGCCTGCAGTGGATCTTACAATGTCAGGAGCAGGTGGCATTTTAGGGATGGCCCCCACAGTATCCTACAATCATTCAACTGTTTTTGGGTATAATGGGCTGACACCAACACCCCCTTTGCCCTTTTCGTCAGTCATGTATGGACCAGGTGGCACAATTCCATACATGGTTGACTCAAGAGGAGCTCCAGTTGTGCCTCAAGTTGGGGGATCTTCCTCAACCCTCATGCCATCTTACTCTCAGCCTCCATTTATCATGAGCATGACGGGTACACAACTTGGTTTAAATGGGGTTGGACCTTCACGTCCCAACTTTGATCTAAACTCTGGCTTCATGATTGATGGTGGGAATAGAGACACATTGGCTGCAAGACAATTTTTCTTTCCTGCTCAGGGCAGAGCTATGGAGGAGCATGTGAGAACCATTCCGCAATCCTCAAGTTCTGGGTTTGGTGGTAAAAGAAAGGAACCAGACAGTGACTGGGACACCTATCCATTCTACAAACATCCACAACCTCCATGGAAGTAGCTTTAATTTATGCTTTTACCACCTCTTATATGTTCATAGATACAGCCTACCGAATGATGCTTATATTATACTTGAAATGATCCTGAAGAGTAGGCCAATCCATTGGAACTCAATAAAAGCTGGAGGACGATGGTGAAATATGATTCATGAGATTGATTGGCGAAGGGGGAATTAGTTTTTTCTTGAATTTATTTTTTTCTTTCATGCAGTTTCATAGAAAGTCAGTCAGTACAAGCACAGAAGGCTCGGTACATGTAGCTGTAATTTCTCTTTCATATTTCAAAGAAATTTATAGGCATAGTATCTTGTTTCTCACTGGTAGTGGTATTTGAGTACATGACCATAAATTTAGTTGATTTTAGTGAGTTTTCATTATTATCAAATCAATAACCTGTAAATAGAACGTTTTGTGTTCAAACTCTATCTGCTTACTTAAGATACAGCCTAACTCGATACAAGATGCTTTTGTGTTTTGGTTTCATACTTTCATTCCCGATGACATTGTTAGTTTGTTACTGCAGATTATCAAACCCGTCTGGAGACCCTGGATTGAGGTCCGCCCCCATTCCTCAAATTGTGTGCATTACTGACTCTAACTTAATATGACTTCCCCGCAACCCCATCCCCGCAACCAGCTGTTATTGTCAAACAATGCACATTTTTTTTATAGGTAAATGTTAGTAGTTGTTATGTTTCTCCTTTGACAGGGTTTGAACTTTGAACCTCCTATTCCTCCAACTCCTTATATTCTTAGTTCAAACCACTTGAGGTACCTCGGACGTGAAACAATGCACATGTTACCCATCACGTAATTGCTTTGTACTGATAGTAGCGGTTTAGATTTTAAACTTTTAAGCACTCGTAACTTCGGTGATGTTGATTAGTACTTGGGGTTTCAACAGTTGTCTATATCTGCCTAACTTTAGTGATAAACAGACTAATTATCGTCAGGGAATTGTGATCAGCAACTGTTTTGGCAAGATATAGTTCTCAATTCTGATGGAATCCTATGGTGTCTCTTTGATTTTGATATTTGTTCCGTACGGATTTTCTGTTATGGGTTGGCCCAATAAGCTGATTTTAAATTTTTTATACTTCATTGTTACATTTAAAAAAAGACAGGAGGCTGGACAAAAAATTAACTGAGGAGCTTAGTCTTTATCCAAATAAAATTGCAATATATACTAAAAGAAAGTATTATCAAAGAGAGTAATGATAGGTTGACACTCATTTGGGACACCTGATTAATTATATATAAATATTTGGTTAATTCAGTTCATTATATGGTTAATCGTTTGCAAATATTTGATTAATTCATGATGACTCATTAATCATATAAAAAACTGAATTAACCAGATATTTGTATGTGATTAACCAAATATTAACATGATTATGGTCAATAAGTCCATTAACCATAAATGAACTAATTAACCAAATATTTATACATGATTAACCAGGTGTCCCATTTGGGTGTTCACCTATCATTATTCTATCAAAGACGGTTAATTACAGGCTGAAGCCGGTCAAAAAGGGTACGCAGAGCCATACTTTCAGTGATTGGATATATTTTTAATGGTTAAATTATACTTTTGGTCCCTTATCGTTATTTTATATTTCAATTTGATCCCTTTTTTATTTTTTTATTTCAAAATAGTTTCTTATTTTTCAAAGTTATATCAATATGGTCCCTCTTTTATTATTTGTTCCAAAATGGTGCATCATTTTGCAAAAGTTAAACCGTTGTGGTCATTTCCTTGGTTCCAAAATGGTCCCTCTTTTATTTGTTTTTTGTTTCAAAATGGTCCATTGTTTTGTAAAAGTTATATCAATTTGGTCATTTTCGTACCACATTTTAAAAGAAAAGGACTAAATTGAAACCTAAAATAAAGACTGTTGGAATCAAAGTGGTTATAATTAATAATCTCTGGAAATTTTGATGTTAACAAAAAGATTAAATTTGTATGACAAAGTTAAAGTTATGGACTAACTCGTCTATTCAAGTGTGCATGACTGTTTTTATATCGCTAGACGAGGGTACAAGTTTACAGCTCTTTAAATAAGTCCAAAAGCATCGCTGATCCAAACTAAGTTTGCTAGACGAGCCACTAACCTAACCTGGTAAATAACTAGTCCAATACAAGATCGTTAGACGAGCCGTTAATCTATCCGGTTGATATAACAAGTCCAGTACATAGCAAGTCCAAAGGCTTGTAGTCCACCCGATAATAGATTAGACGATCTGATAAGTAGTCCACCTGTTAAAAGACAGACGATCCATCAAATAGACTACCCGGTGAAAGCTAAATAAGTTAACACTAGACTACCCGGTAGAACAACTAGACGATCTATTAGTAGACTACCTAATTGCTTTAGTTCAAGGTTTAAAATGCACGTCCAAAGACGTACTGCTTCAGAACCCATCTAGTCAGTACTTTTATTTCAAATGATTACTTATTTAATTCATTTGCTTCTATGTCTTTACCTTGGTTATTTTAAATTGTTTATACTTTATTCCTTGGTAAAAGAAACATGGTACCATCGATTACACAAATACCTTTGTACTCCGACACAAGTTACTTCAAAGTTGACTCGGTATAAAGAATGAAAGACAAAAGGTAACTTCCGGGTACAACAGAGAAGTGACAGCATCACTTTGAGCATTTCTAATAACCAAGAGCCATTTTCTGAAGTTCACATACCAAGTTATCAGACTCAACGAATCCTAACATTAAATGTTATCTCTAAACGGATACTTCTTGAAGACCGTTGAAGAAACAAGAACTGAAGCTGCACTTCATCTATAAATACTGGACGACCCTAGTGAAGAACCAGTTACATAATATCGACCAAGTTCTAAATATTTGAAAGTGCGAAAACTCTGTCAAAATCTTCTCTTGATTATATTCATTGTAATCTCTGATTTAAAACCTTCATGTTCTCACACATAGTGAGTTCTTGGATCCAAAACCTTTTATCTCTTTAGTTAGAAAGGGCCTGAAGAGGCTTGACTGTAAAAGAATACTTGAGTGCCTCGAGAGGTGTTGAATACTTGAGTGTTTGTAAGCCTGAAGAGGCAAGTTCAAAGAATACTTATAAGCTATTGAATTATAGTGGAGAAAACCTTCAAGTGGAAGGGACTGTACGTAGTTATTGGTTGGAAGAGAGTGAATTAAGATAAAATCATATGTTGTGAATCTCTTATCCCTTATCTCCTTTAAGTTTTATTTTATACTAACTTCGGGGATTTGGCATTGAGTTTAACTCTTTTGAAAAATGCTTTTATCGTGTTAATTTATTTCCTTGCTTGCTTGTAAAAGTGGTTTCAAAAGTATTTTGAAAAATCTGATAAGAAACATAATTCAACCCCCATTCTTGTGTTTCCCCGTGTCAACTTCAAAGATAAGGGAACAAATCGGAACAAAAAATAAAAGGATCAAAATGAAACCTAAAATAAATATAAGAGATTAAAAATATAATTTAGCCTAAAATAAATCTAAGGCCAATATTTCACTCTCAAAAAAACAATTGTAAGGATAATATAGGTAACCTAGAAAAGTCAAATGCCCAATTCCATCCCTCTTCGGACCCCTATTCCATCGTCCACTCTTAGGGTATGTTTGGATTGATGGAAGGGGGTGGAATGGAGGGGGATGGGATGGAATGGAATGGTGTTCCATTGTTTGGATTGTGTAAAAGAGGTTGGAATGGAATGGAGCTCAATGGAACCCATTCCATCTTATTCCATCACTTATACTTATTTTTCTTCCCCTCCAATTTGGGCGGAATAGGATGGAATGGAAGATTAGATGCTTTATAAAGTTATTAATTTACTGTCTTATCCTTACCCAATATATTTTTCTGACCTCTTCACTTCTTCTTCCATTTTACCACTGCTTTCTCCTTATGTGTATACTTCAGCTTCTTCCATCGTTAAACCTGGATGTTGTAACATATTGAAGATCTTGTTTAAGTCTAGAAAGTTGTTCTGCAGCCTCAGAAGCTTGGGCCTGAGCAGACGAAGCACGATGCAGTTTCTCGAGACGTCTAATCCTTCTTTCTATTTTCCTCCTCTCTAGTTTAATTAGGAAAACACATATCTATGAAGAAATTATACAACATAAAATTGTACTTAACAAATTAATCATAATTTTGGATTATACCGAAGAACTTAATCTTTCTATCACGCAAGAATATCTTGCGCTCAGCAGCAAGACGAGAAGTTATAACTCATTGTTAAAGGAAGGGTATTATTGGAATAAAAAAGTTATAACTCATTCTATTTCGTCCACCTTCCAAACAATGGAGTGACAACTTTGTTCCATTCCATCATAAAATATCCAAACAATGGAACGAAACTTTTATTCCATTCTGTTCCATTCCACTCCATTTCATTATAGTCCATTCCACTACATTCCATTACTTTCCATCAATCCAAACATAGCCTTAGCGGAAAACGCAACACCACCACAGATTAGTTCTTTTGTGTGGAACACTACTCGCAATATTAAGTCATAGTAAGAGTTCATTTGTTTTAAATTTCGATAGAATTGATACTAAATATATTTTTTAAAAAATAAGTTTAAAATAATTGATTTGTATTTAGTACTAATATTTTAAAAGTGAATTTAAAAAATTGATTTTATTTGGATAATAAATTACAAGCATTTTTGAGGTATATATATATAAAAAAATTATGTATGTCACACCTGGAATAAATTCTACCCAACAGAAAATGTAGAAGTTCTTACTTCTCTTACAACCATTTTTATTCACCCCAAAATTAATTTTATTGAACGTACTTTTGAAAATAATCAGGCCTAGTCGTTATTTTCAAAATGTCAATTTTGTTTGATTTTCGATTTTTTTTATCGATTTTCGATTTAATTTTGGATTGATATGGATATGAACAACTCTCTCCCTCTTAAATATCCTATTTGGGGATACATAAATAATATAGATAAGAAAATAAAAAATAAAACTAAGGGGGTGTATTGGATTGAGATTTTACAAGATTGTTTTGGCTGAAAAAAGTCTTGTGGATTTTACAGGAATGTAATGATTTATAAGATTTTAAAAGACTTTTTTTTAAAGACTTATAATCAAGATTCTCATGTATGGATTTTAAAGGATTTATATCATAAGACTTTATAAGATTTGAATGGATTATATGGATTTGAAAGATTTGAAAGGAACGTATCAATTTTTATAGTTAATTATTGTGAGTTTGAACAATATGTTCAAAATTATTGTCTATATTAACGGGTGATATTGTTTTTTTTTTAATTTTTTTATTTAAAAAAAACCTTATTTTTTCCCTTAATGCATCGTCATCATTACAATCTTTATCTTGCTTGTTTGAATTTCTGGGTTTATGAGATTCTAAATGACTAATTTCAATGTTTGATTTTTTTAAAAAAGGAATAATCAAAATTAGGAGAAACCTCAAACCTTATCAGTTTGCTATGCTGGATTGTTTAATCAGAATCGGAATATTCAGCACTTTTTTTTCCTTCATAAACGAGTGAAAAATCTCAATTTTTATTTTTATTTTTCTTAAATCAGTATTTGAAAGGGGACGATGTCAATCTCAAAGCTCTTAATCCCACTCCTACTGCTGCGAAAACGGTCCCGGAGATTGTGAAAGTGAACAAGGAAACACCTGTTCAATCCGAGAAAGGAAATTCAAGAGAGAAGAAGCATGACAGGTAAGAGAGGTGAAGCAAATGTGAAGCGAGGAGATGTAGCGTGAATTAACCGTAATCACTGAAAAAGAAATCCTCCCAGTACCGTGTTGTCTTGTATTTCAGAGCAAGATACCACATCAAAAAAAAAAAAAAAAAGTCTGGAATGGTCGAGGGAGAAGGAATTAATGAATAAAAAAGTTTGATAGGTTTGGTTGGGATTTGGGATGGTTTGATATTTATATATCTCACTAAAAAATCTCACAAAATCTTATATAAAACAATTCATCGAAATCAGTAAATTTTTGAATACCATAAAAAGTTTTGATAGAATACCATTGAATTTGGAATCCTTAAAAAAGAAATCCTAATATTCTTGATTGAATATCACAAAATTTATTCATATTAGATAAAAATCTTGATGAAATATCACACGAATTTTTTATTATAAAAAAATCAATTAAAATTCATTGAAATCGTAATCCAATACAGCTCCATGATACTAATAATACAGTTAACAAGATTTTGATTCGTTGAATTTTCAGTATATTCAAAAAGTTATTTTCTTATTATATTATTTTTTTGGTAAATTTAGAAAAATGCGACCCCCCCCCAATAAAAATTACAAATGTGACAAGAAAAAACAATAGATTCGTACAATTATTACCTAACCCATCACAAATTCCGACAAGAAAAACCAATAGATTTGTACAATTTTTTATAGTTAATGCATGTATATTCTATATCCTATGTGCAGCAGTTCTTCACTAACTGACACATCACCATATTTGCCAGCTGCCCCTAATGGACATGATCACTGTTGGTCTGTTGCCATTTAGTATTTATCAAATAACATAACATTAGTCAAACACCAAAAAAGTTATATTATATAAATTTCGTTAGTTAACAACTAATGTATATTATTTTCAATATATTTATGTTTAATCTGTTATATCACTCTAACGGGAGGTAAGATTATTACGTGCACCTTATGAATGTGCACCAAACATGGTGAAACCTTATCGGAATGGGCATCGTTAGTCAAGAGTCAAGACCGATTCAACACCTAACTAATTAGTAAAATCAAAAGGCACCAAGACCTCGTGCTAGCTGGTGGGTCCAAATCAAATACGTTGAGTAAAGACCAGTCACAGGTATATACTGTAAAATAATAATTCTAATAATCATTTGGATTTTTTTTTAAATATCATTGTTATTTTTTTTATTTACATTAATACCACCCATTTTAGATTATATATCAAATTACCATGATTTTGAAAACACATTGAGAAGTCGTTTTGGGCTAACACGACTTCTCATCATGATTTCTTTTTTTTATGTAAAAATTTTAGGTGAGAAGTCGTTTTGGGCTAAAACAACTTCTCAATATAGTTTTTTTTGTTATAATTAATATTTAGTTTTAAATAAATAATTTTGCAGTTAATTTATTAATAACTAATTCAAACAATTTCATAACTAATCGAATTAATTAATAAGAATTGACTAATTGCAATGTTGGTAATGTATCAAATATCTTTTTCTCTAATTGCAATGTTGTTATAAAAAAAAGAATTAAAAAAGGATTCATCAAGAAGCCTAAATCCTAATAGTCCTATATAAATAACAACAAAAAAAAATTACTCAAAATTTGGAGCATAATAACAATTAAGGGTTTAGCTTAATAAGAGTGTATTCACTATTTAAGACAATGCACACAGTAGCCTGATTGTTAAGTGATCATTGTAATCGTTTTGAGGAAACAAACAAATTTATAACCTTATCAATATCAACCTCTTCTCTATATCTTCTTCCTATAAAATCTCTCTAGATATTTTTTATCTTTTTTTATTACAAACCTCTCCAGAATTTGACCATTGAGATATCTCTCTCTTTATGCTTTCACGTCTGTGAGGAAAAGAAGCAGCAAAAGCAAAAGCAGAAAACGAGGGCTAAACCTCCCAGCTTGGATGAGCGGAACCTCACTACGCCTTGACTGTTGTTCATTCCGTGACAGATTGATACCCGGCAGATCTTCTTCAAGGCTTATCTTCTCCAAAGCCTCCAAGGAAAGTTCCCCACAAGGCAAGTTCTGTTTTTTCTTCTTGCTTTTTCACCTTGCAATACGAAGTATGTATTTTATTGTTTGTTTCATGATCATGAAGGATTGAGCTGAATTTCAGCCGAGACAGTGAAAAACATGATCAGCACAGTCCACGCAGTACCCGGCGACCTACACAATGTGGGACTGGAGGGCATTTAGGTCATTAATTTATTATAACCTAATTAATTATGAAATTATTTTAATTAGTTATTAATTAAATAATTTAACCATTTTTAGCTAAGATTATACCTTAAATTATATTATTCAAACTATTAATTTAATACAAAAAAAGTTTTAAAATTATTATTCCAACTTATTAACCATTTTTAATTAATTTAATTAGTTATTAATTAAATTAACAACATAATTAATTAATTAAAACGAAAAAAAAGCCTATGTTGAGAAGCCGTTTTAGCCCAAAACGACTTCTCACCTAAAAATTAAAAAAAGAAAAAAAGAAATCATGTTGAAAAGTCGTGTTAGCCCAAAACGACTTCTCAATATATTTTTAAAACCATGGTAGTTTGATATATAATCTAAAAAGGGCGTATTGATGTAAATAAAAAAATAACAATGATATTTTAAAAAAAATTCCATAATCATTTACATTTTTATTCAATATAATTTTTTTATCTCTATAATCTTTTTTTAAAAAAAAGGAATCTCTATAATCTTTTATTACTTCATTATTGTTTTTTATTTTTTACATACTTATATTCTAATTTTATGAGATAAATAATGTGAAATATGTGCCATTTTAGAGATATGCCAAAAAATATATGCCATATTTTTTTATAACGTGGGATGCTGATACTTTCTTACCATATTTCAAGCCCTAAACCTTGGTCCCGAGAGGTAAATGTATTAAAATGGGATAAATTTTAACGAACGGCGCTGTTACAATTCTGAAGATTTTGTAATTTGAGAATTTAATTTCTATGTATTTTTATTGTAAAGATTTTTATACTGATAATCAATAAGAAATCACGAAATTAATGATTTTTAAGATGTTTAGGATAAAGTTAAAGATTTATAATGATTTGTCAATTTCTAATTAGTTGACAGTGTTAAAAAACTTTCCACAATCAGTATATACCAATTAAATCATAAACTTTAATCCATTTGTATATATATATAAAAAACTTTAATCCATTTATAAATAGATGCTTTCAACAAATTTTTCTTTCCAATTAATCTTTAAACTATCATTATTAGTAAAATCAATACTTCAACTAATCTTTTTTTCTGATTAGTCCTTAAACTATTGATAAAATCAATCTTTCAACTAATAAGTATCAAAACTTTAGTCTTATTTCTTTAAAAATAAAAATTTAAAGATACAATCAAATGACTAGACTTAAACAAAAAATAATGATTAAATTTATTCATTGTTGTTGACCTAACTAAAAATTAACAAAAGAATTAATTTTACTAATAACAGGAGTTTGATGATTAATTGAGACAAAAAAATAATTAAAAGATTAATTTTATTAATAATAGAAGTTGAAGGAACAACCAGGGAAAAAAATAGTTGAAAATAGGGGTGTTCGCGGATTGGATTGGATCGATTTTGAGCAAAAAAATATCCGATCCAATGATAAAAACAACATACGGTTTGGATTGGATCGGTTTGCTTCCTTCAAAAAATTTGATCCGATTCGATCCAATCAAATGCGGTTTGGATTGGATTGGATAGTTCGGTTTTTATCGATACATATTTACATAATTATTTACATCAAAGAACGTCCAATATTTCGGTTCGATTTGGATTTGATTGAGTATTTAAAGAGTCATATGAATGTTACTTATTTAAAATAAAAATTAATTTTAAAATATTATATTGACAATTTCTAATAAGTGTTTTAACGGGATATACATGAATTGATATGCACTCTCATATGTAAAGATATTTTACACTATCAACTAATTATAAATTGTTAAATCATTATAAATGTTTGATTATTGTCCTAGATATATTAAAAGTTACTCATAACATAATTTATAATTGATTAACAGTATAAAAGTTTTTACACTAACATTACATTTACATACCAATTAAACTCTCTAATATAAGGAATAGTTGATAACTTATAAAAATATAAAGAGTAATAATTACTTTTATAATATAAAGATCAAATTATTTTTATTGAACTAAATAATTTCGATTTGATTTGGATCGGTTTTACATATATGATCCGAAATCCGAACCAATCCAATGAAAAATTTTGGTTTTTTTCGGTTTTCGATTTTTTCGATTATTTCGATTGTCGGTTTTTCGATTCGGTTAATACGGTTGACATTAGATTGGATCGGTTGATGAACACCCCTAGTTGAAAATACTTATTTATAAATGAGCTAAAATTTAAGGAGTGTGTTCACATTTTTTCCCAAAAATAAAATCACTAATGAAATTCAGCAGCTGTAGAAGCCCGTCTACTCCGAAAAGATTTTTTTAATTTTTTTCAATAAACACTGTAGTAAAACTCTTTTTTTTTACCTTAAAAGAAAACTCATTTTTTTAATGATTATTTTTATTTTGGTACCCATGTGATAGGTGCAAAGCATACGATGTCGTAGGCAGTAATTAATCTCTGTCAAAAGAGCTGAAGGCACATAAGATGAGTAGTCTCCTCACAAACAGGTATTTTACATCACAAGAGTCAGTATTAGAAGTCTTTGACCACTTGGTTAAGGAGCTCAAACCCTTACCACCCGGACCAACCTAAGTTGGTTTTTTAATCATTATTTTATTTTTATAAAGACAAGCATCATTGCCAAAGTAACAAGAATACTCTCAATTATATCTTACACCCATGATCTCTATGTACTTTGAAGTTTGAATTACTCTTTTTTTTTTAATGAAAACTTTGAAATACTCTTCTCAGCTACCTGACAGTGCAAATAACATTTATTTCCATACATCAGTCTGCCTAGTGCCTTCTACCAACCTGAACCAATACCCTACTTCGCTCCATCTCATCAAAACAAATATCTGCTACTCCTAACTCACAAATATCAGTATCAGTAACAAACAAATATCCACCTCTACATCCATCTACAATCCAGTAAAACCAAGGCCTGGAAATTCGAAGAATCAAACAGAAACCAATGTAGCCAGCCCTTTCAATTTTCATTTATTCATAAAAATAACAAATACATTATTTATTCACATAAATCCTCTCCCCAAGGCTCAAGCTATAACTAATCAACATGTATTACAAGGTATAATATGTATATACATAACTATTTATATCATATATATCACTCTCAAAAGTCTCAACCAAAACAGCAAATTAACATCTCATTCTCCTTCCCAAGTGGGTAAAATAAAAGTAAAACCGTAAAAAGTTAAAAAAAACATGAACCTAACTACAAAAACACCGACAACCCAACATAAATCAAACGAAAAAAAAATCTTGTATACCTTGCAAGTAGAGGGTAAGTGAAAAAAAGAAATTAACCACACCTTTCTTCTTCTTCGTCTTCTTGTTTTGTTTACAAAGCATAAGGAAGATGCTGGGGGAGTCTGAAACGGACCTGAGAAGCCGGCGAGCGCACCGCCACGCCGTGCCAGCAGATACCGCCTTTACAAATCTCATGGTGGTGGTGGTGGTGGTCGCCGGCGAATGCATACGTGGCTTTGCGAGAGACATCCCACGTCAGCGTCGCAACGAGGATAAAAGCGACCAAAGCGGTGGATAGAATGAGGACGAATCCACCGCCAAAACTGCGACCCCACACAAGACCATAGGCCTTAATACACGCAATCAGTGCCACGTAGATCGTCGTAAGGTTGCTCAACACTGCATCAGAAACAGCCATAGAAAGAAGAGAGTGAAGGAAGAAAAGGGATCTGAATGGATGATGAGGATGATGATGAAGAATGAATGAATGAATGGGTAAGAAGGGGATTTTATTTTAATGCCTCGTATTGGGAATGAATGAATTGTTCAGGGTTTTTATTATTTTTTATGAAATTACCAAAAGGGGTCGCTTTACGTCTTTACCCTTTACCTTTCCCACCTACATCGCATCGTCCTTATCTTCGAAAACAAGGGGAAGGGAACCAATTAATTAAGGACTTGTTGGTGGGATGAAACGAGGACGCACCCAACGAACCCATTTTTGTAACTCCACGTGTCTATCGGATTATGACGTGGCTCCTCCCCAATTTACCCTCAATTCTGTGTGCTACCAAATTCCTATCATGCATTTGGCCATTCGAGGGTTCCGAAAATATCTTCCTTCTTTTTTAACCACGAAAAATATACCCTATTTAATGGAGATATTATACATTAATGTAAGATATAGCGTATCTTCGAATTATATGAATTTTTCTTATTGATACGAGAAAAGTAAGTGTTTAGATAATAGTTACTCTTCCCATCTTTATTATAAGAAATAAAACTCTAAAATATATAGATAAAAAAAATATGCTAAAATAAGTTAATTATAATTAATATTTATATAAATTTACAAAAATATCTCTTCTAATCCTAATTAATATTCCCCTTGTATAGAAAGTTGACATTCTTTCATAAATATAAATCCTATAATAAATAAGGGTAAAGTTGGAAATTAGCATTTAATATGTGTCAAAATTGATGCATGTTTCTTATATTTTAGACCCAAAAAAAATACTCATTTGTTTCTTATAATAAGGACCGGAGAGAGTAATATTAAGAGTTTAATTTACATGCACTGTCAGTGTAAAGATTTTTATACTGACAACCAATTAGAAATCACGGAATTGATGACTTTTAAGATGATTATGATAAAAATAAAACATTTACAATAGTATATCAATTTCTGATTGGTTGACAGTGTAAAAAAACTTTACACTGTTAGTATATATCAATTAAATCCTAATATTAAAGATATAACAAAATTACTTGAAACCAGATGTTAAAATTAGAGAAATAATATTTGTACACAAAATTGGAACACCATAAGGTTTCCACTTTGTTTTTTGAGTGTATTTTTGAGAAGCGTGTATACAAAGAAGATAAAAAATAAGTGAGAGATGGAGATAAACATATAAGGTATCATATATGGTATCCAAAATTTGTGCATAACTCTAAAATTAAAAGGAAAATGTACTTGTTTGATTTGTTTTACTTTCCTGTTTTTATTACAAAAAAATTGTCACATTATTTTTCATTTTGTTTCTTGTTTTCAGAAATTTGTACAGACAATGTGACAGTTTTGTAATTATTTTTTAAAACAAGAAATGAAAACTAGAGACTGGAAACAAAGCAAGCAGGTCATAACATTTTTGGTCTCTGTTGTTCACGCTCAAGCGTGCCAGCACCCCACGCTCTAGCGTGGGCACGCTCTAGCATGGCCGCGTGGGGTCTCTCCATGCTAGAGCATGAAACCCCGATCCTCCACATGTCCTTGCAATTGATATGTGTACACCATGTATCGGAGACCACAAAACGCTCAAGCGTCCAAAGAGCCAATGTCCCAGCATTCTCACGCTTAAACGTTGGGTCACTCCACGTTCAACAGTGGTCCTGACATTCGGTACGAGTCTTTCGTGTGTTATGGTATGTTTTGGGTTACTTTGAAGCCCGATTGACCTCAAATTTGAAACATAAGCTCATTAACACCTAGGGAACAAGATTAAGCCTTAAAACATGCACAATCCCTTCATCAGACATAAATCGAGAAAATGGGACCTTACATGATCTGGGTCGTGTCGAAGATTCACCTAGAATTTACTCTAGAATTTACTCTAAGATGGGTTTTGAAGGCGTGGACCAAAATGGGGTATCATTTTTTCATTTGCTCATGGGTTCAGTAACCAGAGATAGTTGGACAAAGGCAAGGAGCTTGAAGGCATCGTTTTGAAGATGGGTTCAGTGGAATGAAACGATTTTGTTGCTAATGCTTTGGTGGATTTTTACTCTTTTACTCGGACAACTATTGTTCAATAGAACATTGCTGAGTAAGATCCTAGGCATTACCTTAAAGATTTAGCAGCAAAAACAGCACAAATAAAGAGACACGGGTCACAGGTGCCAGCTATGGTGGCTTAAAAGTCAATTTTCATGCACCAAACTAAAATAGAAAAACAAGTTTCAGCTCTCACCTTATGCTTACAACTTTTTTGAAGTCAACTTCAAGTGTTCTCTTATGTACTTGTGAAAATCAAAATCAGGTTTGTTTGAGCAGTGTTCATGGAGAAGGTTACAATTACTATTATTTATTTTATTTCCACATGATGGGATTAACACTCGATTAGATTAACTGTAAATAACATGACCGAATCTTAACCTTGATAAATCCATGTCGCAATGTAATATAGTCAGATTCAGTAGCAGAACCATACAAATGGTTGAATAATGATATATGCTAATACATACCCAAATTCAAGGGTGATTACATCATAATAGAGGTCACCTTATACCTAGTATAATATTTCATTTTTGTGGCAAGTTTGTGTCGCATTTACAACATATCTTAATTTAATGCTACAAGAGTTGAATGCTTATATGAAAACACTTTCAGTACCTATGTAGAATTGGTCAGTCTACTTGTATGCATTCTGCAAAAGGATTTCTCTACTCGACAACTATACCCAGTTGGCACTTTCCCAGTTGGTAAAATGTTGGAAGCATGATATTGCTAATCAAAGAAAATTAAAAAGGGAAACCTCATATCCCCTTCTTATCTTTGTATGCTTATTCATATATAATCATAATAAGCGTGTATATTCTGTCTTAGATCTCGTGTCATTTTAATTAGTATGCTAAAAATTGAGTATAAAGATCAAAGATGAAAGTTTGCTATGGAAAAAAGACATGGCCCATTTTTCTTTATGTTTTGTGATAGGGTTCTTTACGGCCTTTCAGGGGCGGACGCACGTTTGAGTGAGGGTGTGCACATGCACCCCTCATTTAATATATGTAAATATAAATATATATATATATATATATATATATATATATATATATATATATATATAACTATCTTATATCCATTTTTTTGTCCCCCGATTCTTAAAATTTTTGCATCCATGCCTATTCCTCTTTCAGCCATCTCTCAAACAGCATGGCACTGTGGTCATAGGTGGATCTGTGCCCACCTGTACCCCTCCACGATCTGGTCTGTGTTCTCTGTCCACCACCCTTTTGTCCAGTGATAGTGGTGAAGAGAAAGCTGAAGAACAAGTCAAAAGTGGTATAGAATAAATGTTTGGCAGAGTGTTGAATTCACTGTGAAGAAGTGTGGCATGGAAAACCAGAGAAAAGACGAAGATGAGAAAGAGAGAATGGGAGAAATTGATTTCTCATTTCCTGAAAGAATGCCTTTGTACATTATGCTACTTCTAACATTTATACAAGATTAACTTAGCCAATATCAACTAACTGAAGCTCATCAACTAACTAACCGAACTAACATATGTTTAACTAACCAATATAACCAACTAGCTAACTGAACTAACTAACTGATTTTCAACTAACCAGATAAATAGAAAAACTAACTACTTTAACATCCCCCTCAAGCTGGAATGTGTATATCAAACATTCCTAGCTTGGAAATGAGGTTCTGAAATGGTCCAGGAGGTAGAGACTTTGTAAGGATGTCAGCCACTTGAGATGTAGATGAAACAGGTAAAAGGTACAGGGTGCTCGATTGAACTTTGTCTCTAACCACATGACAATCCATTTCAATGTGCTTCGTTCGCTCGTGAAAAACTGTATTAGCCGCAATGTGAAGGGCCGATCGGTTATCACAGTAAATGATGGCTGGTTGATCATGAGGAATATGAAGATCTTTCAACAAGTATAAGATCCATTGTGCTTCACATGAGGCTTGAGCTAAAGCCCTGTACTCGACTTCAGAAGATGACCGAGATACTGTAGATTGTTTCTTACTTTTCCACGAAATCAAGGAAAAACCAAGGTAGAAACAATATCCTGTAATGGAGCGACGAGTATCTTGGCAAGCTCCCCAATCCGAATCACTATATCCCTTTAAATGTGCATCACTGTTGGCAGAGAAGAATAGGCCTTTTCCTGATGCTCCTTTGATGTACTTTAGCACTCGAAGAGCTGCTTGGTAGTGTGAAGAAGTAGGGGATTGTAGAAATTGACTGAGAGAGCTCACTGCAAATGATATGTCTGGGCGTGTATGAGTGAGATATAACAATCGGCCAACTAGTCTTCTATATATGCTTGGATCTTTCATTGGTTCACCAGAAGAACTATGGAGATTGCTTTTGTATTCCATGGGCGTAACAGAAGGTTTAGAAGCAAGTAGCCCTGTGTCTTGTAGGAGATCTAAAGCATATTTCCTTTGGTAAATGCTAAGACCTTTTGAGGATCGAGCTACTTCAAAACCAAGAAAGAACCGCAATTGACCTAAGTCCTTTATGTTGAATCTGTCATCCAACAACTGTTTCAGAAATGTAACCTCAGAATCATCATTTCCAGTGAGGACTAAGTCGTCCACATAGACTAGGATGGCTATGAAATGCTTGTCTTTGGTTTTCACAAACAAAGAGTAATCTGCCCGAGATTGTGAATAACCAGAGTCTAGGAGGACTTGAGTAAGCTTGGCATTCCACTGCCTACTGGCTTGCTTAAGGCCGTAAAGGGATCTTTCCAATTTTCAAACCAAGTCAGGGCTAGAAAGTAAGAGGCTGGGTGGGGGCTGCATATAAACTTCTTCTTGTAGGTCTCCATGCAAAAAGGCAGTGTTAACATCCAATTGCTGCAATGGCCAATTGAATTGTGCTGCTAGTGCCAAAATGACCCTAACTGTGGTCATTTTTACTACTGGACTGAAGGTTTCCAAGTAGTCAATTCCACACGTTTGAGTATAACCCTTTGCTACCAAACGAGCCTTATGTCTATCAATAGAACCATCGGCCTTATATTTTAATTTGAATACCCATTTGCATCCTATGGTGTGCTTGCCAGGAGGTAAGGAAGTGAGAGTCCAAGTTCTGTTCTTTTCCAAAGCTAAAAATTCAACATTAATAGCATTTCTCCAATTCTCATCAAGTACAACATGTGAATAAGAAGAAGGTTCAGCAGAAGAGGTAATTGAAAGAGAAAAATGTCTATATGATTCAGAAAGATTGTGATAGGGAAGGTATGAAGAGATTGGATACTTAACCTTGGATGATGTAGTGTTAGCTGCAGAGAGTATTAGATTGCAGTGGTAGTCCTGCAAGTATGTTGGTTGCCTTCTGATCCTTGATGATTGTCTAATAGCAGCATGTGGGGGTGGCATATCAGTTATGGTAGTTTGAGGTGGATTTTCAGGTGGGGCTTGTGGTGAATTTGATGGACTAGGTGCAGATTCCTGCTAGTCTGGTTCATGCAGTGGCAGCAGAGGTGTGGTAGCCGAGAAATCAAAGAAAGGATCATAACTTGTTCCTGGGCAAGAGTTGGATAAAGAGGTGGTAGGTGCAGGGATAATAGGATTAGGTTCAAATGGTTTGATGTAAGGGAAATGATCCTCATAAAAGCACACATTCCTTGAGACAAAAGTTTCTCTGTTCTTCAAGTCAAATAAAACATACCCTTTTGTTCCAGTTTTGAAACCAGGGAAAATGCATTTTCTTGCCCTAGGATCTAATTTCTTTCTATGTGCAGTGAGTGTATTAGCATAGCATAGGCAACCAAATATCTTGAAATTGGAAATATCAGGAAGTTGGTTGTATAATGCTAAATAGGGTGAGTGATTTGAAAGAAATACAGATGGTTGTTTATTGATTAAGAGCATTGCATGACTGAGTACAAAATTCCAGAAAAATTTAGGCAATTGTGCTTGAAAGAGTAGAGCCCGACTAATGGCTAAAAGATGTTGGTGTTTTCGTTCCACAATGCCATTTTGTTGTGGTGTTTCCACACAAGAGGTTTGATGTAAAATTCCTTTTGAATTGTAAAAGTCAGTGAGTAAGAATTCCTTTCCATTATCTGACCTAATGCATTTCATTTTGCTGTCAAACTGTGTTTCAATCATTTGAACAAAGTTCTTGATGAGTGAAGACACCTCAGCTTTGTGCTTCATCAAAAAAATCCAAGTATATCTAGTTTTGTCATCAACTACAGTTAGAAAGTATTTATGTCCAAAAATAGATGGAGTGGAGATAGGTCCCCAAATGTCTACATGTATGATCTCAAAAGCTTTATTGGATTGTGTCAAACTATTACAAAAGGGTAAACGTTTTTGTTTTGCAATATGACAAGTATCACAAGGTTCATGTGGATCATTACAAGTAATAAAGGGATAATATTTCTGTAGACAAACAAGTTTCTTGAAAGAAAGGTGACCTGATCTCCTATGCCACAGGCTCCCATTGCTATTGGCAATGACATTTATTGATCTAGACTCAACAATCAACATACTTGAAGGATGAACTGCATACAATCTTGCTCTTTTTTCAGTTGCACCAATCATCCTCGAGGTGGTTGTTTCCTGAATGTGACAGCCATCATCAGTAAAAGTCAGTGAGCAGTTTAAAGACAAGCAAAGTTTTGAAACAGAAATGAGATTGAACTCAAAAATTGGAATGTATAGGACATCACTCAAATAAAAGGAATCAGAGAAAAAAATGGTTCCTGCAATATTGGTTGTCACATGACTACCATTTGGTAAATTTACTCGAATAGGATTAACATTCCTGTAACTTTGGAAATGGCTAAGTGTATGACACACATGGTCAGTTGCTCCAGTGTCCAACAACCAAAAATTTGGTTTAGGACCACTGGACAAATGACAGACGATACCTGAGGATATGCCAGAGGTATTAGGATGAGTGGTGGTTATGTGGTTGGTGCTGTGACCTTGATGAGGAGTTTGGAGCATTGCTAAGATTGCCTTATGCTTCTCTGGAGTAAAGGACATACTTGAGTTCCTTCTGAGGCTGAGAAATGATGCTTCCACACTCATCATCTGAAGCATATTCATCAGTCCCAACACAATTATTAACTGATTTTCTTTGTGGAGGTGGATACCCATGCTTCTTGTAGCATGTATCAATGGTATGGCCAGACTTGTGACAGTAGGTGCATTGTTTGGAAGATCTCCCATTGCGGTTCCACTTTCCATTGTTCTGAGAGCCATTCTTGCTCCCCTGTCCTTTGTAAATGCCTCTATCAGTTGAGGAATTTCCACTAAAATTGACCAAGATTCTTGACTCATTTACATTGTTGAACATCTCTCTTTCTTGCTGAATCAATAATGAAAAAGCAGTATCTATATCCGGCAAGGGTTTCATCAACATAATTTGTGATTTCACAGCAGAATACTGCTCATTCAGACCTTTCAGAAATCTGATGACATAGTCATCCTCTCTATAGCTTTTGATAATGTGAAGTAAGCCACACGTGCAGGGTACTTGGCAAGAACAAGAAGGGATAGGCCTGAAGTTGTGTAATTCTTGCCAAAGTCCCTTCAAGTGTGTGAAGTAAGAAGTGATATTGAGATCACCTTGTCGAAGAGTGTAAATCTCTTCTTGCAAATCAGAAATTCGAAACACATCCATTTGATAATACCTTCTTTGAAGATCATTCCAAATCTCATAAGCAGTATCCATCCACAAAACGCATTGTCTCATTGATGGATCCAAAGAATGAATTAACCAAGACATCACCATAGTGTTGCATCTATCCCATGCTTCAAAGTTGACATTGTCCTCTGCTGGCTTCAAGATAGTGCCATTCACAAAGCCAAGTTTGTTCTTTGATTTCAGAGCCAAAGTCATAGCTCGAGACCACGATCGAAATTCTTCTGCACTACTGAGAGGTGGAGATACAAGCGATATTCCAGTTTGTTCATTGAGGTTCAAGTGATAGACACTTGTAGGATCCATAAGAGGATTAGGGTTAGGGTTTGCCATTTGCAGAGAAAAGAAATGCAAGAACGGAGAAGAATCAAGAAATTGAATCAAAAAATCAACACCGTGAGGTGAGGAACGAAAAATTGATTAAGCATCGCGAGGTGAAAGCTGAGAAGCGATCAATTTTGTTCAATGAGGAACATGCGGAAGCAAAGAAGCGAATGATACCATGTTGAATTCACTGTGAAGAAGTGTGGCATGGAAAACCAGAGAAAAGACGAAGAGGAGAAAGAGAGGATGGGAGAAATTGATTTCTCATTTTCTGAATGAAATTTTTGAACGCGCTGTCGCCACGCGCCAAAAAGAACGAGCGTTTACAAAATAATGTAGTATAGAGCGACAACTCGGATCGTCTCTCAAGGACTCTTTAGTTGTTGTTATTATTAACAGAAAAAGTTAGAAAAAGTCAGAATTGGGGGTTTTGGATTGAAAACTAAATTAAGAAGCAAAACAGAAAACAAAGCAAGAAAACAGAGCAGTTACCAAATAAGCTAAGCGATTAACCTACTGTTCTCGGTTTCCCAACTATCATCGGTTCATGCAACCCTAAGCAGATTCTAATCCCCTCCCGGTTGTAGCAATAATTCACAAGCGGAACCACTACTACAGATATATGTCCCTATTCCCGAATTAAGCAAACGGGGTTAAGCACTTCGTGAACTAAGCGAACACGAAACGTACACACGCGAATTAAGCAAACGCGATTATATATAGGAACATGATATCACCGAGATAAACCAACACAACACAATATACTCCTGAATTAAGCAAACAGAAATATAAAGCATGGCATTGAAAAGAGAAAAGGAAATGAAAACAGGAAATACAAAAACCTCAAGTCTTAACAGAAACCAATCACAGTAGATTAATCTAGGAGATTAATTCTCCATTACAGACATAAGCAGAAAAGAAAAGAAAAGGAAAATAAACTATTGAAACTACCACTACTCCTACTGACTCCTCTTCTGCCTAACTATGACTCCTATTTATACAAAATCTCTCAAGACCTCCTCTCAATATCTGAATACTCCTTTAATTCACTTCAACCTCTGCCTCTTAGCTTTCCAAAGCCACTTAATTTTCTTAATTATGAGTTAAGATGAGGGAGTTATGTCCACATTCAACTCATAGGGCAGCTGAAACGCCTCTGACTTCACATGGATTAAAGCCCTTCAAAACGGCTCTGTTTGGAATAATGGTCTTCATGAGAGTTAAAGCTCTTTGTTTGATCTTTCATTTGCCACTGGTTTCAGTTCCAACCGACATCTACAACCCAAGTTATGGCCCAATCTTCATGACCAGTTCAGGTTCCAGTGACAGCAATTATATTCTGACTTCCAGACTCGCGAGGCGAATGGATGCTCGCGAGGCGAACGCTTCAACTTCAAAACTGCCACAGCCGTGATCTTCAACACGGGTAAACCGTGATCGTCTCTGACTTTCTGGGCTGGGTGACTCGCGGCGCGAGATATCCTTCGCGGGGCGAACCGGAATTATTTCCTTTTTATTTACCTGAAAAACAGAAAATAGAATAAGTATTTTATTTAACTCTAAATCAACTAAATTAACTTAAAAATACTTTACAGACTCAAAATACTACTTATGGACAATCAAGTCTAATTTGGGTGAAAATGATATAAAATTAGCACAAAGCCAAGGTCTTTACTAGTTATAAAACCAGTCAAACAGAGGCTCATCAAAATACCCCAAACTTAAACTTTGCTTGTCCCCAAGCAAACTAAAACTCAAAAAATTAAAAAGACTCAAGACCTGGCAAAACATGGCAAGCTTAAGGATTCTATCAACTTTACACAGATTTCAAGCAATTTAACAAAACAATTTTTCTTTCAATGTTCCCCCTTTCAAGCAAAGTAATCCCCACATGCATTTATTCTAAACAGTTGAGAATTTCATCATTCAAACAATCAGAACTCTAAGCAGGGGATCTAAGTTACACACAAAAAGGAGATCACCAATTTCAAACAACTGCCTTCCTCACAAGGGAATTTTGTGTTCACTCAATCGCTCAGTTTGTGCCTAGGCTAACAACATTGCACTCAGTTTCACTTTTAAGAGCACTTCCCATAAATTTGATTTTCATCTCAAAATGATTCCCACAGAAAACATGCAAGCAACATCAAAAGGTCTTTTATGGGTTGTAATGGGGCCTGGCTAAGGGTAGGATATACAAAGGAACTAGGCTGAAGACCCTAGGAACTAAGAGAGCATGAACATTATTTACACTTTGAAATTCCACTCAAGTTCCTTTTTTTCATTTTTCTTTATGCCTTGGGTGACTACAGCCTTTTTATTTCTTTTTGGCCTTTTTGCACTTTTATTTTTTTTCTGTTTTTCTTTTCTTTTTATTTTTCTTTTTTTTTCCATTTTTACACTTTTCTTTTTTTTTTCTTTTTTTTTTAATCCCAAACAACACATTGCACCGGGTAGCCACCCCAAACTTAATTTCTTGCAACCAAATTTCTTACTAAGATGCCATGCTCTCCTAATCCTAAGATCGGGTTAACATGGGTTTTTCCAGATTTTAGCTTGTAACATAAGGTTAACAAGAATTAACAGGCTAATAGGCTCAATGGGCTAACTAGGGAACATGCATTAGGGATGGTTATTTTTTTGGCTAAGTAGCTATTTACAAAGAAAATGCCTAAATCATCTGAAGCAAACATATAATCATGCAAACCAAAAAGAGATTCAAGCAAATTCAGGAAAGTGCAATCAAAAGTGATTTTCTCATAGTTTAAAACATGTTGGAGGCTCAAAACCTCACCTGGACATTATTTGCAAATTGCTTGACAGAGATTCTATCCCTAGTGTGTGCTTCCTATCACCCCAAACTTGTCATAAATCATGCCATCATAATAAAATCTCAAAGTTCAGTTTTCAATCATATGGGGATCATTTTTCAAAAAATTTTCTCAAATCCTAGGGGGAAAACAGTCAACACATAATATGCAATCCATCTATGCAAAAATTAATAAAATCCAATAAACTTGCCATAATCAAGACACAAACACAACTCCTGAGCTTCTCAAATTATTCAGGAGCTTTATTAAAAACAAAACAGAAATAAAGCAAAGAAAAAAAAAATTAAAAGAGCAAGGTAAAGAAAAAACTCATTGAGGGGCGGTTCCACCGGGATCCCATTGCTTGTAACATAAGTCCCACATGGTAGCCAAAGGGTGGTAGTTCATTCCATGCTTCCCTAACTTGCAGCTTTGATGCGGAGGTGAGCACTTGACAATTATAATAACTCCACCCAGTTCGGCGGACTTCTCACTCCCCTTCGGTCACAGTTGACCTCTCTTTCAACTTTGTCCATAAAATCCTCCCAATAGAATCAGGGCTCAACCTCTTGGACTGGCCAGGGTGCCAAATCCAAGGGTGCAAAATCCAGAGCTGGTTCCTCAGGGGGAAGTGGTAAACAGTTAGAGAATGTTACTGGTGTTGCTTCAACTTCTGCAATGTCTTCATCCACTGCACTAACAAAATTTTCACCTGCTATACACGCAGAAATTTCAGCACACACCACACAAGGGTTAGAGTTAGTACATATATTACAAGAAAATGAATCAGAAAAAGTTAGAATGTCTGGGAATTCTTCAATCAATTCATCCACCCCATTACTCTCAACACATTCAATTGTTTTACTTGAATCATCTACTCCCAAAGGTTCTTCTTTATCTTCAGGCACGGGGGAGGAGACGTCCTCTTGATCCTCCTGATCTAAGTTTCCTGAACAGAACAAACCTGCAAAACGATCCGCATTTTCTATTTTTCCTGAAAAGTATAAACCTATAAAACATTCAACACACAAAGCAGTTCCGTCACAATAACAAGCATTAGGATCAGGGGATTCAACACATAAACCATCATCAACAGAAACATTATCATCAGAATTATTTTCAAAAATAACCACTTTAGAATCTGTATGTTCCTCAATGGGCTGTGAAGTTAGCATTGCAACTGAGTTGGCAGTAACTTGATCAATTAGAGCCCACAACTTTTGAGATTCAGCTTGGTCCCTCTGTTGGGCTTCACGATTACTTGCCTCCATTGCCTCCATCCTCTGTTGAAATTCAAGATTGTATGCTTCCATTTGTGCAGCCATTTGTTGTAGCATTTCTTCCAAACTGAGTTGGGCTAGTGTAGGGTCAGGCTGGTATTGCTGGCTTACTGCCATCCGTTGATTGTTCTCGGCCATTTGTTGTATCATAGAAGCAATCTCATCCAGGCTGCCTTGATCTCTAACCTGTTGGCTAGGATAAGCATTCATTCCAGTCATATCAAAACCATTGCTATACTCATAATTTCCAGCAAAATTAGGATAATTTGTGCATGGTAGTGGTTTACTAAAATCAGGATAATACATGCAAGGTGGTGGTTCATGATAAACATTAGGCAAATACTCATATATGTAATTATCCATGGCAATCAAACAACCAGACAATGCAGACAAAACTAATTAGCAAAGATTTTTTTTTTTAAATTTTATTTTCTGCTAATAACAACAAACCAGAGTCCCCGGCAACGGCGCCAATTTTTGAACGCGCTGTCGCCACGCGCCAAAAAGAACGAGCGTTTACAAAATAATGTAGTATAGAGCGACAACTCGGATCGTCTCTCAAGGACTCTTTAGTTGTTGTTATTATTAACAGAAAAAGTTAGAAAAAGTCAGAATTGGGGGTTTTGGATTGAAAACTAAATTAAGAAGCAAAACAGAAAACAAAGCAAGAAAACAGAGCAGTTACCAAATAAGCTAAGCGATTAACCTACTGTTCTCGGTTTCCCAACTATCATCGGTTCATGCAACCCTAAGCAGATTCTAATCCCCTCCCGGTTGTAGCAATAATTCACAAGCGGAACCACTACTACAGATATATGTCCCTATTCCCGAATTAAGCAAACGGGGTTAAGCACTTCGTGAACTAAGCGAACACGAAACGTACACACGCGAATTAAGCAAACGCGATTATATATAGGAACATGATATCACCGAGATAAACCAACACAACACAATATACTCCTGAATTAAGCAAAAGTAAATATAAAGCATGGCATTGAAAAGAGAAAAGGAAATGAAAACAGGAAATACAAAAACCTCAAGTCTTAACAGAAACCAATCACAAGAGATTAATCTAGGAGATTAATTCTCCATTACGAGACATAAGCGAGAAAAGAAAAGAAAAGGAAAATAAACTATTGAAACTACCACTACTCCCTACTGACTCCTCTTCTGCCTAACTATGACTCCTATTTATACAAAATCTCTCAAGACCTCCTCTCAATATCTGAATACTCCTTTAATTCACTTCAACCTCTGCCTCTTAGCTTTCCAAAGCCACTTAATTTTCTTAATTATGAGTTAAGATGAGGGAGTTATGTCCACATTCAACTCATAGGGCAGCTGAAACGCCTCTGACTTCACATGGATTAAAGCCCTTCAAAACGGCTCTGTTTGGAATAATGGTCTTCATGAGAGTTAAAGCTCTTTGTTTGATCTTTCATTTGCCACTGGTTTCAGTTCCAACCGACATCTACAGCCCAAGTTATGGCCCAATCTTCATGACCAGTTCAGGTTCCAGTGACAGCAATTATATTCTGACTTCCAGACTCGCGAGGCGAATGGATGCTCGCGAGGCGAACGCTTCAACTTCAAAACTGCCACAGCCGTGATCTTCAACACGGGTAAACCGTGATCGTCTCTGACTTTCTGGGCTGGGTGACTCGCGGCGCGAGATATCCTTCGCGGGGCGAACCGGAATTATTTCCTTTTTATTTACCTGAAAAACAGAAAATAGAATAAGTATTTTATTTAACTCTAAATCAACTAAATTAACTTAAAAATACTTTACAGACTCAAAATACTACTTATGGACAATCAAGTCTAATTTGGGTGAAAATGATATAAAATTAGCACAAAGCCAAGGTCTTTACTAGTTATAAAACCAGTCAAACAGAGGCTCATCAATGCCTTTGTACATTATGCTACTTCTAACATTTATACAATATTAACTTAGCCAATATCAACTAACTGAAGCTCATCAACTAACTAACCGAACTAACAGATGTTTAACTAACCAATATAACTAACTAGCTAACTGAACTAACTAACTGATTTTCAACTAACCAGATAAACAGAGAAACTAACTACTTTAACACAGGGAGAGGTTTCAAACTTTCAATCTTTCTAGTTTTAAATGACACGGTTTGAAACATGGGCTACTTGGGAAATGTGGAGGATTAAGTTGTAGTTAAGGATTATTTGGTGTCCAAAATATTTCTTTGCATTTTCTGGTAGTTATATAATCACATGCCTTCTAAGTCTAGAATCAGGGAGTCACGGTTTTCTTTTATTTGGTCTTTTTATTATTATTTTTTATTTTATTACATGAAAGGCTGATGGCAGCCTCCATTCATGGGCTAAAGGTAGGGTTGGACAATTCTGGGCTCATATGAAATGAAGAAAGAGTTTTTTGTAGGCTCATGGTCAGTGGCGGATCCAGGAACCTTGGTCAGTGAGGACAATATATTTCCAAAATAATTAATAATTGATATATTAAATTTATGCATTATTTAAATATGAGCAATAATTTTAAATATAATTTGTTAAATAATAATCCATAAATTATAATTGGAACATTAAAACGTTAAATAGTTGAAACCAATGTTATAAAGCTCGGATCGGTCATTGACTCGGTCAGGTTACTTGGTTAATGTGTTATTAGTCGAACAAATGAATCACTAGTTAGACCGGTTGACTCGATTTATTATTATCATTATCATTATTATCATTATTATTATCATTATCATTATCATCATCATCATCATTATTATTATTATGTGTGGACAACATTTATACTGCAAAAAATGGACCATGAGCCCGCAAAAAAATCTTTCTTCATTTCATATGAGCCCAAAATTATCGAGCCCTATCGTTGGCCCATGAATGGAGGCTACCATCTGTAACATCCCAAATTTCCTTCTTTGGCTAAATAGTATTACCCAATAAATAGAAGGAGTCTATCTTTAAGGGAGAAATGTTCTAAGGGTAGCTAATAATAAATGTTTTAGATTCGTTAAGGAAGAAATGTTTAGAATTAAGGTAGGGGTGCATTTAGTAGTTGAAGAGGTGTAGATAGTGACTCGAGTTTTAACTTTTATTAAATAAAAGATAAAACTAATAAGAAAAAAAAGAAGAAGAGAAGGGGATAAAAGAAGGGGGAGAACGTACATAATATAAGAAAAAGAAAGGAAAAGAGAAAGAAAGAGAAGGGAGAGGAAGAAGAAAGAAGAATGGAGAAGAGAGATCAAGGGATATAGCCATGAGAAGAAGATGGGGGTTGTAGATCCTAGAGCAAGCTTGCAGAACCAAGAGAAAAAAATGGAAGAGAAGAAGAATGAGAGAAAATTAGGGTTCAACCAAAAAGGGAGATTCACACAAACAACCCCAAATCCACTACTTGGTCAAGTGAGTTTCCTTAGTTAGTGCTTGGTAACCATAAATCCAAGCTTAGGAATTTTAAATTTAATTTTATTGTTTGATTTCAGAATTAAATGTTGATTATATGGTTTTAAATGAATGTAGAATTGTGATGTAGAATATTTAATTTACATGCATGTATTCTGTTTGTTAAAAGTTCTAAAAGAAGCTGCTGATCTGACAAACCCGTATAGACATATGTGTAATATTTTATTTTTAACTATTTATATAGTACTCTGTTTGGTATGATTCTTATTTTTTTAGAAAGTAAACTCGAAATACTACATTTTAGACATTGATTTTGCTGTTTTTCATTGAGTATTGATGGAGAAAAACCTGTTAAAAGTTAGGTATTGCAACTGTCCTGTTTTCTGAGTGCAGCGGCTTTCCTATCAAAACTGTAATTTTTGGAAGGCTGTTTTCCAAGTGTAAAATTTTATTAATAAACTAGACTTGTTTAGATTTCCATAGATGGGTCGTTTGTCCAAATCCGACTTGTTTTGATATTTTAATAAAATCATAGAAGTTAACTGAAAACTGCTGAAATTCTACTTATGTTGTTGATGCATTATCCCCTGTTGAATACTTGATTGAGAGATTATATATTGTTCATGTGAATGGTTTATAAGTTTTGCTTTAGGTCATTAGTTTTTAAGCTATAAATTGATATGTGAGTTAAGTTATTTAATATTATGAAGAAATGAATGTGAAACACCATTTGGCATCCAAAGGTAGTAACCATACTAATTCTACTCTTGAATCGAATTAGAATGGTTATCAATGACTTTTCAGATGTCAAGTACAGAAGTTCTTTCAGTTTGGAAGGCAAGTATAGAGTCCTTCCCGTTTGGAAGGCAATCACAGAGTCCTTTCAGTTTGGAAGGCAAGCAAGTAAGTGCAAAGCAAGTGGGATGGCGCTTGTGGTCATAGACGTATGTCCTGCCTTACAGTATAGAGCTAGTTCCTCTTAAGTACCTCGGTGCACGGGGAACAGTGACGTTTTTCACTGACAAAATTAAATTATGGGATGTCCAAATGAGTGGTTCGCAAATATTTTGAATGACATGATGATACCAGGATTGAACCCAAAGCGAGTCCCTCTTAAGTACCTTGGTGCGTGGGGGGCAGCAATGATGTTTATACCTGATGATATCTATAAGTTTACTAATATATGTATATGTGTGGGACTGAGTGCTCTGTTTGTAGGGAATTCATTGAGATTTCATATCTCACCCCCTCACCATTTTGTTTCAGGTTAATCCCTCCTATGTTGGAGAACTGTGAAGTATCCCCGTTAATACTTGGCAATTGTTCCAATGTAAGCTGTTTCTGTTATTGAAGACGTTGCCGGATCGGAGTCAAGTGTCATATTGTCATTGTTTAGTCTCTAAGTATGATTTTGAAAATGTATGATATATATATATATATATATATATATATATATATATATATATATATATATATATGAGATGTTTAGCGAAAAGATAATTTCAATGTATCTTATGTTTTGTATCTACTAGTATCTCAATGTACTTTGGGGTATTACATTATGGTATCAGAGCAGTTCGATCCCATCGGACTGTGAGTATGAGTCTAGAACGATCCGGCTTAGGGGTTTGTATGTCAGGTTCTGTGGGTTGATATTGTTCCATTTTCTTCATGTGAATTAATGAGGTAGGCCACCTCAGGTATTCGCATGAAGAATGACGAAGAGTATTATCCCACAAGGACAAGTCTTTTGTACAAGTCATCTTTTGAAAATGTTTTAATTGTACACCCTTCATAAACCGGTTTTCAAACCCTTGAATTAGTTGAAGTTTGATGGGCATAATTGTTGTTTTATAAGTTGAGCGGAGCAGTATCTGCTAGTAAATGTTTTTGACTGATACAAGTTAATTTTTTTTTTTTATGAATGTCAATGTTATTGCGCTTCTAATTGAATTGTTGTATTTTCAAAATATGAATATATCCATTTCAGAAGTTATTTTCAGAATAATCAAATTCTTTTGTGCTTTCTACACTAGTCTTCAGGAGTTCAAATTTGACAAGTCTGGCAGTGTAACAACAGATAAGATAAGGAAAAGAAAATCAAATATAAACCAATGAATCATGTGTTGTTGTTGTGTTGTGTAGACTTACAGTGTAGATCATATTGAAACAGTTATATTCTTTCCTTGTGGTTGATACGCAAGTGTAAGAAAGTAATAATACAATTACATTCCCTATAATTTGAGTGTTTACTTTTGTGTGGTTTAATTGTTATGCCTGAGTGTGATATCAGATGATAATTCAGATTTACCCCTAAAGTTCCAAAACAAAGCTAGTCTAAGCCTAGAAAGAGGTATATCTAAAACCTTAAGCAGTCTTCAAACGAGACCATTTCTCACGGTTTCATATCACCAAATTAGGCTTATATGTTGCATATAAAGTTCATTGAAATAGTATATCTCAAATTCACCCCAAAAACGCAAAATACCCAAGTAATAGTTTTAAACCGAAATGTCGGTAAAAAGTATAGTTATAGATTTAATCTGACCTTGAAACTTGGTTTCTTTAATTTCTTACTTGTTGATTGTGATTTAAGTATGGTCTTGGGTTTGAGTACTGGATAATTGTTTGGGTGAGTAAATTTATGGATATAATGTTGAAATTGAAGAAGTGAGGTGTTGTCCTCAAGACCTGTATAGACATAGGACCGGTATTTTGTTCATAGCTTTTTTCATAGAACTCTTTTTTAAATGATTCTTGTTTTTTGGAAGCTAGTCTCATTTTCCTCCAGTTTTGTGCACAAATCACATGGAATTTGACTGGGTATCGATAATTTAAAAGGTGTCATAAGTTGGAAGACAGTTTGTTGTCCTATATTGATCTTAATGTCTTCTTTCAATCAAAACCTTATGTACAAATCCGATTTCTAAAATCTGGGCATAGTTTTAAAAACTAGACTTTCGGGACTTCCATTTAAACATATCATTTGCGTGATTTGGTTGAGTTATGACCCACTGAATTATTTTCCAAAGTTACTTTTAGCTTGACCTTGTATCTTCTTTCATTTATATCCTTTTGTACAAATTATATTCTGGAAAACCATATATATGTATGAAAACTAAACTTGTTCTTTTTCAATTTGAACCCAAATTTCATTGGATTTCACTGAGTATTGATATTTTAAAATGCGTTCTTTAGTTGAGGGACAATAACTGTCCTGTTTGCGAACATTAGTGTCTTCGTTTGTTGAATTATACTAATCGAAGGACTATTTCATAAAATGAAAAATTTATTCATTAACTAGACAACCTACTACTTCCAAATATTGGTCATTTACTCAAATCTAAATTTGTTTAGTATTTTATTAAGAGAACCAAGATGAATGTACGTCTGATATAGATGTTATGGGTGCTCGTGTCTATTCCCAGGTTCTTTTGTTGCACCTTGGTAACTCCGAGGTTGCCAGGATAAACGTATGTTAAGTTATCTCTTATCATATGCTGTTGTTTTTAGAATAGAAAGAGAACTGGTCACTTTGTTCGATACATTCTTCTGATTGTAACCATGAAGGTCCATTGAATATGATATGTAAATGTGAAAGAAGCATGCACTATCTTTTCAGTATAAAGCTAAGTAATTGTTGCTATCTGAGAAATTTAACCGAATGGATTAACCTTGTATGTCTTAGACTTTTGAATTGTGTTTTGTTTAAGATGGTAGTAAAAATGGATAGACATGCACATTATTTTTGGTTTCTCTCGTTGAATCTAATAAGATTGATTGTTGTTATAAAGTTTCATCCTTTGTGCGGTTTTTACTTGTTAGGTGGAATGCGGTAAAACCATGTACACTAAAAGTGAACAAATCCTTCCCTCTTATTCGGTTTTGTTTCATGTTTTAATTCTTTATTTTGCATGACCCTTTTATCAGCTAAATTGAATGTATAAGATGTTATTAATTCCAATCTATATTTCAAAATGTTAAGTATAATTGATAAACTTCTTAAGCCTTTCATATATACTTGCATGTAACTGTTCTGTCCTGCAACAATATTCCTACAGTTAGGTATTAGTTGTTGTGTGTTTTTGGACTCTGATCGAATTCTTCTTGGCCTGTTTGAAGCCGCATGAACAAAGTCTATAATTTGGCTTTTGTTTTTCTTTACATAATCTAACCTATGGTGCATGTGATATACCTATTATGGCCTTGTACCCTAGGATTTTTCATATTATATATTAGCTACCACTAAGATCAAATATCTATCCATGTTTGTGTTTTCTTAACGCTTTCGTATTTTTACATTAAGTCAAACTGACTTTCATGCATGAGAATATTTTAATATTCCTTAGTGATATCTTGGGGTGTGATAATTGATGCAAGATTGGGAAGGTTTAATTTGTTCGGTTGTACATGTAAATCATTTAAGATGCATTATTGTATGTTCTTGGTTTCAAGTCATAGAATCATCAATGGCCCAAACTTATCATGTTCTTTAATAAGTTTAGGTAACTGGTTTAGTATATAGGTAAAGTAGAATCAAATTTGAAATAAACCTTATTGAGGAGGATATTACATGCCATAATTTGTAAATGGTAACGAGCTGGTTAATTACTTGATTTATATTGTTAATGGAAAAGAATGAATGCATGCAAATACATGACTTGTACCTAATTGATTCTTTTTAATATTATTTAAGAGGACCGCATGATGTTTGTTTGTTCTTGAACTAGTTGATGAGTTCATAAGACTTTTATTTTGAGAATGTGAACCTCATAAGATGTTTGGGACATCTAATTAAATCAGATTAGCAGTTGTGTAGTATGTTGTAATGTGGTGTCGATTGACTGACTATTTATTATAACATTCCTTTGAACTGTTTTGTTACCTATTTTGAAAAGAGAAATTTTTCTAGGCTTCCAGATTTGTAAATGGATCCTTGCATGTTGTAACTACATAGTGGGTATGTTTTTTATTGCATATTCACTAGTGACTTCATTTGTTGAGTTGTACAAATTGAAGGACTAATTTTAATTATATTCATAAACTAGATAAACTATGCTTTCCAAAGAATGGTTTACTCAAATCTGAATATCGTGTTCAACACCGAATAATTCCAGTAAAGGTTTTCTTATAACCGAGTTTTAGAAAAAGCTTTTCAAGTTAAATTTATATATTCACTGAAAAGGATATTTGACGAATTTAAAGTGATATTTTTGCTCTATCTCTGGTATTATGGGATGCTAGGGGTAGACTTGTGCTTAGAACATGTCCATATCTTGATGTGCTACCATAGCATTGTGTATGTCATTTCCTGATCATGTTCAATATGGATGATGGATAAGAATCATTGGCATGCATCAATTATTAGATTGTGCACATGAATAGGTACCAAACAGTTATTCCTTGTGTGTCACATCCTTATGTACATAACCATATATGTGTTTGATACGTTTTTCTAAATTATAGAAATCTAAAAAGATTGGTATAATAAGTACTACTACTATATGAATATGATTGTATGCTATAGTTTTATTATTATTGTTGTCATAAAGTTTATGTCCTCTTGCTATTGATTGGGATATCTGTCATGCATGATAATCGGACCCTAGCGAACCTCATAGCAGTGATAACCAAATAGTTAAGGATCCTAACTTGTCATCGAAACCTCTTAGACCTATGTTGATCAGAGTTCACAGCGGAGGTAGGATGATGATTAAGCGTTAAGGAGTAGAGCAATTTTGAGGGCAAAATTATTTAAACGGAGGAGAGTAATGTAACATCCCAAATTTCCTTCTTTGGCTAAATAGTATTACCCAATAAATAGAAGGAGTCTATCTTTAAGGGAGAAATGTTCTAAGGGTAGCTAATAATAAATGTTTTAGATTCGTTAAGGAAGAAATGTTTAGAATTAAGGTAGGGGTGCATTTAGTAGTTGAAGAGGTGTAGATAGTGACTCGAGTTTTAACTTTTATTAAATAAAAGATAAAACTAATAAGAAAAAAAAGAAGAAGAGAAGGGGATAAAAGAAGGGGGAGAATGTACATAATATAAGAAAAAGAAAGGAAAAGAGAAAGAAAGAGAAGGGAGAGGAAGAAGAAAGAAGAATGGAGAAGAGAGATCAAGGGATATAGCCATGAGAAGAAGATAGGGGTTGTAGATCCTAGAGCAAGCTTGCAGAACCAAGAGAAAAAAATGGAAGAGAAGAAGAATGAGAGAAAATTAGGGTTCAACCAAAAAGGGAGATTCACACAAACAACCCCAAATCCACTACTTGGTCAAGTGAGTTTCCTTAGTTAGTGCTTGGTAACCATAAATCCAAGCTTAGGAATTTTAAATTTAATTTTATTGTTTGATTTCAGAATTACATGTTGATTATATGGTTTTAAATGAATGCAGAATTGTGATGTAGAATATTTAATTTACATGCATGTATTCTGTTTGTTAAAAGTTCTAAAAGAAGCTGCTGATCTGACAAACCCGTATAGACATATGTGTAATATTTTATTTTTAACTATTTATATAGTACTCTGTTTGGTATGATTCTTATTTTTTTAGAAAGTAAACTCGAAATAATACATTTTAGACATTGATTTTGCTGTTTTTCATTGAGTATTGATGGAGAAAAACCTGTTAAAAGTTAGGGTATTGCAGCTGTCCTGTTTTTCGAGTGCAGGGGCTTTCCTATCAAAACTGTAATTTTTGGAAGACTGTTTTCCAAGTATAAAATTTTATTAATAAACTATACTTGTTTAGCTTTCCATATAGGGGTCGTTTGTCCAAATACGACTTCTTTTCATATTTTAATAAAATCATAGAAGTTAACTGAAAACTGCTGAAATTCTACTTATGTTGTTGATGCATTATCCCTTGTTGAATACTTGATTGAGAGATTATATATTGTTCATATGAATGGTTTATAAGTTTTGCTTTAGGTCATTATTTTTTAAGCTATAAATTGATATGTGGGTTAAGTTATTTAATATTATGAAGAAATGAATGTGAAACACCATTTGGCATCCAAAGGTAGTAACCATGTTAATTCTACTCTTGAATCGAATTAGAATGGTTATCAATGACTTTTCAATGTCAAGTACAGAAGTTCTTTCAGTTTGGAAGTCAAGTATAGAGTCCTTCCCGTTTGGAAGGCAATCACAGAGTCCTTTCAGTTTGGAAGGCAAGCAAGTGGGACGCCGCTTGTGGTCATAGACGTATGTCCTGCCTTACAGTATAGAGCTAGTTCCTCTTAAGTACCTTGGCGCGCGAGGAACATCGACGTTTTTTCACTGACAAAATTAAATGGGATGTCCAAATGAGTGGTTCGCAAATATTTTGAATGACATGATGATACCAGGATTGAACCCAAAGCTAGTCCCTCTTAAGTACCTTGGTGCGTGAGGGGCAGCAATGATGTTTATACCTGATGATATCTATAAGTTTACTAATATATGTATATGTGTAGGACTGAGTGCTCTGTTTATAGGGAATTCACTGATATTTCATATCTCATCCCCTCACCCTTTTGTTTCAGGTTTATCCCTCCTATGTTGGAGAACTGTGAAGTATCCCCAGAAATACTTGGTAGTTGTTCCAATGTAAGTTGTTTCTGTTATTGAAGACGTTGTCGGATCGGAGTCAAGTGTCATATTGTGAAAATGAAGGCATGTGATCATATATCCATTAGCCCTTCATGTAATAAAATAAAAATAAAAATAAAAATAAAAATAAAGACCAAATAAAAGAAAACCGTGACTCCCTAGTTCTAGACCAAATAATCATTAACTACAACTTAATCCTCCACATTTCCCAAGTAGCCCATATCCCAAACCATGTTATTTGAAACAAGAAAGATTGAAAGTTTGAAACCTCTCTCTCTGCTTTCTCTTCACCACTATCACCGGGCAAAAGGGTGGTGTACGGAGAACACAGACCAGATCGCGGAGGGGTACAAGTGGGCACAGATCCACCTATGACCACGGTGCTCTGCTGTTTGAAAGATGGCTGAAAGAGGAATAGGCATAGGTGCAAAAAATTTTACAATCGGGGGGCAAAAAATGGATATAAGATAGTTATATTTTTTTAAAATGAGGGGGTGCATGTGCACACCCTCACTCAAAAGTGCGTACGCTCCTGCTCATGGTCCATTTCTTGCAGCATAAATGTTGTCCATAATAATAATAATAATAATAATAATAATAATAAATCGAGTCAACCGGTCCAACTAGTGATTTATTTGTTTGACTAATAACCCATTAAACCAGTAACCTGACCGAACCAATGACCGATCTGAGTTTTATAACATTGAATTCAACTATTTAACATTTTAGCGTTCCAATTATAATTTATGGATTATTATTTAACAAATTATATTTAAAGGTATTGCTCATATTTAAATAATGAATAAATTTAATATATCAATTATTAATTATTTTGGAAATATATTATCCCCACCGACCCAGGGTCTTGGATCCGCCACTGCAACCTTTGCTCCCACCGGTAAATGTTCTATGTTTTCCAGCTAAGTTGCTGCCTCAAATAGATCACTATTTGAACCACAACCCGTTGTAGTGTCACATAGGACAACAAATGTCAGTAGAAGTTGGATAACTCCAACACCTGTGACCATGCCCACAAGGTCAATGGCCTCCAAACAAACACCAAACTTGCATGTACAACTAGGGATCCAATTGAAACCAAGAAGACTTGTAATTATTCACAAAACTTCCCTTCCAAGCAGTACTTTTGAGAAGGTTGGTAAATACCACTAGTGCAGAAAAGGGATTTCACATCAATTGTTTTTGGCTTTTCACATCGGTGTTCAAACCGATGTTGAAACGGTCGATGTGGTTTATTGCCACTTTTCACATCGGTTTTAAAACCGATGTCAAAAATTCTATTTCAGCAAGACAATAATTGTTGTTCAACACTTTTCACACTGGTAACTCCACTTTCCACATCGGTTATTTTAAAAGCCGATGTAATAACCCAATAATTCACATCGGTTTTAAAAATAACCGATGTGTAAAGTGGGGTTACCACATCAGTTTTTATAGAAACCGATTTGAAATGTTGGGTTATCACATCGGTTATTTCATAAACCGACGTGAAAGAGTTTTTTTTAATTTTTTAAAAAGCACACATTTACAGTAGTGACAATCCTTTCCCTTGTTTCAGTAATCCGGTAATCCAGATCAATACAAAATCTAAATATTCTCAACACAATCACTTTTGTACAACCAAAACATACTAAATTAAAAGATTACAAACAATAAATACATTCAATTACATTCAGACAACAAAGATAATTAGAAACCAAAAGGCTACATATGATATATTATAGATTTCATGTCAAAACTTATATCAGTCAAAAGTACACTATAGCTAGTACATGATGCGTTTATTATAAACTAACTACATACAAACTATGGTAATTGGTACACTTCAAGAAAGAAAGTTGCCCAACGTATCCTTATGTTATTGATGTTGGCATCAGAGAGTGGAGTCAGATTGTTAAATATCTGCAAGTTTAATTGGACATAAGATTATATCTTTTACGTAATAAACTAAAATAAAACATATAACGAGTCTATAACTGTTAGAACTAATTGTGTTACCAATTAGCATTTACCTCCTGCCATCTTTCAGTGATACCGAAGGAGATAATTTCGACCATCCACTTCATTCATAATATCCACATTCCCATGATCCACGTTGTCTACGGGACTACGTATAAATGAAACCCAATTAGAATATAAGGAATTAAATAGAAATCAATAATTATACTCACTACGCTTGAAGCATTTGTAATAAATATCTTACGTTAGGGATAATCCATCTAATAGCCCAACGCCTTTCACCACGCAGCATGTGGATTACATCAATAGAACTATCATAAGAAAATAAACATTAATTAAAGTATATCTTATAGATTTCAGATGATTAAAACAACTTTATTACTGATTATAAATTATTTTAATGCTTACCTTTCCATGATGATCTTCAGTTGCATCGCCGGCTTATTTCCCATCGAGCAGAAGAAAACCACGACATTCAACCGAGGGCACAAGATCAACAATTGCCAATGTTTACTGTATTTGCGGAACATTTAGTAACTAAGTCATATATAGTACGTTATAATTAAATAACTGGTACTTACTTATTGAGATAAGGTGAGACACCCCGCTGTGCCTCGGTGTTTTATTTGGAAATAAAACTTGATTATTATGTTCTTATTCTTAAACTTAACATGAAAATACGGCGGAATTAAAACTTAAATTATTAAGTAAACATATTCATGTAGAACAGGAATAAGAAAACATGACCATATTAAGCATATGTAAGTGAAATCAGAGTTAAACAAAACACTGTTTTGGAGCATCCCGACAATAGGAGCCCTAACAGGTGTACAAGTTATACAAACGTAAAGGCGGAAAAGATAAAGCGTCGTGACACAGACGCACTGGCCATAACTAGGACTAGACCCTACTCATCATGGGTCACAGCTCGTCCTCCAGCATCCGGCTCGTAAGGAGTTCCGTCCAGCTCCTCCTCGTTCGGCTCATCAACAGGATCTTCGAACATGAGCCATAAAAGATAGAACAAAGCAGAGAAAAGTACAGGGGATAAGAAACATGCTATCATCAAAAGCGGAAAAAGATTCATAGTAAATGATACACTAATTGCCATAGACAATCAACACACATTTCTAACAAGTCATCCTCAAATTAATATATATCATCCTCTACCCTTTGTCATGATGCAATGCAATGCAGTATGAATGTTTTGCCACAGCCACGTATCCAAATTTCCATCTCAAGTAAATCAGACTATGTTTCAAGCCAACCAGACTATGTTTCAAGCCAACCAGACTATGTTTCAAGTCGATCATATGAAAATATCACAGACCATGTTTCAGGTCACCCCCTAGTGCCGTAACCTCTCATCACTATTTCATGAATAAACCCAACAATAATCACATCTCGGTTAGGCACTTCTAAACTCAGATCTCATGAACCCCCGCACACATTACTCTAATTATCATGTATGAATACACATCAAAATCTCTAACCATATATCAAAACATTGTGGAACAAAGCAGTTCAATTATCATCAAGCTATAATACATTCTCACATAAACATATCAATCATCATAAAATATCACAGTAATATCAGCATCAATAAATTCATACATTCCCAATATCATATAAGCAATCCATCACCGATAAACCTACAATCCCCGAATCAACATTGGTTTTACAGAAAAACAACTCCAACGTGATTTTGGTCTTGTCGATTATTCGATTTTCTAGTAGGGTTTGGGTCGCCCTACACAATTAATATATAATCTACTACTTATCGTTCCCGACGGTAGATTGATTCGTTCCCCCACCTGAGTTCTCACCGAACTTCCGAACTCGAAGCTCCTCGTTGCCACACCACAAGTTACCAACACCACCTTCAACCAAGCAACATAATTAAAAATAAATCAAACAAATTCATCTATGCCCTCATTATGCTAGGTTCGGCCATTTAATTCAGATGAGAGCTAGGATTGTTTTCTCAACCTAAGCTTTTGGATACTTATCACTTAGACTCTAGGTAACTTAAATAAATTGGCATAAGTTGAAAATATGGAATAAAAATCATCCAACCACTTAGGGTAGGTTTCGGCCTTGTATAACAAAATAGGCTAGGATTTTCAAATCGACACAACCTCTTAGATCAATGATCTTAGAGTATTAAGGAGTATGAATCAAGTACTAGTTTTCACAAAGCAAATCAAAAACATTTTATTTCCTTTAATATAAGTTTCGGCCAACATAATTGAATTGGCTAGAAATTTCTAAACTTTCCAATCTCTTTAGCTTAGCATCCATACATAGTAAGGAGCTTAAAACCATGATCATTTTGGAAAATGAAAAACAAGGCATCCTAGGTCCATAAACCTTAGGTTTCGGCCATCATAGGATTTTTAAGCTAGAAATCTTTAAATCATCCAATCTTTTAGACATAGCATCCTTTGATATTAAAGAGCTCAATCTATAATCATTTTGGAAGAGAAACAACCTAAAACGTTCCAATCTTTTTAGATATAGCATCCTTTCACATAAGGAGCTTTAATCCATAATCATCTTGGAAAATAAAAACAACACATCCTAGGTCCAAAACAAATGAGTTTCGGCCATCATAAGAAACTCAATGAAAAAGATTTAAACTTTTCCAATCACTTAAACCTAGCATCCTTTAGTATAAAGGAGCCCTTGGTCATGATCATCTTGGAATAGAACTCAAATATAAATTCATAAAAGCAAAAGTTGAAACAAAATCCAACCTAAATCATAGGCATGGTTTCGGCCTTGCATGGATAAAGGGGTTCGAAATTTTTGTTTTACACAGTCTTTTAGTATGTTGTAATAGGAGTAAAAACAAGAACATAGGAAGTGGTTTCAACTCAAACGGAGTTTTCTACCATTTTTAAGAGTTTTTAGAAGTTTGAGAGCTTAAAGAAAACATAAAGCATAAACTATGAAATGAATGCAAGAACTTGAAAAGAAAACTAAATAGGATCATTACCCTCAAGAAGATGAACAACTTTGATGAAGGAATCAAGTTGAAAAGAGAAGTAAAAACCAAAGCTTTAAAGGTTTGAAATTTTTTTTTTTTTAAAAGAAAGGAAGAAGATGAAGAAGAAGAAAAGTGTGAGTGAAGTGATGAAATGGGTATATATAGATGGAGGGAAAGGGGGCACGGTTTTGGAGAGAAAAGGAGAGGAAAAATGAGAGAAAATTGAAGTGGATTGTTGAGGAAGATTGGAGGTATGGTGATAAGGTATGGTGTTGTAAGGTGGAGGTAAGGTAGGAGAGAGAAAAGAGTTGAAAAAGTAAAATTTTGAAAAGATGAGTGATGGTGGTTACTATTTGCCATCACATCATGTCTCTTCCAGTCCTTTCGTTTCCTTTGTGCTCTGCTCCATTGCGTATCAGATGACTTCCCCGATCGTATTTCTCGACAATTTCGCTCGGGTAATACTTAGAATTTGGCCCCGGACGAGATTTTGTGAAAATCTCCATACCCACACAAAACATCCTAAAAACACTAACCGTCTTGTTTACGGGTCAAAATTATGTTTCCGGCACAGTAAAATTATACTGGTAGAGAAAACGCAGACCGACTTCCGTCTGAATTTTCAGCCGAAAATTTTACTGTGAGCTATTATCGTAAGGTAGATCAAGAATATGATTTTTATTTTATTACAAACATTTCCTAAACTTCATATTAAAATATAATTACTTATATTTTAATTTATTAACCGCATACCGAAAATCAGGCTATTACATAAGGCGCGAGGTAGAACTGATGATCATCTCGGGCAAGTATATCACGTATAGTGGCAATCGGGCCTTCTGATGTTAGGAGAACATCACCCTGAATGAGCATGGGATCAATGAACCCATAAAGGGTGAGGTTGCCTTGATCAACTAACATGCGATGCAGATACCTAATATATTGATAAAACATGTTAATTATCATAGTATTTAAAATTTAATGCCCCATCCTTCTCAATAAATTAATGTCGAGTTCAATGTACATGGAGTAAATAGTCAATTTGGTCCCTGAAACTGTTAGGTCGTGTCAAGTTGGTCCCTCAAATTAAAGAAATTCCAAAAAGGTCCCCGAAACTGTCAAACGTTAATCAAGTTAGTCCCTCCGTTAGTCAGGGTTGACTGACACCGTTAATGGCGTTGAGCTGGCACGTTAAGTGCCTATGTGGCCTCCATATCATCCTGTCACGTCAGATTGTCACATACCCACTAATTTCAGGGACCAAATTGACACAAGGACAAAATTTACACTAATGTTATTTTGGAATACCAACGCCTCATCTTCTTCTTCCCCAACCCATATGCTTCAAGGTCACCCCTACCGATGACCCTGTTATTTGCAGGCTCGCTAATGAGGATAAAGCCACCGTTTTCGCACCAACACAATCCTCTCCACCCTCATGTATGCACCAAGGTCCGTTTACTCTTGGGATATTGTTGTTCAGCGTGTTGGGAACAAGTTGTTCTTTTTATAAGCGTGATGGGTCGCAGCTAGATTTGCTTTCTATTCATGAGACCTCGTCGGAACCCTTGCCTGAGGCTAAATATGATATAAACTCTGTGCATTTGCTTAGCAATGAGGCTGCTTATATTAACCAGAATTTCACGCAGCAGGTTTTGATTAGGGATGGAAATAAGGTCACTGTTGATGAGCCCCACCCTTTTGCCAATGATGGTGAAGAGGTTGCTTCTGTGGCTTATAGGTATAGGAGGTGGAAGCTAGATTATGAGATGTATCTTGTTGCAAGGTGTGAAGTGCAGAGTGTTCTTGATGTGAACAGGAAGAGGTCGTATCTTACTTTGAATGCTTTGAATGAATTTGATCCTAAGTATTCGGGTGTGGATTGGAGGCAGAAGTTGGAGTCTCAAAAGGGTGTTGTGTTGGCCACTGAATTGAAGAACAATGCAAACAAGTTGGCTAAATGGACTGCTCAGGCTCTGTTGACGAGTGCTGATATGATGAAGTTGGGATATGTGTCAAGGATTCATCCCCGTGACCATTTTAATCATGTGATTTTGTCTGTGGTTGGATATAAACCCAAAGACTTTGTAGCACAAATCAATTTGAACACATCTAATATGTGTGGAATTGTGAAGTCGATTGTGGACTTGTGCATGAAACTGGAAGAGGGGAAATATGTTCTTGTGAAGGATCCATCCAAGCCATAAGTTAGGATTTATCAGGTTCCACCCGATGCATTTGAAAACGACTATGTCGAGGAGCCACTTCCAGAAGAGGAACAAGCTTAACCTCCAGCAGAGGGTGCTGATGGTGGCGAGGCAATTGTGACTACTAATGATGTGGACGATACCCAGATTGATAATCAAGCTTAAAAGGTAATTGTGACAACTCAAGTTTATGCTCTACTTCGTTTATGCTCATGTGCTCAACTTTCGGGGAGTTGCAGAAGCAGCGAGAGAGAGAGAGAGACGGAGTGCGAGAGGAAGAGTAAAGAAAGAGAGAGATGAAGCAGAGAGGTTGGGGAAGAAGAAGAGGAGCCGTTGGTATTCCAAAACAACATTAGTGTTAATTTGGTCCCTGAAATTAGTGGGTATGTGACCATCTAACGTGGCAGGATGACTTGGAGGCCACATGGGCACTTAACGTGCCAACTCAGCACCGTTAACGGCATCAGTCATACCTGACTAACGGAGGGACTAACTTGATTAACTTTTGACAATTTCGGGGACCTTTTTGGAATTTCGTTAATTTGAGGGACCAACTTGACACGACCTCACAGTTTTAGGGACCAAATTGACTATTTACTCATGTACATAGGTTGCATTTTTCCATGTTTCAAGCCCACTCAACAACTTCAGCTTAATCTAAAAATGGAATGATAGTAAATAAAACTTCAAATTACCATTTAAGTGCAAGAGAGGGGTCAATGCCAACCAAGCTATGCTCATAGTTTGATTAAGCGTGGAACCACATCAGTTTCAAGCCCTTGACTAAACAAGTACTTCAGCTTAATCTAAAAATAAAATGATAGCAAATAAAACTTTAAATTACCATTCAAGTGCAAGAGAGGGGTCAATGTGCCAACCAAGCTATGCTCAAAGTTTGATTCAGCGTCGAACCCTTGAGGAGAAGAAAACCCAAACCCACTGCCTCATGCGGAACAAGCGGAGTAAGCGGAGGCTACTGGGTCACGACACGAAACGGTGGAGTAAGCGGAGGGACTTCGAGGCTGAGGTGGCAGCGGAGGACGTGACGAAGCGAGCAAGAATAATGGAGGTGTGAGGTTGTGAGGGTTACGGAGCGCGCTGCAACAGAGAATAAGGTTAAATGAAGAAAATGAAATTGGAGGGTCGTAGCGTGCAAGAGAGATGAATTGGAGGGATGAATAAATATTGAAACATAATTAAAATACACATCGGTTATATCCAAAACCGATGTGTTATATTGATTTTCCACATCGGTTAACAACAAAAACCAATGTTAAAAAAATTGTTGCTTAAAAAAATTCAATTTTTTTTGTTCAATCTTCCACATCGGTTATAATAAAACTGATGTGTAATCTTATGACTGATTAAATTTTTTTTGTTTCCCTTTTCCACATCGGTTATCATAAAATCGATGTCTAAAATTAATATTCCACATCGGTTATCGATGTCTAATCTTATGTCTGATAAAAAAAAAATTGGTTTCACTTTTCCACATCTGTTATTCTAAAACCGATGTCTAATCTCATGTCTGATAAAAAAATTATTTTTGGTTTCACTTTTCCACATCGGTTCTTTTAAAAACCGATGTTAAATATTTTTATCACATCGGTTTTTATTATAACCGATGTTAAAATATTTCAGTTTAATTTCAAAAATGACAACGCTTCCTTTTTCACATCGATTTTGTTAACACCGATATTAAAACTCCCACTAGTGGAAATAATATAATATACGGGAACGTTTTACGTTAGTTGACCATATATTTGACGTTAAAAATGAGGCGGTGGCAGTTTTGTAAATGTAAGATCACTATTTGCGTCAGTTGTATAAAGAACTGACGTTAAAAGTGATTTTAACACTTTTAACGTCAGTTGTTTATACAACTGACGTTAAATGTGTGATTTTTACGGCAGTTAAATAAATAACTGACGTAAATAATTATGAAACTCATTTCTTTCGTTGTCATCTCCCTGTTGTCACTCTTAACACATATACTCCATATAGTGCAGTTTATTTCTAAACCTTTTTTTTAAACAAGTTTATTTTTAATGTTAATTAATTAGATTGAATTAGTAAACAATGCAAATTCTTGTGCAAATCAAAATAAATAAACACTTAACATAAAACAAGTTATATATGTATAATCAAATCGTATCTCATTGAAGCGATTCATAAGTTACAATTACATGATTAAAAGATAAAAAATTTCTGCAAATTAGCACTAAAATATAAAAAAGTTTCTGCTTCAACATCATTTTCTTCCCAGTCCTGTCCTCGATCAGAAACTCCAATGGATGCATCTCCTCCCTTACTTGAATTCCTTGATACTCCATCTGATTCCACTGTCACTTTGGAGCCAAAGCAGAGTGAAGGGATGGGATGAAATAAGGTGAGGGAATCACATTACGTGATTCACCCAACCTTACCATCCATGTTACGTGATTTACTCAACCTCAGAAGTTTTTTGACCATTAAGACAGAGACCTTTAAGTCTAGGTATAGGAAGAAATAACAAAAGTCTCAGAGCCATTTTGTGAAGGAATAGAAAACACATGAAATATAGAGGAAAAGAAGAGGCTGTATTACAGACTGATGCAGAAGAATGATACTTTGTATAGAGAAGAGAGACTAGCTGATTTTCTAGAAACTGATCTATAAACTTAATGCTCATTAAGAGGATTATAGGTTACAATGTGCATGGGTAAGTAGCACAGCAGTCATGGGTAAGTAGCACAGTAGTCAAAGGAATGAATATTTTTGTAGAAACTTATACACTTTTAACGGCAGTTGTTTAATACAACTGACGTTAAAAGTGTTTTTAAAATAAAAAATATTTATTTTTAACGTCAGTTTTTTATACAACTGACGTTAAAAGTGTGATTTTTACTTCAGTTAAATAAATAGCTAACGTAAATAATCCTGTATCCCTATCTGAAATGCACTATTGTCACCCTTAACGCAGGTCACTCCATATATATAGTGCAGTTTATTTCTAAACTTTTTTTTTTAAAACAAGTTTATTTTTTATCTTAATTAATTAGCTTGAATTAGTAAACAAATTGTTGTGCAAATTAAAATAAATAAACACTTAACATAAAACAAGTTATATATGTATAATCAAATCGTATCTCATTGAAGCGATTCATAAGTTACAATTACATGATTAAAAGATAAAAAATTTCTGCAACATAGCCCTAAAATATAAAAAACTTTCTGCTTCAACATCATTTTCTTCTCAGTCCTGTCCTCAGAAATTCCAATGGATGCAAAGTTTCAGCTTCAACATCATTTTCTTCTCAGTCATGTCCTCAAAAACTCCAATGGATGGATCTATGCATCTCCTCCCTCACTTGAATTCCATGATGCATCGTGAATCCACAGTCACTAGCAACGAAAGCAAAGTGAAAGGGGTCTTTGCATCACCTCCTTCACTGGAATTCCTTGATGCATCGTCTTGAATCCACAGTCACTTGGGGCCAAAGCAGAGTGAAAGGGATGGCTAGGATGAAATAAAGTGAGTAAATCACATTACGTGATTTACACAACCTTACCATCCATGTTACGTGATTTACTCAACCTCAGAAGTTTTTTGACCATTAGGACTGAGACCTTTAAGTCTAGGTATAGGAAGAAATAACAAAAGTCTCAAAGCCATTTTGTGAAGGAATAGAAAACGCACGAAATATAGAGGAAAAGAAGAGGCTGTTTTACAGACTGATACAGAAGAATGGTACTTTATATAGAGAAGAGAGAGACTAGCTGATTTTCTTGAAAACTGATCTATAAACTTAATGCTCAATATGGGTAAGTAGGACAGTAGTCAAAGGAATGAATGTTTTTGCAGAAACTTATACACTTTTAACGTCAGTTGTCTTCGTCAACTGACGTTAAAAGTGATTTTAAATAAAAATATTTATTTTTAACGTCAATTGTTTAATATAACTGACGTAAAATGTTGTCTTATTTTTGATTATAACATAAATAATGACTTTTAACGTCCGTTTCTTAAGACAACTGACGTTAAATAGATTACCTTTAATGTCAGTTGCTACAAACAACTGACGTAAAATGTTGTTTTATTTTTGGTTTTTGATTATAACGTTTACACCCGCATGCCTTCTGCACTTCTCTCTGTACGTCTCTGTTCTTCTCTTTCACGCTCACTCTCACTCTCAACTCTCACTCTGACTCTCAACTCTCACTCTCACTCTCACTGTCACTCTGTCCTAATCGCGAGCTCATCTCCACCGCAACCGCCACGAGGGCTTCTTCCCCACCACCGTGTGGTACACTCTTAACCCTAACTCTGTCTTTCCCGCTCATTCTTTGCAATAACTTGACATCTCTCTTTCCCCTTCCCGCACACTAACTCTCCTTGTCCCTCTGCTCTCAGTAACCACATCGAACGTTGGCCACCACGTGAGCACCTATTTCCGGTGAGTCTTTAGGGCACATTTTTTTATGTTTGGTTTTGAGTGTATGTTGAAACTGTAGTTTCTTGTAGTTGAAACTTGAAACTGTGAGTTTGAGTTATTTGGAATGTCTCTATTTCTGGTCGTGGGTTTTATGTTTTCTCTTGTTTTTCTTCTGCTATCATGACCTATTTCAAAATGGGAAGAAATTTAGAGTTGCTTGTCGCATGTGACATCAACAATATATTGCTGATTGGAATTCGCTTTTGTTAATTTATCTTCATCTGCTCATTGGATGGTTTATAAGCGCACTAGTGCTGAGTATTTGAAGGGGGTGGGAGAATTTATAGAATTTGATCAAAGGAATGTTCCTAATAGTAATGGAATGTTCTATCGTCCTTGTGTCAAGTGTTTGAATACGAGGAAATGTACGGTGAAGGATATGCGTACTGATTTGATTTATGAAGGGATTTGCTTGAGTTATACTTCTGTATTTATTTTGAGTTATAACCTATGTTAATAAATATATATTGTTTTTGAACAGGCATACATATGGATCAGTCGGATAGCCCACATGCACGGGAGGACACTGTGGGGCCTACGCAGGACCCGATCGCGTCTTTGCCTGATTCTAGTGTAAGTTTACATGTTATATACTATCTTTAGTCCTTCTTTTTAATGTAAGTTTATAATGTTACAACCCTCTATTTTATCATTTTTTTTGTCCATACTGACATCACAGGCTCATAGGAAACGGGGTAGAGGAGCCACGTCGTTGAAGAAACTAGAGAAGGACAGGCAAAGCGGACAGAAGCTTGAGGTGTCCTTCGATGATAATCTAAATGCCCTGGGACCCCTTGCTAAAGAATTTAATAAGTGGGTGTTTCTACAAGCGAAGCAGCACGTAAGCATCAACTACAACCACTGGAATGACGTTCCACAGAACGTTAAGGATCAGATTTGGGAGGCTATCACGGTATTTTACCTTTACATTCGTTTGATTTACATTATTAGATAATTATCCGAGTTATAATCCATTCAGTTGTTATGTATTTAATGTGTAGGTAGCTTGGACTGTGCCAAATGACGAGGATCATCATCATAAATGTATGAAAATGGCATCAAAGCGTTGGAATGGGTTCAAGCATGATCTTACCAGGTACTATGTATCTGGGAAGAAGCGGCTTGATAAAATGTTCTCGGATTATCCCTGGATTGATCAGGATACTTGGGATATGTTTGCTAGGAGTCGACGGGATGGAGAATTTCAGGTTGGTTGATTAAGTTAATTTTGTATGCTTCTTATAGATCATTTAACTGTATTTAATTATGTGTTTTTGTTTGAATAGGCTAAGGCAGATAAGGGTCGGCAGAATCAGGCAAAGAACGTCCACCGCCACACCATGTCTCAGGGTGGGTACTAGACTCGGATCGAGCAGATGATGGCGGATAGGCTGAGGGCGAAGCAGGAAGAGCACTCTACTAGGATTGAAAGAGGAGAGGTGCCTGAGGGCACATCATCAAGTCCTCCGTTGGACATCGACCGCGAGGATGTCTGGTTAGCCGGCCACATGACAAAGACGGGATTTTTTAAAGTTGATGCCACTCGCGAAGTGGCAGATAAGATTGTAAGTAAATAATTAACTTGATTTCAATTGATATTTATAGATATTTTTAACACTTTTCACTTGCACGTTATTTCATTTTTTCATTGTAAATGGATCTTAAAGCACAATCCTCCCAGGGCTCATTCGTCGCTTCTGGTCGGCGGGACGTCTTGATGACTGCTCTAGGCAAGAAAGACTATCCTGGTCGGGTTATCGGTGTTCCTGGGAACGTGACCATCAAAGAATATTATGGCAAGTCTGCTTCACGAAAGCGGGTGGTCGATGAAGCATCAATTTTGGCTGACATTACTCAGTACCTCATGTCCAACCCTGCTATTACAACACATCTGATGCAAATCTTAATATCCAACCTAGAATTCAAGCAGGCACTTGCCAGAGAGCTTTCCTCCGTCGGTTCATCCCAGGACACCGCATGGTATGCCAACCCTTCACATGTGAACACAAAAGAGAGTTATAGTAGGGCACATGTGGAGGACGATGAGTTGGCAGCTAGGGAGCGGGGGTTGGAAGTCCAATGCCATGAGCATGATTTGGAAATGAAAAGGCGTGAGCTTGAGTTGGACTTCAAACGACGTGAGCTCGAAATGTTAACAAAGGTATGTATTCATTATTAATGTCCAAATTAGTCAAATAATTACTTGTGTTTTTTTTAATTATCAACAACTTATCAATTTTATTTTTCCTAAATTGAAGGCCAAGTCGACGTCGGTGTCGCTGTCACCTGTCACTCGTTTGTTCTCACTTGGTGAGGATTATGCGTTTGAGATTTTTGAATGTCCATTGGAGCACGATGGATGGGTGGCACGCCCAGATCAACAGAGGATATTTTCCTTCTGTGGTGAAGATCTCAGGAACGCCTGCAGAAATAACGTCTGGATGGCCAGCACGGTTTTGAGTCTCTGGTGCACGTAAGTTAATTTTAAATTTATAACTTATTTATTTTTGGTATTTTTCAATTTAATAATTTATTTTAATTTCAATATATATATATTATGTAATTAACATCCACACCTTTTCATATCTTAGGTATCTCCATCGTTTTCAGCTTGATAAGGGCGTTGCATCAGTTTACGGCTTCTTAGAGCCATCAGTCCTTCTGCCCCAATTCTTTGTTGGCGATGCATTTAGTAAATACATAGGGAATTTGTTGGGAGACAATCAGAAAGAATTATATCTGGCTCCCTACTGTATGAAAAACCATTGGCAGTTGTTCGTACTTCACCCGTCTAGGCATACTGTCATATTCTTATGCTCTCTCCACCAAAGGCCGCCACAGGAGGTGGTGGAAACTGTAAATAAGTAAGTAACTAATCTTAAATTTAATTCTCGTTTTAATATCAGTTGTTTTTAGTTTATTACACACATGATATATGAATTTGTTAATTGACATGATTATTTGTTTATGATAGCGCGCTGAAGGCGAGTAGCATAAGTTGCGCCAACGGGAGAAGTAGGGCTTCTAAGGCTAAAGCAAATCCTGAATGGACCTACCCCAAGGTTTGGTAGTTTATTTATCAAATAATTAATATTATAATTACTAATTTATATGTATATTCAACTGACATTGAAATTAATTTTGTTTGTAGTCTCAATTTCAAATTGACGGGTGGTCGTGCGGCTTTTATGTGATGCTTCATATACTGAACATAGTCTCCGCATCTATTACGGATGGATGGAATAAGGTAATATTTAAACAACTTGTTAAATTATATATTATAGTTTTGAATATGACTTGCGTTAATGTTATTGTTATTATTTGAACGTGTGGAGGCATTTAACGACCAATCGCCTCTTCAAGAAGATGAGTTAAGAGACTTGAGGATGCGCTTTGCTGAATTCTTCTTCAAGTATGCGGCTGAAAAAGGAATTGACAAGTTACCTCCGCAATACTTAGATGAATAGTTTTTTTGTTAGACATTACAAACTAATTAATAACATGTATATATATATCCTTAGATTGGTAGTTTTGTTTTTAGACATTAGAGACTAAAATTTATATATATATACATACATACTTGTAGATAGTTATGTTTTTCCTATACATGGGTTTTGGTTTTAAGTTCCCCCATTGTTCCTTTGTATATTTCTTTTCTTTTTGTTAATATTGAAATTTAAGGGTAGTGTTTGCTTCTGTAATGTGTGTGATATTCTGTGTTACTGGGATATTTACTGAATGCAGGGATAGCTTAGGAGAGTGATATTTTAAAATTGAATTTAAAAAAAAATCTATTAACGTCAGTTGTATCAAAAACTGACGTTAATAGTATTTTATAAAATATACAGTACACTATTAACGTCAATTGTATTAGGAAACTGACGTTAAAAATAAAACATTTAACGCCGTTCTTTAACACAAGCGGCGTTAGTTTTAACAATATTAACGTCAGTTGTGTTAAACAACTGACGTTAATAGTTTTATATTTAACGTTAGTTTTTTAAACAACTGACGTTAAATATAAAACTATTAACGTCAGCTGTATTTACGTCAGACAATATTCTGACGTATAAAATCAATTTTAACTGACGTAAAAAGCCCTTACTGCACTAGTGTCCGATGTTAAATGCATATTTTGCACTAGTATACTACAAGCTGGTGCCACAACTATAACACCCCATTTTCTCAATTAGTGTACGAGGAAAGTATTAAATATGTTTGACGGCTTAATCTTGTTCTTATAGATATTGATCTTCCAAACGCATTTTCAAAGCTACTCAACATAAAGTTTTAATGATAAGCAAAGTTCCATTTTCAACTTTTGAAGACTTATAATAATTTTAGGATTTTGATGCACGATCTAAAATTATATGTTTTAGCAGTTGGCTCAAGAAAAAAAAATTTTAAAAAGGTTTTAAAACATCAAAATGATTTAAAAAATAGAGATACTGTTTAAAATTAAATGGAATATTTTTTGCAAAGACTTTCTAACCAAAAAAATATGATTTTTCAGTAAAGTAATTGATTAACTTTGGAAGTAACCAATTACCACGTGTTTTCTTTGCAATCTTAAGTTTATGGTAAAACGATAATCTAAATTTATTTCATTCGTATTAAAATTTCATAACTGTACAATATAAATATTGAATTTTTTAATTTTAAAACTCTTTTCTTACTAGTAATAATATATTTCTTTAAATAAGCAAATAAAATTATATGATTTAATTAAATAATTGAAAAATGTACGGATGATAAGTAGTTTTAAAGTAAATATCTAAGTATTTGAGCACATTATTTATTAGAAATATTTGAGAATTTGAAAATAAATATACTTCTAACTTCATCATAGAGTTTACGTTTCATGAGTGAAAAACAGCCATTTATAAATGTAATTTAATCATCAAGGAATTTTTATTTTCATATTTCAAGACTCCCAATTCATTTCTTAATTAACCCCATAAAATTATATGGTTTGAATCATATACTTGAAAAATAAATAAATAAAAATTTCTCATATAACACTTTATTTATTTTAAATATTTTAGAAGTTGATAGTAGATACACTATTAACTTTTTTTAGGTCCGGGATAAAACCCAATGTATCCCCACAGCCGGTAGCCATAGGACTAATCCTCCGAGTATGTAGAATATTAGTTAAGGAACAACTCCTCTATCTTATAAATACAGTTTTATTCTCATTATCAAGATTCGAACCCTAAACACATGATTAAATGGCCCAAACTCTTAGTCACACGGACCACACTTGTGGGTAGAATAGCTGTCAACTTGGGGTGCGTTTGGGTAAATAACTTAATTAAGAGCTTATCACATAAGACCTTATTGCATGAGAGCTTATGCCATAAGTGCTTAAAGAAAGAAAAAGAAAGAAACGAGCATGAGAGGATTCAAATAGTGAAAAACACGGAGAGGGTGTTTAGTGCATAAGCTCTTATGATAATTCCATAAGCTTCTCCCAGTGACTTATGAAAATAAGTCAAAAACTCCTTATGGGATGACATAAGTTATTTTTATAAGCTCTGTCAAACACACTGCATAAGAACTTATGTCATCAGATAAGTCAAAAAGAGCTTAAATAATCTCTTCCAAACACCACCTTGGTCATGGAGTTATGTGTCATATGTGTAACATAGAATTCAATTCATGTATTTTTTTTCTTTTGGAAAGTAATATAGAGAATCCTTTATAAATTATAATTGTAATATAAATTTCAAATTTAAAACTATGTCCTTACTTAAATTAATTCATTTCTTAATTAACCGAATAAAATTATATGCTTTAAATAAATACTTTAAAAATGGAAGGAAAATAACTATTTTTAAAGTAAATATCTAAGCATTTGACCACAATATTTATTCTTAAGATTTGATATTTGAATAGTAAATATGCGTAACATTGAGTTCAATTCATGTATTTTTTTTTCTTTTGGAAAGTAATATAGAGAATCCTTTATAAATTATAACTGTAATATAAATATCAAATTTAAAACTCTCTCCTTACTTACACTAATTCATTTCTTAATTAACCAAATAAAATCATATGCTTTAAATAAATACTTTAAAAGTGGAAGGAAAATAACCATTTTTAAAGTAAATATCTAAGCATCCGAGCACAATATCTATTCTTAAGATTTGAGATTTTAATAGTAAATATACTTCTAATTTCGTCATATAATTTACATGTTATGATTAATATAAAATCCATTCTAATTAATTTTTGTTGCTATATAAAATCCATTCCAATTATAATTGTAATAAAGTTTTTAAAACTTATGTGATTCAAATTATAAACTTGGAAAAACTTTTATTTTTAAGAATATATGCTAGATAGTATATAGGATCGAGATTAAATTAAAAAAAAAAAAAAAGGGATTTTGAGTGATAAGGATAAGGACAGTCGTATTACATTCAAATAAAAATGATTTGCTCTACTATATAATGAGATCATTCGCTCTCATTTGACACATCGAGCACCATGGCCACTCATAATTTTGTAGTCTTTCGTGTCTCTTTTATTCTTACATGCATATTTTTCTCACAGTGTGATGCTGTTGATGATAATCCAAAACTTCATATAGTGTATATGGGGTCACTTCCAAAGACACCATATTCTCCAACCTCTCACCACCTCAGCTTACTGCAACAAGTCTTTGATGGCAATGATGCAACAAATTCCTTAGTTCATAGTTACAAGAGAAGTTTTAATGGGTTTGCTGCCATGCTCACCAATCAACAAAAGGAAAAACTAACTCATATGGAAGGTGTAGTCTCTGTTTTCCCAAGCAGGACTCTTCAAACACTTACGACAAGATCATGGGACTTCATGGGATTAACTACGTCAACCAAACGAAGCAATGCTGTTGAGAGTGATGTAGTAGTTGGAGTTATTGACACCGGCATATGGCCAGAATTGGATAGTTTCAGTGACGAGGGTTTTGGTCCTGTTCCAAAAAAGTGGAAGGGTGCTTGTCATGGTGGCCAAAACTTCACTTGCAATAAGAAGATCATTGGAGCAAGGTATTATACGAATGATTTATCTGCAAGAGACATTGAAGGCCATGGATCCCATACTGCATCAACAGCTGCTGGAAACATTGTTCATAATGCAAGCTTTTATGGACTTGCACAAGGCATTGCAAGAGGGGGAGTTCCATCAGCAAGAATTGCCGCGTACAAAGCATGTGGTGGTTCAGGTTGTGAAGGTACTGCTATCTTGGCTGCTTTTGATGATGCCATAGCAGATGGAATTGACATCCTTTCTATTTCATTGGGTGGTGCTGTCCAAGTTCCCTTCGAAGAAGATCCCATTGCAATTGGTTCATTTCATGCCATGGCAAAAGGGATAGTTACAGTGAATTCTGCAGGCAATAGTGGCCCTTCTCCAAGCTCAGTTTCAAGTATTTCACCTTGGATGATTACTGTAGCAGCAAGTACCATGGATCGAAAGTTCATTGACAAAATAGTTTTGGGAAATGGAAAAATACTCACAGGGATATCAGTAAACTCTTTCACATCAAATGGAACAAAATTTCCCATTGCTCGTATAAATGGGAATTCATCACTGTGTCCAAAAGAAATGGCTGATACCTGTAGCTGTTTGGATATTCGTTTGGTGGAAGGAAAGATAGTTTTATGTGCTCAAGGTAGTGGAGAACCAGATTATGCAAGTGGGAACCCAATTGGTGCTATCACAGAGGATTCGAGTGAAGGTAATCCTGCCTTTGTTACTCCATTACCTTCATCGGTGTTGTCTTCCCTTGACTACAGCCTTATTCAACACTACACAAATTCAACAAAATATCCAGAAGCTGAAATTCTAAAGAGTGAGACAATTGAAGATCATAATGCCCCTATTGTAGCTCAGTTTTCTTCACGTGGACCAAACACCATTGTACCAGAGATCTTGAAACCAGATATAAGCGCCCCAGGAGTAGATATCTTGGCTGCATTTTCACCAGCTGTTTCTCCTTCAGATAATGTTTATGATCAAAGATCTGCAAAATATAACATAATATCAGGAACATCTATGTCATGTCCCCATGTTGCTGGAATTGCTGCATATTTGAAAACTTTTCATTTGGATTGGTCACCAGCAGCCATCAAGTCTGCAATTATGACTTCAGCACAACCCATGAAGGGTTCTTCTAAGGATGATATTGGTGAATATGCTTATGGATCAGGACATGTCAATCCTGTTCAAGCTATTGATCCAGGACTTGTTTATGATATTTCCATAGAAGATTATTTACAAATGCTTTGCAACTTGGGTTATGATAATGAAAAGGTTAAACGGATAGCTGGAGGAAATAACACTTGCTCAAAGGCTCCTAACAGATCCTTGGTAAGAAATCTAAACTATCCCGCACTTGCTATTGATGTTAAGCCTGTGGTACCTTTCACCATCAAGTTTAGCAGAATAGTCACAAATGTTGGCTCAGCAAACTCAACTTACAAGGCAACAATTTCACCAAATCCAAAAATCCAGATTACGGTAGCACCAGAGATTCTATCCTTCAAATCATTAAATGAGAAGCAGTCTTTTGTTGTCACCATCACTGGTGGTAAATTACCAAGTAAAACTATACTCACATCATCATTGATATGGTCAGATGACACCCACAATGTAAGGAGTCCTATTGTCATAAGCGTTTCGAGCATGACATTCTAACAAATTCAATGTAATAAAATTTTGGCCATTAAATTCTAGTGCATTGCATTATAAACAAGTTTGTCATATGCATATGTATTAGCTGCCAATTTTTTCTTTTTTTAATTATTGGTCATAAAAGTAGTTTTCAATCGATTGTTAGTTAGTCAAGAGCCTCTATATCACGACATGGCCTTCTCATCTCACATATAATTGCATGTTTGGAAACAAGGTAGCATGCTCCTGACACGCATTAATTTTGCAAAAGCTATTGTAAGTGGTTTTGCGTTTGAAATGCAATTCTGCCCATGATATGATACAATTCCAAACACAAACTTTTAATAACCATGTATGATGTATGCGTTCAAACTAATCATATATATATATATACACAAACACTACCATATGCGTATGTAGAATATAGAGTTGTCAAAATGAGTTAGAACTCATGAGTCAACCTAACTCACCAATGGATTTGGTTGATAAAGAACATGCTTACTTTGACTCTGGGTTATTTTGTCCCGACCCACTTAACCAGTGGATTGGCCAGGTTCAATCCGTGGTGAGTCGAGTTGGCTTGCGGGTTCTCACTTTTTTTCTCCTTCGACCAAATCACCAAGCCTAACCCACTTTCCTCAACCTATTGTAAGTAAAGTGACGTAGAGAGTAATTCATCAGTGTTTTATTTCATTTTATTTAATGGAAATATTAAGAAATAAGAATGAAGTTAAAAATATAATCAATTCTTTTTTTATTTTTTAAAATAAAAAATAAAATAAAACACATTATCCAAAAGGGTAAATTACATTTTAACACTCGCGTTGTTTGACCGAAATACATTGCCCCATGTGTTATATAATTTGACACCTTACTCCTATTTGGTTTGGTTTAAAAATACTTTGCCTCCTCCATGTGCTATGAATTTGATATTTTATCTCGAGACTTTGTTTGTTTTCATTTTCTGTTTTCAAAAATAATTATAAAACTGTCATATGTTTTCTTTTGATTTCCTGATTTCAAAAATCTATACATGAAAAGAAAATAGTTTTCTTTTTCTTGTTTTCATTATTTCCTTTTTTTTTTTTTGGTTCCCCGAGAATCATGATTCTCAAAAATCATTATTTGGTGGTCATTTGATAGAGACCTTAAGGGCTTGTTTGGTTATCAGGATATGATATGGGCGGATAGGATATGAGAGCAGGATAAGAATATGATAGGATATGAGCATGATAAGCTGTTATCCTATCCGATATTTGGTGTCCACCAGATAACCAACCGGATAGCATTATAATTTTAGTGTGAATTTTAAAATTTTTCGTTTTTAATCTAATTGTTTTCATATTTTGTTGTATCTTTTTATAATTTTCATTTTTTTAAATTATATAAAAAGACAAAATGATCCTTGTGATAAAATTACATATAATTTTTAAAAATTTTAAAGTATTTTCTAACTTCACTTATTTTTTTTTATAATTTTAAATATTAATTTTGAGTTTTCACTTTACATTTGGTTTTTAAAATTCATTAGCCTTGTGATAAACTAAAAATAAATTTTAAAATTAAATATTTTTGTATTTTTTAAAATATTTTTGTATTTTTTAAAATATTTTATATTTTACTATACAATTTTTAATCATGTTATATTTATTATACTTTAAAATATTATTTTATTATAATGTAATTATTTTATATATAAAATATTTTTATAATTTATTATACTTTAATTCACTCTATCCTATCATGTTGAGTTATAACCCAGCTCCCTCCTCATGATAGAATTTTAATTAGTTGTACAGGATATAATAAGCGACATGATTGATTTATCATATGATAGTTTATCCTATCATGTCGTTTTTATCATGACCATCAAACAAGCCCTAAACATTCCCAAGAATGTTACTTGAGAATTTTTTTATTATATTTAGTTTAAAGACATCTTTCTTGTGAACGTTAGTATTATTTTCAAAGATATCATTGAATATAAATTAATTGAAAATAAAAAAATTAAATTAACAATATTATTAAAAAAAATAAAAATTTAAGAAAATAGTGCATACCAGTATTTATTCGAACCTTAGTTTTAGAGTCGGGTTCTTTTCTCTCAAATAAAAATATATTTTAACATAATATTAATATTGTCTATGAAAAATTATGTATAATAGTCTTTTCGAAAAACAATTTTTTTCATGTACAGGAGAAATTAGGAAGTCTCACCCATCATCTGGCAATGTTTTTGGGAAAAAATATAGGCAAGAAAAAAATCCTTGGAATGTCATCTTCATATGTAAATAGTTTTAAAAATGATCTCGCTAATTAATGTCCTAAGAATATTGAATAAAAATGTTTAACTATTATGTTGGTCCGTGAACTAACTGAGCATTTTCAAGTAAGTCCCTAAACTAAAAAAAGTTTTTAATTTGGTCCCCAAACTTTTATAAAGTTTTCAGTTTGGTCCCTGAACTAAAAAAGTTTTTGATTAGGTCCTTGAACATATATTAAATTTTCAATTGGATCCCTGAATTAGAAATCCGTAAGTGATCCATTGAATTGGACGAAATATTACTGATTATATCTAAGTTGGTTACCCATATGTGTCATCTATGAGTGGTTTGTGTGGAGCAAGATGCAACAAGATGAAGTGAGATGTAGTAAATTGCAAGTGGGGGAGCTATTTCAAGGGAGGGATATGCAATCGTGAAACAAATATTGAGGAAGGAATGAGCTATTTGTTCAGATGGAGGAGGAGCTGTCGTGGGTCATGTTTTAGTTTTCTGGTTCATCATTTTGGTCTCTTGCAACCGTAAATACAAACTTAGGGGGATCCCAGGTCACGTTCTACATCAACAAACTTAACGGCCTCTTCGTTGAACCCTACCCAAGGGACTCAATTGAAATTTTTATATAAGTTCAAGGATCCAAATTAGAAATGTTTTAGTTCAGAAACCCAATTGAAAACTGTATAAAAGCTCGGGGACCCAGTTAGAAATTTTTTTAGTATGGGGACCTATTTGAAATTTCTCAAATAGTTCAGGGACAAATTCAATAGTTAAACCTAAAAAATTCAATAAAAGCAAGTTTTAATTGGAAATCTCACTATAACACTTATTAACATTTTAAATACACCACTTCCAATAAAAATTATCTCTTGTTAGCATTATCTAGGCCTGGTCATCTGTCGGATTTGGTCGGGCTCAAGCCCAAAAAACCAAATCTGACCAAGACCGAATTTCCTTTACTCTAGCCCAATTTCGACCAATTGTCTCTTCGGTTTAGGCTGGTACGGTTTGGCAGGTTGGACGGGTGGATTGGTGCGAGTTGGGTAATTCCAATTTTTTGGGCCCAGTTTCTTTTAAGGTCATAAACATGCAACGACCCAATTTTTTTTTTAGGTTTGTGTCTAGCTTCTCTTCTTCCACAAGTTGGTGCAGCAACATCCCAAAAATTAGCTATTATATAATTTAATAGGAATTGAATTATTAGAATGATTATATTTCTAGTTTAGAAGTGGTTAAATTCTCATAAATGAATGAATCAAAAGAACTTAAATAGATAGTTTTGAGTGTTTTGGGCCCAATTTTACATAATAGACTTCATATGACCAGACACTCATCTTCAAATAGATATTTCGTAGGTCAAACGAATTATTTTGGACTCAAAATCTTCATATGAAATGTAGCTCTGTCTCTTAGCTTTCCATAAACACAAAATTCGTCCATATTGGATTCTTGTAGCTCGAGCTATGTCCAAATTAGTAACTATTGTTCAGGCCCGAGTGTCAGCATCATTTTTCTAACTTCTAGCACATTTTGACCCTTTAAACGTTCGTTTCAGATTTGTAATCTTCATAAAAGTTGTAGATATATTTGTTAGCTTTTCAACGATATAAAATTCATAATTTTTGGATGTCTATAACTTAATATATGTGCAAAATACTACGTCAGACGCTAGATAAGTGAGCCATGACACGTTTTAATGCGTTTTGGGATTTGTGAGACCTATAAATACGAACCTAATGTTCATCAGCAACATTTTTGGAACCCAAATTACAGTAGAAACTCAAAAAAACACTAGAGAAGAGAGATTTCATAGTTTGGGAAGAAGGAACTGTGGAATAAGAGGACTGTGAAGGGGAAGATGAGGAGAACTCTTGGTAAACGTTAGGATTCGCCATAGGAATCGCTTCAAGCTACATGGAGGTCTTCAAGAGGTGAGTAAAAACACAATTTTCTCACCCTTCCATGGTATTTCAAAAGGGGTTTTGGGTTCCCTTAACTGATATTGAGATTTGGGATGAATTGTTTGAAAAAAAATGGGTTTTTGAGGTATTAGGGTCCAAGAACGTGAAATTGATTTGGAGATTTTCAATAATTGATAAATTGATGTAATATTGGTTGTCTGCATGGTTTGGTTATATGTTTTAAGACTTGTTTGATGATTTTCAATCATAATATATATGCCGAATATGATTTGGAATGCCTATGAGTTGTTTTGGTATGAGTTATGGTTGTCGTGACATGCCCTGCTATGTTATATGATGTTATAGTGTTGTCGTGACATGCTCTGTTATATTATATGATGTTATAGTGCTGTCGTGGCATGCCCTGCTGTGTTATATGACGTTATAGTGTTGTCGTGACATGCTCTATCATGTTATATGATGTTATAGTGTTGTCGTTTACCATTGTTAATGATGCAAGGAGTCATATGTCATGTCCCGAGGTCACGACATATGCCCGAATATTACTTAGAAGTGTTATTGATGCATGATGAGACACCTCCTTTTGGAAAGGACATGATTTTTAAACACGTCCTTCTAGGAAAGGGATGACAGATATAGGGAAAGACAAATACATCCTTCTGAGAATGAGAAAACCCATTATAGATACCTCCTTTTGGGAAGGGGAAGGCAGTGAGACGTTATTGTATTTGTCATGAGCTCATGGACTTAAAATTTGGTAACTAAATAAAAGAGACTTGGATGATAAATTGATATTATTTGGACAAGAGATGTCCTTTGTATTATTTATTTATGTTATGCGTACTGTTAGTGATGGATTATTTCTATTTGATGATGTTATGACTTATGCGTGAATTTCGTGAGATTGGATTGATTATCCTTAATTTATAGAAAATATTTTGAGTTATATTATTTTGAAAATAAGCGGATACCGTGGATGTTTTTCCGATTACCGCGCCAGCTGAGAACAACACTATTTACGAACTTTTTATTAAATTGTTTTTATTCACTATGATTATAAATCTCCTTAAAAGTGTTGTTTTCAGAACACAAAGACGTCGTCACTGAGATTGGAGAGACTTAAAGACCTAGTACTTGATTTTAGCTATATATTATATTTGGTTAGTATTATGTTCAATAAGGAGTCGTTTGTGGCTAGAACCATATTATTTTATTTTATCGGTTGATTAATTTTCGTAGACACCTGAGTTTTGAGGTAATTAATTTTATTTATGTAAGATTTCTTACCAATGTTTATTTTAAAATCATTGAAGTATTTTCATACATATATAATTTATGGAAATTTTATTGGAGTTTTATGCCTTATTAAATTCTTAAAGAATTTTATTACATTTTTTGTTGGATTACTAATGTAACGAAAGGCGTTACAGGTGCCGCTATAGAGAGAAAAGAGGGGCGAGAGAGAGATGGAGGGGAGAGGGCGCTAAAGGTTGTTGCATAGAGAAAAAATGGGGAGGGGGGAGATGTAGGGGAGAGGGTGCTAAAACACGAACCTCCATCGCTGTCCTTATCAAATCACCGTACCTATAATCATCGTCCCTGCAAAACAAGTAAAACACAAGAAAGGGGAAGCTTCAACTGAGTCCAGCATTCGACATTGCTCCTCCATTGTTATAAGTTGTGTCTTCCACGAACCAGCCATCACCTTGCACAGAACACCATCCACCGTGCCTTCACAAAATCCACCGTGCCTTTCCTTCATTATGTATGTTGGTCGGGTTCGGCATCGATGGTCAGTAATTTTAGGAATCGAACACGACTGTTGACAACCGCGTTAAATCCGTTGATTCAAACTGCCAACTCAAGGACTCGGTAAAACCCGTCCGCGTGCTTAAAGCAATGTTTTAAAAATCGAATCGAAGATTAAACCGGCGAGACATCCGGGTCATGGTTCCATTGGTTCAGCCGGTTCAACCCACAGTTGAACCGGATGACTAATAAATTAATAAATAAATTTAAAAAGTATTAAATTGAGGGAAAAGTTAAAAAATAAATAAATAAATTCATTTTGAATGGTTCAGCCTGGTCCAAGTGACTGTTTTAAACGGTTCAATCATAGTTCAACCGATTTTTGGGAAGTTCAACCAAATCACGGTATAAAAAGAGTGGATCGACCCACCGAATTGGACGGTTCCTAATTGAACCGTCCGATTCGCTCCGATTTTTAAAACATTAGCTCAAAGTGCCTTTTGGATTGTTCGGGTCGGAACAGAAATATTGTCCAGCCCTAACATTATCCTTTCGAAAAAACATATTAAACATAAAATTTCAGAATTCTTATATTAAAATTTCTGGAAAACTAAAAAAAAATATTCATCCGTCAAATATGTCCAGGGTGAAGTATCTTAGAAAATGCCTCACCCGTGACCTCCCAAAACGACCTGTTACAACCGGTTGACCAGGTAACATTTTTTTTTTTTTAAATTTGCGTCAGTTCCATCACCTCGTGCTCTCTCCACCGCTGAGTAAGATTAATAGTGACCTACCCCCCCAGGGAATTGACGATCTGGCACTCTCTCTTCAAAGGGAACTCTCTCTTCTTCGATCCTTCCATACCCAATCGACCCTTTTGGTCCAAAAGCTTCATCTTCCAGGGGGTGATAAGTGGCTTGATGAGTACATGGAGGAAAGCTCAAAACTTTGGGAAGCATGTCATGTTCTCAAATTTGGTATTTCAGGAACCAAACCTATTACTCCACTGCCATAAACATCACTTCCTCCCTCGATTTGGGTGGCAAGTTTTGGAGATGACCGGTAACAACTTGAGGTGAGTGTTAATGAGAATATTTTATTGTCGGGCAACATTCCCGGTTCCAAGGAATCTTTAACATTCCTAAATCTGCGTTCCAATTTTATAATTGTCATTTACTAATTTTATTTTCGAAAATTTTTTATGTCTGAAAATAAATTTTTAAAATTTGTAACAAACATTAAAAAATGTTATTCCCATATTAACATTTTTGCGAATACATTTTTAAAAGAGTAAAGTTATTTTGACACCAAAAACAAATACCAACACCTACTTTTATAATTTTTTTCATATATTTAATTATTATTTCTTTCACATTTTAAAAATTGGTGTCTGTACGGGCCGAGGTTACTAACCCGGCCACCAAGCTCAAGTACCCGGCCCAGTCCGAAGATTAAGGATAATAAATCAAAGATCACTTAATTAAATGAATAAGATATTAACATTAAATCATGATATTATCCAAAATAACCTTATCTGGTTAAAAGAGATAATATCCCTTAAATTAAGGAATATTATCTCAAAGAGATATTAAGAGATAAATCAAATCTCTAAAAGATATTAAGAGACAAATCAGATCTCTAAAATATATTAAGAGACAAATCAAATATCTAAAAGATATTAAGAGATAAATCAGATCTCTAAGAGATAGGGGAATCCTATTATAAAAGGAGGAGTACCCCTCATAAGAGACTCACTTTTCACTGAACACCGGTGACTCTCCCTTAAGCGTGTTAGAGGAACTAGCGTCGACCAAGAGACTATCAAACAGTCCTTGCTCCCTAGTACTCGTCCGATACAAAATTAAGGGATCGAGATCATCACCGCCCATGAGGATGAACCTAGAACTACGCGTCGGCTTTGATTCCCACCTGGGATACGTGAGGACCGAATCATCAATTCTGTCAAACCCAAATCATAAAATAACCCCCTTGGTTTCACGTTCTATGACGAGATTCTGACAAAACGGATCTTGGCAGGAACATTTGGCGCCCACCGTGGGGCCGAGGCAAACCTTCCCCGGCCACACATCCATCGACATCAGTCAAACTTTCCAGAAAGATGCTCCTTCAATTCTCTCTGAATTCGAGCCCTCAAAACGTTTCCCTTCATCATGCATCCTCCCTCTCCCACTCCTATTCTCCACCACTTCCTTCCAAACTCCCCACTCTCACGCCTCTTCCACAAACACAAACCCTGTGTTTTCAGAGACTCTCTGTCACGTGCTCCGTCTCAAATTCCTTCGCCGAACATAGACCCGTTGCCACGTGGAAGAACTTATTCAGGAGAGTATCGTTTATGCTAAACCCAGAATTGGGATTTGCCACGGTTTTGAATCAGTGGGAGGATGAAGGAAAAACCCCCACAAAATCGGAACTTGGTAAAGTGGTCACAGAGGTGAGGAAACACAAAAGACATGACCGTGCCCTTGAGGTATGTGATTGGATGAACAACAGTGAAGAAAGGTTTGGTTTATCTGCAAGTGATGCTGCAACCCAAGTAGATCTACTTTCCAAAGTTCGTGGAGTTGCTAGTGCAGAAGAAAACTTTCTGAGACTGAGAGACGTATTAAAAGACTAGTGATTTTGGTGATAAAAACGATCCATGAACCACTCCACACTCTTGGTGCTAGAAGGAGGGCATGGATGAATTCGGTCTTCTTCCAAAGCTTTCTTATTATGCTTCGTTTGCAACAACCAGCAGCACCATCACCGAGCAAATCCTAACACCACCCTTCAGCCATGCCGGAGGGAAGAGACCGTTGTGTAACACTTGTAGACGTGGCAGCTATCTTCGAACGCCGCCGAGCTTCGATTTTCGACGGCAACTCAGACCCGGTAATATTCGAGTCCACTCCCAGGCCGGGTTTATACCGCGTTGGGTCGGGAACACCGAGAAACCAGATCGGTCGCGGTGGTGGCCGTTTTCTTCATGGGTCGCCGCCTGCTGCGGGTAGCGAGAATACGCCTCCATTGGGAAGGGGAAGTTTTTCCTGAAGAAATTCAACGAGGCGTAGCGTGTTACCTTCTTGGTACCCTAGAAGTCCTCTTGGTGATGTCACGTCTGTTGTGAGGAAAAATTAGATTCCGAAGTTAAAGGAGTGTTTGGTTGGTTCCAAACCTCACCAACAAACTTTGTCAAAAAGATGACCGAGTCGCCGAGGGTCAACGGTGCAAATGGCAACAAGCTTATAGGTCCTACTGATTATATTTATTATTTCATGGACCCATGGACCTCATGTAGAATATTACAAAAGCTCAGCCAGCACAGCTCGGTCTAGGAGAGATCAACCATATGGGCTTGAGGAAATGCCTAAATCAGAGGCCGCGAAATTCTCAGGTGATATTGTTCTTTAAATTTAGTTTAAATCTAATATGATGTGATATGTTTTGCTCCACGCATTTAATGTTGTGTTATGTAGCATCATATCGTTTATTTATTTGAGCAAAGTGATGCTCGGCTCATACCACTCCCAGGGTCACAAGATTTGCAGCTACAAAGTGATTGAGCTCCGGCTCCCGAAAGATCAAGCTCTCCCTTGGAAAATAAAATTCCATCGGCTCCTAAGTAAGAGAAGAAACTACTTACACTCGGCTCCTAAGTAAGAGAAGAAACTACTTATACTCGGCTCCTAAGTAAGAGAAGAAACTACTTACACTCGGCTCCTAAGTAAGAGTACTCGGCTCCTAAGTAAGAGAAGAAACTACTTACACTCGGCTCCTAAGTAAGAGAAGAAACTACTTATACGCGGCTCCTAAGTAAGAGAAGAAACTACTTACACTCGGCTCCTAAGTAAGAGAAGAAACTACTTATACTCGGCTCCTAAGTAAGAGAAGAAACTACTCGGCTCCTAAGTAAGAGAAGAAACTACTTATACTCGGCTCCTAAGTAAGAGAAGAAACTACTCGACTCCTAAGCAGGAGATAAAGCCTAAGCAGGCACCCGATTTCTAAGCAAGAACCACGTTCGACCGATTAAGATCAAAGTGCCGAACCTGTAAAGATGTATCAGGTAGCATTAATCAATCAAGGATAACAAACCGAATCCATAAGACATCGGAAAAATTGCCAAAATATAAATAAGATTCAAAAATATCTGAAGAAGTTTCACTAAGGTAAAAGGGGAAGTCCCCGAATACACATAATACATGAGTTAACCTTAAAACTACTTATACAACATCATGACTCGAGGTCCACATCGACATCAGGAGCATTCAGGTCTACCTGGCCAGGTCGGCCCATTTCACCTTCCTCGTCCAATTGGACCTCACCCTCTTCTCCCTGAGCTGAGGCCTCATCCTCATCTTCAAGATCGGCCAATGGCACAAGTATCCCATCTTGGTTGAAATCCTTATCCGCGTCGGCGCTCGAGAAGTCGGCAGTAGGGTTGAAGTGCTGGAGTTGCTTCACGGCTCGAGAGAAACTGTTTACATGCTCCCTCATGATTGACGTCTCGGCTTGCCTAAATCAGCACGGAGCCTCCGATTCGCCTCCCTCTCGTCCTCCAAAGAACCTCCGCATCCCGGATAGCTTCCTTCTCGGCTTCTAGCCCTTTCACCATATTCTGAAGGTTGAGTCGGTCACGCCTCTTTCCACTTCTAACTCTACTGTAAGAGTAGCACGGCTTTCTTCCACTGCATCTTCCGGGCCTTCACTGCCCGATAACCCGACTTTGTTCCTCGCACTTGGCCATGGCCTCGAGTAAGCTCATCTCTCACCCTCAAGGCTCCTGGGCCGCATCCGCCTCATCGCCTCTATCTTCTTCGCATTTTCAGCAAGGTGCTGGCTCCAGAAGCGGGTAATGGAAGCAATGCGGAGGGCATAAGCACCAGCCGCCTCCATACTTCCCTCGGGGCCCTGTTCTAGCAGCAGCCGGGCATCAGATGGCTTTAGCACCTGGCAGTCAATCAGGCCACCGCCCCGCCAAGGGATGAACCTAGAACTACGTCTGGCTTTGATTCCCATTGGGATACGTAGGACCGGAATCACTGAATTCTGTCAAGCCCAAATCATAAAATAACCCCCTTGGTTTCACGTTCTATGACGAGATTCTGACAAAACGGATATTGACAGGAACAGTGTCAAAATTGAATATAAAAATGTCATTTCTTTTTTTCAAACTTATTCGAAACGCTGCCTTATGGAGGTAAATGACGGCTTTCTTGCTAGAACCAGAAACAAGAAACAACAATTCACGAGTTATGCAGAATGTAATTGATATCTATTTTTAAGGACATATATTTTGAAAAGTTAGGTTTTGATGCAAACTGTATCAATTATTTTAATTTTACTTTCTTTCTAACTTTTCGCATGCTATTTCCATTTCTGAAATGGAGAGAAAGTGAGTGCTAAGTGCCAAGTGCTAACAAACTTTTGAAATGAGCTTATTCCAATTCTTGCTAAGTAAACTTCGTGGTTGGGCGTCGCTGCGACGGTGGGAGATGGCGTAGATAACTTCGTGGTTGGTCAAACTGAGACTCCTATCTGCAAATAAAAGGAAAACGAAGGAGATGGCGTAAATAGCTTGCCAGTAACCAGTTATTTTTTATTTTTTAGACCAACACATCTCATCCATTGATTTGTTTAACATTAAATCCAACGGTTATAATTGATGCTTCACGGATGTATCACATACTTCACCCTAGATAGCACCGTGTCAAGTACCCCCGATAAAGAGTAAATAGTCAAAATGGTCCCTGAAACTGTGAGGTCGTGTCAAGTTGGTCCCTCAAATTAACGAAATTTCAAAAATGTCCATGAAACTGTCAAACGTTGAATAAGTTAGTCCCTCCGTTAGTCAGGGTTCGTTGACGCCGTTAACGACGCTTATGTGGCACGTTACACGCATATTTGAGGGACCAAATTGATACAGGAACCAAATTGACACTCAATATTTTTTCAAAAACCCTAACTTCATCTTCTTCCCCAATGGATTTAGATCTTGTTTCATGATATGAGAAGGAAAGATTTTATTTTTTCTTGAATTTGCATCTCTTCTCTCATAACACGACAATGTCATGTATTAAGGAAAAAGCGACTATTAAAATCCATTACATATATATGCCAAATCCTTCAAATTCTATTTGATTCTACTGACCCAACAATTAGAATAACGAGTGTTTAATTGTTGTTTGGTGCATGACCAGGTCTAAACTATCTGTGAACTCTTGCATCCTCTAACAACATGGCTGGAGCAAAATATACTAGGATAGACAACAATAAACGACCATCGTCGAGTTACTGTTTGACGGTGAGTCGGTGACTATTGTTGTGTTCGTGGCTTTATGCTTGGTTGGGGTTTGGATGATGACATTGTCCTCTGTTGTTCCTGTGCAAAATGACGATGTAGCTCAGGAGAATAAGAACGAGGTGAGAGGACAAGTGACTGACACCGGTAATAGCAATACTGGGCAGTTTGAAGATAATCCTGGTGATCTGCCTGAGGATGCAACCAAAGGGGACAATAGTGTCAATGTCACCTCTGAAGACAACCCCAACGAGCAGGAGGATAAACAGGAAGAGAAGTTGGAGGAAAAGCCTGCAGAGAAATCTTCTGAAGATGCTAAGGCAAAAGATGGAGATAAGAAGACAAAGGACAAAGATTCCCAGAAAGAAAATACTGAATCAAACTCAGAAGCTATAGAAAACAAGAACGACAGTGATGAAAATCCCTCTCAAGGAGATTCTGAAGAGGCTTCATCTAAGAAATCTGATTCTGATGATAATGATAAGAAATCTGACTCTGATGAGAGCGAGAATAAATCGATTCTCGATGAGAATGAGAAAAATCTCGTTCTGATGATAACAACCAGTCTGATTCAGATGAAAAGGAGAATAAATCTGATTCAGATGAAAGTGAAAAGAAATCAGATGACTCGAGTGAAACAACAGTTGATAATGCCAACAACCAGAGACATTGGGGAAAGAAGAAGATGAAGTTATGGATTTTGAAAAAATATTGAGTGTCGATTTGATCCCTGTATCAATTTGGTCCCTCAAATATGCGTGTAACGTGCCACATAAGCGTCGTTAACGGCGTCAACGAACCCTGACTAACGGAGGGACTAAATTGATCAACGTTTGACAATTTCAGGGACCTTTTTGAAATTTTGTTAATTTGAGAGACCAACTTGACACGACCTTACAGTTTCAGAGACCATTTTAGCTATTTACTCCCCGGTAAATAACCTCTTGCTTCTTACTTCAACGAACTCACCTTGAAAGAGTTAAAACTTTAACATGAGCTAGAGCGGCTAAATATTAATTCCATACTTATTAAGAAAATTAGTTAATTTAATTTAATTATATATAAAAAATAGTTATAATTATTAAATTATTCCTTAATTATTTTGGGAGTATGTAATAATTTTGAAAAACTAAAAAATAAATTAGTTGGATTGATTTATTATCTTAATTTTTGAAACACTGAGATTAAATAAAGGAAAATTAATTATCTTTTATTTATATTTGAATATATAATATATATGTATTTTTTTTTATTTTTTATAATTGAGTTCATTATTTGATAGAGCCGTCCTGTGCAGACGTCTACGACACTCGCAATCTCAACGTCACAGGAAACAGAAAAGGCCAATAAAACCATGCCACGTTTCTCATATAAGATCAATGATCGTTGGATCATCCACGCTGGCAAAATAGAAATTCCCCGTAAAAATCACGGTCCCAACCAAGAACGGAGTATATAAAAAATCAAAAGTAGCACAGTTCCAAATCCAAACCAAACGGATCATTCAGCTGAGTGAGCGAAGAAGATACTAGAAACTCCGCACTGCCACTGCAATGAGGAAGTGGACGCTCCCTTCCGCTCTTCTTCTACTCTGTCTCCTCTTTCTCTTTGCGGATCAAGGTATCACATTCAATCTTCGTTTTCTACGTTTTTTTTTTCCTCTTTCCAAATTTCAATTCTATGCATTGCTTCTTTGGAGCTACCTAAATAGCTAGTTTTAAAATGTTTATTATGCATCTAACAATTGGTTCAATTAGGTCAAAAATTTCAGGCGAATGCAGAAGCTAATTCCGAAGAGCTTATAGATCCACCTAAGGTGGAAGACAAGATCGGTGCTGTTCCAAATGGCCTTTCCACCGATTCAGATGTGGCCAAGAGGTATATTTGATGATCGCTTCTTTCTCTTGTTTTGGTTCTCTATTTCGGGATTTAACAAACGCTGTGTTGATGTGATTGAAGAGAGGCGGAATCGATGTCGAAGAAATCGCTTCGGAGCAACGCGGAGAAATTTGAGTTCCAAGCGGAAGTGTCGCGGCTTATGGATATTATCATCAACTCACTCTACAGTAACAAAGACATTTTCCTCAGGGAATTGATCTCCAATGCTTCTGATGTAACCTCCTTTCCTTTCCTTTTATGTTTCCTTATTTGTTTCATTTGGAAAAGTAGTAATAATAATAATAATAATAATCTTGCATTTGATTTATTTATTTTGTTTACCGGAACTGAAGCTCTCACATAGTCTGAGTTAATAGTTTATAATTAAAATATTTGCTGAGGGAGCGTTTGAAAAAAAAAACAAAGAAGAGCACAATTTTCCCTAAAGATTAATTATAACCAAAAATGCACTTGGTGTTGACGACGAATAGCTCCATGTTGTAGGCATTGGACAAGATTAGGTTCCTCTCCCTCACAGATAAGGAGGTTTTGGGTGAAGGTGATAATGCCAAGCTTGAAATCCAGGTCAGTACTGCTTAATTTTCAGTCTAACTTAATAATTTAGCCGAGTTTTCTTTGAATAGTTTTTATGATGAAGTTAAACCAATGTTGATATTTTGATTTTGCTAGTTTAATTATTGTTGATGGTTTATTTTGCACTTCAAAAGTTAAAACATGTTACTGCTGCAGATTAAGTTAGACAAGGAAAAGAAAACCTTGTCAATTCGAGACAGAGGTATTGGGATGACAAAGGAGGATTTAATCAAGAATCTGGGGACTATAGCAAAATCTGGAACTTCAGGTATTTATCTTGTGCTTGCATCTTGGTTGAAAGAATTTCCGTTTGCGCTAAGGTGTGAAAGATGTTAATTGGAACCGTCTATCTGTCCAGCGTTTGTTGAGAAAATGCAGACAAGTGGAGATCTCAATCTTATTGGGCAGTTTGGAGTGGGCTTCTACTCTGTATATCTTGTGGCCGACTATGTTGAAGTCATTAGCAAGCATAATGATGACAAGCAGTAAGTTGGTTACACTTGATATTGTTTCTCTTAAGAGTGTTGTTGTGCGAGATGTTTTCCGGACATCTGCCCCAGCATGCTGATTCAATTTTTTTTTTTTTTGTGTGGCTCTCAGGTATGTATGGGAATCAAAAGCTGATGGAGCATTTGCAATTTCGGAAGATACATGGAATGAGCCACTAGGACGTGGAACTGAGATTAGATTACACCTCAAAGATGAGGCGGGGGAGTACTTGGAGGAGTCTAAGCTGAAAGTATGCACTAAACTGTTACCTTAATTAATATAAATATTATGAGTTTAAAAGATCATGTCTTTTAGTTTATTGCACATAAGTCATTAAGTCTACACCGACGGTTCTTTTCCTTTAATCTAAGTGCCCACGATATGTATTGTGTTTCTACAGCAGGTGATACTTCCTGTGTGCTTTGCTCATGATTGAAAATATAGGTTTTTTCTAAGAGCAAAATTTGTTTTATCACATACCTTTTCTTTGCGTTCATGTTGTGCTTCTGACCTGTGTTTTTAAAGTGATTACACATGCTGTTGATTTTCATTAAGCAAATCAACATTAAGTAGGTGGTACAGGTACAATGGTAGGGTCTCTATGGAGTATTACACCTAGCTCAAGGTCAATGTTAAGATTGGTTTATGAGTTGCTGGCATAAATTTCAACATGCATTTCATGGTTAAAAATTTATCAACCAATTCTATTCTTTATATAATTACCCTATTATGTATGATCCAAACTTTCCTATAGTTCCCATATCAATTTGTTATCTATGTCGGTACTTTTCTTTTATGCATGCTATTTTTTATCCCCTTATCTTGTAGTAATTATAAGAGTTTATAATCTTCTTCTGAAGTTGGTCCCTTTGGTCTTCCACTAGTTGATATTTGAGGTTTTCGTAATTTGTGCCAGAGTGTTTTGCTAAATTTGGTCCAATTACTATTTTTTTCTCAGGAATTGGTGAAGAGATACTCTGAATTTATTAACTTCCCTATCTATATATGGGCTAGCAAAGAGGTTGATGTGGAGGTTCCTGCTGATGAAGATGAATCTAGTGATGAAGACGAATCATGTATGTATAATTTGAGAACTCAGTTGGGTGATCTTTCCATTTATAGCCCGTGCCTCATGATGTTTTAGTCTGTCCATAATTGTATATTATCCTAATCCTAATTTATGTTGTCTTTCTAACCTTATTTCACTCCTTAAACAGCTGAAAGCAGCTCCTCCGAGGAAGAAAGTGAAGAAGATGCAGATAAAAGTGAAGATGAAGAAAAAAAGCCCAAGACCAAGACGGTGAAGGAAACAACTTATGAATGGGAACTTTTAAATGATGTAAAAGCTATATGGCTGCGGAACCCAAAGGAGGTTACAGATGAAGAGTACACCAAATTCTACCACTCTCTTGCCAAGGTAATATTGTCATCTTCATTATCTATGAGAAACTTTAAGGTAATTATAGTGAAGTTCACTCCGAAGATTGTTAATATTCATGAAGTTGTGAATTTCTTTTGTGCAGGATTTTAGTGATGAGAAACCTGTAGCATGGAGTCACTTTATTGCTGAAGGTGATGTCGAGTTCAAGGCAGTCCTGTTTGTTCCCCCCAAGGCTCCTCATGATTTATATGAGAGTTATTATAACGCAAACAAATCCAACCTGAAGTTGTACGTTAGACGAGTGTTTATTTCAGATGAATTTGATGAACTGTTGCCTAAATACCTCAACTTTTTGAAGGTAGTCATGGATGTGCTTTGCTCTTGCCGATGGGTTTATTTTGTGTGGATCAGAATAATTTTCCTTACCTAAAGTTCTTTTTGACATTGAGAGCAGGGCCTTGTAGATTCTGACACGTTGCCACTGAATGTATCACGAGAAATGCTTCAACAACACAGTAGTCTAAAGACAATCAAGAAAAAACTTATTAGGAAAGCCCTTGATATGATCCGTAGGATTGCTGACGAGGATCCTGATGAGTCCACTGACAAAGAAAAGAAAGGTATGGTTATAAATCTATTGGTTCCATTTGCTGGAGTCCTATGTCTTTTTTTGGTGCTTAAGGTTGTCTAGATCTTGTATGATAGTCCTAAAAATGTTGGATTGGCTTGCTGTATTTCATTTTGTTAGTGTTTCTTGTTTATGTGGAAAATTTTCATATTAGGGAAAAGAATACTAATATTAGTATTCTTTGTAATATTAATATTCTAGTATACTAGTTGAAATAATTTATAAATGTGTCATAAAAATGATTTAATTTAATATGAAGTAGTTTCATAAATATTAATATAATAATTATAATAATTTTTGTAAGAATTATGAAATTTAATTTTGAAATTAAATATAGATTAATATAGAATCGACTAATAATTAATATTAATGACTAATCCAGTATATTTCCTATATTTTCCACATTTATAGTAGTATGTTTATGTTTTTGCTTTACGAATATGATATTATTTTGGGCGGTTGTATTATTATCGAGCCTTGTTCCTATTTTGGCTTTGTAATCTCTTTTCAAATGTAAGAGGTTTTTTCTCAATTCTATTCAATGACTTTGCACTTCCACCAATGTTAAATCGTGATGCAGAAGAGGCATCCTCTGACATTGATGGGAAGAGGGGTCAATATGCTAAGTTCTGGAATGAGTTTGGGAAGTCCATTAAACTTGGTATCATTGAGGATGCCACCAACAGAAATCGGTTGGCAAAATTGCTCAGATTTGAGAGGTACATTACTTATTTTCTTCTGATTAAATTCTTGGTGTAGCGTTATTTCCCCACTTATATCAATCTTGATGCAACTTGAACTCTTGCAGCACCAAGTCCGAGGGTAAATTGACTTCTCTCGATCAGTACATAACTAGAATGAAAGCTGGACAGAAGGATATATTTTACATAACTGGAACCAGCAAAGAACAGCTGGAAAAATCTCCATTCCTCGAGCGGCTTAAGAAGAAAAATTTTGAGGTACAAATAAAATCTTTTACTTTTTTATACAAGTTCTATCGGTTTAGAAAAGTGTATTTATATGTTTCTTTCTCTTCATATTTAGAAAACTTTTTTGTTTCTTACTTTTGTAGTTAGAAAACTTGCGTTATGCTGAGATGGAATGATGATTTCATGTTTTTAAGTGTATCATCTTTTCAAATCATTGCAGGTTATTTACTTCACAGATCCGGTTGATGAATACTTGATGCAATACCTGATGGATTATGAAGATAAGAAGTTCCAAAATGTGTCCAAGGAGGGTTTGAAACTAGGGAAGGATGCAAAGGACAAGGAACTGAAGGAATCCTTCAAGGATCTTACCAAGTGGTGGAAAAATGCCCTTTCCCATGAGAATGTTGATGATGTGAAGATATCCAACCGATTGGATAACACTCCTTGTGTGGTGGTGACTTCAAAATATGGTTGGAGTGCTAACATGGAGAGAATCATGCAGTCTCAAACTTTGTCGGATGCTAGCAAGCAAGCATACATGCGTGGCAAGAGGGTTCTTGAGATCAATCCTAGGCACCCTATTATCAAGGAGCTTCGAGAGAGAGTAGTAAATAATCCTGAGGTATCTTGTAAATTTGAATTCTCATAGTTGCCTTATTTTCTTTGCCCAACACAATGAGGGATTATTTGTTAAAACACATGGCTTACTTTTCAGGATGAGAGTGTGAAACAAACAGCAGAGCTGATGTACCAGACTGCACTCTTCGAAAGTGGCTTCCTGCTTAATGATCCCAAAGATTTTGCTTCCCGTATTTATGATTCAGTCAAGTCTAGCTTAGATATCAGTCCCGATGTAGCAGTTGAAGAGGAAGATGACACCGAAGAAGTTGAGGCTGAAAGTGATGCAAAAGAAGATGCATCTACTTCCAAGCCTGAATCTGAAGCTGTCAATGATAAAGCTGATGTCAAAGACGAGTTGTAGATTTGCAAGGAGGACATCTACTTCTCACTGACGCAGCTTCCGGTTGCCTATGTTTCTTCGTTTAGTTTTATGAGATAGATCGTAAAAGCCCGCTAGCATGAGTTTTGGTTCCATGTGAAGTTGTAGAAGGAGCACGTTTAATCTTAACTTAATCATACTATCTGATGGAATTTTGCTTTAGCATTATAGTGAATTGTTTAAGAAATTCTGCTTCTGTATTTTTTTTCTTGTAGCAGCAATACAGTGCCCCTTTATTTCAAGTGATCGGACTTTTCCCGTTTTCCGCCCTGCTTATCAATTTTTTTATCCTTTACGTGATTAAAAAGAGGCCTGCTACTTGGTGCGAATACTAAAAATCTGGAAACCTGTTTTGTGATTTATAAAATAATAAAAAAATAAAAGATGAATTAAGATTGTATAAAAAACTGTCCAATCTTTAATCCTTTATTGGCTTATCCTAGTTTATGTTTGATTTCTTCTAAAAAGGTTATCTTTCTCTGGTTGGAATAAAGGTCTAATAACGTTTTGCATTTCAACTGTACAGCTTTTACAACTGACCGGTTGGCAAGAGCATTTTCATCACGAGGTTGCACACTGAATTGAATTGGAATATATTTTTACTGAAGGGCTATATTTTACTGTTCATAGTCATTAGCCGTTAGCGTTCAAGTTGAATCTGAGGCAGAATTTAAAGGCATCTGGTACTAGGAGAGGTAAATACAGGGATGAATGTGGTCTTGGAAATTTGAGTAAAACGAGAACGAAGAACTCTCACATTGAAAATAAGTTATCGTTGAAGGCTATATAAATGGATAAGACTCATAAATCTAATGTCTTAACTTTTAGGGTCAATATGTGGTATCAAGTTCATTTATATGGTTTTCATTTTATCCTCGCAGTCCATGGAACGAGATCTCTCGATGTTGACGTTCCTTCGATGTCTAACAAGTGGTATTATAGCTAATGGTCCGACAAGGACAAGTATTGGATAGAAGACAGTAGTGGTGGATCCACATATGAAGGATCTCTTATGTCGAAAGTCTTCCTAGTAATATTCCACGTATAGAGTGTTGGGACCCATAATGGGAATTTCAAGTGTCAGTAAGATGTTGATGAAAAAGTCTCATATTGATGAAAATAAATTACTTTTATTTTCATGTATTTTAGAAGAAATAAATCTTAATTTGCTTTAAAAAAAACATAAATCTTAATGCATATCAATAAAGTTCTAAACAATTTCAGAGTAGTGAAATTTTGTATATATGATATAAATTTTCAAGGTGTTAATAGGAATTTAAAATTTTTGACGGAAACAGATCCGACAGGATGACGGAAAAAATTGAAGAGTCGTCAGATAACCACCATGAGGAATCGAATTCAGCAAAATTGACAGGTTAAAAAGTTGACAGAAATTAGTATGTCAGACAGATAAAGCCGTCAAGAAAGGAAAACACATGTCAAATTCCCGACGAATATATCCAGTTGACTGACGAAGGAATAGAAGTAACAACCCAACTTTCGACAAAGTTGGTAATAAGAATTGTCAGACAAACAAAGTATAGAAATGGCTAAGTTTCCCGGGGTTGACAAGATCGATGAAGATAAGTTGTCAAATAACCAAAGCGTGGGACGACAAGTGGACATAAAACCATTCGAAGGATCGAGCGTTAGAGAAGTTTACTTGTCGAGATAGTTTGAAACATAGCAAAACTGCCATACAGGTGTCAAATTTTAAGATAGGAAGTTTCTTTAGGCAGTTATTTTGTATGCTTATAAATACTATTAATCCCGATGTAATCAAGGAGGTTGTACTTGAAGCGATATCCTGCATATCTCGATCACACAACAGATTAAAGGATTGGACTCAAGTATTTCCTCCACCCCTTTTTCATTTCCAGTTCAATTTATAATACAGTACCGCTCATTTAATTTTACATGTTCATCTTTACCTTCAGCTTTTCCTTTTATGTTCTTCATTTAAGTTCGTTATTCAATTCTTTATCCCTCCCCATTTATCTTTCAAGCCTTTTTACTCGCTTTCGTTTAATTTCCTGCACTTTAAAAGCTTTCTTCTACTCTTCACTCATTTAAATACTTTTCAATAACTTGCTTCTTTCCTTTAATTTACTGCCATTTATCTTTACTTGTCATTTACTGGCTTTCAATTAATTTCCTGCAACTTACATGCTTTCCTTTAGATTCCTCGTTGTTTATTGCTTTCCTTTAAATTTCACGTTTTTTACTTTCCTCTAATTTCACTGCAAGTCACGTTGCATGCCGTCAAATCCATGTATTTCTGTAAAAATAAGAAGCCATTCTTGTTTGAGCAGACATGCGATATGCTCATCCTTACGAGATTACAGCATAACTCGTCCGTCCCTACACTCGTCTGATCTTAAAATTATTTGTGATAAAAGGATTTTGGACACCAACCAAAAAACCAGCGTCAACAAATTGGCACGCCCAGTGGGACGAGTTTAGAGTAACTCGTATAGTGTCAGGAATTTAACATACAACTTTATTTGTATGCGTTTACGGAGCGGAAAGGTGGTTCAAACATCTATTTCCCAGAACTCTGTAAATATGAATAATGCAAGTGATGCAGGCGTAGTAGACACTAATGCCATTGTGTCAATGTAGATGCTATCGCACCAGTTGACAATATTCCTGCAAGTGGAACTAATGCAGAGGTAAATAGTACTAATGGTCTAGGAATAAGAAGAGGCGTTTCTTACGCCCAAGTAGTCAATAGATTTGACGAAGTTGGTCAAGGAACACTTCTGTCACCAACTTCACCTGTCTTACAACAAATAAATACATCAACTACTGGATTGTCATCAAGAAGTGTTGTGAGTTCAAATCCAAGAGGGACTACACAACCTCTCTCACAACCTTTATATGGGATGCCTTATGGATCAACAACCGTCAACCCAAATACTCCATTTGCTTACATACCATATCCGAATGGAATGACGATGGCTGCCCATACATCTGGACAGGCAGGGCCATCGACTGGGGGGCAAACTCCCAGTCATGCGAATGGAATAACGGGGTCCATGATAGTTACCCATTCTCGACAAGAACAACCGGTAGAAAGGCCATATATTTCTCCATTGAGGCAACTCCCACAAAGCATTGTTGGTGCAGTCGGAGGCTACTTTAGCCAATGTCCGACAACAGATTGATTCTAGTAACCATGACATGGTAAATACATTTACTCAACAAATGAGTACAATAATTACGCCATTGATGGAAAACACAAACAATGCATGTTTAGCATTGACAAATGAAATACGTCGGTTAAACAGAGCCTTAGGTGTTGTAACCCCAGGCGAACACCAAAATACTGGTAGAAATTTCAATGCAAATCTCAATAGGATTAATCAACCACAGGTTGAACCACAAGTTGACGGATTTGAACAAGATGATGAACGACAACAACTTCATCGTCGATTCCTTTGAGGCGTGGAAATGTACATATTCTGCGACGAGGAGGAAGATGAGGATTTGATCCTAAACCAGGGTCTTTGTTGGAGCGTTCCGTCAGAATGTTTTAAATCAAAATGTCAACCAAGTGGTCGAACAAGCATTAAATAGGTTTGGTTTTAACATTGGTTATGCTAACCAACCATTTTTTGCATCAGCATTTCCTGATTGGGTCCGACAGGCAGAAATGCCTCGAGGATATAAAATACCCAAGTTGTCGAAATTTTCAGGAGAAAGTGGAGAGTCGACAATCGAGCATATTGCTCGATATACCATCGAGTTAGGAGACTTGGCCTTGGAGGAAGGATTAAAAATGAAGTTCTTCCCTAGCTCGTTAACTAAGAATGCTTTTTCTTGGTTTTCAACCCTAAGGCCTAATTCAATCCATTCTTGGAATCAATTGGAAAGAGGTTTCCATGACCAATTCTTTAGAGGAGATTTGAAAATAGGATTGACAGATTTGTTTGGAATTAAAAGAATGGATAACGAATCTGTTGACGACTACCTAGCTCGATTCCGTCAGATGAGGAGTCGGTGTTTCACCCCTATTCCAGAGACAGAAATAGTGAAAATTGCTGCGGGTGGTCTGGATTACTATATCAGGAAGAAACTAGTTAACCAACATTTGATAGATCTTGCCCAATTAGGGGACAAGGTTCGACAGATTGAACAATTAAGAACTGAAAAGATTTTTAAGCAGAAGAGATTCCTTAAGAGGGAAAGGGTTAATTTTGTCGGATGTAATGAATCTGACGAAGAGAGTAATGATTCTGAAGAGTATGAGGTAGATTATGTTGAACTAAAGAATGGTCCACCTTATATATGTCAGGCTTTGAAGCCCGCAAGGGCCAAAGAAAGAATCCCTTTCATTAATAAGAAAGTATACACATTTGACGTGACCAAGGCCGACCAAATTTTTGACATATTACTTAAAGATAAGCAATTAAAATTGTCAGATGATCATAGGCTCTTGAAAGCCCATGAAATTAAAGATCGGAAATATTGTAAGTATCATAATACTTTTGGTCATGTGACGAATGACTGTATGCATTTCAGGGATATCATCCAGAAAGGTTTAACAGACGGAAGGTTAAAGTTTTTAGACAAGAGACCGGAAATGAAGATTGATACAGAACCCTTTGGTCCTGAAGCTAACAAAGCAGACCGCCAAGTCCATATGGGAGTAGGCATGGTCAACATCACGGCCGAACAGAATATCCAAATGGATTTGTCAGATCCATTTGATGTTTATCCGAAGCCAGGGGAACCACTTATTGAATATATGACACGAAAGAAAGATGAGGGCATAATTAAAGTTTGCCCTAGATGCGAAGCGTTTTATGATGAGGTAGCTGCCAGAAAAGCTAGGGGGAAGAAATTACCATCGCATCGTCCACAAGATGACCATAGCAGGTTTTCACACTCAAATAGCCATGCCGGATCCAACAGTGTACAGAGGAGTGCTGCATCTGCTGTAAATAGACAGACAAACAGCCGTCAGCAAGAACACATACACCAGTCAAAATCCGGACAGCACAATACCGGAGGCTGGCTTGATTCAACCAGAGGATCAGCAGTAAGGCAGACAGATAATTGTCGGCCACATATACACCAGTCAAAATCCGGACAGCACAATTCCGGAGGCTGGCTTGATTCAATCAGAGGATCGACAATAGTTAACTCTGTCAGTGGCAGATTTAATCCTGTTAAGACAAGGACACCCCCATCCAACGTAATGGTGGATAAATGGGTAAGGAATTCAGCCATGACACAGTACCCAGAATTGCAAAAATAGACGTGGGCTCGGAGAAACAAGGGCAATGAATGAGGGCCACTCTTTTGGAATGAACATTACCGAAAAGGTCAACTGGCTAAAAATGCTCAGATGGAAGGGCCTGGTCTTTCAGGACCCTCAACTCAATTGGCCATTTCCAAGAGCCAAAAGAGGAGACTACAGAGACTCCGACAAGCTCAGAAGAAGAAGCTTGCCAAACAGGGAGGCGTCATTATAAAAGAGATGCCTTCCCAAGATGATGGTTGCTTGGTTGCTACAACTGACAACAAAGTTGATAAGATAGCAGATACCAAGATGAAGAGTGTAATAGTAAGTCACCCCACGGAAGCTGATGAGAAGAAACTTAGTAATCAGACCAAGCAAGGCAAACCTATATCTCAGGTTTTCATGGAGAAGAAGACTTCAGGACAAACATCCTCACCAGTAAAACCCAAAGGCAAATGTCCAGTCGGACTGAAGGAAGTAGAGAGAGTTGCAGGGCTCGAAAAGAAAGTTGAGGCTAGAATAGAAGAGCAACAACTGACTACATTCAAGCCTGAATGCGATTTAACAAAAGAAGATTTGTCATTTGATGCTGTCATTGAAGCATTGAATGATCCGAATGATGACATAAACATCAGTGGAGCCATGGACATGGACAGCCAGAACGAGGATTGGGCCGACATCATGGAAGAGTTAGATAACTGTGGCGCTGGAATTGCCCGGCCTTTGTCGGATAGGTCAGGGTCAGATGACGATAGTGCTTGTTATGCTCAGCAAGCACATATTGATTTCCGGGTGTATTCTCCGAATGTGAAGCCAATAACTGCCATTGAAGGGGTTATCAACAAGGATACGTTGGAAGCAAGCCTTCTTAGCCAGTTTGGAGTTACAATACAAGACAAGGCCGACAAGACCGACAAGACCCGGCCAGAATCTGACAATGAGTATTGAGACCCACTTGAGAAGACTGTCGGCCTATCTGGCCGACAAAGAAATACACACTCAAGAGAGTGTATTGGTGGATTGTATAATTGACGACGGCCCTTTGGGTTTTGAGAGAGGAGCTGAAGTCAAACAAAATATGGAAGTAGAAGATCCTTTGGAAGAAATAAATTTGGGGTCAGAATAAAAGAAAAGACCTATTTTTGTCAGTGCTTTTCTGCCAAAGGATTACAAACGAAAACTTGTCGGATTAATAGCAGAGTACAAAGATTGCTTTGCATGGGACTATGACGAAATGCCTGGTTTAAGCAGGGATCTTGTTGAACATCGCCTACCACTAAGGGAGGATTGCAAGCCTGTTAAACAAGCAAGCAGACGGTTTGCTCCAGAGGTGGTACATAAAATCAAAGAGGAAGTGCAAAGACTGCTTAAAGCCAAGTTCATACGAACAACCAGGTATGTTGAATGGCTCTCTAATGTAGTCCCCGTTATTAAAAAGAATGGAAAGTTGAGGGTATGCATAGATTTCAGAAATTTGAATATGGCTACCCCTAAAGATGAATATCCGATGCCTATAGCCGACATGCTTGTCGACTCAGCATCAGGAAATGAGATTTTAAGTTGTATGGATGGTCATGCAGGATATAATCAAATCTTTATAGCCGAAGAAGATGTGTCAAAGACCACCTTCAAATGTCCAGGAGCAATTGGGACATATGAATGGGTCGTCATGCCTTTCGGTTTAAAGAATGCAGGAGCCACCTATCAACGAGCAATGAATACAATTTTCCATGATGTTATTGGAAAATTTGTAGAAGTATATATTGATGATGTGGTCTTCAAGTCCAAGAGCAAAGATGACCATTTGGAGCATCTGAGGCAAGGATTTGACAGGATGAGAAAGCATAATCTAAAAATGAACCCAGAGAAGTGTAGTTTCGGAGTGTCGGCTGCAAAATTCTTAGGATTCCTGGTTCACAAAAAAGGAATCGAGGTAGACAGGAATAAATCTAAAGCAATCATGGAGGCCTCCGCGCCGACAAATAAGAAAGAGCTACAGTCCTTCTTAGGGAAGGTTAACTTTCTCAGAAGATTCATATCAAATCTGTCAGGAAGGACAAGAGTATTTGCACCACTGGTCAAGTTGAAATCAGAACAAAGCTTCATTTGGCAACCTTGTCACCAAGAGGCTTTTGACCAGATTAAGCAGTATCTAGTCAGTCCACCAGTCATGATGCCTGCAGTGCCCCGTCGACCGTTGAAGTTGTACATATCAGCATCAGAGGACACTATAGGATGTTTATTAGCCCAAGATGACGATGACAATGTTGAAAGGGCTATATATTATCTAAGTAGAGTCCTAAATGATGCTGAGGGAAGATATAGTGCAATAGAGAAGTTATGTCTAGCATTATATTTTTCTTGTACAAAACTCAAATATTATATGATGCCATGTCATGTATTAGTTATTTCCAAGACTGATGTAATAAAGTATATGTTGTCGAAACCAATCCTTAATGAATGAATTGGAAAATGGACCATTGCTTTATCAGAGTATTCTTTACAATATGTGCCAGCTAAAAGTTGTCAAAAGGACGAGCAATAGCTGACTTTTCGTGTAGACCATCCAGAGTGGATGTGCCAGAAATAAATATTGTCAGTCTACTACCTTGGAAACTCTATTTTGACGGATCAAGGCATCAAGGAGGTAGTGGCATAGGAATCCTTATTGTGACCCCACAAGGAGTTCCTACAAAGTTCATGTTTGAACTTAAATATCCATGTTCCAACAATGAAGCCGAATATGAGGCTTTGATTGTCGGATTGGAAATATTGATAGAATTAAGAGCACGAAATGTGCATCTTTTTGGGGATTCTCAATTAGTCATCAAACAACTCACACAAGAATACAAATGTGTTAGTTACAATTTGTCAAAATATTGTATCGTAGCTAACAAATTGATGAAAAAATTTGATGACGTAATTGTTCAATACATTCCCAGACATTTAAATCAAGAGGCTAATGAGTTAGCTCAGATAGCCTCAGGATATAAAATATCTCAAAAGACTCTGTCGACACTAATGGAAATCAGAGAATTGTTGTATCCATTAGAAGAAAGAGATATTTTAGTTAATGATGTAATTCTGCCTAATGGCTGGAGGTTGCCAATAATCGAGTATTTGGAAAATCCAAGTCAGAATGTAGATAGAAAAACAAAGTACAAGGCATTGAATTACACAATGCAAGGAGGACTGTTATACAGAAAATCTGTTGACGAAACTCTACACAAGTGCCTGAGTGAGCAAGATGCTTATTTGGCTCTATCAGAAGTCCATAAGGGTATATGTGGAGCTCATCAAGCAGGTGATAAAATGAAATGGGTCCTACGAATAAGTTTATATTATTGGCCAACTATGGTTAAAGATTGCATTTTATTTGCCAGGTCTTGTGAACAGTGTCAGAAGCACGGACGCATACAAAACGTACCGGCTAGCGAATTACATTCTATTGTCAAGCCTTGGCCATTCAGGGGATGGGCTCTGGATTTGATTGGTCAAATACATCCTGCTTCATCGAAAGGACATCAATTCATTTTGGTTGGAGTTGACTACTTTACCAAATGGGTAGAGACAATCTGTCTTAAAACAGTCACCCAACAAGAAGTAATTGACTTCATTGAAAACCACATTATCTGTCGGTTTGGCATACCCCAGACTCTGACAACGGATCAAGGGTCAATGTTTTTCGGAAAGAAAGTTGTGGAATATGCCAGTTCTAGGCATATAAAGATGCTCACATCTACACCATATTATGCACAAGCAAATGGCCAAGTTGAGGCCATAAATAAGATCATTATTAATCTTATTAAAAAGCATGTGGGCCGACAACCTAAAAATTGGCATAATACCCTTGATCAAGTGTTATGGGCATATAGAAATTCACCCAGACAGTCAACAGGAACTTCGCCATATCGTCTAACTTATGGACACGATCCTGTATTACCTGTCGAAATCAATCTCCAATCCACTCGCATTCAAAGGCAAAATGACCTGCCTACTGACCAGTATTGGGATGCAATGTTGGACGAATTGAATGAATTAAGTGATGACAGATTGATTGCGTTGGAGAATTTGATTCGGCAAAAAGAAAGAATTGCCAGATTTTATGATAGTCGAGTTAAGTTCAAGGCATTTAAGGTAGATGATTTAGTCTGGAAGGTCATATTGCCCATGGATAAAAGTTGTCGAGAATACGGGAAATGGTCACCTAAATGGGAAGGACCATTTAGAGTTGACAAAGTATTTTCTGGAAATGCTTACGCACTTGTCAATATTAATACTGGCTCGACAATTAAGTCAATTAATGGCAAATATTTGAAGGAATACAAACCGACGATGTTAGAAGTACAAATTGTCATTTGATGACAGAAATCAAGTTGTCAATTAAAGCTAGTCTAATCCTAAAATACAGGACAGTGCGCTAATAATATTTTAGTTTCATGCAACAACGGAGAGGTGCAGCTAAATTTGTTGAGGCTTCATTCCCACGAGATTTCGGTTGCCTCATTTGTCAAGGAGGCTCCAAAAGGGGGATAAAGCACGAGCAGATGTCACCATCATTTCATTCAGAAGGTGGTTGTTTCTACGGTAGATAACACCAAACCCTTCCAGATGAAGATGATGGAACTAGACGAGGTACGCTCGTTCTGTATCAAGATCTGCTTCTTCTCGGATATGCAGTGAGGCCAGTTATGGATGTTACATTGGTTACTGACCTTCACTATATGTTTTTACATTGGTTATTGACCTTCATGGAGGATGTGACCATTAAGACAAACACCTTGGTTTGAAAACCTAATATAGATAAGGTCAGATTCTCGTGGAGGAAGAAAGATGAATAGGTGGAGGCCTGTTGTAGAGGAAAGCATGGTATGTGGAAAAATTCAACTGTGAAATCAGAGAGTTATAGACCTCGTTATTTATAGTTGAACACAAAAGGCATTTATTGCGATGTGGTTTACCAAAGTTTCGAAACTTACCATGACATTTATGATGATTTGATAGAGCATGAGTTACGAAGTTAGTTGAAAATATGCAGTCAAATCCAGTAATAAATAAATGTGCAAGAAAGGAGGCGGTTATTAATTGCAATTGACCGTAAAAATTGATCAGGTTAAATGGTCGACAAGAACAAGAATTACAGCTGTTGACCTAAAAAGAAGATAATTGATCCCATGCAAGGGAAAGATTAGTTTTGTCAGCAGTAGCTGCTTCATAGTCGGGCTGCAATGCACGGAGTTTGCTGACTACATTTTCAGCTTTTTGGCCAAGACGGACAGATTCATCATCAATAGCTTTGACTCTGTCTTTGCTTTTTTCCAAAGCTTTGTCAAACTTGGCACACTTTTGGTCCGTCAACTCAATCTCGGCCAACAGCTTCTTCTGGTACTCCAGTAAGCTCTCCTTGGTTTGAATCCCGATGGAAATAAGGTCAAGTTCTTTTTGTTTAGATGACTCAAGATTCTGAAACTGAGCCAAGAGATCGTCCTTGATTCTTTCTTCCTCTTCGTAAGAAGGAATGACAGAAGTCATCCTTTCTAATTTACTGGAGAGCCGTTCCCAAAATGTCTGAATAGAGATAAAAAGTGAACGGCTCGACAGAGGAAGATTAGAATGAAGAGGAGTGATCTCCTTGACAAGTCGAGATAGTTCTTTTTGAATCTTGATGTCAGACAGAAGTTCATCAAAAGGATTGATCAGAAGAGCTTGAAGATCATGCATGAGAGTAGTAACTAAAGAGTCGCTGGAATCATGTTGAGTCGATGAAGTGGTAGAAAAGGATGACTCCTTCCGGCTTACCTCCGACAGCATATTAATCCACGTGTTAAAATGTAGAGCCGGTTTGGGATCAGGAGACTTCATGGTAGGAGGTTTGATAGCAGGTGGAGAAGGAAGGGAAGGAGTTGTTTCAGCCAGCAGGGCCTCCATGTCAATATCTTCATCTGGAATTTCAATCATAACAGTAGTTCCCACTGGATCATCAGCTGTTGAAGTAGAGGTGATTGAAGTCGGATGATGAGGGCTCGAAGGCATTCCCTGATGAGAGTCAGGAACCTGCAATTCAATTGTCAAACTCTTAGTACTAACAGAGATACCTCCTAAAGTTTAGTCAATATGTAGTTCCGAATCATATACATTTACAGGCTCGACAGTCGTGATAATCTCCTGAATGGTCATTGAATCATCAAACTGGGGAGACTTTTCCTGACATGAAAAATAAATGAGAAAGTATACATTTAAAAAAGAAAAGAAAAAGAAAAAGAAAAAAGGGGGGGGGGGGGGGGGGTCAGTGGAAATACCTGATTAGAGTCTGAAGACATCAAGTCAACATCAACAATAGCCTTCTCAGAAACCAGAGGGGTCTCGACAGTTTTGTTTTTCTGTCAAGAATAGCAAGCATGTGAGCAAAAGGATGTAACTTGACAGACTAACGTAAAATTGCTACCTCGGATTGGTTGGAGGTCGAAGTGTTGGAAGAACTAGTCATAACCTCCTGAGTTTTAGAGCCAGTAGAGACTTTGACGGCATCAGATGCTGTCACCATTGCAAGACTTTTGACAGATTTTGATTTCTTGGAGGGAAGACTAGAAGAAGCCATTTTCTCTTTTCTTTTTCTGGATCCTTTTGACTGAGGATCAGAAACAGAAGCTTTGGCTGACCGAGAGCTCTTCTTGACCAAGGGGATAACGGGTTCATTATCATCTTCGGAAGCTTCTCCCGACAGTACGTCGGACTTAGACTTGCCAGGGAGGGGTTTGTCAAGAGGAATAGCTGTCAATAGCAATGAAAATAAGTTGACTGTCAGACGAAAAGAAAAGAGAAATAAGTGATTTGACAAATGAATACCTGAGTTACAAGTTAGAATTCTCGAATAGAATTCAAAGTCGTCATCAGGTTGAAGAAACCGACGAGCGAAGGTAACTGGATTTGGTTTTTCAAAAGGGTCAACGTAAGCACTCACGCTGTCCAAAAAGAAAAAGTTACCTCCTTTCGACGATTTTCCTGGGTGTGAATCAGCTAAACCAAAAGGGGCACAAGGAATAGGCACTGGCTTAGGAAAAGGAGCTTTCAAACTGTCAAAATATTCCCTGGTCTTATTGGGAATATTCCTATACATGGCAAGCCTCTCAGATTCCTTATTATTATGCTTCCTTTTGGCTTCAGCCAAAACACTATTGACATGACGAACCATATCAAATGGTAACTTGGGATTCCACTTAATTTTATAAAATTTCTCAAAGGCTTGAATTTCTTTCTGAAGTTCACCTCGAGTTTTGGTTGCTGGATCCCGTTCCTGCACGAGAGAATCATCAGTGTTACCTGCGGTGTCTTCAATACAACTCAAGCAAGTCTGTAAATTAAGATGATGGCTGGAGTAGTATTCATCCCACCAGTCAAGGAAACTTTGAGTGACTCCGTGGAAGACCGAAAATGAAACGGGTTGCAAGAAAGTCCCACGAACTTTGTCTTCCTCGCTAATGGCAACAATATGCTCATACGTTGGGACTTTGATACCAATGAAATTTTCGTCGAGATCTGACGAATAGGGAGCAGGAATAGCTTGGCAGAAGCCAACCTGACAAGCAACAGTGTTGGGCAAATGGAGATAGGCTCTATGAGTTTTAAAACCAGGGCCATCAACAAAAAGAATCTTCTGACAAAGAAATTTGGTCCAAATGGATTTGTTGGATTTAGAGATGATGGTGCTCAGTTGTGTAAACCATGTTGGACCGTATTTCCGGTCGGAAAAGGGAGAGAAGTTGATCCTTAGGGATGAAGATGAAAGCGAATGAAGAATTTTAAAATAAAATTTGAAGTTCGCAGTCTCATCTCTCGTCAAAGACTCGGCAGACACATAACAGAGATAGGAGCCATACGTGTCGATTGTCAAATCTGCGGGAGCTTTATATGAAAATTGACGCTCCAAAACTGCATTTAACCATAATTGGAGAAGCCAAAGGGGCCCTCCTATATTGGTTTTCTTTTTAGATTTGACAGTGTCAACTAGCATGCTCATGCTATCATAAAGATTGGCTAAGACACATTGTCCTAATGCTACTCTTTTACCAGATGACAAAAGATTGGCTAAAGGGACATATGAAGCAACCAAAGAAGCAGATTTGCTACAAAAAACATAAGCACATAGCCAAAGAAACAAGAAGGCTACATGCTCAGTATCCGTCACAGGATCATGAGCTTCTCCTCTAAAATCTGCTATGTATTTAGAAAAAGAACACTTCGGCACGTAAACATCAATTTGATTTTCAATTTCTACTTCAGTATGCATGGTGGGACCATCTGGACGAAGGCCGATAATAAATGACATGTCGAATAAAGTCGGACCCATCATTCCATAAGGAAAATTAAAATTATTTGTTGTTTTGTTCCAAAAGAAAACCGATGCTCCTATTAAAGAAAAGTCTACCAGTTTAACATGACGAGAAAGTTGAATGAATTCAAAGATTCCAGCTTTTTCCCATACACTGCGTTTTTCAGTTTGAACTCGGTCCAGCCAACTAATGTAGGCATCGAACCGAGTGGCAGGAGGCATTCTGAAAATCCTATTACTCTTCTTGAACATATGAATGGGAATAGGAGTAAAAGAAGATAGAATAGCTTCATTTACGCTAGCGGAAGGAAAGGAATTGCGTAAACCCTCAGAAATTTCATTGTTGGCCACAATAGGACCCAAAAATGCAGCAGGAGGACTTAAAGCAATAGCAGGATCAAGAATAGGGTAAATTACCTTGGATTCTTGCCATAACTCGGATTTCTCCAAAAGTGGGTCTTGAACCACTGTCCTAGGAGGCACGACTGTAGCATGAGGTACTGAAGACGGCACCTTAGAAGATGTGGCCATGGTTAGATGGAATAAAAATAAAGGATTCCTTTTAAGAAAGGATTTTTGCGAGGGAAGAAGAAAAGGTCTTTCGTTAGAAAAGATTTACTAGTGAAGAAGGAAGGATAAGAAGAAGAGAGTCAATTCTGATGTGATTGACATTTAAAGGAGAATTAAAAACCTTCGGTTCGAGTTCCAAGAAACCTACGGCGTCATGATTATCCCTATTAAGTAGGGATGAGATAAGAAGCAAGGTTTAATTAATGAATAAGAACCCGAGATTAAGACGATCGTTGGGGATTTGAAAAATCAAATTTTGCTATTCTTACGGACAAAAAACCGTCGAAAAGCAAAATTTGGGGGGCATCTGTTAATAGGAATTTAAAATTTTTGACGGAAACAGATCCGACAGGATGACGGAAAAAATTGAAGAGTCGTCGATAACCACCATGAGGAATCGAATTCAGCAAAATTGACAAAGTTAAAAGTTGATGAAATTAGTATGTCGATGATAAAGCCGTCAAGAAAGGAAAACACATGTCAAATTCCCGACGAATATATCCGATTGATCGACGAAGGAATAGAAGTAACAACCCAACTTTCGACAAAGTTGGTAATAAGAATTGTCGACAAACAAAGTATAGAAATGGCTAAGTTTCGGGGTTGACAAAGATCGGCAAGATAAGTTGTCAAATAACCAAACTGTGGACGACAAGTGGACATAAAACCATTCAAGGATCGAGCGGTTAGAGAAGTTTACTTGTCGGATAGTTTGAAACATAGCAAAACCGCCATACAGTGTCAAATTTTAAGATAGGAAGTTTCTTTAGGCGGTTATTTTGTATGCTTATAAATACTATTAATCCCGATGTAATCAAGGAGGTTGTACTTGAAGCGATATCCCGCATATCTCGATCACACAAACAGATTAAAGGATTGGACTCAAGTATTTCCTCCACCCCTTTTTCATTTCGATTCAATTTATAATACAAAGATCGCTCATTTAATTTTACATGTTCATCTTTATCTTCAGCTTTTCCTTTTATGTTTTTCATTTAAGTTCGTTATTCAGTTCTTTATCCCTCCCCATTTATCTTTCAAGCCTTTTTACTCGCTTTCGTTTAATTTCCTGCACTTTAAAAGCTTTCTTCTACTCTTCACTCATTTAAATACTTTTCAATAAATTGCTTCTTTCCTTTAATTTACTGCCATTTATCTTTACTTGTCATTTACTCGCTTTCAATTAATTTCCCGCAACTTACATGCTTTCCTTTAGATTCCTCGTTGTTTATTGCTTTCCTTTAAATTTCACGTTGTTTTTTTTTTTTTTTTGACTTTCTTCTAATTTCACTGCAAGTCACGTTGCATGCCGTCAAATCCATGTATTTCTGTAAAAATAAGAAGTCATTCTTGTTTGAGCAGACATGCGATATGCTCATCCTTACGAGATTATTGATAACTCGTCCGTCCCTACACTCGTCTGATCTTAAAATTATTTGTGATAAAAGGATTTTGGACACCAACCAAAAACCAGCGTCAACACAAGGTAAAAGTTTTCAAGAATTTATTTTGTAAGAAACTTGAGATGATTAAAAAAATCATTTGCACTACTTATGCAATACATATAGATGTGTATGGTTTAACTCATAGTCAGATTTCAATTATATGGAAATTATAGAAAATAATGAAAATTAAAATTGAGTAATCAGGTAAGGTCAGTGAAATTTTTCGCAATATAGAATCAGTAGAAGTCTCAGACTTTTAAAACGAGTTTATTTTTTTTATATGTTAACAACGTGTGAAAACTGAAAATTCTCCAAGAACTGCTTCAAGAACCGGGTGCTCTTCTGCAAACTTCTGAGCCTTCTTCGACGGAAGGAATGGCCTCCTCAGGCCGACCATTATTCAAGTACCCTCATGATAAACCTCCTGACTTAGGTGTGAAAGCTCTCTCCCCAGAAACTTCAATCCCCAGTCCAGACTCTGACCCAGGTCAAAAAGCCTCATCCGCTGAAATTATATCACATGGCTCAGGTTCATACAAGGATAAACTATTGAATCTTTTTGGGGAAGTTGCTACCCAGAAACTGATCTCGAATTCTACCTGTGAAGAAAAGGAAACCAATGCGAGTGACATTAATATGCTGCAAAAAGATCAACCAATTCAAGAAACAGAAGATGGAGTGGGAACAATGGTCCCAACCTTGGAAAAAGACTCTTGTTGTGAAAGTCTTAGGAAAAAGCCTAAATTTCAAAACCATTGAAAGCAACCTCCAGAAAAAATGGACCAAGAAAGGTGCAATTAAAGTTGTAGACATCCCAGATGGATATTATTTAGTTTATTTCAATTCAGAAGAGGATTATGCTTTTGCTCTCTATGAAGGGCTATGGAGAATTGCTGATCATTACTTAATTGTCCAAAGATGGCGCCCTATGTTCCTCCAAAATGCAGAAACAGTAAAGAAAGTAGTCATCTGGATTGGTATCCCAAGGCTACCCCTTGAATTGTATAATACACAATTCTTGTGGAGAATTGGTTCAGGTCTTGGCTCCATGTTGAAGGTGGACAGGCTAACTTCAGTGCACTTTAGGGGTCAATATGCAAGCATCTGTGTGGAAGTAGATCTGGAAAAACCTTTAAAATCTTTTGTCCAGATTCGGGGACATAAGCTATTCTTAGAATACGAAGGATTACACTTCATCTGCTTCAACTGTGGAAGGTATGGTCATAAATCTGCTCAGTGTGGGGAAGCTCCATCTAGTGATTCTGCTACAAGAAAAAAAGTGGAAAACCTGAAGGAAACCTTACAGATCCAACCCTCTGCCACTGAGAATCAATCTTCAAAGGAAATGCAGAAGGAAGGAAACAAATATGGTTCATGGATGGTAGCTGCCTCAAGAAGAACCCAAAAACCTCAGAAACAGACTAATGAGAATCCTAAAGAAGCAAAGTCTCAAGCCTTAGGTAAGTCAGGAGGCCTGTCAATCAATGGATCTGAAGGATCAAGATTTGCAGCCCTGCAGCAGGACCAACCAAGCACTGACTTCTCAGAAGAAGCCATTCCAGAACAGATAACAACCACTTCTAAGGAGGAGGAGAAAGATGTCTCTACATCCAGTAAAAACCTAAATGGCAAAGGAAAATCAACTGCCCAGAAGAAAGATGAATCTTCATCCAGTAAAAACCACAATGGTAAAGGAAAGTCTATTTAATCAGATCAGAATGCAGGACAAACTCCATTGAGTGAGAAGGATGCTCCTTCATCCAGCAGGGTTCTAAGTGACAAGAATCAATCAAACAGTAAAATTATTGACTTATCCTTGTCATGAACTAATGAAGGGAACGCATTTGCAATTCAGATATCTCCAACAATTATTCCAAAGGTGCTTGCTCGTTCAACTAAATTCCCTAAGAGAGGGAATATAGAGAACAACAAAAATAAAGGGAAGAAAGAGAAGAGCAAGGAAGTTAAAGGAGTAATTAAGGGTACTTTCAAAAAGAAACCAGATTTCAATCCTGTGGCTAACTCTCTGAAATTCCAGAACAAGAATGCTCCTTCTATGGAACAAATGATTATGGAAAAGATAGCAACTCTCCAATGCCAAGAAAAAATTGATAAGAAGGTAAATGAGATAAATGGCTTGAATCCCTCCTCTTTCAGAAGAAATAAAAGATCAAAAGGCTTTTCATGATAAAGAGTTTTCTCATGAAACTAAACCTGAAGCCATGGGTGATGCCACTAAGTTTGAATCTGACAGCTCCTCTCAAGATATCAGAATGGATCTAAATGAAAATGAAGCCATGATAAGTCATGAAGAAGGCAAACAGCCAGTAATGGATAATAACCTCAATGTGTCCCAATGAATTGTATGATATGGAACTGCAGAGGTGCTGGTGGACGTAGTTTGGCAAGTTTAATCCAAGATTATGTTAGAATCTTTCATCTAGATTTCATTGCTATCCTCGAACCTCGCATTAGTGGTCCTACTGCTGACAGAGTCATCCAAAGGACTGGCCTAATTGAAGGAGCTAGAGTGGACGCTAATGGCTTTTCAGGTGGTATTTGGTGTCTTTGGCGCTCCAACATTATGCCTATTAATTGCATTGGTTCTTCAAGGTATTGTGTTCACCTAAAAATTAACCCCAACTCCCCTGATTTTTGGTATCTCTCTATTATTTATGAAGTCCCAATGCTGGCCTTAGTGAAGAGACTTGGCAAGAACTTAGAGATTTTAACACTGGTAACCAAGGCCCTTGGTGAAGTAGACAACTATAAACACGAGAAGGGAGTTGAATTGTGTTTATCAGAATTTAAACAAAGTTGAAATCTTTTCACATACAGAAGCTTGGTTCAGATGAGTGGAAAGATACAGGATAGACAGGTGACATGTCTAATGAAATTCTAACAGTGACTTAGGCAAACACACCACTTGATAAACGGATAAGAAAACTAAAGCAACTAAAGAGTTTATAAGGAAAGAGAGATTGACACAGTTATTTATCCTGGTTCACTCTTCAAAGCAAAAAGCTACGTCCAGTCCTTGGCAGCACCAAGTTTTATCCACTATAACTGATCAGGTTACAGACTACAAGTATTGTTTGCACACCTAGCCTCTTCAGGCTCCAAGACAAGTATTCTTTGCATACCTAGCCTCTTCAGGCTCTAAGACTAGTATTTTTTGCACACCTAACCTCTTCAGGCTCACTCAGATTTGTTTGAGAAATTTGGTTTGTAATAAATACAACTTCAAACAGACAGATCTTTCACTAACACTCAGAGAGTGGTTTAAATGTAAAGCTTAGGAAAGTCTGCGTAATAACTTCAAATGATTGAAGAATACAGAATAAAAGAATGAAGATATTAATGCGCAGAGTAATGGCTCTTTAATGCTATATGTATTCTCTATGTCTTCATCTTCAATGACTTCTGTATTTATAGTCTTCAAGCATTTAAGATCCGTTAGAGACATTCCCTCAGATGTTGGCTTCAAGCAGAACTTCATTAAATGCAATAAAGTCGTTCTGGGCAACCATTAATGCAATAGGAACGTTGGTTATACTCTAACTTGAAGGATCGTGGCTTTATGCATCGTTAAACAACCATATCAGAGTTGTGCAGAGAGCTTTTTATACTTTGTTGAGTACAATTCCATTTTCGTGCAAGGACTGGAGGTACTAGGGAATACAGCACGTTGGAAGCATTTTTTAACTGGTCTTTGGTTCTGATATCCGAGGTTGCTTGAGAAAGTAACTTCTGACTTTTCTTGATAAGCGTGAGACCAAGTAGGAGAGAAGGTTTCGAGTCTCTTTCTGATAGTACAGCTCACAAAAACTTGTTAGGTCCTTGGTTCTTCAACGAGTAACCTCATACGAGTGTAGGAACTCGTGGAGAGACAAGTTGAAAACATATCTTGAAAGAAGTCAATAATCCTAGTCAGCAGACGGGTTAACTTTCGCTTATCCAGACAGGTAGTCACCTATATGAGAAGAGAGATGATTCTTACTGTTTTAATCTGGACACTAGATAGACAGGTTAGCAACCAATATGAAGGTTAATTAAATCATTAACCAATGTTTAGTTCTCATCAAAACTTAGGGAAATGCACATCAGACATTTTAGAGACTTAACAATCTCCCCCTTTTTGATGATGATAAACATTGAGATGATTTAATGAACCTCAGAAAATATCAACAAATGAAAGTAGCATATATCAGACAGGTTGAAATTTTCTTAATCAGACGGGCTTGATCATATGTTCTAGTTAACTTAGTCACACATATATTTGACTTGTTTTACTTTGAAATTATTAGAGCAATCTTACTTGTGATTTATCAGAGCAATTATAGCAACTATCAGAACATACTTTGATCATATCATGTTCATATATTATTATCATATATCACATTTCACATTAAGATCATATCACATTTATTCTCCCCCTCTTGTCAACAGCAAAAAGGAGTAAGGGGCAATCGAATCATGTAATCATGCAAACCTATACCTATATGAATGCAACATGAAAAATGCAAAAATACCCCTACCCCAAGCTTAAAAACTTACATTGTCCCCAATGTAAATAATCAAGTCGGAGAGAGGAGAAAAAAATATAAAATAAATAAATAAATTTTGGAACAACTCACCGAGGTGGTAGCGGGTGTTGGCTCACATTCCAGTCAAAAGCTTGTTGGAAATTGTATCACGGCCGTGAGATTCATCACGGGCAGGCCGTGATCAATTCTGGTCCAAAGGATGAAGCCTGTCACGGTCGTGACCTCCATCACGGCTAGGCCGTGATGGTCTCTGATATTCAGGGTCCTCTTATCACGCCCGTGATGGGTATCACGGCTGGGCCGTGACCCTTTCTGATATTCTCAATAAGCTTATCACGGTCGTGACTAGTGTCACGGCCTGGATGTGATGGTTGCTGACTTTGCTTTTTCTTGTCTTCTTGCTCTTACCTCCTTCTTTCTTACCCTGAAAACACTTGGCAAATTTATTAGTAAAAGAAAACTCTTGATCTTCTCAAATTATTCAAGAGTGAAATTGAAAAACAAATGGGAAAGGAAAAGAAAACTTAGGCTGCCTCCCAAGAAGCGCTTCTTTAACGTCACTAGCTTGACAGGCTAGGATCCTCCTCCCGGATCCCATGGCCTGTGGAGTGGCGATTGCAGAAGCAATATGACTCTATCCACAATTCCACGTAGCCAGTGCGTGAAAACTCCATTGACCTCTACAATAATAAACTCACTTCCTCTCGGGTCAAATGGTATTTTCACGAGGAAGTTTGACAGACAAGTGGAAGGGACTAATTTAGCAATGTCCACACATGCATTTAAGCCAACATAATTATGTAATGCAGCAATTTCAGATTTCTCAACAAGCATGGTGGAGTGACTGTTTTCCAATTGACTAGCCTCCTCACTTGTTCTTTCCCAAGGATTTGTGGAAGGTAATTCCTCTTCCTGTGGTTCGTCTGCCACTACCACTTCATCTTCATTTTGATCCATTCCCACAACCATATTCTACTCAAATTCTGCTTCACGTGGCTCTTCGGGAATCGGTTGTAAACATGACGGTGGAGGTGGCAAATACGAGCAAAAGGTTTCCCAATCCTCTTTGGAGATATTATATACAAGCCTACCCGTCACACAATCAACTTGTTCTGGAATAATATGATCCATCAAATCTATGTAGTCTCCCAAACACCAGTTATCCTCCAAAGTGTGACTTGAGGCTTCCTCATAAGGTGGATAATAATAATTGTCCATGAATTGCATCTACCTTGCAAAAACAGAACTCAAAAGAAAAGATCAAATATGTATAGAAAATAAAATAAAAAATTAAAAAAAATGTCTAAATTAGTTGTCTCACTTGTTACTAATGATATTGGCAAAACCGATCCCCGGCAACGGCGCCAAAAACTTGTTGGACAAAATCTAGGCAAGTATACCTAGTCTTACAAGTAATACGGTGGTGAGACCGGTTATCGTATCCACAGGGATCAGTTGCCAATTACCAATTCACAAATCAAGCAACTATCAAGGGAGAGAAGAAACTCCATGGAAGATTTCCACTGTCGTCACCGCAGCCCCTGGTTCAGAGCAAAACGTCCCCTTTATGTGTTCCAAGGTCGTCCTAGGGTAAAAGTGCTCCTAGGTTAAAAGTCCCTATTTTTCTGTGTGTAGCCATGTCTATCTTCTTCTCTATCTTGTGCGCCCTCTCTAGCTCTCCTTATAATGCAGCCGTGGCCTCTTCTTTTAATCCCAAATCAATTATCTATTGGATATGTTTCAATCAAAACCAAATCATGAATTGATCCCCTAATTAATGCTGACGTTATCTCCTTGCATGTGGTGATTGATATTCTTTAATGACTTCAAATCTTCTGAATTAACTACCCAATCAATATCTTCATCTTCTATTTTTATGGTAAGCCATTAATATCCAAATCATCAAATCCATCACTTAGGCCTCTTACATTGCTGCTGGACTTTTGTCAATTGTCATCAAATATTTCCATTCCAAATTAAATTGGAGTCATCCAATATCTTCAATTTTCAAGCTCCAATTTTATGCCAGCTCCATCATGGCTGATTTGAGCATTTTATCTTTAATTTCTGCAAAACAACACCACAACACCGTCTTACCCGTTCCAAGATAAAAACTAACAAAAATCAATTTAAATATGTCTAAACTATATGAAAATGCATGCAAAAATGTACATAAATTATGATGTGAAATCACACTATCAAATCACCCCAAGCTTATTCATTTGCTTGTCCTCAAGCAATCACTAAGGCCAGAGGAGATAAATAACCAGCGCATGGATAGTGAACCAAGAACCCGAGTAGTAACTAATCCAAGTAACAGGCATTTCAAATAATTCAGCAAGAGACAATCAATTTCAAGTTCAATTAGAAGCTTAGGTTTCCTAGACTCATAATTTCACTGATTCGGGCACTCTTACTCACCTCACTCAAGTGTTTTGGGATATATAACATTTCGCTCAATTTCCTCAAGGAATGAATTCTACCATAAGCTTGACTATTAACCAAATCTCTACTTTATTAATGAAAACAATTAAGAATCAAGAGGCCTTTTACTTTGGTTGTAGCCTGGCCATGGGATTAATCGTTAGGTGGGGAAATCAAGAAAAAGGAAATTTCAAAAAGGCTAAACAAAATATCAAGCATTGCAAAGCATGACACCTTCTAAAATACCTTTTTGGGTTTCGATTCAATTTTGCCACCTTTCTTTCTTTCTTTTCATTTTATTTCTCACTTTATTTTGTCACCCCCTTCTCTATATATATTTCCTTTTCTTTTTCTAATTTTTCTCTTTTTTTTTCTTTTCATTTGGAGAAGGGGGTATTTTCAATCCAAGAGAAATATTTTCTGAATTTCTCATCCCATACTTTTTCAACTACCTTTCTACCCTTTTTTGTAATACTTTAAAAGGTGTCATACCAAGCATATTCATCAAAGTAATTCAAGGTACCAAGAAAAGTATTTTATTCTTTCAGGCTCAAAATTAGGCAACTAAGGGGTAGCATTTAGTCAATCAAAGCTCAGAAGGCCGGAAAAATACCTAGTGCCTCAATCATTTTCAAAAATGTTTTCAAAAATTTTTAAGCTTCAAAACGGTTTCAAGTCAAGTTCTAGAGAATACCATCCAAGAGGAATAAAACACTCTATCACAAAGAATGGGGTAGATTTAGTGAGTACCCCTTTTTGGCTCAAAATCTCACATTTTAGTAGTTCAAAAATCAATGATAACACAAATCTACGGAACCACATGCTAATTATCAACTATCAAAGATCATCTCAAGCATATTTTATTTGTAGCCTTGTCACAAGAATAAAAAATTGGGTTCAACAATTCACTATCCCAATTTATTTGGCACTAAGTTCTCACAATTGGATGCAAAATCTAAGCAAGGGGCAATCGAATCATATGATCATGCAAACCTATACCTATATGAATGCAACATGAAAAATGCAAAAATACCCCTACCCCAAGCTTAAAAACTTACATTGTCCCCAATGTAAATAATCAAGTCGGAGAGAGTAGAAAAATAAATAAAATAAATAAATAAATTTTGGAACAACTCACCGAGGTGGTAGCGGGTGTTGGCTCACATTCCAGTCAAAAGCTTGTTTGAAATTGTATCACGACCATGAGGTTCATCACGGGCAAGCCGTGATCAATTCTGGTCCAAAGGATGAAGCCTGTCACGGCCGTGACCTCCATCACGGCTAGGCCGTGATGGTCTATGATATTCAGGATCCTCTTATCACGCCCGTGATGGGTATCACGGCTGGGTCGTGACCCTTTCTGATCTTCTCAATAAGCTTATCACGGCCGTGACTAGTGTCACGGCCTGGGCGTGATGGTTGCTGACTTTGCTTTTTCTTGTCTTCTTGCTCTTCCCTCCTTCTTTCTTACCCTGAAAACACTTGGCAAATTTATTAGTAAAAGAAAACTCTTGATCTTCTCAAATTATTCAAGAGTGAAATTGGAAAACAAATGGGAAAGGAAAAGAAAACTTGGGTTGCCTCCCAAGAAGCACTTCTTTAATGTCACTAGCTTGACAGGATAGGATCCTCCTCCCGGATCCCATGGCCTGTGGAGTGGCGATTGTAGAAGCAATATGACTCTATCCACAATTCCACGTAGCCAGTGTGTGAAAACTCCATTGACCTCTACAATAATGAACTCACTTCCTCTCGGGTCAAATGGTGTTTTCACGAGGAAGTTTGACAGACAAGTGGAAGGGGCTAATTTAGCAGTGTCCACACATGCATTTAAGCCAACATATTTATGTAATGCAGTAATTTCAGATTTCTCAGCAAGCATGGTGGAGTGACTGTTTTCCAATTGACTTGCCTCCTCACTTGTTCTTTCCCAAGAATTTGTGGAAGGTAATTCCTCTTCCTGTGGTTCGTCTACCACTACCACTTCATCTTCATTTTGTTCCATTCCCACAACCATATTATGCTCAAATTCTGCTTCACATGGCTCTTCGAGAATTGGTTGAAAACATGGCGGTGGAGGTGGCAAATACGAGCAAAAGGTTTCCCAATCCTCTTTAGAGATATTATATACAAGCCTACCCATCACACAATCAACTTGTTCTGGAATAATATGATCCAGCAAATCTATGCAGTCTCCCAAACACCAGTTGTCCTCCAAAGTGTGACTTGAGGCTTCCTCATAAGGTGGATAATAATAATTGTCCATGAATTGCATCCACCTTGCAAAAACAGAACTCAAAAGAAAAGATCAAATATGTACAGAAAATAAAAAAAATTAAAAAAAATGTCTAAATTAGTTGTCTCACTTGTTACTAATGATATTGGCAAAACCGATCCCCGGCAACGGTGCCAAAAACTTGTTGGACGAAATCTAGGCAAGTATACCTAGTCGTACAAGTAATACGGTGGTGAGACCGGTTATCGTATCCACAGGGATAGGTTGCCAATTACCAATTCACAAATCAAGCAACTATCTAGAGTAAATGAAGAAAGATCAAAACATAAAATAAAGCAACAAAAGCAATAAAATATTTTTGGTCTTTTTGGGGAATTTTATCAAACACTTGGAATGCAAATAGGGGTGTTGGGATTAAATTTTACTAAACCTTAGCCTCATGCAATACCAAGACTACCAATCCAGTTTATGCTTCAATTATTAAAATCAACCCACAGAATTACTCAAGCCCTGATTCCTCAGATGACAAGAGCCTAAATCCACTAATAGACCCTAATTCCTTAGGTGGCCTAGATTAATGAATTTGCATTAAGATTAAGGATTACGCGATTACTAATAAACCAAACCCCATTCCTAGATGCGAGGTTTACTAGGTGATTAATTCCAGATCAAGAATTGATAAGAACGTCCCCATTGCAAATCAAATCTTAAAATCAGTTTATGGGTAGCTAAACCACAAAAAGCATTAAGCGACGGAATTAAACACTAATAGAGAAACATAAACATAGATTAATGAATCAAAGCAAGTACATGAGTTTCAGTTTAGTTACATCTAATCCCAACAACAGGGATTTAGCTACTCATAATGAAAGAGAAAGCCAAAACCAGAATAGTAGAAACAAGGGAGAGAAGAAACTCCATGGAAGATTTCCACTGCCGTCACCGCAGCCCCTGGTTCAGAGCAAAACATCCCCTTTTTGTGTTCCAAGGTCGTCCTAGGGTAAAAGTGCTCCTAGGTTAAAAGTCCCTATTTTTCTGTGTGTAGTCGTGTCTATCTTCTTCTCTATCTTGTGCGCCCTCTCTAGCTCTCCTTATAATGCAGCCGTGGCCTCTTCTTTTAATCCCAAATCAATTATCTATTGGATATGTTTCAATCAAAACCAAATCATGAATTGATCCCCTAATTAATGCTGACGTTATCTCCTTGCATGTGGTGATTGATATTCTTTAATGACTTCAAATCTTCTGAATTAACTACCCAATCAATATCTTCATCTTCTATTTTTATGGTAAGCCATTAATATCCAAATCATCAAATCCATCAATTAGGCCTCTTACATTGCTGCTGGACTTTTGTCAATTGTCATCAAATATTTCCATTCCAAATTAAATTGGAGTCATCCAATATCTTCAATTTTCAAGCTCCAATTTATGCCAGCTCCATCATGGCTGATTTGAGCATTTTATCTTTAATTTCTGCAAAACAACACCACAACACCGCCTTACCCGTTCCAAGATAAAAACTAACAAAAATCAATTTAAATATGCCTAAACTATATGAAAATGCATGCAAAATTGTACATGAATTATGATGTGCAATCACACTATCACGCTGGTGCAAGAAGGCACGAACAAGGAGCGGCTTCTGGTAGGCTTCTAGGCGGAGGGATACATGATTGAACCGATTACACACCCGAATGAGAGGGATCCTGAGACTGTGTAGGTATGGGACTATACAGTTGAGGAAGGCTTATATGAATTGATTGGTACTACCTATACTAACAAGATGCATCTTCTTTTCGGTAGCCCATCACTTAAGAACTCCACAGTTAAGCGTGCTTGACTTGGAGCAATTCTGGGATGGGTGACCTCCTGGGAAAGTTTTCCCAGGAAGCATGTGAGTGAGGACAAAGCATGCTGAAAAGACCCGTGTTGGTCTGTGGGGACAGTCGTCAATTCGTAGAGCAGTCAGGGATGTTACAGGTGGGGGAAGAGGTGTTTGAGCTGATACTGATGGAGGGATAGGTAATAAGGAATCAATATGACAAAAGAAAGAATTTGATCTAGTAACTAACATAAAGAAATACCTAGACCTACGAGGTAGCATTACAACAGAAGCAGGATAATGATTTCCAGCTAATGTTCTAATGAAAACAACAATAGGTGGGTAGAAGAAAAGTTCTCTATAGTGGTTAAGAATATGAGGTGGAGGATAAGGAATGACAGAGACATGTGAGATACTTGAAGATAAAAGAGATTACAGATCAGACACAAAGAGTCTCGATGATATGCCAGTTTGTTCTTTGGGAGCAGAGTCCCAGTGAACAGCTGTGTACTAACATTCATAAGGTACGACAATGAAAGACGATTTTTGAGTTTGTAAAGAGGAGACGGGTGAGGGAAGAGGAGATGCAACAAAGAGAGGTTGAGCAAAATGGGTAGATTGAGAAGGGACATATGGGGTGATGATACCTTGATGAAAAGGGGAAGAAGGAGTTATCTGGTTTTCAGATAGCTTCAACTTCTTATGAGATGGAGACACTTGGTCATCCTCGGGTACAACTGTCTTAGCTCCTCCAGACAGGTCTTCTGCAGCGTTAGCTTCTGCAGGCACTTTAGTATTTGCAGGTACTGGATAACCAGATCTTCTCTTTTTGGGAACAATTCCCAAAATGAAAGTCTTCTTTGGTTGTTCTTCCAGGACTTGTTCTGTCTGCTCCCCCTGAGCAGATGCTTCTCTTTGCTAGGCTTAGACTCAACTTGCTTGACCTTGGCAAAGGTCTTCACCAGCTTCCTCTTCTTACTGGGATGAGCAGGAACATCCACTAATTCCTTAGCTTCACTAGTCTTCCTTTGGGAGAGGGTCTCTTCAGCTTGAACCTCAAGGGCTAAACTGTCTCAGCAGAATCTTCAGACATTGAAGGTTGCAGCTCTAGAATTCGGTCTTTCCTGGCCACCTTTCCAGATGATTTTAACAGTCTATCAGAAATGGGGACTTCTGACTCATTAGTGGAAACCACTGGTTCTTCCTCTTTCTGCTCAACGGCAGGCTTCTTCTTCTTCTTCTTCTTATCATCATCATCATCATCATCATCATCATCATCATCTGCCTCCTCATCAGCAAGAGGGATTCCCTTGATGTCCATCATAGATAGTATCTTCCTGTCTATGGGCAGTGACATGTCCATAAAGTGAACATCACTAGGAACAAACAACTTGTTCCTGAAGACCCTTGTCAGCAACATCCCATAAGGATAGGTCTGCATGTTGGCTCTCTTGATCAGAGTCTCAAGGTACATATAGATAAGGTCGTTGATGTCAACCTTGATTTTGTGGATCAAGTGGTACAGAGCAAATCTATCCATCTTGGTCACACTATCTCGTGAGCCTTTTCTTGGCATCACGCACTCCAACAGCAATTTGTGAAGGAATCTGCACTTGACCACCATGTTGACAGGCTTAGGGTTCATAGGTTTGGGAACACCATAGATGGCAATGTTGACATTGTCAACTCCTACTTCATCTTCCCAGTTGAGTGTGAATCCAGATCCGATTCTCGGACATTTTGTGACAAGCTCCAGAGAGTTTATGGGGAAGAGAAGGGTTATATCCCCCATTTCAGCCTTAAAGCTTTTGGTGACAACCACAACATTTCTCCAGAACGTTTGAACGAGCTTAGGGTGAACAAGCTCCTTGATGTCGAAGAAATGAGTCCATTTGGAATACTCTAACTCTTCAGTGACATTCATACCTAGCTTCTTCATCTGTTGAAGATCAATAGTCTTTCCCGGAATGATGTTCTCAATCTCAGTAACTTTGAGATTGTATTTCTTGGCGATTTCTTTTGCAGAGAGACGCTTGGATGATGTCATTTTTGAGAGAAAACGATTCTAGGGTTTCGAGAGAGAAGGGGGTTTCAGAGATGAAAAGACAAAGATTTTGGAATTTTGAAAATGTAAAGGTTCATCCTTTTTGATCTATTGTCTTTTATAGTAATAAAAGTAGGAAAGAGAAAAAAGAATTTTTTAATCAAAACGGCACGATTTGTATGGGGAACAACAGCGCCTACTTAAGACATAATGAAAACATGGTTTCGAGATATATAAACTACTGTGCACATGATTAGTTTCAGATAAGGGAATGGCATTAATTAATTAATAACCATTTCAACAAAACTGTCGAGTTCTAGCATAGTGACTCAGCAGAGTCAAACAAATAAGCAGAGATAGGTGATAAAGCATAGACAAGTTAACATTCAGATATGTCATTCAACAATGCAATGCATGTTTAGAATAAATAAAAACCTTTCTTCTGCTAAGGGTTTAGTGAAAATATCAGCCCATTGATTTTCAGTTTTAACAAACTTAATATCAAAGATGCCTTTCTGAACATAATCCCTAATAAAATGATGTTTGATTTCAATATGCTTAGCCTTAGAATGATGAATTGGATTTTTAGTTAAGCATATAACACTGGAATTGTCACACCATACAGATAAGTTATGCTCATAAATAGAGTAATCCTCAAGTTGATGTTTTACCCATAAGAGTTGAGAGCAGCAACTAGTAGTAGAGATGTATTCTGCTTCAGCAGTAGACAGGGCAATAGTTGTCTGCCTCTTGCTTGACCATGAGACTAAGCTTGCTCCAATGAAGTGACATCCTCCACTGGTGCTTTTTCTTTCTATTATGTCTCCATCAAAATCAGCATCACAATATCCCACTAATCTGTATTCTTTTGATCTTAAATACAACAAACCAATATTAGTAGTCCCAAGCAAATATCTAAATATTCTTTTAACAACTTTAAGATGAGATTCTCTAGGATCAGATTGGAATCTAGCACACATACAGACACTAAATTGAATGTCAGGTCTGCTTGAAGTTAAGTACAGTAGAAAATCAATCATACATCTGTAGACAGTTTTATCTATTTTTTTACCTTCATCATCTTTGCTTAGTTTTGCATTGGGTTGCATAGGAGTTTTCATGAGCTTAGAATTTTCCATTTTGTATTTCTTGAGTATCTCCTTGGTATACTTTTGTTGATGGAGTAAATTCCATCACTTGTCTGCTTGATTTGTAATCCAAGGAAGAACTTCAATTCTCCCATCATGCTCATCTCAAATTCAGCTTGCATTAGATTTGAAAACTCCTTGCACAGCTTTTCATTAGTTTCTCCAAAAATAATATCATCAACATATATTTGAACTATAATAAAGTTCTCTTTAGAGCATTTCTTGAACAGAGTAGTGTCTACTTGTCCTCTAGTAAAACCATTATGCATGAGAAAAGAACTAAGTCTATCGTACCATGCTCTAGGTGCTTGTTTCAAACCATATAATGCCTTCTTAAGTTTAAAGACGTGATCTGGTTTATCAGTATCCTCAAAACCAGTGGGTTGTTTAACATACACTTCTTCAATTATACCATTTAGAAAAACACATTTTACATCCATTTGAAACAGGGTGATTTGGTGTTGTGCAGCATATGATATTAAAATGCATATGGCTTCTATTCTAGCTACATGTGCAAAGGTTTCAGTATAATCAATACCTTCTTGTTGGTTATATCCTTGAGCTACTAACCTTGCCTTATTTCTGACAACTTTACCATCTTCATCCAATTTATTTCTGAAGACCCATCTTGTTCCAATAACAGACTTGTTTTTAGGCTTAGAGACAAGAGTCCAGACATCATTTCTGGTGAACTGGTTGAGTTCTTGCATTGCAAGAATCCAGCTTTCATCCTCAAGAGCTTCTTCAATGCGTTTTGGCTCCAATTCTGATATAAAAGCCACATTGCTTGATTCTCTTAACGTGGATCTAGTTCTTACTCCTTCAGAAGTATTTCCAATAATAAGATCCTTAAGATGATGAGTGTTGAACTTCCAATTCCTTTTGAGATCATCATAAAGATCTTGACTTGTCTACTGACTCGTTTGTTCCACTTGTCCGTGACCTCGTGCACATGTTACCTTTTGGTTAGATCGGGTTGTTGACTTTCTGGCTTGTTTATAATAAGACCTGCAAGATCATCTTCTAGATCTGATAGTTCTTTATAAGTCTTTAATCCATCATTGAATTTAACATGAATAGATTCCTCAATAATACAAGTTCTTGAATTGTAAACTCTAAAAGCCTTAGACTTTTCAGAATAACCTACGAAAATACCTTTATCTACCTTAGAATCAAACTTTCCAAGATTATCTCTGGTGTTCAGAATAAAACATTCACATCCAAAAGCATGAAAATAAGATATGTTGGGGCTTTTTCCTTTCCATAATTCATAAGGAGTCCTTTTTAGAAAAGGTCTAATAAGTATTCTATTTTGTACATAACAAGCAGTGTTTACAGCTTCTGCCCATAAGTACTTAGGGAGATTATTTTCATTGAACATAGATCTTGCCATCTCTTGCAGAGATCTGTTATTTCTCTCAACCACTCCATTTTCCTGTGGAGTTCTAGGTGCAGAGAAATTGTGAGAGATTCCATTCTCCTCACAGAACTATCTAAACTGCTCATTTTCAAATTCTTCCCCATGATCACTTCTAAGGGTAGAAATGCAGAAACCCTACTCATTTTGTACTCTTTTGAAGAATACTGAGAAAGCTTTAAAAGACTCATCCTTGTGTGTTAGGAAGAGTACCCATGTGAATCTAGAATAGTCATCAACTATGACAAATCCATATTTTCTTCCAGCCAGACTGGCAACACTTACTGGTCCAAACAGATCTATGTGTAACAACTGAAGAGGTCGAGAGGTTGATACTTGGTGTTTAGATTTGAAACTTGATTTTATCTGTTTACCTCTCTGAGATGCATCACATAAGTTATCTTTCTTAAAACTAATATTAGGCAATCCTCTCACAAGGTTATTCCTTTTTAATTTAGAAATTAGTTTCATACTAGCATGTCCTATTTTCTTATGCCATAACCATCTCTCGTCCTCTTTAGACACCAGACATGTTACACTTTGATCTGAGAGATCAGACAATTCAATCTTATAAAGATTTTATTGCCTTTTAGCTGAAAAGAGGGTTTTGCCACAACAGTCTTTAACTATGCATACATCCTTGGTAAAGGAAACATCAAATCCACTATCACATAATTGACTTATGCTAAGCAAATTGTGTCTTAATCCTTTAACCATAAGAACATTAGATATAGAGGGAAGAGAGGCTTTACCACCAATAGTACCAATTCCAATAACTTTTCCTTTCTGATTCCTTCCAAAGGCAACGTGTCCTCATTTCTTAAGTTGGAGGTCTAGGAACATAGACATTTCTCCTGTCATATGATGCGAGCAACCACTGTCTAAGTACCAGCAGTGGTGTTTTCTTTGTCCTGTTGAGGACATCTGCAACAAAAATTATTTGATTTTTAGGTACCCATATTTTTCTGGGTCCTTTTCTGTTAGTTCAGGGAGTCTGTGAAGACTTCATTCTCTTCTTATGGATACACTTAGACATAACATGCCCAGTTTTTCCATAGAAGTTACAGGCATGTGTAGACTTGGTTACAGTTGACTTAACGGATACTGTAGAAGCTTTAGTTGATACTTTATGATGTGTCCGATGGACATATCCAATACCTTCTTTGTTAAGAGAGTGCCTCTGACAGCCAAGTAGCTTAGTCAGATTATCTCTACCATTAACAAATTTGGAAAGATCAGAAGTGAGCTCTGATGAGTGTGATTCCACCTCATCTTTGTCCATCATTTTGCATGCATTTTCATGTAGTTTAGGCATATTTTTATTAGATTTTAGGTTAATTTTCCTTTGGAACGGGTAAGGCGGTTTTCGTGTGTTGTTTTGCAGATATCAAGGGTAAATTGCTCAAGATCAACCATGGTGAAGTTTGGATGAAGATGGAGCTTTAAAACTGAAGAAAATGAGCCAAACAGAGCCCATCACGGCCTAGCCGTGATGCCCATCACGCCATGATCGAGCAAAACGAAAAAGAAGAAAGGTCAAGTCGAGTCTGTCACGGCCTGGCCGTGATAGCCATCACGGCCGTGACCCAAAACCACCACAAGTCGGAGCACATCACGGCCCACCGTGAAATTCATCACGGGCTATGAAGCCGAGGGCTCGCGTCGCGAGACATATCTCGCGTCGCGAGAAATTGAATTTTCCAGAATTGGCGAGCGGGAGACCGTCACGGCCTGGCCGTGATGGCCATCACGGCCGTGACGCGCTTTACTTGGATCTGAAGAAACCGAAATAGATCAGATTTTGAGTTGGTTTGGGACTCTAACTTCCCCATTTCTATAAATATGGACCAAGGCATCAGAAACAGAGGATGATCCATAACACATTAGGGGCTACTACTCTAGGCTTAGATCTCTCTTCCCCTCTTCTCTTCTCTTCTCTGATTTTTGTATTTTCATGCTATTTGTAATCATGCTTGTCATCTCCATGGCAAGACGTGAGTAGTAGCATAGTTTCTAGGGATTAGGGCTCTGCCCAAGTTTGTTTATGACGTAAATTTGATGTAAACTCTTTGTTAATTACAATTTGCTTTAGATCTGATTTCTAGTGTGTAAATTACTCATAAATTTCGGCAACCGTTATTTGCGTGACATAGACGTTCTAAGGAGGAACCTAGCGGTGAACTTAGGATTTCTAGGGTGTTTCACTCGTAAAGCCCGGCAGCCACTGGTTTGTGAGATGTTGATGATCTAAGGAGGAACCTAGCGATGAACTTAGGTTATTTGCATGACTTAGACATTATAAGGAGGAACCTAGCGGTGAACTTAGGTGTCGGACCTATAGAAGTCAGACTTGGGACTGAAATCACGAGAGTTAGAAGCCTTCCCTCGAGGAGCAACGAGTTGTCACGAAACGCAAAGGGTCCAATCTGGGATCGACTACCACGAGAGTAGGGGTCGGGTCAATTGGGCACGGCTTTTGTAACCCGAGAGGGAGCTTAAGCTATCAGAGGATAGACTCGCCTTCAAGGCAATTTCGGTAATCAACAAAGGTAAATCAGATTAGCAACATAAACAACCTCAAAGGTAACCCAAATCCCTAGGAATCCATTTAAATCGAAAACCACAAAAACATTTGTTTTCTGTTTGTTTATCATTTAAATTCAAATTCAAAAAGCAATTTCAAAACCCTTACAAAGTCCAGATCTAATCGATTCGAAAACCGATTGCGATTCGAGAACACAGTCTCTGTGGGTTCGATATCTTTTATTACTTGACGGCAGTCCGGTACACTTGCCGGATTCGCACGCGCGTCGTCGCACGTCGACTTACGCCACGACATCAAGTTTTTGGCGCCGTTGCCGGGGACTGTGCCTTTTCGAATCTCAATTCAAATTTTGAATTGATTTTTCTGGACCCTTTCTTTTCTTTTTGTTTGATTTTTATTTCTGAAATTTAAAAAAAAAAAAAATTCTTTTCCTTCTATTGTATCCATCTCTCTGTGTGTTATATGCAAAGATCTCTAAGTCTTGGGAGCCTTAGTGAGATTGATCCGGAGATCGAGAGGACCTTCCACCGACGTAGAAGACTACAAAGAGAGGGAGAAAGGTTGAGTCCCGTTCCACTCATGGCGAATCAACCAGATACAAAGCCTTTGAAGGACTACGCAGCCCCAAATGCGAGAGGCTTGCGAACTGGGATTGCAAGGCCAGAGATTGAGGCGGAAAACTATACCATACCACCTATGCTAATCAACATGATTAGGCAACATCAATTCGGAGGATTGCCTTCGGAGGACCCTACTGACCATATAGAAACATTCTTGGAGTTCACCGATGCAATCAGGATTAATGGAGCCTCAGTCGATGTTGTGCGTTTGAGATTGTTCCCCTCATCTCTCACTGGAAAGGCGAAGGCCTGGCTTAAGCAAATTCCCGCTAACACTTTGACCACTTGGGACCAACTGGAGCAGGCGTTCTTGGAGAAATTCTTCCCTCCATCCAAGACGGCCTACATAAGGACCCAGATCACCGGCTTCTTCCAGAAAGACGGAGAATCATTATCGGAAGCCTGGGATCGTTACAAGGGACTGCTGGAGTCGTGCCCACATCACGGACTCGAGAGGTGGTTAATAGTGCACACCTTCTATAACGGATTGGATTACTCTTCGAAGGTGTCACTAGATTCTGCAGCCGGTGGAGCGTTTATGAATAGGCCTCTCACTGAGGCATTCAACATCATCGAGAATGTCGCCACCAACTACCACCAATGGGGATCCGAAAGAGGTAATAACCCGAACAAGATTTCGGGGGGTAAGTTTGAGGTAAATAGCACAGATCTTATTATGTCAAGGATAGACTCACTTAATAAACGTTTTGATCGGCTTGAAAGAGCTAATGTGAGTGCATTAGGTGCTACTAACCTTGTTTGTGAGATTTGTGGAATGCAGGGACATGACATGATGGGATGCCCACATGGATCCGGCGCTTCGGGTGAGCAAGTGAACTCTTGCAACAACTACTATGATACGAACCCGAAGCTGCCCAACTATGCTCCCCCAAATCCCTACAACCAAAGAAGAAACAACCCTTACCTCTCCTACGGCAACTACAGCAACACGCTTAATCATGAGCTCCAAGAGGGTCAAGGTAATAAGAGAGCAGCACCGGGGTACCCTCAGGTACAAAGATCTAAACTCGAGACTTTATTTGAAAGTTTTGTCGAAACTCAGACAAAACAGAATGAGGAGTTTAGACAACAAGGAAGGGCAGTGAGTGAGGCAATAAAGGATCTAGCATCTAAGGTAGACAACTTAGCAACTCATAACAAGATGCTAGAAACCCAGATTGCCCAACAAGCCAGCGCGTACTCGAGACCTAAGGGTACATTCCCGGGGCAACCCGAAGCAAACCCCAATGAGCATTGCAATGTCATACACTTGAGGGATGATAAGCTTGGGGTGGGGGTAGCTGAAATGGACGTGGAACCGGAGGAGGACACGAGCGAAAAAGAAGAGCCAGAACCGAAATATGTCCTTCCACCACCGTACCAACCCCCGATACCTTTCCCACAAAGGTTGGTTAGGAAAAAGCAAGTAGATGTAGAGACTAAAATGCCTACTAAACTGAAAGACCCAGGTAGTTTCTCCATCGCTTGCTCGATTGAAAAGGTGGAAATAGACCCAGCCTTATGTGACTTAGGGGCTAGCACGAGCTTGATGTCCCTCACTATCATGGAAAGGTTGGGAAGCAAGGAGTTGAGACCATTCAAATTCCCCTTACAATTTGCGGATGGCTCAACTAGGACTCCTCTAGGCATACTAGAGAATGTTCCTGTAAAGGTAGGGAAAATTCTCATCCCTACCGACTTCCTGGTATTGGACATGAAAGGGAATTCCAAATTCCCCATCATTTTAGGAAGGCCATTCTTGGCAACCGCTGGAGCATTAATAGATGTAAGGAATGGCAAACTCTCTCTAAATGTAGAGGAAGGTAGGGTAAATTTTCAGTTGATTAACTCTTGTAACAACCCTCCTTTTGAGAGCCATGTGTGCAGAATTGATGTAACGACTCCAGCGGTAGAGAAAGAACTTAGCATGGAAGCAACCCCAAAGATATGCATGGTTGAAGATGCACCCAGTGGTGAAGTTGGAGTTGCTGTCCATACTGAAACAAAACTTCCGCCGGGAGGAAGGAAGGCTAGGAAGCTCCGAGAGAAAAGAGCAAAGCGGAAGCGTTACTGGCCGTATGAGCAGAAACGGCTTTTTGAAGGAATTCCTTGGAGAAGAAGTGTTCCTGCACTTCTACACCCAGCCGACCCCGGTTGATTGAAGGAAGTTTGGTCAAGCTTAGGACCGTAAACAAGCGCTTCTTGGGAGGCAACCCAAGTTTTCTTTCCCTTTTTCGTTTTGTTTTTGAATTCACCTCTTGAATAATTTGAGAAGATCAAGAGGCAAAAATATCATTAATAGGTTTGTCTAGTGTTTTCAGGTTGAGAAAGAGAAGAAGAGCATAAAAAAATAAAGTCAGAGGCCATCACGCCCTGGCCGTGACAGTGGTCACGGCCGTGATGAACTAAACAAGAGCACAGAAAGGATCACGGCCTAGCCGTGACAACCATCACGGGCGTGATGAGTAGGATGCCAAAGCCAGAGAGCATCACGGCCCAGCCGTGATATAGATCACGGCCGTGACAGGGCAACTCCTGAGGACCAGAAACGATCACGGCCTGCCCGTGATAAGCCTCACGGCCGTGATACAATTTCTACCCAAGTTTTGACTGGAATGTGAAGCCAACACCCGCTACCGACTCGGTAAGTTGTTCCATTTTTCTCCTCTCTCCGACTTGATTATTTACATTGGAGACAATGTAAGAAATCAAGCTTGGGGTAGGGGTATTTATTTTTGCATTTGCATTGTTGCATTCATATTGCATTCTCATAGGCATAGATTGGTATGATCACATTCTCTAGATTGCCTCTCACTTAGAACATGCATCCGATTGTAAGAACTTGGAGCCAAATGAATTGAGATAGTGAATTTTGAACCCAATTTTTTATTATTCTTGTGATATGGCTAAAAATAAAAATTCTTGAGATAGTCATTTGATAGTTGATAATTAGCATGTGGTTCCTTAAACTTGTGTTTCTCACTGATTTTTGAACTACTAAATGTAAGATTTTGAGCCAAATAGGGGTATTCACTAAATCTACCCCATTTCTTGTGATAGAGTGATTTAATTCCTCATGGACTGTATTTTCTAGAACTTGACTTGAAACCATTTCAAAACTTAAAAATTTCTGAAAACATTTTTGAAAATGATTGAGGCACTAGGTATTTTTCCGGCCTCCCGAGCTTTGAATGATAAATGCTACCCCTTAGTTGCCCAATTTTGAGCCTAAAGATAAAATACTTTTCTTGGTACCTTGAATTAATTTGAGAAATAATGCTTGGTATGGCACCTTTTAAAGTATTACAAAAAGGGCAAATTGGTAGTTGGAAAAAGTATGGGAAGAAAAAGTTAGAAAGTAATTTCTCTTGAGCTATAAATCTCCCCTTCTCCAAACAAATAAAAATGAAATAAACACAAAGAAAAAAAAATGGAGAAGGGGATGACGAAGAAAGTGAGAAATGAAAAAAAAAAAAAAAAGAAGGAAGAAAGGTGGAAAAAGTAAATCAAAGCCCCCAAAAGGTATTTTAGAAGGTGTCATACTTTGTAATGTTTGATAATCTATCTAGCCTTCTTGAAAATTCCCTTCCTTTGATTTTCCCACCTAACAATAAATCCCATGGCCACATTACAACCAAAGGAAAAGACCTCTTGATTCTTAAGTGTTTTCTTAAATAAAGTAGAGATTTGGTTAATAGTCAAGCTTATGGTAAAATACTTTACTTGAGGAAATTGAGTGAATTGTCAATAAACCCTAAAACACTTGAGTGAGGTGAGATGAGTGCCCAAATCAGTGAGGGCATGAACTTGAAGAACCTAAGCTTCTAATTGGACTTGAACTTGATTATCTCTTGAGTGCTTATTTAAAAATGCCTATCACTTGGATTAGCTTCTAGGGTTCTTGGTTCACTATCCATGTTTTGATTGATATATCTTATGGCCTGAGTAATTGCTTGAGGACAAGCAAAGTTTTAAGCTTGGGGTGATTTGATGAGTGTGATTCCACCTCATCTTTGTCCATCATTTTGCATGCATTTTCATGTAGTTTAGGCATATTTTTATTAGATTTTAGGTTAATTTTCCTTTGGAACGGGTAAGGCGGTTTTCGTGTGTTGTTTTGCAGATATCAAGGGTAAATTGCTCAAGATCAACCATGATGAAGTTTGGATGAAGATGGAGCTTTAAAACTGAAGAAAATGAGCCAAACAGAGCCCATCGAGCAAAAACTGAAAAAGAAGAAAGGCTGAAGTCAGAGTCTGTCACGGCCTGGCCGTGATAGCCATCACGGCTGTGACCCAAAACCACCACAAGTCAGAGCACATCACGGCCCAGCCGTGAAATTCATCACGGGCTATGAAGCTGAGGGCTCGCGTCGCGAGACATATCTCGCGTCGCGAGAAATTGAATTTTCCAGAATTGGCAGAGGCAGAGACCGTCACGGCCAGGCCGTGATGGCCATCACGGCCGTGACGCGCTTTACTTGGATCTGAAGAAACCGAAATAGATCAGATTTTGAGTTGGTTTGGGACTCTAACTTCCCCATTTCTATAAATATGGACCAAGGCATCAGAAACAGAGGATGATCCATAACACATTAGGGGCTACTACTCTAGGCTTAGATCTCTCTTCCCCTCTTCTCTTCTCTTCTCTGATTTTTGTATTTTCATGCTATTTGTAATCATGCTTGTCATCTCCATGGCAAGACGTGAGTAGTAGCATAGTTTCTAGGGATTAGGGCTCTGCCCAAGTTTGTTTATGATGTAAATTTGATGTAAACTCTTTGTTAATTACAATTTGCTTTAGATCTGATTTCTAGTGTGTAAATTACTCATAAATTTCGGCAACCGTTATTTGCGTGACATAGACGTTCTAAGGAGGAACCTAGCGGTGAACTTAGGATTTCTAGGGTGTTTCACTCGTAAAGCCCGGCAGCCACTGGTTTGTGAGATGTTGATGATCTAAGGAGGAACCTAGCGATGAACTTAGGTTATTTGCATGACTTAGACATTATAAGGAGGAACCTAGTGGTGAACTTAGGTGTCGGACCTATAGAAGTCAGACTTGGGACTGAAATCAATAGAGTTAGAAGCCGTCCCTCGAGGAGCAATGAGTTGTCACGAAACGCAAAGGGTCCAATCTGGGATCGACTACCACGAGAGTAGGGGTCGGGTCAATTGGGCACGGCTTTTGTAACCCGAGAGGGAGCTTAAGCTATCAGAGGATAGACTCGCCTTCAAGGCAATTTCGGTAATCAACAAAGGTAAATCAGATTAGCAACATAAACAACCTCAAAGGTAACCCAAATCCCTAGGAATCCATTTAAATCGAAAACCACAAAAACATTTGTTTTCTGTTTGTTTATCATTTAAATTCAAATTCAAAAAGCAATTTCAAAACCCTTACAAAGTCCAGATCTAATCGATTCGAAAACCGATTGCGATTCGAGAACACAGTCTCTGTGGGTTCGATATCTTTTATTACTTGACGGCAGTCCGGTACACTTGCCGGATTAGCACGCGCGTCGTCGCACGTCGACTTACGCCACGACATCAAGCTCTTCAGCTTTCAGTTGAAGTTTATCAACTTCTTCAGATGGTGATGTTTCACTTGAGATCTTAGCTTCATTAGACTTTTCAGTTTTCAGCTCATTGTTCTCTTTAGCCAGCTTCTCACACTCTTGAGATTTCTGTTTATGCTCACTGGTGAGCTTTACATACTCTCTCTTGAGGGATTTGAAGGCCTTAGATAAGCAGTTGGATTCCTCCAGCAATTCCTCATAGGCATCAAGTAATTCCTCATAGTCAGAATGTACCTCATCATCTGAGTCAGTGTTGGACATCAAACAGAGATTGGCTTCTTCCTCTGTTTCTTCATCAGAAGATGTTGACACCAGATCCTCCAAAGTAGCCATCATTCCTTTCTTCTTCTTCTTGAAGATTTTCTTAAAAGGGACCTTCTTGAGTTGAGGACATTTAGCCTTGATGTGACTAGGCTTCTGAAATAGACAACTATAAACATGAGAAGGGGGTTGAATTGTGTTTATCAGAATTTAAACAAAGTTGAAAACTTTCCGCATACAGAAGCTTGATTCAGACGAGTGGAAAGATACAGGACAGACAGGTGACCTGTCTGATGAAATTTTAACAGTGACTTAGGCAAACACATCACTTGATAAGCGGATAAGAAAACTAAAGCAACTAAAGAGTTTATAAGGAAAGAGAGATTGACGCAGTTATTTATCCTGATTCACTCTTCAAATCAAAGAGCTACGTCCAGTCCTTGGAAGCACCAAGTTTTATCCAATATAACTGATCAGGTTACAGACTACAAGTATTCTTTGTACACCTAGCCTCTTCAGGCTCCAAGACAAGTATTTTTTGCACACCTAGCCTCTTCAGGCTCACTCAGGTTTGTTTGAGAAATTTGGTTTGTAATAATACAACTTCAGACAAACAGATCTTTCACTAACACTCATAGTGGTTTAAATGTAAAGATTAGGAAAGTTTGTGTAATAACTTCAAATGATTGAAGAATACATAATGAAAGGATGACGATATTAATGCGCAGAGTAATGGCTCTTTAATGCTATATGTATTCTCTATATCTTCATATTCAATGACTTCTGTATTTATAGTCTTCAAGCATTTAAGATCCGTTAGAGACATTCCCTCAGATGTTGGCTTCAAGCAGAACTTCATTAAATGCAATAGAGTCGTTATGGGCAGCCATTAATGCAATAGGAATGTTGGTTGTACTCAACCTTGAAGGACCATGACTTTATACCTCGTGAAACAACCATATCAGAGTTGTGTAAAGAGCTTTTTGTACTTTGCTGAGTACAATTCCCTTTTCATGTAAGGACCAGAGGTACAAGGGAATAAAGCATGTTGGAAGCATTTTTTAACTGGTCTTTGGTTCTGATATCCGAGGTTGCTCGAGAGAATAACTTCTGACTTTTCCTGATAAGCGTGAGACTAAGTAGGAGAGAAGGCTTCGAGTCTCTTTATGATGGGACAGCTCACAAAAGCTTGTTAGGTCCTTGGTTCTTCAACGAGTAACCTCGAACAAGTGTAGGAACTCGTGAAGAGACAGGTTGAAGACGCATCTTTAAAGAAGTCAATAATCCTAGTCAGCAGACAGGTTAACTTTTGCTTATCCAGACAGGTAGTCACTTATATGAGCAGACAGATGATGCTTACTGTTTTAATATGCACACTAGATAGACATGTTAGCAACCATTATGATGGTTAATTAAATCATTAACTAATGTTTAGTTCTCATCAAAACTTAGGGAAATGCACATCAGACATTTTAGAGACTTAACAACTTCTTGCACTCATAGCAGACAATTGGACTTTTGCCTGTTGCAGTGGATTCTTTGAAGTTCTTGTCCTTGTTGAACCTTCTGAATGGCTTATCCCTCTTGAACTTCTTTTTCTGTAGGAGAAGCTTTATCTTCCTAGTCAGGAAAGACAATTCTTCATCACTCTCAGAATCCTCGTGTTCAGACAGGTCAGCATCAATGGATGACTCGTCTGCCTTTAGAGTCTTGGAAGCTTTTGCTGACTTTTGATCAGCTTTCAAAGCAACTGACTTGCCTTTCTTTGGTGAAACTTCGTCTCCAAGTTCTTGCTCATGAACAGTGAGCGTTCCAAGAAGTTCATCCATAGTCAAGGTAGTGAGATCCTTGGCTTGAGAGATAGCAGTGACCAAAGGTTTCCACTATTTAGGTAGACTCCTCAGAATCTTTCCAACCTTCTCAGCATTGGTGTAGACTTTGCCCAGAGATTTTAAAATGTTGGCTATAGTTTGAAGTCTTCCTATCATTTGAGCAACAGATTCTCCTTCCTCCATGACAAACAGTTCATACATTCTGACAAGCATGACAATCTTTGACTCTTTGACTTTGGTTGTTCCTTCATGTGTGACAGCTAAAGTGTCCCATATTTCTTTGGCAGAGTCACGAGTACATACCTTCTCAAACTCCTCAGGACTGAGATCACAAATGATGTTATATCTAGCTTTGAGGTTCAGCTCCCATTTTGTCTTTTCTGCAGTAGTCCACCGATCTTCTGGCTTGTCAGTGTCATCATCATTCTTGGGAATGAATGGACCATCTGTAGTGACATCCTAGAGATCAGCGTTTGTAGATAGAATGAACCATTGAAATCTATCTTTCTAATAGTTGTAGTTTTCTCCATTAAAGTAAGGAGGTCTGGTTAGGGAAGCTCCTTCAGTCTAGTGACTTACACTTGAACTAGCCCCAGCAGTCATGTCTATTCTTCAGGAGCTTTTACCTCTACACTGTTAGATGCTCGACCCAGAGGCTGGGCTCTGATACCAACTGAAATAGACAACTATAAACACGAGAAGGGGGGTTGAATTGTGTTTATCATAATTTAAACAAAGTTGAAATCTTTTAGCATACAGAAGCTTGGTTCAGACGAGTGGAAAGATACAGGATAGACAGACGACCTGTCTGATGAAATTTTAATAGTGACTTAGGCAAATACACCACTTGATAAACAGATAAGAAAGCTAAAGCAACTAAAGAGTTTATAAGGAAAGAGATATTGACACAGTTATTTATCCTGGTTCATTCTTCAAAGCAAAGAGCTACGTCCAGTCCTTGGCAGCACCAAGTTTTATCTACTTTAGCTGATCAGGTTACAGACTCCAAGTATTGTTTGCACACCTAGCCTCTTCAGGCTCCAAGACAAGTATTCTTTGCACACCTAGCCTCTTCAGTCTCCAAGACAAGTATTCTTTGCACACCTAGCCTGAAGATTCTTTGCACACCTAACCTCTTCAGGCTCACTCAGATTTGTTTGAGAAATTTGGTTTGTAATAAATACAACTTCAGACAGACAGATCTTTCACTAACACTCAGAGTGGTTTAAATGTAAAGCTTAGGAAAGTCCGCGTAATAACTTCAAATGATTGAATAATATAGAATGAAAGAATGAAGATATTAATGCGCAGAGTAATGGCTCTTTAATGCTATATGTATTCTCTATGTCTTCATCTTCAATGACTTCTGTATTTATAGTCTTCAAGCATTTAAGATCCATTAGAGACATTCCCTCAGATGTTGGCTTCAAGCAGAACTTCATTAAATGCAATAGAGTCGTTCTGGGCAGCCATTAATGCAATAGGAACGTTGGTTGTACTCTAACTTGAAGGATCGTGGCTTTATGCATCGTGAAACAACCATATCAGAGTTGTGCAGAGAGCTTTTTGTACTTTTGAATACAATTCCCTTTTCGTGCAAGGACTAGAGGTACTATGGAATAAAGCACGTTGGAAGCATTCTTTAACTGGTCTTTGGTTCTGATATCCGAGGTTGCTTGAGAGAGTAACTTCTGACTTTTCTTGATAAGCGTGAGACCAAGTAGGAGAGAAGGCTTCGAGTCTCTTTCTGATAGGATAGCTCACAAAAGCTTGTTAGGTCCTTGGTTCTTCAACGGGTAACCTCAGACGAGTGTAGGAACTCGTGGAGAGACAGGTTGAAAACGTATCTTGAAAGAAGTCAATAATCCTAGTCAGCAGATAGCTTGACTTTCGCTTATCCAGACAGGTAGTCACCTATATGAGCAGACCAATGATTCTTACTGTTTTAATCTGCACACTAGATAGACAGGTTAGCAACCAATATGAAGGTTAATTAAATCATTAACCAATGTTTAGTTCTCATCAAAACTTAGGGAAATGTACATCAGACATTTTGGAGACTTAGCACTTGGTGCATAGTAGGCGATTTTAATTCTATTCTTTCTGGTAATGAATGGGAGGGTGGTGCTAGAGCTAACCTGAGATCCATTAGTTCATTTAGGGAGTGTGTGGATGATTGCCATCTTTTTGATATGGGATTTGCAGGTCCTCCCTTTACTTGGATTTGAGTAAGCTTGTGGGAAAGACTTGACAGAGTCTTGTGTAACTCGGCTTGGTAATCTTTGTTCCCCACTAGCTCTGTAACCCATGTTCCCCTATCCTCTTTAGACCATTGTGGTCTTTGGCTCAAGGTGGAGATGGTCATACTAGACATAACAATCATTATTTTAAATTCCTGGGTGCTTGGCTAGATCATAGTGATTTTAAAAACAAAGTAATGCATTCTTGGTGCTCTTGTAATAGTTGGGAATCAAATATGCATAGGCTAACTTCAAATCTTATATCATAGAACAAAGAAGTCTTTGGGCACATTTTAAAAAGGAAATATAGGATTTTAAAAAGACTAGAAGGACTTAATATAATGCTTCTAAATGGCCCTAATTCTAGACTTAGTAATCTTAGAGATGACCTTTGGAATGAGTATATCATGATTGTTTCTCATAAGGAATGCTATTGGTTTCAACAAGCCAAAAGCAAATGGGTAACTATGGGAGACTCAAATTCTAGATTCTTTCATCAATCTACCCTTTTTAGAAGAAGGGAAAACCATATCACAGCCCTTTTAAATGATGATAATAATTGGCTTTATGAAGCGAATCAATTACAGCATCATGTCATTCAGTTTTTCTCTTCACTTTATGCTTCTGTTAATCATGATCAGGACAGGTTTAATGCCATGTCCTCTTATCCTAGCTTGAAAGAAAATGATAAAATATCCTTGTCTGCTGAAGTAACTATAGAAGAAACAAAGTGTAACACCCTGTATTTCGTATGCTTCTTTATCAGTAAATACATGCTTTAATGTGTTTATTTTTGATAAAATCTGGAGGATGATTTTATTTAAAATAAAATCATTTTCTTGTGTTGTTTTACCGTATGAAGTCACAGTAAAATTTTCGGTCGAAAATTCAAAAGAAAACCGGTCTGGGTTCTCACTGCCAGTACAAGTTTACTGAGCTAGAGACCAAATTTTAATTCGTGAACGAGACGGTTAGTTTTTTTATGATGTTTTGTGTGGGTTTGGAGTTTTTTGAAAAATCTTGTTCGGGGCCAAATCTTAGGGATTTCCTAGGCGAAATCGTCGGGAAATACGATCGGGGAAGTCATCTGATACGCAATGGAACAGAGCATCAAGAGGATGAAATGACTTGATATGAAGGTTATGACACACCTCAAAAAGATGAATCATGACTTTATTTCAAAAATCTCACTTTTTCATCTTTCTCTCTCCAATCACATCATATCACCTTAACTCCTTGTCCTCTCTACAAGCAACCCACCTTTTTTTTCTCTTCTTTCTTCCTTCCCAAAACCGTGACCTCTCCTCTCACTCTCTGTAAATACTCTTCATTTCCACACTTCACCACTTTCTTTCATTTCTCACATTTACACTTTACTACAATTCTTCTTCTTCTTCTCTCTTACAAAGTTTACAATTTTATCAAGCTTTTCTCTTAGAGTTCTTCATCAAAGTTGTTCATCTTGTTAAGGATAATACTTCTATGTAGTTTTTTTTTTCAAAGTTTCATCTTTTATTTCAAAGTTTTCTTCATATGTCCTTTATGTGCTTTTAACTTCTAAAACATCTCAAAAAATGGTAGAAAACTCCTTTTGAGTTGAAACCACTTTCTATATTCTTGTATTTACTCATACTATCACATACTAAAAGGTTGTGTAAAAGAAAGTTTCCTAACCTCTTCTTCCTAAGGAGGCCGAAACCATGTATATGGTTTAGGTGAATCTTGTTTCAACTTTTACATGTATTAGTTTGTATTTGAGTTTCATTTCCAAGATGATCATGGACCAAGGCTCCCTCATGTTAAAGGATGCTATGTCTAAGTGATTGGAAAGTTTAAAGATTTTTACCTTATTTTTATGTAAAGACCAAAACCAATGAGTTTTAAGGCAATGGTGTTTAAGTTTTCTTTTCCAAAATGATCATGGATTAAGACTCCTTGATATAGAAGGATGCTAAGTCCAATAGATTGGAAAGTTTGAATATTTTTAACCCCTATTTCTTGAAAAGGCCGAAACCTTTAATGGTTATGGCAAAGATGTTGAGTTTTGTTTTCCAAAGTGATCATGGACTAAAAAGCTCCTTATGTTAAAGGATGCTATGTCTAAGTGATTGGAAAGTTTAAAATATTTTCTTGCTTTATTTTCCTATGATGGCCGAATGTAACATTTGACCTAGGATGTGTTATTTTATTTTTTTTCCAAGATGATTATGGATTAAATCTCCTTCATGTTAAAGGATGCTATGTCCAAAAGATTGGATGATTTAAAGATCTCTAACCTCACAAACTTGTTAAGGCCGAACCTAAGAGTTCATGGTCTAAGACATTTGTTTTTCCATTTTCCAAAATGATCACGGTTTCAAGCTCCTTACTATGTATGGATGCTAACCTAAAGAGATTGGAAAGTTTAGAAATTCCTAACCTATTTACCTATGCTTGGCCAAAACCCTAATTCAAGTACTTAGTGGGATTTTTAATTCAACTTTGTTGAAAGATTGTTGTTTATGAACTTCTAGCACTTAAGGATCATAAATCCAAGATTCGCATAAATTTCGGAAACCCCTAATCCTAGTTTATTGTATGAACCGAACCTATACCTTGTGGTTAGTGTTCTCGAGTGATTTTTTTTAACTCATGATTTTATGTTTTTAACCTTAGACTTCCATCGCCGGAGAAGTGGGGACGTTCGTGAACCTTCTTTTCAAATCCAAAACTCTTAACTCCGATGTGAGGTAAGAGGAGATTTCCTAAAGATATTCAATAACTGTATGCGTGTGCGTATGTGTTTAACTGGATATTTATATGTTGATTGAGCTTACTTGGTTATCTAATGTACTTGAACCGTTATGCTATTATCTGATGTTGAACTGTGCTTGTTCTAAATGTTATAATGCATATCTGTGATGAACTGCTTTCAACTGTGATATTAGCATCGAACTGAGAATATATATTGCTATTGATTGAAAGTTTGCTAAGCCAGACTTAGTCTGTGCTCAACTGTTATAAGGATTAAAAACCTTAATAAGCTTTGAAGATGAAGGGATTGGTATTCTTTTCCAAAAGCTCATTAACTTAAAGTACTTGTTTTAAATGTTGAAATGGTTTTGGAGAACTATTGTTGTACAAGAGAAAAATCTTTTTCGAACTATGTGTCTTCAAGTGAAAACTTTCAAGATTATTTGGCAATATCCTATTGGGGATTTTCAAAGATAAAAGTATTTCAAAGATGCTTTATAAAAGATTTTCAAAGAAAAGGTTTTCTCCTAAATGTTTTAGAAACTTTCTGATAGCCTGGATAGGTTATCGAGGATTCGGTTTAGAATTTGATTTTCACTGAACGAAAAATAAGTACTTAAGAAAGAGAATCTAGTACGCGAGACGTCGCCTCCAGTATTCAGTTATACGCACGTGATCTTGGATCAGTGTTAATTCGGGGTCATGAGTCCTATTCATGATGATTAAGTCGTTAGCTTTGAGTTGCGTCAGCGAAAAAGAATGAACACAAAGAAAACCTTTTGAATAAAATATTTTCTCATGTGCATTTCCCCAGGCAGACGTGTTTTCTTACATATTAGATACAAGGTGGTATCTGGGAGTCAGTCCATGTGACCGGTTCAGAGGTTGTTGCTCGTCCTGAGACCTTAAATGCATGAGGGTATGGAGGCAACTGCCCGGTGGGCTAGAGATTGACCAACTCTAATTCTTCTCCAGTGGAAAACGGTGTTTGTAGCGACCAAGGAAAAACTTGTTTGTTCCTTTTAGAGGGAAAACATGGAGTTGCCACCAACTTTATTTAATTTCGGGAAAGTTGGAAAACCCTTTAAGAAGAAGCTTCGGGTTTGGGAGTCAATTATGTCTAGGGAAGGCATGTAGACTTAACCCCACGGCACCCTAGAACATCCATAAAATGGTTACCCAAAATTAGTGGTGTAAATTATTAGTAACTTTGAAAATATTTGTTTTACCCCAAAATCGCTTTCTTAAAAAAAACATCTTTAGTTGTAAAAAAAATTTATTAAAACTAAATGAGGTTGAACATGGCACATAAGTCCACAGGGCAACCTCAAAATCTAAAGGGTTGAACATGACACTTGTCATAGGGCAACCCAAGAAATAAGATTGTTTTAATCAAGTGATCATCTTCTATTTTTATGTAAAGTAAATAATTTTGCCTCTTGAAAATAGGAGAGAAATGAAACGTAGAAGTGAAACGTTTTACTAACTTATTCAGTAAACAGAGACACAGAAGAATAAGAATGTCAAGAGAAATTTATGAATAATATCAACGAAAAGAATAAGGATTACCAAACGAGAGCAGAATAAGAATGATTTTGTTTACTCCCGGTGGTAAGATTTCAAGATCGAAGTCTTTACATTCAACCTCACTGACTCCTTCAACTCTTCCTTCTTAACCACTCTAATAATAGGGAAGAGAAAAAGGAAACTCATATCTCTAATCTCTTTTCCTTACAAAGAAAACGCTAGATAAAAATCTCTGTCTCTCTTTCTCTTTTCCTCACAAAGAAAATATCAGATCATAAATCCTTCTAAAGAAAATGATCTCCTCCTCTCTCCTCTTTTTGTTTTTTTTCCTCTCCTTTTATAGACGGAGGAGAAGGCTTCTTGTTTTGTCTCCATTGGCTTCAAGGTCGGTTTGTACGAAATCCAAGGCTTAGGCGGTTCTGAGCAGCAATAGCGTGTGTTCAAATGGGGGCGGCGTGAGCAGTGGAAAGGAGGTGATTTGATGTGAAGGTTGCATGTTTGAAAAGAGAAGGAGATGGGGGGTTTTGTCTGATATGTATGATGGCTTTTTAGGGTTAGGAGTAGGGCTGCTAGGTTAAAACGAGGGAGGTGATGAGGAAGAAAAAAGACCAATGGGTAGAGGAGGTGCAAGGGTGGTTTTGAGCAGAAATAGCGTGTGTCCAGATGGGGCGGCGCGAGCAGCAGAAAGGAGGTGATTTATCGTGAAGGTTGCGTGTTTGAAGAGGGGGGGTTTTGTCTGATATGTAAAATAGAATTTTTAGGGTTAGGAGAAGTAACTCAATCTCATTTCCTTTCTGTTGATTGTCATTTCCTCCTTCTTTTCTCCGTCCTTTCTTCATTATCTTCCTCTTCTTCTATCTTTATTCTTTAGCCTCCATCCTGAAAATAAAATTGCAGCGGACGGAATCTCTTCGTCCAACAGGAACTTAGATATGCAAAAGTAGATATACACTAGACGGACCTCCTCGTCCAACAAAAAAAAAAGATAATTGCAGTGGACGGAACCTCCTCGTCCAACTGAAAATTAAATAATTGCAGGGGACGAAACCTCCTCGTCCAACTGAAAAAATAGATAATTGCAGTGGACGGAACCTCCTCGTCCAACAGGAAATTAAATAATTGAAGCGGGCGGAACCTCCTTGTCCAACAGAAAATTAAATAATTGAAGCGGACGGAACCTCTTCGTCCAACAGAAAATTAAATAATGGAAGCGGACGGAACCTCCTCGTCCAATAGAAAAATAGATAATTGCGGTGGACTGGACGGGACCACCACGTCCAACAGCAAGTGCAATGGTCGGGCCGGGACCACCCCGCCCATCGGCAGAAGTCAAAATGTGATGGACGAGACCTCCCCGGCCCAACAAGCAAGTGTAATGGACTGGGCGGGACCACCCCCGCCCATCGCCAAGTCCCAAAGTGATGGACGGGACATCCCCGTCCAACAGCAAGTGTAATGGACTGGACGGGACCACCCCGTCCATCAGCAAGTCCAAAGTGAAAAGTGATGGGCGGGACCTCCCCGTCCAACAGTAAGTGTAATGGACTGGACGGGAGTCCATCGGCAAGTCCAAAGTGATGGGCGGGACCTCCCCGTCCATCAGCAAGTCCAAAGTGATGGACGGGACCTCCCCGTCCAACAGCAAGTGCAATGGACTAGAGTGGACCGCGTCTAACAGCAAGTCCAATACAATGGACGAGAACACCCCGTCCAACAGCAAGTGCAATGGACTAGATTGGACCGCGTCCAACAATAAGTCCAATGTGATGGACGAGACCTCTCCGTTCAACAGCAAATGTAATGGACTAGAAGGGATCACCCCGTCCAACAACAAATTAGTTATGAGCCCTCTCCTTTCTTCATTATTTTCTTTTTCTTCTTTCTCTCTTCACTATTATTATTAGTCTCCTTGAAACATAATATCATAAAAATTAGAATAAAATGAAGACGGACAAAAAATGGGTGTTCACAGTTGCCCCTCTTTACTTGTTGCATACTAGAAGACATGATTAGTCGTGACTTTTCATGTATTGTAGTAATGAACAAGTAAAGAAAAATGAACACATATTTTGTCCAAAAAAACATGAGGAGCTCAGAAGAAAACCTTACAATTTGAAAATAGAATTGCAGTAGACGGAACCTCCTCGTCCAACAGGAGAGTAAATATGCAGCGAGCCTTATAGCTCAAAAATAAACATGCAATGGACGGAACCTCTTCGTCCAACAGAAAATTAAATGTAATGGACGAAACCTGCTCGTCCAACAGGAAAGTAAACATGCAATGGACGGAACCTCTTCGTCCAACAGAAAATTAAATGCAATGGACGGAACCTCTTCGTCCAACAGAAAATTAAATGCAATGGACGGAACCTCCTCGTCCAACAGACAAGTAAACATGCAATGGACGGAGCCTCTTCGTCCAATAGAAAAGTAAATATGCAATGGACGGAACCTCTTCATCCAACAATAAAGTAAACATGCAATGGACAGAGCCTCTTCGTCCAACAGAAAATTAAATGCAATGGACGAAACCTCCTCGTCCAATAGAAAGGTAAACATGCAATGGACGGAACCTCTTCGTCCAATAGAAAATTAAATGCAATGGACGGAACCACTTCGTCCAACAGAAAATTAAATGCAATGGACGGAACCTCCTCGTCCAACAGAAAATTAAATGCAATGGACGGAACCTCCTCGTCCAACAGAAGAGTAAATATGCAATGGACGGAACCTCCTCGTCCGACAGAGAATTAAATGCAATGGACGGAACCTCCTCGTCCAACAGAAAATTAAATGCAATGGACGGAACCTCCTCGTCCAACAGAAGAGTAAATATGCAATGGACGGAACCTCTTCGTCCAACAAAGAATTAAATGTAATGGACGGAACCTCCTCGTCCGACGGAAAATTAAATGCAATGGACGAAACCTCCTCGTCCAACAGAAAAGTAAACATGCAATGGACGGAACCTCCTCGTCCCACAGAAAAGTAAATGCAACAAGCCTTAGAGCTCGAAAATAAACTTGCAATGAGCCTTGGAGCTCGAGAATAAAGATGCGGTGAGCCTCAAAGCTCGAAAATAAAATTGCAGTGAGCCTCAGAGCTCGAAAATAAACTTGTTGTGAGCCTCAGAGCTCTAGAATAAAAATGCAGTGAGCTCGAAAAATATTCAATCAGTAATCTAAAACATATGAGAATCCTTTCCATTTGAGGACAGCGGAGCCAAATGCTCCATGGGAAAACTTCCACCAACCAAACCCTCGTTCACCGGCCACTCTGGGACGAGGCATCACTCATTCTTTTAACAACATTGGTCACCCAAGAATCTGATAACTTATGAGGTGGATGTTATGTTTGTCCTCCCAAGATTATTTGCATCATTCTTTTGTTGTCCAGTGCATGCTACCTCTTCCATTGAATTTGAAGTATTGAGTTCTCTTGGTTTAAACCATTCATTGGTGCTACCATTAGAATTATCAAATCATACCATTAAACTTATATTTACTTTTATTGAGACATGACCATAGTGATTGAACATGAGAGTGAACACGACAGGGGAGTGTGAAAGAAAAGCCTCTTGCCTTAATACAAGAATTTAGTTTGTTAAGAGACAATAACAATGGGAACAAAATTACAAAAGGGATCATGAAGATTTAAAAACAAAGATAAGCAACTAAAATCACATAAAATTTGCCCCAGTATTGGTCCTTTGATTTTCATTTAATTGATTCCCCTCGGTCTTTTGATGACACAGATCTTGGCTTCTGTTCACATCATCTTCAATCATTCCTTAACAATTTGGCCCTAGTATACTCAGTCGGATAAAATTGCCCCAGTGTGGTGAGTGCTTGCAGAAGTGTTGGACCATATCCTCCTCCTAGGCTGCCTTTGCAGGTTTTCAGCCTAAGGTTTCTTTGCCCTAACTTTTGCCTAGGTTGCCCTTTCGGGTTTCAATCTAGAGGGCCTTTGTTTTTCTTTTGATTTTATTGTGTTTTGCCCTAACTTTTGCCTAGGCTGCCCTTTCGGGTTTTCAACCTAGCGGGCTTTTTCTTTTCTTTTGTTTTCATTGTCCTTTGCCCTAACTTTTGCCTAAGTTGCCCTTTCGGGTTTTCAACCTAGCGGACCTTCAAGCGTAGAACTTTTTCACAGCATCAGAGTTTACTGGCCTTGGTAACTCTTCCCCATCCATGTTTTGCAGAATCAAAGCACTTCCTGAGAATGCTTGTTTGACAATATAAGGGCCTTCATAATTTGGTGCACATTTTCCTCGGGCATCCTCCTGACTAGGGAGGATTTTCTTTAAAACCAGGTCTCCCACACAAAATTCTCTAGGATGAACCTTTTTATTGAAAGCTCTTGCCATTCTGCTTTGATACAGCTGCCCGTGACAGATAGCTGTCAGTTTTTTCTCTTCTATCATGTTCAACTGCTCATATCGAGTTTTCACCCACTCAAATTCTTCTAAATCTGCTTCCATCAAGATTCTTAGCGAAGGGATTTCTACTTCGATAGGTGAGACAACCTCCATCCCGTACACCAAAGAGAAAGGGGTTGCCCCAATGCTTGATCGTATATTAGTCCGATAAGCATGTAGAGCATATGGCAGCATTTCGTTCCAGTCCTTATAGTTTACAACCATCTTGGCAACGATCTTCTTGACATTTTTTTTTCTGCTTCAACTGCACCATTCATTTGAGGCCTATAAGGAGCCGAATTGTGGTGTTTGATTTTGAAACCATCGCAAAACTTTTGAATCTCGGTGCCATTAAGATTAGCAGCATTATCTGTGATTATCCTCTCTGGGATCCCGTATCTGCAGATGATGTCCTTCTTGAGGAATTTGAGAAACACCCTTTGAGTTATGCTGGCATATGAAGCAACTTCTACCCATTTAGTGAAATAGTCTATTGCCACCAAAATGAAACGATGACCATTGGAAGCCTTGGGATTAATGGGACCGATGACATCTATTCCCCACATCGAAAAAGGCCATGGGGATGCTAAATTGTGCAGTGGAAACGGAGGTACATTAACCCGGTCTGCATACATCTGACATTCCTGGCATTTACGAGCATGCTCCATACAATCTGACTCCATAGTAGACCAATAATAACCACTCCTCAAGATTTTCATAGCCATCATGTGACCGTTGGCATGAGTCCCACAGATTCCTTCATGAACTTCGATCATGATTAATTTAGCTTCACGAGCATCCACACATCTGAGTAGGGTACCATCATATCCTCTTTTATACAAGACTTCCTTGTTTAAGAAAAAGGTCATAGCCAGTCTTCGGATGGTCTTTCTATTTACTTCACTCGCCTCTACCGGGTATTCCTTGTTCTGAATATATTACTTGATATCATGATACCAAGGCTTCCCATCAGGTTCTCCTTCCACATGAGCACAGTATGTCGGCTCATCTTGTACTCTAATTTGGATGGGTTGGACATTGATATGGATATTTAGCTTGGTCATGGCAGCTAGTGTGGCTAAAGCATCAACAAACTGATTCTTGTCTCGACTTAAATGCGAGAAAGTAATCTCGTCGAACTTTGCAATCAACTGAGTCAAGTGTTTCTGATATGGAATCAACTTGAAGTCTTTGGTTTGCCATTCGCCATTGACTTGGTAAATGATTAAAGCTGAATCCCTGAAGACTTTCAACTGCTTTATATCAAGCTCAAGTGCCATTTGCAATCCCCCAGCACATGCCTCGTATTCTGCAATATTATTCGTACATTCAAATTTCAGTTTTATGGCTACCGGGTACTGCTTGCCATTTGGTGAGATTACCACTGCTCCTATACCACTGCCATGCATATTGACTGCTCCATCAAAATACATTTTCCACACATCTTCTTGTTCTTCATCTTCCTCGAGGGACATTATCTCTCCATCTGGGAACTCGGAATTGACAGGTCATCCATCCTCAAGAGGATTCTCTGCTAAATGGTCAGCAATCACACTTCCTTTGATGGACTTTTGAGTCACATATTTGATGTCAAATTCTGACAATATCACTTGCCACTTCGAAACTCTTAAGGAGATATGAGGACTTTCAAAGATATACTTCAAAGGATCCATTCGAGAAATTAGCCAAGTGGTGTGATATAACATGTATTGTCTGAGTCTTCTGGATGTCCATACTAGTGCACAACAAGTCTTCTCGATTGCCATATAACGAGCCTCACAGGCGTTAAACTTCTTACTCAGATAGTAAATTGCCTGCTCATTCCTGCCAGATTCATCTTGTTGTCCCAGCATTGCCCCCATTGAGGTTGGCAATATGGTGAGATAGAGTAACAATAGACGACCTTGGGTAGGTGGTACCAACATTGGGGGATTCAGCAAATATGCCTTTATCCTATCAAAGGCTTCTTGACAGTCATCATCCCATCTTCCTGGATTATTCTTCCTGAGGAGTTTGAAGATTGGCTCGCATGTGCTAGTCAGATTTGCAATGAAGCGCGCAATATAGTTCAATCTTCCAAGAAAACCCCTTACTTCTCGCTCACTATTAGGTGCTGGCATGTCACGTATTGCTTCCACCTTGTTAGGGTCCACCTTTATTCCTTCTCTATTGACAACAAAGCCAAGTAAATTCCTTGCGGATGCACCGAAAGTACATTTTGCAGGGTTGAGGCGCAACTTGTACTTTCTTAGCGCTCGAACAACTTTCTCAAAACTGCCACATGGCTTTCCCCTTCCTTGGACTTAGCCACTATATCATCAACATATACCTCTACCTCCTTATGCATCATATCATGGAACAATGCTACCGTGGCACGTTGGTAAGTGGCCCCAGCATTCTTTAATCCAAAAGGCATCACTTTGTAACAAAAAGTTCCCCAAGGAGTGATAAAAGTTGTCTTTTCTTTATCGTCATTGTCCATGAGAATTTGATTGTACCCAGAATACCCGTCCATGAAAGAAAACCTATGACTTCTGGGTGTACTGCCTACAAGGACATCAATATGAGGTAGGGGAAATCATCCTTTGGACTGGCTTTATTCAGGTCTCGGTAGTCCATGCACATTCTGACCCTTCCATCCTTCTTTGGTACTGGAACAATATTAGCTACCCATTCCGGGTGTCTAGCTACTTCCAGAAAGCCAGCCTCCAACTGCTTGGTCACTTCTTCCTTGATCTTCAGCGACATCTCAGGATGCATTCTCCTTAATTTTTGCTTCTTTGGAGCCACATCTGGGTATAAGGGAATTTTATGCGATGCTATCTCAGGATCTAGACCTGGCATATCTCTGTAGGACCATACAAAAACATCCAGATATTCTCTGAATAGTGAAACCATTTCTTCTCGCTCTGGGTTATCCACTATTTTCAACTCCTTCTTGTCTTCCTCGGTTCCCATATTGATCACTTCTGCCGCCCCATCATTCGAGCTAATCCCTCCCTCTGACCGTTTCACCACTTTTATGAATTCTTCAATGTCTTCTTCTTCCGCATCGGATTCAAGGTTGTATTCATCAGCGGCCGTGAGGGAATCAATAAATGAGTTTTCAAAGTTCGTCTCCTGAGGTAAATCTTTAGTGAAAGAAGTATTCCTGGAAGAAAAGTAGGGAATAGGAGAAGTACAGGCAAGAGTCTTATTTATGACAAGAAAACATAAAATAAATAAATGAAAGAGAGAGAAAAGAAACGATGGAATCAAAAGGAAAACACCAGACAAAGTGTCACATTTTCATTCATGTCTCAAAGAAAGTAAACATCAGTTCATAATTAGTACAATAAGATAATTACTTCATGGAAATAACATCAACAAGCGGTTTAGATTGCCAATTGTTGAGAACTTCATTGCTAGCAGGGAGATAGATGGCATGGTTCTTGTCCAGCTCCTCTTCTAGTGTGCTGATAGTGAAGTGAGGGGAAAATGACTTTTCGGGATTGATAACTTCAACAGCTACCGGGAAAGTCTCTGTCAGAAGGGGAAGATACTTTCTCTCACCCTCTTCTCCTTTTTTGTTCTTAAGAGTCATGAATTTCATCTTTTCTATCAAGTAGGGTCGATACCCCAACCCGTGCCTTCCTTCTCTCATAGCAGCTTCAATTGGCTGAGAGATCCCTTGCAGCTGAGACCCTAAGCCTTTTCCTCTTTGATACCGATTCTTTTCCATGATGCGGATTGCTACTTCATTCATATTCTTCATTGGGGGCTCTCTTTTCTTGTTCTCTGACTTCAAGACCTCAAAACTACGCAGCGAGTCGTCTTCCATCTGCTCTGTACTTTCTACAAAAGGTATTGTGGCTGGCTTTGTCAGCATAATTTCCTCTTCACCATGGATAGTAATAACGGACCCATCTTGGATATACTTCAGACACTGATGCAGGGTTGATGGAACAACCCCTGCTTCATGAATCCAAGGCCTCCCCAGAAGCATAGTGTAAGCTGGTTGGATTTCCATGACCTGAAAGAGGACAGAAAAACAACTAGGCCCTATTTCAAGGGACAGAGTTATTTCTCCTAAGATTCCTCTTGCTGTCCCATCAAAGACTCGTACAATCATTTCCTGCGGTGTCAAATCCGCCCTGCTTATATTTAGCTACTCGAGGGTGGACATTGGTACCACATTCAATGCTGAACCACCATCTACAAGCACCTTTGCAATCACAAACCCTTTACACTTTAGGGTGATGTGTAAGGCTTTGGTGCTGCTGCGGGATTTCGAGGTTGCTTCATCTTCCGAGAAAGTAATCATGTTGACATGCCTGATTGGGTCCACCATATTTACCACATTTTCCGGAGTGACGTCAGGTTTGACATACGCTTCATCCAACACCTTCAATAATGCCTTACGATGCAACTCTGATGTCAAGACAAGTGACAAAAGAGATATCCTCGCCGGAGTTTTCTTTACCTGTTCTACCACATCATATTCACTTTGCTTCATGATTTTCAGAAACTCTTCTTCTTCTTTCCCTTTTCCTTCATTCACAGTTTCCTCCTCTTTGGATTCCTTCATCATTTTTTCTTCAACAGGGGTGTAGCATCGCCCGCTCCTTGTAATGCCCCCAATTCTCACAATATTAGTGACTTGGGCTTTCTAGGTCTCTCCCATAGTTTCAGCTAGCTCAACCTCCTGTTCATAATTCCATGGTACAACATGTGTATCAGTATAAGCAAAAGGAGTTGGCTTCTTCACCTTTACGATGACTCTTTCTGGGGCTGATGGTTTGTTCATGGGTGGTATTCGGAGTACAACTTTTTCAATCACATTGACTCCCTCGGCAGCATCTCGTCTGGCTTGAATCACTCCCAAGGTGAGTAATCTCTGAACCTGGGCTTTGAAATCCCAACAAGTTTCGACGTCGTGCCCCACTTGCCCATGATGATAGCCACACCTCAGATCTTCTGCATACCTCCTTTCTTCTCTTAGAACTCTTACTGGTGCAACAATGTCGTATCCCGCCCTCTTTAGTTCTTCGAAAATCTTCTGGATTGGTACTCGTAGTTCCAGTACCTTCCTGATAGGGGACCCTGTTACCTCCAAATTGTTCACCCGATTTCCATCACTATGATTCAGGATTGGATTCTTAACGATATTAGGCCTGACCTCTTCTTCGAACCCTAGATTCCCACAAGCAATCAACTTTCTCACTGCCATCTTAAAAGCTTCGTAATCCTCAATAGAATGTCCTGTGACATCCATGTGATACTTGCAAGTTTGATTTTGATTGTACCAAGCAGGAAATGGTGGATCTAAGGGACGCACAGGGTTTCCCGCAATCAAGTGGCGGTCAAACAATTGTTGGAATAAATCTGCATTAGAGATGGACAATTTCGGGAAGGGTGGTAGATTTGGATTTTGGAAACGTCCTTGGTTTTGGAAATTTGGGTGAGGCGGAGGATAGTTTGGGCGGTTTTGTGGGGGTGCAGATGGGTAACGGGTGTATGATGGGCGGGCAAGGTTATACGGTTGAGGGGTAGGAATATTGCTGATTTGGTTTTGCGGGTAAAGCGGGGTTTGTGTCTAGTATGGGATATGTGGGTTAGGGTTATATGGTGCTTGGTACTGAGGATTAAAGTTCCGTTGGCGTTGTACATAATTCGCCTCAACTTCCTTCTTCTTTGGTTGAAATCCTTTCCGGGATGCACTTCCTTCACCGTCATTCACAGGAAGCTTTCCAGCTCTTGCCAAAAATTCAATTCTTTCACCGGCGGCGATCAAATCTGAGAAATCTTTATAGGCTGCCCCAGTCATGGCCCCTATAAAAGGTGCTCCGAGAGTTCCTAAAAAGTAAGAGCACATTTCAGATAAGGTCAACAGGGGCTGAACTTGTGCAGCCAAACTCCTTCACCTTTGGGCATATTGCTTGAAGGACTCCTCACTTCTTTTCTGTATTGTAGTCAACTGTTCACGACTCAGGGCTGCATCCAGGTTGAACTTGTACTGGTCCATGAATAAGTCAGCCAATTCCGTCCATCGCGAGATCTTGGAATGGTCCAATTGGAGGTACCATTCTAAGGCGAGGCCAGTCAAACTTTCGTGGAAAAAACTGATAAGGAATTTGTCATCCTTGGACCAAATTGCCATATTGGTGGCATAACTAATGAGGTGAAATCGTGAGTTCCCACTTCCATCATATTTGGAAAAATCAGGAATCTTGAAGTCCTTGGGGATCACGACATCTGTGGCGGGGCAGAGTTCTTCTATTTGGAGAGGGTCGTAGGTATTCGAACCTTTTATGGCTTTTATCTGTTCTTCCATTCTCTCCATCCATTCATCTCTCATCTTATCCTTACCAGCCTGAACCCCCACTGACTGACTGTGAGTAGATACATGTGGTTGCTCCCATGTTGGTGCGGTATAGCCCGGGACTTCATGATAGGCATTTTCAAAAGGGGGATATCCTTCTCCAATGGGAAGTGTTATTGGTGTCGTGTGATGTGTCTGGTCGGGGCCAGATACTCCCTGAATGAGACACGTGCTAATGCCTGAAAACATCGGTGCTGCTACCACAGAAGAAATTCGTTGCCTACCAGGTTCAACTGTATCTCTGTTCGCAATAAGAATGCTGAGAGATTCCCTCATGTCATGTAGTATGGCTTCTAATCTTGCTTGGGTTTCAGTCATCTCACTTATTCTTCCCCTCACTTCATCTATCTCAGAGCTTAAGCTTCTTCCTTCCTCAGACGCATTGGCAGCCATCCTGGTCCGAGATCTGGTATTGTAAACTCGGGTTTGATTGGTGTTACCTTTCCTAGGTCGCGTAATGGTTCCCTGATTCTCAGAAGTAGGTGACTCTGAAAAGCATTTAAAAAACCCATTAGTAAATCCAAAATTTTTGTGTGTGTATGTATGCAAGTGCAAGTTAACATCCTTTGTTTGATCGCGAAAGTACTCTTAGGAAGACTGTCGTATACACCAATAGCAAGAAAACTCATCCTGCAATCAAATCTAGTGGTATGGTTCCCTCTAGCTTGAATGCAGTTGGTGTCAAGTCCAAGGGAGAATCCACTCCTCAATAGACCAAACCCGTACTAGCAACGTCCTCATATTTTACACAGAAAACACGTTGTTTTTAGGGTAAAAATATAATTGATGGCGTATCTAAGGGAGAATGACTCCTCGATAGATATCATCTAAAAAACGCTCGCCGGACATGGATGAAAACTTCCATTTCATTATAAATATTTCGATACAAATCATGAGTCTTTGATCAAAGAAGTACATTGATGGTTTCCATCTTTCTTCGAGGTCTACAAAGTTCTATGTTAAGAGTCTCATCTTCTTTTTCCTGAACCCTCTAGCAAGTTTTTCAAAATGATTGAAGAATCCGGTCACCTTCAGTGGTAGCTGAAGGAAATGGTTCATACGAATGTGGACGGATGCCTCTTCAAATTGCTCCACCAGCAGGGAAGTGTGATATTGGAGCTTATCCATCATGTCCTCGTATTTTCTCTTCCATGCTTCCTTTTCATTCATTACATCATTCACCACTAATTTCTATCCCTTTACCCATTCTGCGTGACGTTGAGCTTCAACCCTTTGGTGGTTCCATTTTCTGCTTTCTCTATCTGTTCCGGTTGAAGCTCCAATAGACTTGTTATCTTCCAATCTGTTACATATTGGCCATAATACATGTAGACGCGGGTGTCCTTTTGAATTGGCAGTCTTAGCATGCAAGCATACTCTTCTATGACTGGAGTGATGTCTAAGTTAGGTAATTCAAAACACCTCAAAGTTGAATTCCAATATTGGGCCAACGCACTCAGAGCGGGGGCTTCCACTGGAACACGTAATAGGTCCAATATTCTACCATACTTGCTGACAAAGTCTGAGCGTGTTTTTTTGACATTTGCTGACTGAGTTCACATAATCTCCTCACATCATTGAGTGTCACATTGATCTTGATACTTTTCTTGGAACAGCTCGCATTGCTAGTACTCTTCTCAAACCTTTCCATTTTCTTGCCATAAGGTGAATACCAAAATCTTCCAACAAAGAGACACAACAAAAAAAAAAGTATAGTGAAGTAAATATATCTTGCATGATACATGTTGTATGGGACCCAATGGGGTTGAAAACCCTGATGGGTATGCGCCACCTTCATTATGACATAGCGCTTATTAGATGTGCAATAATATTCGAATATGTCATTCAGGTTTGAGGCAGCAATGTGGCGCCCTTAGTTTTGTGAATATTCACAATGAACATGCATGACAATTTATGCTTATGATGATAGAGAGAGGAAAGAAAAGTATGCCCCCTTTTGTCCTAAGCCAGGTAAAACATAAGGATGGACACACCCTAAGGTTAGGACTCTAAACAGGTTGGCCACTGGGTCTGCTCTATTAGTGAAAGTTGGGACAGGTCTAGACCTCTAAAAGTCATGGTCCCCAGATTGCCCTCATAAGGATATGATTCATGAATCTAGCCACAAGTAGGGATAAACCCTCTCAATATGACTATTCCATGATCTCATGTACAATCTGAGTGGTGAACTGACAAGTATCAGGGAGGTACAAGACCTCTTCAATAACAATGTCAGAACACCGCCTAATCCTTGGGTTTTTGAGAAAGCTCGAGTGTAGAGCTAAGTGTGTGTACAATATGTGATAGTGATGTGTGTAAATGGGGCATACAAACCTGTAACACTTAAAAGTAAAAATAAAAAGAGAAAACAAGAAAAACCTGCAAAACACAAACATAGGTATATGTAAAAATGGTTACAAGTCCTTTACCCTAATATTAAAACATGGGGAAAAAGAAAAGAAAGGAGGAGGAAACAAAAACATTGTTAGTGAAACATATATAACAACAACGTGAGTTAAAATGTATGTACAACTAAATCTTCTCACTTAAATAAGAGGAAAAACCCAACCAAAAGGACAATCCAAACAAACATCACTAAAAATAAAAACATTTTTTAGTTTTGTCATTTAATTAAAAAAAAAATAAGCTACAAAGGGTAAGACAAATAAGCTATAAGTTACTAAAAATTTGTAGAACCAATTTTTATGGGCTTGACTCTCTTAAAAGTCCCCAGCGGAGTCGCCATCTGTAGCGACCAAGGAAAAACTTGGTTTTTCCTTTTAGAGGGAAAACATGGAGTTGCCACCAACTTTATTTAATTTCGGGAAAGCTGGAAAACCCTTTAAGAAGAAGCTTCGGGTTCGAGAGTCGATTATGTCTAGGGAAGGCATGGAGACTTAACCCCACGGCACCCTAGAATATCCACAAAATGGTTACCCAAAATTAGTTGTGTAAATTATTAGTAACTTTGAAAATATTTGTTTTACCCCAAAATCGCTTTCTTAAAAAAAACATCTTTAGTTGTAAATTTTTTTTATTAAAACTAAATGAGGTTGAACATGGCACATAAGTCCACAGGGCAACCTCAAAATCTAAAGGGTTGAACATGACACTTGTTATAGGGCAACCCAAGAAATAAGATTGTTTTAATCAAGTGATCATCTTCTATTTTTATGTAAAGTAAATAATTTTGCCTCTTGAAAATAGGAGAGAAATGAAACGTATAAGTGAAACGTTTTACTAACTTATTCAGTAAACAGAGACACAGAAAAATAAGAATGTCAAGAGAAATTTATGAATAATATCAACGAAAAGAATAAGGATTACCAAACGAGAGCAGAATAAGAATGATTTTGTTTACTCCCAGTGGTAAGATTTCAAGATCGAAGTCTTTACATTCAACTCTTCCTTCTTAACCACTTTAATAATAGGGAAGAGAAAAAGGAAACTCAGATCTCTAATCTCTTTTCCTTACAAATAAAACGTTAGATAAAAATCTCTCTCTCTCTTTCTCTTTTCCTCACAAAGAAAATATCAGATCATAAATCCTTCCAAAGAAAATGATCTCCTCCTCTCTCCTCTTTTTGTTTTTTTTCCTCTCCTTTTATAGACGGAGGAAAAGGCTTCTTGCTTCTTCTCCATTGGCTTCAAGGTCAGTTTGTACGAAATCCAAGGCTTGGGCGGTTCTAGGCAACAATAGCGTGTGTTCAGATGGGGGCGGCGTGAGCAGTGGAAACGAGGTGATTTGATGTGAAGGTTGCGTGTTTGAAAAGAGAAGGAGATGAGGGGTTTTGTCTGATGTGTATGATGGCTTTTTAGGGTTAGGAGTAGGGCTGCTAGGTTAAAACGAGGGAGGTGATGAGGAAGAAAAAGGACCAATGGGTAGAGGAGGTGCGAGGGTGGTTCTGAGCAGAAATAGCGTGTGTCCAGATGGGGCGGCGCGAGCAGCAGAAAGGAGGTGATTTGTCGTGAAGGTTGCGTGTTTGAAGAGGGGGGGGGTTGTCTGATATGTAAAATAGGATTTTTAGGGTTAGGAGAAGTAACTCAATCTCCTTTCCTTTCTGTTGATTGTCCTTTCCTCCTTCTTTTCTTCGTCCTTTCTTCATTATCTTCCTCTTTTTCTCTCTTTATTCTTTAGCCTCCGGCCTGAAAATAAAATTGCAGTGGACGGAATCTCTTCGTCCAACAGGAACTTAGATATGCAAAAGTAGATATACACTGGACGGACCTCCTCGTCCAACAAAAAAAAATTAGATAATTGCAGTGGACGGAACCTCCTCGTCCAACTGAAAATTAAATAATTGCAGGGGACGGAACCTCCTCGTCCAACAGAAAATTAAATAATTGAAGCGGACGGAACCTCCTCGTCCAGCGGAAAACTAAATAATGGAAGCGGACAGAACCTCCTCGTCCAACAGAAAAATAGATAATTGCGGTGGACTGGACGGGACCACCATGTCCAGTAGCAAGTGCAATGGACTGGATGGGACCACCCCATCCATCAGCAAGTCCAAATGTGATGGACGGGACCTCCCTGTCCAACGACAAGTGTAATGGACTGGACGGGACCACCCCGTCCATCAGCAAGTCCAAAGTGATGGACGGGACCTCCCCGTCCAATAGCAAGTGTAATGGACTGGACGGGACTACCCCGTCCATCATCAAATCCGAAGTGATGGACGGGACCTCCCCGTCCAACAACAAGTGTAATGGACTGGACGGGACCACCCCGTCCATCAGCAAATCCGAAGTGATGGACGGGACCTCCCCGTCCAACAACAAGTGTAATGGACTAGACGGGACAACCCCGTCCATCAGCAAGTCCAAAGTGATGGACGGGACCTCCCCGTTCAACAACAAGTGTAATGGATTGGACGGGACTACCCCGTCCATCAGCAAGTCCAAAGTGATGGACGGGACCTCCCCGTCCAACAGCGAGTACAATGGACTAGAGTGGACCATGTCTAACAGCAAGTCCAATGCAATGGACGAGAACACCCCATCCAACAGCAAGTGCAATGGACTAGACTGGACCGCGTCCAACAGCAAGTCCAATGTGATGGACGGGACCTCTCCGTCCAACAACAAATGTGATGGACTGGAAGGGATCACCCCATCCAACAGCAAATTAGTTATGAGCCCTCTCCTTTCTTCATTATTTTCTTTTTCTTATTTTCTCTCTTCACTATTATTATTAGTCTCCTTGAAACATAATATCATAAAAATTAGAATAAAATGAAGACAGACAAAGAATGGGTGTTCATAGTGTTGATATCTCATGAGATTAAGTTAGAGCCTGATATTGAAGTGTCGTGCATATTTTCAAAGATTGACTGTGCGGGTTTGAGACCCTTTGATATAACACTGTTATGTTATGTATATGCATGATTTAACTGCTTATATGATTAAGTGATGTATATATCATGTATATGGTTGTTGTGGGATATATCTTATGACGGTATCTCACTCTTGCACATCTGTATGTTCTGTTCTTTTCTTCTTGTATCGGGTATGCGCGTGCTTTTAGATGGATCCTAACGTTTTCTTGGCACAGTCGAGCTCGAGGAGCGAAGTGTTTGATCATGCTAGGACGGCAGGGAACTGGACTATACATGAGGGCGCGACGACAGTGACGTATCGAGGACCAGTCACGACTACCGAGACGAATGCTAACAGAGTGCCCATACGAAGGATTCATACCGTCGAGATGAGGACTGTGGCGCTTCCACCTCCATGGTACTACCTTCATACGCTTCAAGTCACCGGTCTCCTTCATGAGCATTTTGATCCAGTTGAACCGCTTGCGGAGGATCCAGTGGAGAAGGATCCCGAAGAAGATCCCGAGGAAGAACCTCTTGAGCTGATAGAGGTCGAGGAGGAGGAGGAGGAGCCAGAGTACCATCCGCAGGATCCCGGAGATGATGATGTCCCTATCGACGATGGCGGTGACGTTATCGATCCGGCATCTGATATCTCGTCTGGGGGTAGCGTCTGTGGTCACTCTGCATGCAAGAGGCATTGGTAAATCGTTCGTCGGCTTTTGGAGTTGTCCCGATAGTCCCTAGGCTTTTAGAGCCATCTTTTGAGTCTTGTACCCAGTTCCCTATCCCCGGTTTGATGTTTCTTTTTCTTACCTGTTTCTTCAGTGACTGTTTTAGTGTATGTTGGCCAGTTCGACAAATCCTATTTTGTAATCAAACCTAAGATCCCAAGTGGGACAGTTATATTTATATGTATGACGTTTGTTTTCAGTTCTGAGTGTTCATCACCTTTTCTTAACTTCTTTCAACAAAAAATTTGAGTACCCTTTTTCAGTAACCCTATATAAAGGGTTATTTTTCCGAAAGCGACCAGCGTTCTAAATAGGTTTCTTTTCCGCAACGGGTAACCATGTGATGTCGGGTTTTAGGGTGTCGCACAAAGCGAGCTTTATTTAGTATGAGTAACTATAAATCCCTCGGGCCTGACGGGTTCCACCCTATTTTTTTCAAAAGCCAATGAGACATTCTTAACCCCTCTATTTTCAAGCTTGTCCGGGACTGTTTTAGAAATCCCCACAAAGTTAGAGATATTAATCAAACTCTCCTAACCCTTATTCCCAAATGTGAGGACCCGTCAAAAGTAAATCAGTTAAGGCCTATAGCCTTATGTAACGGTAGTTATAAGATTATTTCAAAGATCCTAACTCAAAGATTTAAGCCCTTCTTACCCTACATTATCTCCCCTAACCAAAGTAGCTTTATCTCGAGGAGATCCACTGTTGATAATATCATAACTATGCAGGAAGCTATTCATACTACAAATAACCTTAAAGGAAATAAATCTTATATGATTATCAAGCTAGATATAGAGAAAGCCTATGATCGGCTAGAATGGGATTTTATTAGGGACTCCTTGGATAGTCTCTCTATTCCTATTGACATTAAAAACTTAATTATGCAATGCATTTCTTCCTCTAACCTAAGCATCAACTAGAATGGCAACAAGACTCCCAGCTTTAATGCTACTAGAGGGCTACGGCATGGGGACCCTATATCCCCTTACCTTTTTGTCAATGCCCTAGAAAGACTAGGACATAGAATCCATGACCTTGTTACCAGTAATCTCTGGAAACGTCTACAATTTGGAAGAGGGAATAACCCTTCCTTATCCCATATCTTTTTTGCGGATGATATAGTGTTATTTGCAGAAGCTAGTTCTAACCAAGTGCAGGTCATAAAAGAAGCTCTTGAAGATTTTTGCATAAAATTAGGACAAAAAATAAGCTTCCAGAAGTCTAAGGTCTTCTTCTCTCAAGATGTAAGACGGGAGGAAGCAGAAAGACTAAGTCATGAGCTAGGCATTGACTAAACTCAGGATTTAGGAATGTACCTGGGAGGCCCTATGCTCCATCAAAGGGCCTCTAAACACACTGTGAGCTTTATTCTTGACAAAATGAAGAAAAAAATATCCTCTTGGAAGTCTAAAAATCTCTCATTTATAGGAAGAGTGACTTTAGCTCAATCTTGTCTCTTTAACTTGCCTGGTTATATTATGCAAACTATGTCTATTCCTATTTCGGTTTGCAATGAGGCTGAAGCAATATGTAGGAACTTTATTTAGGGTAGCAATGAATCCCATAGAAAATGCCATTTAATCACTTGGGAGAAAATTTGCAAACCAAAGGATCAAGGAGGGCTAGGTTTTAAAAATCTAAAAATCCTAAATAAAGCCTATATAGCCAAGCTAGCCTGGCAGATCCTTAATAATCCCGAGAAATTATGGGTTCAGGTTATGAAGTTTAAATATAACTGTGGGAGTTATGGCACTCCTAATATTGTTCCTAGGAATATTGCTTCTAATGCCTGGAAAGCTATAACCAACGTTTGGCCTGCAGTTGAAAGAAATTGTTCTTGGATAATAAGGGATGGTAACAACACTACGTTTTGGAGGGACTGTTGGATACCAAGCATTGGAAAACTGGAAGAGCAGTTCTAGACCACTATTCATCAGAATGAGCTAAATTTCCCAATGTCTTTCTATGCTTCTAATGAAAGCTGGAAGTGGAGTGTTCTAGAGGAATTAATACATGAGCATGTTCAAGCATCCCTCACAAACATTAGACCTCCTTCTCCAGGCTAAGCTGATGTGCCTTCATGGAGTGCGGCCACTGATGGCCAGTTCTCTCTCAAATAAGCATACTCCCTTTTCACTGATCCAGAAGATGAACCTCCTCAAAAGAATAACTTTAAGAAAGTCTGGGCTTGGAAGGGACCTGCAAGAATGAAATCCACTCTTTGGAAGGTTTGTCATGGTAGATTGTTAACAAATGAGGAAAGAGTGAAAAGAGGAATGAGTCACTCTGATTTGTGTCCAAGATGCAATTATCAACTAGAATCCGTGATGCATGTTCTCCATGATTGTGAAGAAGTCCACAACTTCTGGTCCAAACACAGGCGAATTCTAGGGTGGGCAAGTAAGTTTACTTGCTCACCGTGTGCAAGTTTAGAAAATTAACCACAATCGTTGGATTGAAGTGATCCCCATGATCATATCATGTACCCTCCCCACATTATCCCTCTCCCATCTCCCTCCACAGCTGCTCCCACACCGACCACTGCCGCTCCAGAACCGTCGTGCATCTCCCTCCGTCAAGAACCCACTGTCCCCACCGCGAATCGCACTTCACCGTCCACCTTGTTCGTCATCGGTCATTCCCTTCCATCACCTTATTATCCCTCCCTCCCCCGATTTCCTCCACTGCCCCTCCTTCACAGCAGCTCCATCCATGTCCTCTGAGTGGAGAAGGCGGCAGATACACAGCGGAGAAGATGGCATAGGAAGTCACAATTCTTCCTCCCTTGAGCTCCACCATGTAGCAGGAGAGCTCCGCCGTCCAGATCAGATAGCTTCACGCGTCATTCCTTCCTCTGCCACGCAACACAGTCGACCACCATCGTAAGCAGCTCCACGCACGTCCGAAGAATATCCGCGAGCTCCGCCATCAACCAGCCACGCCGCCGCGCGCCGCTGCTAGCCACTGTCACGACCGTATAGCAGAGCCACCCAAATGCCGCTCCGTTGTCCAGATATGCCAAGATTTCGTCGTTCCACCATTCCTCACGCGCAGCAGAGCTGTCGCGTCACGCCGTCAAGTCCTCTGTTCGAACCGCCTCACATCGCCACTCCGCCGCATGAACCGTCGTGCTCACCCAGACGCAAACACCACCAGTTCCTCGCTCTTCACTTTACCTCTCTTTCGATTCGCTTTCTTCCTCCAACCTTCAGGTGCATGTGCAAGATGGTGGCTTGGCCGAGATCGGTGCTGACAACAAAAGGTTGAAGATGGTGGGCATGGTTGAAGAAGGGTACCGACAAGAGAGCCAAAGTGAGAGAACAAGATGTAGAAAAAAAAATTTGGTGTGTATAGTACATGATAACATATGATGAAACCGCATGATCCACCGTTAATCAAAGTTATGTACGGTGAGCAAGTAAATTTACTTGCTCACCCTAGAATTCGCCCCAAACACATCCTCCCAACCCATTGGAGTAAATTCTTTAGTTTGGGCCAGGAAGCTTGGATGGAGTGGAACCTCAATTCAGCAAATATAATTTGAGTTTATTTCTAAAATAAAAATAAATAAAAGTATATCCACAAAAGGCATAAATATATCAACCTAATAAATAATTCAAGAGTAAATAAACCTCATTTTCTTAGATACAATGTCACTTTAAAAAATCTGTCAAAAAAAAAAGTCACTTTAAACAAACCAAGGTTTTGAAAACCGGATCAGACCTGCCGGTCCGACCGGTTTAATCGGGAACCGGGATCATGGCCGGTCCGGTCAGTAGGGAAAACCGTCCCTGTGATAAATCGGTGCAAAAACCGAAAAACCGGTTCAAAACCAGTAAAACCGGTCATAACCGGTAGTGAATCGGCCTGAATCGGTTCCCTGATTTTTTAAAAAAAAACTGAAAAACTGAAAATGGCATCATTCGTGTTTGTGTTTTGACTGTTTTCCATAGCTGTTGTTCGTTCCTCTACAGACCACAACGTCCACTCATAGCTGCTACTGCAAACGGCGACGAGGTGCTCCTCCTCCGACGAACGGCGACAGCAACCAACAACCTTCCTTCTCCAGCGAGTAGGAGGCATGTCTCAAGAACAGGAAGAAGAGGGGAAGGTGTAGAAGATGAAGATGAAGATGAGAAGAAAAGAAAAATACGAGAGAGGAAGGGAGTGGGTACTCAAACTTGTTCATTTTTTCCTTTTGATAGACGTAACGATTTGAAAGAAAAGTTTATGAGGAAAAGGAATGAGTGGGTGGCAGCTTGTTTTAGAAAGAGAAGTGAAGTGGGTGACAGTTGTAGACACGTTTACTGATGATGGTAGAAATCAGGGACTAGCAAGGTTTTTTATTCACAAAAAGGGACTAGCAAGTTATTATAATATAATATTATAATAATACATATAAATAGATAATAGATGAGAAATAATGATAATAAATAAAGACTAGAAAATTTATTGGATCTATTGATTTTATGTATAATTTTGCATGATTTATGTTATGAGTTATGATATTTATAAGTGAATTTTAATTTCTAATGTGATGAAGTTTTGAATATTATGTTTTTTGTTTGATATTATTATATATTATATTAAAAAAATTAAAAATATATTATTTAATTAACATCGATTCAATCATTGTTCAATCCTGATTGGATCATTAAACCTTGAACCAGTGTCTTCATCGGTTCAATGACCGGTCCTGTTTTAAAAACATTTAAAATAACCAACCGTAGCTTGGCCAATTGCCAATGCTTATTGGTAAGACGACTTGGGCTATAGAGTCGTCCTGTGGGGACGTCCACGACACTCGCAATCTCAACGTCATAGAAAACCCAAAACACCAATAAAACCATGCCACGTTTCTCAAATGAGATCATAAACCGTTGGATCATCCACGCTGGCAAAATAGAAATTGCCCGTAAAAATCACGGTCACGACCAAAAACCGAGTATATATATAAATCAAAAGAAGCACGGTTCCAAATCCAAACCAAACGGATCATTCAGCTGAGCGAGCGAAGAAGCTACTAGATCATTTCAATTTTCAGTTGCAATGAGGAAGTGGACGCTCCCTTCCACTCTTCTTCTTCTCTGTCTCCTCTTTCTCTTCGCAGATCAAGGTATCACATTCAATCATCGTTTTCTGCAATTTTTTTTTTCTCTTTTCAAATTTCAACTCTATGCATTGGTTCTTTGGAGCTAGCCACCTAGCTAGTTTTAATATGTTTACGCATCTAATAATTGGTTCAAATAGGCCAAAAGTTTCAAGCGAATGCAGAGGCTAATTCCGAAGAGCTTGTAGATCCACCTAAGGTGGAGGACAAGATCGGCGCTGTTCCAAATGGCCTATCCACCGATTCAGATGTGGCCAAGAGGTATATTTCATAATCACTCTTTCTGTCATTTTAGGTTAAATTTTGGTTCTCTATGAACAAACGCTGTGTTGATGTGTAATAAGGGAAGCGGAATCGATGTCGAAGAGATCGCTTCGGAGCAACGCGGAGAAGTTTGAGTTCCAAGCGGAAGTGTCGCGGCTTATGGATATTATCATCAACTCACTCTACAGTAACAAAGACATTTTCCTCAGAGAGTTGATCTCTAATGCTTCTGATGTAACCTCCTTTCCTTTATTTTATGTTTCCTTATTTGTTTCATTTGGAAAAATAATAATAATCTAACTTAGTGTGAGTTAATAGTTTATGATTCTTGTCATTTCAAAAGTTAGAATATTAATTTTTTAATTTATTTTATTTAAAATAATTTTATTGAATGAAATGAAATAATATAAATAGAATGACATGTTTATATGTTTTTTTTATATCAATTTTATTTGACAAGGGAGGGATCGGGTAAAGTAGGAATTTCCTTAAAGTAATAAGGGTAAAAATGAGTGAAAATATAATAAATTATGAGTTATATAAGCTATTTAAAATAGCGTTCGAAAGAAAAAACTATAAGCTATTGAGATGAAAACAAAAAATTACCTTTTACCCAAGTGTAGTTGGTGGATTGTGACTCTAGGTGAACTTTACCTGAAAGTTAAGGGTTCTAATCCTAGAGTTTCCATTCGGGGAGGGCTTTATCTGACCACCACCCTGGCTCGAGAGAAGAAGTTTGTTTGTTTATCAAACACCTTCACTTTGGTCAAACAAGTTTATCATAAGAGCCTATAATTAAAATCCCTATACTTAAAATCTTTGCCAAGGGAGAGTTTGAAACACAGGAAAATGCAAAAAAACAAAAAACAAAACTGAAGAACAATATTTTCCTGAAAATTAATTGTAACCAAAATGCATTTGGTGTTAATGACAAATAGCTCCGTGTTGTAGGCATTGGACAAGATTAGGTTCCTCTCCCTCACAGATAAGGAGGTTTTGGGTGAAGGTGATAATGCCAAGCTTGAAATCCAGGTCAGTACTGCTTCATTTTCAATGTTAATTTAATAATTTTGACTCCTCTTTATTTGTATAGTTTTTACCATGACAGTTAAATCAATGCGGATATTTTGAATTTGCTAGTTGAATTAATGTATCAGTGGTTTATTTTGCACTTAAAACATGTTGCTGCTGCAGATTAAGTTAGACAAGGAAAAGAAAATCTTGTCGATTCGAGACAGAGGTATTGGTATGACAAAGGAGGATTTAATTAAGAATCTGGGGACTATAGCAAAATCTGGAACTTCAGGTATTTATCTTGTGCTTCTGATCTTGGTTGAAAGAATTTCCGTTTGTGGTAAGGTGTGAAAAATGTTAATTGGAACCGACTATCTGTCCAGCGTTTGTTGAGAAAATGCAGACAAGTGGAGATCTCAATCTCATCGGGCAGTTTGGAGTTGGCTTCTACTCTGTGTATCTTGTGGCTGACTATGTTGAAGTCATTAGCAAGCATAATGATGACAAGCAGTAAGTTGTTTACACTTGAAATTGCTTCTCTGATGAGTATTGGACAATATGTTTTCTAGATATCAGCCCAGCATGCTGATTCAAAAATTATTTGCCTCTCAGGTATGTATGGGAATCAAAAGCTGATGGAGCATTTGCAATTTCAGAAGATACATGGAATGAGCCACTAGGACGTGGAACTGAGATTAGATTACACCTCAAAGATGAGGCTGGGGAGTACTTGGAGGAGTCTAAGCTGAAAGTATGCACTAAACTATTATGTTGATTATTATAAATGGAGTTTAAAAGATCATGTCTTTTAGTTTATTTCATATAAGTATACACCAATGGTTCTTTTACTTTAATCTAAATGGCCACAATATGTATTGTGTTTCTACAGCAGGTGATACTACCAATGTGCTTTCCTCATGATTGAAAATATAGGTTTTTTCTAAGAGCAAAATTTGTTTTATCACATAGCTTTTCTCTGCTTTCATGTTGTACTTCTGATCCTAGTTTTTAAAGTGATTACATATGCTATTGATTTTCATTAAGCAAATCAACTTTTAGTAGGTGGTAGGGTTTCTATGTAGTGTTCCACCTATAGCTCAAGGTAAATGTTATGATTGGTTTATGATTTGCTGTATAAATTTCAATATGCATCTCATGGTTAAAAAAACTTTAAGCACATACTATTGATTTTCATAAAGCAAATCAACATTAAGTAGGTGGTAGGGTTTCTATGGAGTGTTATACCTGTAGCTCAAGTTAAATGTTATGGTTGGTCTATGATTTGCTAGCATAAATTTCAATATGCACCTCAACCCTAAAAAAAGATCAACCACTTCTACTCTATATAATTACCCTATTATGTATCATCCAAACTTTCTAAAAGGTCGCATATCCATTTGTTATCTCTGTCGGTACTTTTCTTTTATGCTTGCTATTTTTTATCCCCTTATCTTGTAGTAGTTATAGGAGTTTATAATCTTCTTCTGAAGTTGGTTCCTTTGGTCTTCCACTTTGAGGTTTTAGTAACTCGTGCCAAAGTATTTTTGCTAAATTTGATCCAATTACTATTTTTTCTCAGGAATTGGTGAAGAGATACTCTGAATTTATTAACTTCCCTATTTATATTTGGGCTAGCAAAGAGGTTGATGTGGAGGTTCCTGCTGATGATGATGAATCTAGTGATGAAGACGAATCATGTATGTATAATTTTTTTTTGTTGATAATGCATGTATGTATAATTTAAGAACTCCGTTGGGTGATCTTTCCATTTATATCCCGTGTCTCATGATGTTTTTGTCTGTCCGTAATTGTATATTATCCTAATTTATGTTGTCTTTCTAACCTTATTTCACTGATTCACTCCTTAAACAGCTGAAAGCAGCTCCTCCGAGGAAGAAAGTGAAGAAGATGCAGATAAAAGTGAAGATGAAGAAAAAAAGCCCAAGACCAAGACGGTGAAGGAAACAACTTATGAATGGGAACTTTTAAATGATGTAAAAGCTATATGGCTGCGGAATCCAAAGGAGGTTACAGATGAAGAGTACACCAAATTCTACCACTCTCTTGCCAAGGTAATATTGTCGTCATCATTATTTATGAGAAACTTTAAGGTAATTTTAGTGAAGTTCGCTCTGAAGTTCGTTAATATTCATGAAGTTGTGGATTTCTTTTGTGCAGGATTTTAGTGACGAGAAACCTGTAGCATGGAGTCACTTTATTGCTGAAGGTGATGTCGAGTTCAAGGCTGTCCTGTTCGTTCCACCTAAGGCTCCTCATGATTTGTATGAGAGTTATTATAACGCAAACAAATCCAACCTGAAGTTGTACGTTAGACGAGTGTTTATTTCAGATGAATTTGATGAACTGTTGCCTAAATACCTCAACTTTTTGAAGGTAGCCATGGATGTGCTTTGCTATTACAGATGGGTTTATTTTGTGTGGATCAGAATAATTTTCCTTACCTTAAGTTCTTTTTGACATTGGGAGCAGGGCCTTGTAGATTCTGACACATTACCACTTAATGTATCACGAGAAATGCTTCAACAACACAGTAGTCTAAAGACAATCAAGAAGAAACTTATTAGGAAAGCCCTTGATATGATCCGTAGGATTGCTGATGAGGATCCTGATGAGTCCACTGACAAAGAAAAGAAAGGTATGGTAATAAATTCCATTTGCTGGAGTCCCAATTCTTTTTTTGGTGGTTAAGGTTGTCCAAATCTTGTATGATAGTCCTAAAAATGTTTGATTTGCTTGCTGTATGTCTTTTTGTTATTATGTTTCTTGTTTATGTTGAAAATTGTAATATTAGATATTTAATATTAGGTAGAAGAATACTAAGATTAGCATTCTTTATAATATTACTATTCTAGTATACTAGTCGAAATAATTTATTAAAAAATTTAATTTAATATAAAGTAGTTTTATAAATATTAGTATAATAATTTTTATAAAAATTATGAAATTTAAGTTTGAAATTAAATGTAGATTAATAATTTAATATAGAATCGGCTAATAACTACTACTAGCGACTAATCTAGTATATTTTCTATATTTTCCACATTCATAGGAGTATGTTAATGTTTTTGCTTTACAATTATGATATTTTTTTTGGCATTTGTAATAATATCGAGCCTTATTCCTATTTTGGCTTTATCATCTCTTTTCAAATGTAAGAGGTTTTTTCTTAATTCCATTCAATGACTTTTCACTCCACCAATGTTAAATCGTGATGCAGAAGAGGCCTCCTCTGACATTGATGAGAAGGGGGGTCAATATGCTAAGTTCTGGAATGAGTTTGGGAAGTCCATTAAACTTGGTATCATTGAGGATGCCACCAACAGAAATCGGTTGGCAAAATTGCTCAGATTTGAGAGGTTCATTACTTATTTTCTTCTGATTAAATTCTTGGTGTAGTGTTATTTCCCCACTTATATCAATCTTGATGCAACTTGAACTCTTGCAGCACCAAGTCCGAGGGTAAATTGACTTCTCTTGATCAGTACATATCTAGAATGAAAGCTGGACAGAAGGATATATTTTACATAACTGGAACCAGCAAAGAACAGCTGGAAAAATCTCCATTCCTCGAGCGGCTTAAGAAGAAAAATTTTGAGGTGCAAATAAAATCTTTTGCTTTTTTATACAAGTTCTATTGGTTTAGAAAAGTGTATTTATATATTTCTTTCTCTTCATATTTAGAAAACTTTTTTGTTTCTTACTTTTGTAGTTAGAAAACTTGTGTTATGCTGAGATGGAATGATGATTTCATGTTTTTAAGTGTATCTTCTTTTCAAATCATTGCAGGTTATTTACTTCACAGATCCGGTTGATGAATACTTGATGCAATACCTGATGGATTATGAAGATAAGAAGTTCCAAAATGTGTCCAAGGAGGGTTTGAAACTAGGGAAGGATGCAAAGGACAAGGAACTGAAGGAATCCTTCAAGGATCTTACCAAGTGGTGGAAAAATGCCCTTTCCCATGAGAATGTTGATGATGTGAAGATATCCAACCGATTGGATAACACTCCTTGTGTGGTGGTGACTTCAAAATATGGTTGGAGTGCTAACATGGAGAGAATCATGCAGTCTCAAACTTTGTCGGATGCTAGCAAGCAAGCATACATGCGTGGCAAGAGGGTTCTTGAGATCAATCCTAGGCACCCTATTATCAAGGAGCTTCGAGAGAGAGTAGTAAATAATCCTGAGGTATCTTGTAAATTTGAATTCTCATAGTTGCCTTATTTTCTTTGCCCAACACAATGATGGTTTATTTGTTAAAACACATGGCTTACTTTTCAGGATGAGAGTGTGAAACAAACAGCAGAGCTGATGTACCAGACTGCACTCTTCGAAAGTGGCTTCCTGCTTAATGATCCCAAGGATTTTGCTTCCCGTATTTATGATTCAGTCAAGTCTAGCTTAGACATCAGTCCCGATGTAGCAGTTGAAGAGGAAGATGACACCGAAGAAGTTGAGGCTGAAAGTGATGCAAAAGAAGATGCATCTACTTCCAAGCCTGCATCTGAAGCTGTCAATGATAAAGCTGATGTCAAAGACGAGTTGTAGATTTGCAAGGAGGACATCTACTTCTCACTGACGCAGCTTTCCGTTGCCTCTGTTTCTTCCTTAAGTTTTATGAGATAGATCGTAAAAGTCCGCTAGCATGAGTTTTGGTTCCATGTGAAGTTATATCTCCACTCCACACAACTGTTGTAAAAAATTACATGAGAATTGTTGGTTAATCCTTCAGTAGTTTATGTTCGATTTCTTCTAAAAAAGGTTATCTTTCTCTGGTTGGAATATAAATCTAATAACGTTTGCATTTCAACTGCACAACTTCTACGATTGCAATTGACTAGTTTGCAAGATGCACTTTCATCACCTTGATAAGGCTCCACTATTAACTAGGGATGACAAAAGAATCCGTTTATCCACATTCATCCAATCTGATACATGTAAATCCAATCCATCCATCTATAAAAGAAGGCTAAATGGATGGTTAATGATCGATCCTAATTTATTAATGGTTAATGATTAACCCATATTTTTCTTTTCAATCCATTGGATTAATAAAATTAAAAAATGGATTATTTTCGATTCATTTAGTATTTTTTTTTCTTAACTCATTCAATGAACCCCTTATCGGACCGCCAAACCCTAAATCCTAAATCGCCCTCGTCCAAACGACGATAGAAGACTAACCAACTTGGGGTTCCACCTTACCGATTGACAGATCAGGGTCTATTTAAAAAATTTCAAATAATTCGAGACCAACTGATAGTTAAATCTTTTTAAACATAACCGAGTGAGTTTTAACATCAACAAGAATTGTCACTGCTGTCTCTTTACTAGTGCTAGACAACATGATTGTAGATCCCATTTAGCCACAGCCCAAATGACATGGTACCAAGCTTGAAATACCCGCAAAGTTGGCTTACTTTGGCTGGCTAGTACGAGTACCCACCATATTACTCGGATTCTAAGTCAAGCAAAGCAAACACTTCCTTTTATGGTGCGCTAGATCAGTCCCTAATTGAATGATGACAATCCATGCTTACAAAAAGTTCCTTTTGCTGGTAGGTGCACGACATTCAGATTGCAGTTGTTTTTGGAAGTTAAAATGAGTAATAAAGAGGATCAAATGTGATGTTTTGTGACTTCAGATTTAATTGTTGATAGATCCTTTGCAGGGTAGAATTAGAAAATTGAAAGTGGAGGTACTAAATATACAGTTATTCACATAAATACGTACTATATAGTGGGATAAATTTCATCTATTTGAGAAGACTAACTCAAACAATTACACATAAAAATTGAAGAGAGGAATATTACTGCACTATAAGTATTGCAAAGAGAGGAATATTAGCATGATCAGAGTAACAATCAATGAGGATGCGCAAGAAGAGTGGGACTTGGACGAGCGTCCAGTAAAAAAATTGGGAAACCATGGACTGTTAACTATGAATGGCATCTCGCCCGTTCCTGTTTCAGACCCAATTGCAGGAGGAGGAGGTGGTGAATCTCTTGCCGATTTTTGGCTGCATATAAACAGAAAAGTCGTGTATAATTATAGTAAGCAAAAATTTAAGATTATGAGAGATCAAGATTATCGGAATGAATTGGCATTACCCTTTTTGGTATTTTAATCTCAATAGTAATAAAATAAAAAAATATCATGTAATAGATTCCAATTGTGGGTGAGGGTATTCTGGTGCATATTATTTAGCATGCAAACTGGCAGTGTCAAACCCCATTTCTTTATGAGTACCTCAAGCAAATATCATTTAGGCTTTTTCTTGCACCATACTAAAAGTACACTACAACTTCAAAGATTGGAATCGTTATCTCAAAAAAATTAAAATGAAGGGAACTAAAAAGAAAGAAAAGCAATTATTAAGGTGGATAGCATGCATAACACACGATTAGAATCTGCTTACCTTGTGCTTGAAGGGCAGAATGTAATAGTATAATCCGCTCCCGTACACGTAAACGTACTCGTAGCATCGTCGTAGGCGTAGCTATACGATTTAGGACACGCGGATTTGAATATCTGCGAATAAACCGAAGGCTTGCAAGTCGCGGGTGAAGCATACGCGCCACTACAACAATACTCCGGGTTCCGAAACGCCTCACACGCGCTCCTGCACGCTGCCCGGTCCCCTACCCGTAACTCATTCGGGCACTGCCGGTTCAGGTCCGCCACGCACCCGGTCGACCCACACGAACCGGACCCGCCACCCGGCTCAACCATAATGGGTAAATTGTACCCATCAACTAGGCTCACGTCATAAAAATCTTGGGCAACCGACCCGATTGTGAACTCTGCCAGCGTCGCGGGTGGGCTTGCCCCGCCGCCATTACATTGGACCCGGTTGGAACCACAATCCCCTGTGGTGCAAGTACCCAGTTGAGTATTCGGGTCAAAAGTGCACCCGGTTCTGCCCCATATTCTTCCGGACCAATTAGGTGGAGCTTGGAAGCTCTGTGACCCACCGGGTCGGAGCTCAAACCCGGTACTGCCCAATTCGGAGCTTCCTGCATTGGCCAGAATACCAGGCCACACCGTGTAATCACACTTGTTTATGAGAGTAAATGTTGTCCCTGATGCACATTTATCTGTAACCCAATGAATGGAACATGTGAATGCATGTCACATATTGTTACTAATCATCAATGTGTTATATATTATGCATATAATAAATTGAAGAGGAGAATCAATGAATTAATTTACCTATGCAGAGTAGAATCCAGATGAGTGTAATGTACATAGAGAAATAATGGGAGGAAAAGAAACCCATTTTCGAATGTGACTAATGTACGTTAAGGTGAGGATGGATGATGAAGTAAGAATGTTGTCGGAGAAGTGAGAAAACAGGAATTGGGTTCCACTGCCCATGCATGAATGAAACAACCGAATGTAAAGGTTTTGTTTTTGTGAAAGTGGGCGAAGAATGAATAGAATGATATAAGTGGTGATGTTGAAATATGTCGAGTGTCAATAGATTATATAATGGAATATTAGTTGGAGTGAAATCCACTATACGTTGTAGTGATGCACGAGCTAATTTATGTCGCTAGTTTTGGACTGTCGAGTGGGTCGATTAGAAATTATAATTGTTGAGGAGAAATAAAATTAAGTGTTGAGATTTTTATAAGACACAAGCATTTGTAAAATTGTACAACAAAGATAATTTAATCTTATAATTTTTTATTAGCAATCACGGCCATATATTTTAATTTTATTCTAGAGGGTTAAATCCCAAATAAAAGTATAAATAATTTTATTTTATTTTTATTTCTCAAGGTATCCTCCACATGTAAAATAAGTTTCTTTTCAAGTAAGGATATAATGATATTACATATATAAAAATAGGGAACAAAACTAAAAATGTCAATATTTGCGGGGTTTAAAAATTTTATTAAGTCCCACACACACAAATTTATTTTGATAATTTCATACATATATATATATATATAATATTAATAAAATAATAATAATAAATTAGAATCCTAAATCGATTCCTTACCACTTAGCTCATTTCACTTTCATCTTCATTCTTCATCAGTTTACTTCCATCTTCCAACTTACAACTCTAACCCGCCACCTCCACCACCAGTCCACCCCATGGTGTTTCCCGTTCCATCGATGTTGTTTACTGTCTTTTGCACTGGCCATATCCTTCTCTATTCATACATGTCCATTTCCCTCCTCACGCACATTGTCCTTCTCTTTTCTCTCCTATAGTGTTCTTCCTCCTTCGTTCTTTCTTCAACGGGTGCATCCATCTCTTCTCATCTTTGTCTCCTTCTTCTCTTCCTTTTTCCTCTATCTTTTTTCCTGATATCTTTGTTGCATAAATTTTTTTCTGCATTTTCATCATCCTCTCTAGTGCTTGTTTGGTATATCTATGAGTTTCTTATGTCTTTATTTATTTTATTCAATATAATTTTTTTTTCGTCTAGTCCCTTCTTTTACATCCTTTTGCTTTTATTTTACTCTATTTTAATCTCATCCTTTGAATTTTTATGTTGTATAAGTAAGACCGTGTTTTCAGCAGAATTGGCTATCTGTTTATTGACTAAAGGAGTAGTTAAATACAAAATACAAGTAACTGGAAAACTAGAAAATAAAACAACCACTAATCCCACGGCTAACAACTCCTAATAATATGGGATTCTCCTAAAGAAAAATTAAAAGCAACAGACTTCCTAACAAATAGGAATTTATTCAGAAAACAAACTACTAAAAATCTTAGCACCCTCCCTTAAACTGAATGCCATCTATCAATCAATTTAAAACTGAACTTGAACAAACTCCAAGTAATCCACTCAACTTTTCAAATGCTTCCAGCTTTAGAGGCTTCGCCATGATATCCGCCACTTGGTCTTCACTTCGACAATAAACCAAATCTATGGTTCTATTAGTTACAAGATCACGAAGAAAATGATATCTCGCATCTATATGTTTGCTTCTCCCATGTAAAATTGGATTCTTGGAGAGTTTGATAGTTGAACTATTATCACAATGAATCACAGTAGTCCCATCTTTATAAAAATGTAACTCTTCAAGAATTCTTCTTAACCAAATTGCTTGACATGCAGAAGTTGCTGCAGCTATGAACTCTGCTTCGGTTGTGGACAAAGTAACAACTTGTTGCTTCTTTGATGCCCATGATACAGCAGCTGATCCCATCATAAACACATGGCCTGATGTACTTCGCCTATCATCCAAATCACCAGCATAATCGCTGTCAGTGAAACCAGTCAAAACAGATCCTTCATTTTTCTTGTAGAAAATACCGAAATCTGTTGTTCCCTTCAAGTAACGAAACAGTCTTTTAGCGACTCTGAGATGCAGCTTTTTTGGTCTTTCCATATACCTATTGATTAGACATACAACATACATAATATCAGGCCTAGTGGCTGTCAAGTACATTAAACTTCCAACAATTTGTTTGAAGTAAGTACTGTCAACCCTCTCTCCATCAAGATCACTAGAGAGCTTCAATCCTGGTTCACTTGGAGTCCCAACTGGGTTACAATTCTCCATGTGAAACCTCTCCAAAACCTCCTGAACATATTTCTTTTGCCCCAATAAAAAAACCAGCAGGTGTTTGCACTACTTCTATACCAAGAAAATATTTCATCTTTCCTAAATCAGTCATGTCAAAATCAGCCATCATAGATTTCTTAAAATCAGAAAACATAGCTTCATCATTGCCCGTGAAAATAAGATCATCAACATATAGGCAAACTATCAAGATTTTACCTCCTTCTCCAGACTTGATGAATAGAGTGTGCTCATATGGGCATTTGTTGAAACCTGCTTTCTCAAAGTGATCTTCTATACAACTATACCAGGCTCGAGGTGCCTGCTTCAGACCATATAAAGCCTTCTTCAATTTGTAAACCTTATGTTTGTTACCTTTTCTCACATAACCAGGAGGCTGCTCAATGTAGACTTCCTCAAGTAATTCACCATTATGGAAAGCTGATTTTCCATCAAGTTGGAAGATGGGCCATGAGTTTTGGGCTGCTAATGAAACCACCAACCGAATTGTATCCTGTCTTGCTACAGGAGCAAAAACCTCATGATAATCAACTCCATGCTCTTGCTTATAGCCTTTCACAACAAGCCTTGCTTTGAACTTGTCAATTTCTCCCTTTTCATTCAGCTTTGTCTTATAAACCCACTTCACACCAATGGTTTTTTTCCCTTTAGGAAGATCAGTTAATTCCCAAGTCTCGTTCTTTTCTATTGCTTGAATTTCTGCATCCATGACCTTTTTCCATTTTTCTTCTTTCACTGCTTCTGTGAACAGTATAGGATCAGAACCTGCAAATAGGCCAAAGTGTGCAGTAGTATCCTCATCAGATAATTCATCTCCGCTCACATAATCTATCATCCAAGATGGCCTTCTCCTTTGTCGTTGTGGTTCTGAAATAGATGATTGATCTTCATCTGGAATTGAAACAGTTGGTGAAGGACTTGGCAAGACTTCTCCAAGGGATTGTGCAGGAAGCTGCAATTGTGATTCAGACTCCTGACTTTCCCCGCCAACTTCCTCAAGATCAATTAACGTTTGTTGTTGCTCAGTGCTGCTCCAATCCCATGTATTTTCTTCATCAAAGAGAACATCTCGACTGATGATTATTTTCTTGGTAATGGGATTATATAACTTGTACGCCTTGGATTCCTCACTAACCCCAATAAAGACATGCTTCACACTTTTACCATCAAGCTTTGTTCTCTTTTCATCTGGAACATGTGCATACGCTGTACACCCAAAGATTCTGAAGTGATCCACTGATGGCCTGACTTCACTCCAAGCTTCTTGTGGTGTTATGTTTTTTACAACAAGAGTAGGATTTCGATTGAGTACATGAACTCTCCAATTGACTGCTTCTGCCCAGAAAGTCTTTGGAATACACTTTGTCACCAACATGCTTCGCACCATGTTCATAATCATCCGATTCTTTCTTTCAGCCACACCGTTTTGCTGCGGTGTGTATGCAGCAGTAAGCTGTCTCCGTATTCCATGCAATTCACAAAAACTTGAAAAATTATGTGAGTTAAATTCACCACCACGATCTTACGAAGGATCTGAATGTACTTGCCAGATTCTTTTTCAACTCGAGCCTTAAAGCTTTTAAAAACAATAAAAGCTTCAGATTTCTCTTGCAAGAAATAAACCCATGTTTTTCGACTATAATCATCTATAAAGGTAATGAAGTACCTTTTGTTTCCATTCGATGTTGGATTGATTGGTCCACAAATGTCTGAATGCACCAACTGTAGGATTTGCTCAGCTCTCCATGCTTTTCCATGTGGAAAAGAATCACGATGTTGTTTACCAACAATACAATCTTCACACATTTCTATGGGATTGTTGATATTGGGCAGTCCTTCCACCATATTCTTCTCATATAGGATTTTCAATCCTTTGAAGCTCAAATGACCATAACGCAGATGCCATAACCATGTTGGATCTTGCACTCTTGTGGAGAAACACTTATGGACACCGCACTGAATGTGCAGAGGGAACATACGATTGGTTGTCATTTCTGCTTCTCGCTATTAGTCCCTTCTCTCCGGATGATGAATTTCACACCTACTTTGTTGGATGATGATGATGTAACCCTTCTCTTGTAGTTGGCCCATACTGATGAGATTGCTTTTCAAATCTGGGATATAAAACACACTAGAAATTGTATGCACAATATTGTTTTTCATATGGAATTTAATATCCCCTTTCCCCATGATAGAAATGCAAGAGTTGTTACCAAGCTTCACAGTTTGTCTAAATGTTTCATCCAAATCATAAAACAAAGATTTGTTTCCACACATGTGATTGCTGCAACCCGAATCTAAATACCAAGTATTACTTGATGAATTATTCTTGTCGATGTAAGCCATCAAGAGCAATTCTCCTTCAGTTTCAAAAAAGTTTACCTTAGTTTCCTTCTCTTTGTCAGGGCATTCATACTGATAGTGGCCATGCTTGTGACAATGATAACATTCCACCCTTGCCTTGTCAAATTGTGTTCCTTGATTGTAATATTGGCGTCCTATACCTCTGCCTCTTCCTCGAAATCCACCACGTCCTCTTCCTGGAGAGATAGTTCCTTCAGAAGCAGTGACTTTCAAGGCTTGCTCCTCCACAACATAGTTGGTCATCCTCTGCTCATGAACTAACAGTGAGCTTTGCAACACATCAATCGAAAGACTATCAATGTCATTCGATTCTTCAATGGAACACACCACATAGTCAAATTTGTGTGTCATTGAGCGAAGGATTTTCTCAATGACTGCAACATCTTCCAGCTTTTCTCCATTAATACGCATCTTGTTTGCAATTGACAGTGTTCTTGCAAAGTAATCATTGACTGACTCTCCTTCCTTCATGCGAAGGATTTCAAACTCTTTGCGAAGAGCTTGGAGTTGTGCACGTTTCACCCGTGCAGTGCCTTGGTACTTCTTCTTCATCGAATCCCAGATGTATTTAGCAGTGTCCTTCTTTAGGATGGTCTCCAGTACTGCACGATCTATTGCTTGAAACAAATAATTCTTTGCCTTCAAATCATTTAATCTCTTGTCCTCCAACGTCTTTCATTGTGCTTCTGTCAAAACAGTTTCATTATCAGGTTCAGTGATGCTGGTTTCCACGAGAGCCCGGTACTCCTTAGATCGCAGGAAATTTTCCATCAACATACTCCAATGATCATAGTGACCGTCGAAGCGTGGAATAGCAGGTTGCACAAAGATGTTATCAGAAGCCATCAAAAAATCTTGCTGCGGCAAGAAAGAAAGTTGTTGCTTTTTCAAATCAGGCCCCAGTGAGGAGCTCTGGTATCAAATGTTGTATAAGTAAGACTGTGTTTTCAGCAGAATTGGCTATCTGTTTATTGACTAGATGAGTAGTTAAATATAAAATACAAGTAATTGAAAAACTAGAAAATAAAGCAACCATTAATCCCACGGCTAACAACTCCTAATAATATGGGATTCTCCTAAAGAAAAAGTAAAAGCAACAGACTTCCTAACAAATAGGAATTTATTCAGAAAACAAACTACTAAAAATCTTAACATTTTCTACATTGTGTTGTCTGGTCCACACAAAAATAAAAGAGATAAAAATTAAGTTGAGTTCTATTTTGATATATTAACAGTGTCAAGTTTCTATACTCCCAGTCAACCATAAATTAAATAATAGCTAACGGAAAAAAAATTTAACACACTACAAGAAAAGTAATTCTGTCGCACAACTCAGGGCGCCTAAACTACAAGAAAAGTAATTGGGGGTACTTTTGATATTGGCTAATGGCTAACAGATTCGATTCTTGTTTTTCTTTTCATCTCTTTCATTTCTTTCAGGTAAAAAAATCCAGATTAGATTTTCGAAAAGTGTTATGTGAACAGATGACTTTTATATTCATTTGCTACGGCACGTTTTGGGAGTTCCTAAATATTTCAACACGACCAACTGCATATATTTCATTGGCTTTGTTTTCAATCCTCCGTGAAGAAGTCGGGAGATCTGTCCACACTCTTTAGTAGCAATAGATTTATTAATTTAATAAATGAACGGATGGGATTAAAGACTTACAACCTGAATAACCGGTAATTACTCTCACATTTGCAACTCTATACTGTTCCTCTTCCTCTCCCTCTCCCCAAAACGTTCTTTCACGGCTAACACTCCTTTCAGGGTGTGTTTGGATTGGTGGAAGGGGATGGAGTGGAGTGATATGTTGTTCCATTGTTTAAATTTGTTAAAAGAGAATGGAATCCAATGGAAAATAATGGAACCCATTCCATCCAATTCCATCGGTTACCTTATTTTTTCTTTCCTTCCAATTTGGGAGGAATGTGATGGAACCAAAAACTAATGCTCTATAAAATCATATAATTACTAATTTATCCTTGCTTTTATACAATTTCTCTCTCTCAGGCACGACTCAAGCTTCAGATTAAATTTATTTCCTTTTCCGTTGGGATACCCGACTTCAACATAGTTTAATTGCAAACTAAAAACCTATCATGTAGACCACCAAAAAAAAAAACCATATCATGTAATTTAAATACGTTATTGTCCTATCGGTGTTCTGATGCATTTCGATATTCCCTTCCAAAACAGCCTCCTTCATAAATCATAGACAATATTCTACAACTACACACGTCATTAGGTAGGGTGAAATGAAATTGATATTTGAACCAGTAAGTTGCTTGTAAAGAATCTAAATATAATTAAAGTATAAAATTATCAATAAGAAATTATCATAATATTATAATAACTTGATTTTTATTTTTAATGACTTTTAAAAAAAATTAAACGAGTAAACTCGTGATTGATTAGTTAAAGAAAATAATGAACTACATTAGAATTTTAGATGTCAGTGATTTTAAATTCATTAAGTGATTTTACGGTTAAAAGTGATTTTATTAAAAGCATAATAAATAAAATATTAGTGTTTTTAAAGTAAGGGTAATACATGAATAAAAAAGTTATAACACATCTCATTCGATCCACTTTTCAAACAAGTGGAATGAAAACTTTATTCTACTTCATCGTAAAATATTCAAACAATAGAATGAATTTTTTTCCATTTCGTTCCCCATCATTCCATTATGCTCCATTACCTTCCATTACATCACATTCTCTCCCATCAATCCAAACCCTCAAATCCAGGTATTCCTCTTTCTGAAACGCCACTTCCTTTGCTTCGGTCGGTGGTCCCTCCTCTCTCTCTCTCTCCTGTGCTTCCATTCCCAAAACACAGCCGCACACTCTGTTCTTCCTTCTATGCTCCGAAACATCTTTCTTCTATGCGTTAAGGACGTTTGCAGCTTGTTGAAGCATTTTTCCTCAAAAATGCATCTTTTTGATAATATTGTTCCTTTCCGGTTCCCAAAAATAAAAGATGCCTTTTTTCTTCTTCTGGACTGTGAATTGAATTTGTTGTATAAATAAAGGTTGGAGTTGAATTGAAAGGGTTTGAATTTTCCAGCGTTTCTTTCCTTTCTTCATCGTCTCTTAGACTTTGATTTTCAGGAACCAAAGTTAAATAAGTAAAGTTGCAAAGGGTAAATTTATGGAAAATGCTGCAGAGAGGTTATTGTAACCATTGTTGAGTTCGGTGAGGTTGACGAGATCTGGAGCAGAACACGATGAACATGACTTCGTAACCACATTATTTGATCAAATTTGGAAACTTAAGACCAAACCATCAGTACCATCAAAATGGAAACCACTCAAGCGAAGAGGTAATAGCATAGCATAGCACAAATGGGTTGTTGGATCAGACTTAACATTTTACCAAAGTAATAGCCAAACACTCATCATCTTTAAATGCTTAATTACATCCCATCTCCTGCAATAACATAGTTCAGCTAATTATTATTACCAGAAACACATTTTTAAAACAGTAAATTGCTTGAGCATTTCATCGAACAAGTCATGGGCAGCAGATTCTGGTCTTGTTGCTTGCTATTGTTACTGGTTTCAATCCTTTGTTCTGATTTATGAAACTGTTCTCCAAGTCTGCCAAAAAATTTCAATTCCAGAGAGAGAGAAAGAGAGGAAGAAGAAGATGGAATCCTTATTATGAACATATGCTCGTTCTAACACCCTCCGAAGTTAATCTGGAGCACCAAAACTTTGTCCCATTTCACCGCTTGTTACCGGTAAGCCGGTTTTTGCATTTTAATTTTTTTTTATCATCTACATAGTATAATGTACGTTAAAGGAATATTTTGGTCCCTACTTCACACGAATTCTCGATTTGTTCCCCATACATAAAAAATTATTAAAATAGTCCTTATACATACAAAAAGTCTCCATTTGGTCCCTATACGTTACCCGTTTGGTCCCTATATGTGCAAAAAATTATCAAATCAGTCTCTAAAATTTTATACAGCAGGGACCAAATGGAGACATTCTATATATATAGGGACCATTTTAATAATTTTTTATGTATAAAAACCAAATCAAGAATTCATATCACGTATAAGGACCAAAATATTACTTTAACCATATACAAAAACGCAATAACTTTGTACAGTTCATCCCACATGTCAAATTATTAACTTTTTGTCAAATTGTTATTAATAATTAAAAGAAGGTTCTGGATATAAGATGGTCTCTCCACATTACGGGAGAGCATGGGATTGGTTGGGACGGATTATGTTTGTCCCTTACCCGATGCTAAATATTGATAGGGTCAAATCTTTGAACTCGAACCCGTTCCTAGGCCTGAAGGAATCCGATCATATGTGGGTTTGTTTAAGACCGGGTCTAAGTGGGATGAGATCGTATTAACCCGAAATTAAATATATTCTTTGTAAACAATTTTTATGAGTGAGAAAATTTTAATTTTTTTATAAGGTAAAATATCAGTCAAAGATACTACCTAAAAGCCACCAATTGATCCAAAATTAGATGTTACGAAATATCAACAAATAAATCTTTTTGCTAGATGCTTCCTTGATGATCATGTTACCAAAGTAACACTGTTAAAAACAAAATACTCTCGTCAAACAACATTCTTTCAATGTCATAAAAGCCATAAAATGATTCCTGAAAGCCACCAGTTGGGTTAGTGTGAAATGTGAGGGTAAAAGTTTAGTAATTTACTTGATACATCTTTCTTAGTGACCGTGCGTGAAACGTATTCTAGAGAGGGACAAAAGTATATATATATATTTTTTTATATAGGACGGGTTGGGTAACCCGAAGGTCAACCCGGACCCGTTCCTAACCCGGTGTCGGGTTACAAAGTGGGATGCGAGTTCGTCCCTTCTCTTTTGCCGGTTAGGGTCAGACCTGGCTCGAACACCACGGGTTGGGACGGGTCGGGTTTTGCACACCCCTACTCCACATGCGGGTAGCAATGGATTCTACTCTTTTGACTATTATCACATTCATGTGTTCATTAATATCTACATAATATATTATTAATAAATTGAAAAAATGTAAATAAAAAGTATATTTGTTCATTAATAATACTTATCCTTTAAATAAAAATAAATAAATAATTATATTTAAATTTTTTAAATAGTTTACTTACAAATAATAATGGTATTAAATTATATATTATGTAAAATATTAAATATTTGAATTACATGAAATTTTTTTTAAACCAAATTACATAAAACTTAAAACTTGAAAATATATTAAAATATAAATCAAAATGATAATAAATATTTATATCACACAAGTACAATACATCACTTTTTTTTTTATAGGAAAAATGTTAGATTGCTAGTATTTGTTATGTTAGTGGGGGGCTCATGACCTCCACCTTATCACTCCAAACCTTATCTCTCTCCCCTAAACCACCAAGCCACCTTATAACTCCCTTACAATACTTTGGAAGTGTAAAATTATAAAGAATTTAAATGTTATGCACCGACAAGTGTGAAATTTTTTATACTATCAATCAACTATAAAATCATGACATGTGTGATTTTTAAGGTAGTACAGAAAAAATTTAACATTGATAATACATACCAATTAAATCCAATTTTCAGATATCCATTTAAAAATGTACAACAAAACTCAAACACTTAAAATGAATATGGCAAGATGAATGGGTTTAGTGTCAGGAAAAACAAAAGGGGAAAAAACAAGGAGAATGAAGTCAAATGGCAACAGTTTGTTTGTTCATGTGAGGGTTTTCGTCGGGAAAAGTATTTAAATATGTCGAACAAGCAAAGGAAGCACAGGGTTTTAACTAGATGTGGTTGTGAGGTGGAACTGCGGATATGATTAGATACTGGAGCAACTATTTGTTTAGCAACAAAAGCAGTGTTTGAAAAATGGGGAAAATTAGAAAAGTCAATAGAAATACAAATTGCAGATATGGTAGGAAAATTACCTATGCACTTGCGTCACTAGGAAAATTATTGAAAAATGATGTAAGCACTTACGTAATCAATGTTATTTCTGTAAATATGCTATGTATCCTTAGGCCTATAAATAAGACCTCTTTTGCTGAGACAAATCAGAATTGAGTTTAGAATTCTCACTTGTGTATAATCTCTCCTTTGAGAGTAGTATGCTACACCTTCATGATATAGCCGGATTATTGAGAGTTCATCCAACCCCCTAGCGGTTAAAAATACCCAATTACTAAATAAAATTACTTTTCTTAAAATTATTTTGTCAAATTACTATATTCAAGCAAAACCAACAGAAGCAAACAGTGGAAGCAGGAGTGGGCACTTATTGAAGAAGATGAAAATTATGAATGAAGCATCTTAATTAATCCCGAAAATATTTAGGAAAATACAGAAAGAAGACTTAGATCTAGTAGAAAATGCAAATATGATAGGTAAAAGAGAAAGATTCATGAATATAATAAGAAAACTCAATCAAAAAGAAAATATTATATATTATGGAAGACTGATGAATGAATCACCTATAGACATATCGGAAACTCAAGGAAACACATGTATTCAGTTAATAAGTAAAGAAAAAATTTCTGAATTAAAGAGAATTTTAAATAATCAAGAACATATGACAATTAGGATATATTCATACAGGAGTCGTACAAGTTTTAATTAAAATAACTTTTCAAGAAAGAATAAATTCATCTATTAGATTAGTTCTAAAAGATAATAGAATAAATGATCCAAAAGATAAGATACTAGGGGTAATAGAAGGAAATTTGGCTTATGAAAAATTAATTTTGAAATCAGACCAAATATAGGAATTCCATTAAATACTCAAAGACTAAATCAAGTACTAACTCTCTTGAACATAAGTTTTTAAGACGAAACTTAATGAAACCGGGAGATAAAATATTTTCAATAACATACTGTGAAAATATGCATTAACAAATTCACATCATAGTATTACTTTTAGAAATAATGATCGAATAGATATTCCAAGACTATTTGAAGATATAGGAAAAATTTATTTAACAAAAATGAAATAACAGAATGAGGAACCTTAGTAAATAAACCAAGAATTCTCGAAATCAAATCAATTCCAAGACCAATTATTCTTCCAGAACAATAAAGAACTAATGAAGAAAATGATATTATTAAATTAACTAATCAAGTAAAAGATCTATCCTTGTATTTAAAAAACTAAGTATGAGTAATAGAAAAGAATTATAACGACTACTTAGAGAATTTAATTCAAATAAAGAAAAACTAAATCAGATATCAAATATTTCAATGGAGTTTTAAGTTATTATCTTAAAAAAATCCAGAAAATAGAGATAAAAAATTAATTGAAAAACAAATTATAAAAAAGGAAGATGAACGCTAATCAGTGCCCTTATGACATTGATTAAGGAGTCAACAATAGTGTAAATCCAATAAGAATTAATGAATTTCTATTTTTGAAGACTAGGAAACTTAGATTATTATTATTGAAATTGCCTTTATTTGTATTCATTAACCAATGCCCTAAGGGCACGGTAAGCAAGATCCTTACTACCTCCGGACTCAATTATAAGTCAAAATAACTAATTTGATGTTTATTAATGAAGTTAGTTAATTTAGTTTAATTGTCTTCATTTATGTAAAAAAAATTATAATTACTAAAGTACTATTTAATTGTCTATGAAATGTGCAATACTCTTGGAAAAGTAAAGGAAGAATTGGTTTAAATGGTTAATTTTCTTGATTTTTAGAATAATGTCATTGAATAGAGTTGAGTTGGTTGGATTTTACTTTTATTTGATTCCAAAAAATATAGATAATTTTTTACTTACAATTGAGTCCATTCGAAGTATTATATTAGGCAGATTATAACCTACATTACCCTATTAAAGTATACTCTTTCTTCCAATATTATACCCATCACCTCCATTATTTTATTTCGAGAAAGACAAACCCATTCCAGGTAAAACAATTCAATTTTGCCAGAATAATCTCAGTTGTGAAACTAAAATATTACTAAATCCATACTCAGAATTGGCAGTGTTTTGATCCTCCATTATTTTTTCGGAAGATGTTAGAAAGAGCCTATGTTGTCTCCTATATCAAATGTAAGATCAATATAAACTTTAACAAGTTCAAGCTCTTACAAGCACTATCAGCATCCTCTATTGAGAGTAAGTTAATCCATCAATGATAATTTTTGTACAATAATAAAATAAGTTGCCCCATAATCATATACATATTTATCAAGCTACAAATAAAAGAGAAACGTGAGATACTCTTCCACTATTTTATAAAATTTTAGTACAAAAAACCTTTTGATACATTGAGAATCAAGATTTCCCCCAATAAAATGTACTCGCTTCTCTACTAATTTTCAGCTCACACTTGACACTTCAAAGCATCTTACGTTGGTTATAGTTTGGTCACAATTTTTTATTTTTGCCTAACTTGCTTTGAACAACATGTCTAAGAATCTCCCCCTTCTAAATTCTACTGCTTTTAGACTTTTTTTTTCGTGCCTTTCTGATTTGGATAATCTTAGACTTTCCAACACAGAATCAGATTCTTGTAAATCGCGTAAACGGTAAACCAGCATCTTTAGCTAATCAAATTTGTCAAATGTTTGGAATCACATTATTTTTAATGTGAATTAACATAATTTAGTGAATTGAATGTGAAAGTCACAAAGCACTTTTTATTGTTGATGGGGGATTCACAAATCATCACGTTAAGATTTGCGACTGCTTACATTTATTTGCTATTAAACTCTTTTGATTTTGATGTGCTAACATGTGAAAGCGATTATTTATCATGACGATGATGGTCACAATGAATAACGCAGGTGCGATCAGAAATTTATGCAAAGCTACGTGCATGATATCAGGTTTGGTCCACTAAGAGACCTCTACTACGAAAGATAGTTTTTTTTTTTTTTTTAAATGCTGGAGAAACACATACTTAAATCATTTTACCTTTTTTTTATAAGCTAAATCATTTTACCTTTGATTGATGTCCTTGTAATGTTATTGTGGCCGGGTAGAATCCAATATTCCAATGTGTCTTTAACAATATCATATATCAATGTACCTAAGTTAAAGACTCTTTTTGGGGATGAATTAAGTTAATGGCTTTTTTTCATAAAAAGATAAATAATTTCATTAATTCAATCATGTCAAATATGCCCTAAATTCTTTTTTTTTCTTTGACAGAGTATATCACAGATAGAGTTGTGAGATTAACCCTCGGACCAATGGTGGTGGTGGTTAAATAAAGTTCTCTCAAAATGACGACTCTATGATTCAAATTTCTGATCTTGTAAGTAATTAAAGTTCACCCGAGGCACAATCCACTTCCAATGCGACCAATCATTTTTGGTATGTTCTAAAAGGTATATTTTTTTATTTCGCTATTTAAACTTTTAGCCATGATTAAAAGGATTATTTAGGTTTTTAATTAATATTGGAATTTAATCTGAATTGACAAATATTTATACAGTGTTCATTATATTTAATAAAATTTTAAATATTTCTTATGAGAGCAATAACTATCAAAACTAATAAATATTTGATATTCAGCTTAAATATGATACCCATAAAAATATCATAGTAACTCTCATATTTGTCTTTTTTTTCTTTTCCTTTCATTTTTCTCATATCTATTTATTAATGAGAAATAAATGTCACTTCTCGATATTTTTTTCTGAATTTTTTAACTGATGTTTCACTTAATTATATAAATAATTTTCAACCGCATTAATAAAAATATATAATTATTATATATTAAATAAAATTTGGTAAGAAATTTCAACACTCAAAAAATGAAGTTTGTGAAATATACATGTTTATCTGTTATTTTTGGTCAAATTCATAAAAATAAAATATCTACTTTTTTTAGTAAAAATATATCTACTTAATATTTAACAAATAGAAAATATAAATTAAAACTTTGTATTCGTTAATTAAAATCAGGTTATGAAATGAATTCAAGTTTTGGAAACTTACGAGAGAGAAAAATACATATAAGAAATTGTTTACATTACCTGTTGATTTCGACTCGCAACACTTAACATCAAGTCAGGATGGCCGAGTGGTCTAAGGCGCCAGACTCAAGTTCTGGTCCTCGAGAGAGGGCGTGGGTTCAAATCCCACTTCTGACATTTTTAAAACTTTTAATGCTTTTTGGTTCCTCCCACATTTCGAAATCCAGAGGCCAGAGCCCAACCTTTTCAAGATAGGGCCTGTGACCCAATAGAGTAGTTTTCCATCAACAGCAGCATGGTTAATAAGGATGTCTACAAAGTATAAACAGTTGAGATACGAAATTTTTTTTGGTTCATTATATATATATATATATATATATATATATATATATATATATATATATATATATATATATCATATTTTATTTTTGCACATGATTTGTTCTCTCATTGTAACGTTTATGCGTTAAATTATATATATATTTTTTAATGAACATGTGTTCAAATATTTCACGAAATTCTATCAAATAGCCTTCAATTTCAAGTAGTCATTTTCTTTTGAGTTTAATTTTTATACATTGCTAGTGTGCTAAGTTTTATATTGACATTCAATAATATTTTGACAGATAAGTATTGATGTTGTTTCTCTATCTTAGTAATTAAAATAAAAATACAACTGTCAAAATATAATGAGATGTCAGTGTAAGACTTGTGACATTAAATGTGCATCTATTTAATGCCAAGAGTCTTACACTGATGGAAAGTTATGCCATGTGTCATTTTGAGAGTCATTTTAAAATTAAAAATTCTTTTGACATTTGGCAAAATATTCCATTTTTAGAAATTATTTATAAAATCTATAAAATTATCATCCATTTCTTCTTCCACTTGCCTTATATTATCTCTCAAAATTTTACACTATATATGTTTTCAAAGCAATTAAAACATTTCAAGATGAATCATTTTCCAATGTAATTTATTTAAATCATAATGTCAAATCATTTCCAATCATCTAAATTTATTATCTACATTTGAATCATACAATTTTTAAAAATAAAAATAAAAATATCATTTTTAATAATTACAGGTTAAATATATATATATATATATATATTAAAGATAAAAGCTAAATTTTTTATGTAAAATATTTTCTATTATTGATATATACATATAGGTTTTTCGGAAAATATCATTTTTTAATAATTGTGGATCATATATTATTATTATTCTAAAGATAAAAGCTATATATATTTTTTATAAAAAAAATTATACAATCGCATATACATATAATTCACATGATTATATATTTATAATAAAAATTAAATTCTTTTGACAATTGGAAAAACATTTATCTTTTAGAAAGTGTGTATATATATATATATATATATATATATATATATATATTAAAAAATTAAAAATAAAATTATCAAATATTTCTCATCCCACTTATATTGGTATTGAAGATTATCAATCATTTTCAATGTAATTGATTATTTGAAGCAACTAAAAATTAATTGTTGTACATCATGAATTGTAAAAAACAAAAAGTCATAAATTATATATGTTTTCAAAGAAAATAAATAATTTCAAGATGATGAATCATTTCCCAATGTAATTTACTTAAATCTTTGGGTTATTTATCTTATATTCCCGATGCAAGCTTACTCTTTATCAAACCTAATAGAGGCACTATAAAAATGTAAACAATCAAACAAAAATATAAAACTCAAGCATCTCCTGAGAAGGTTTGTTCATCTAATTTTTTTTTCTATTTTTCACTTATGGCTAAAACAATGAATTTATTAGTGATATTTCTCCATCAAAAGATAACTGGACGATCAAAGTAGAGTGATACGACTTTGGAAAAAATCAATTTTTTTGCAACATCAATTGGGAGGTAATGTAGAGTTACTGCTTTTGGACGAGAATGAGTTATCTATAACCATTGCTCAACGCTTTTTAACTATATGTTATGCCATGTGTCATTTCGAGAGTCATTTTAAAATTAAAAATTCTTTTGACATTTGGCAAAATATTCCACTATTAGAAATTATTTATAAAATTTATAAAATTATCAAGTATTTCTTCTTCCACTTGCCTTATATTATCTCTCAACATTTAACACTATATATGTTTCCAAAGCAATTAAAACATTTCAAGATGAATCATTTTCCAAGGTAATTTATTTAAATCATAATGCCAATTCATTTCAATCATGTAAATTTATTATCTACATTTGATTCATACAATTTTAAAAAAAACAATAAAAAATCATTTTTAATAATTACAGGTTATATATATATATATATATATATATATATATATATATATATATATATATATATATATATATATATATATATATATATATATATATATATATATATATATATAAAGATAAAAGTTATATTTTTATATAAAATATATACTATTATTGATATATACGTATAGGTTTTTGAAAAAATATCATTTTTTTAATAATTGTGGATCATATATTATTATTATTCTAAAGATAAAAGCTATATACTTTTTTATAAAATATATACATATATATATGTATATATATGTATATATATATATATATATATATATATATATATATATATATATATATATATATATATATATATAATAGCATATACATATAATTGGCATGATTATATATTTATAATAAAATTTAAATTCTTTTGACAATTGGAAAAACATTTATCTTTTAGAAAGTGTGTGTATATATATATATATTAAAAAATTAAAATTTAAAATTATCAAATACTTCTCATCCCACTTATATTGGTATTGAAGATTATCAATCATTTTCAATGTAATTGGTTATTTGAAGCAAGTAAAAATTAATTGTTGTACATCATGAATTGTGATAAACAAAGAGTCATAAATTATATATGTTTTCAAATCAAATAAATAATTTCAAGATGATGGTCATTTCCCAATATAATTTACTTAAATCTTTGAGTTATTTCTCCTATATTCCTGATGCAAGTTTACTTTTTATCCAACCTAATAAAGGCAATATAAAAATGTAGACAATCAAATGAAAATATAAAATTCAAGCATCTCCTGGGAAGGTTTGTTCATCTAAAGTTTTTTTTTTCCTTTCTATTTTTCACTCATGGCTAAAACGATTAATTTATTAGTGACATTTCTCCATTAAAAGATAACTGGACGATCAAAGTAGAGTGATACGACTTCGGAAAAAATAAATTTTTTTACAACATCAATTGGGAGGTAATGTAGGGTTGCTGTTTTTGGATGAGAATGAGTTATCTATAACCATAGCTCAACGTTTTTTAACTATATGTTATGCCATGTGTCATTTTGAGAGTCATTTTAAAATTAAAAATTCTTTTGACATTTAGCAAAATATTCAACTTTTATAAATTATTTATAAAATTTATAAAATTATCAAGCATTTCTTCTTCCACTTGTCTTATATTATCTCTCAACATTTAATGTTGTTTTGGCTTCAACGACTCAAGAGGGGGGTGAATTGAGTTTTCTTAAAATATTTCCCTCTTAAAAACTTTTTCACAAAACTTTTCAAATCAGAGTTGCGGCCTCAGGATCTTTTACAAAATCAATGAAGAGTTTATATAAAATCTTGAATTGGAAGATGATGAAGAAAAGAAAGATTAATTCAGAAAGATTAATCACAGAATAGATTCAGGTTCAACACTCAGTAATAACAATAATACAGAAACTGATTAAGTCTTTAAAGATTGATAACAAGTTATGCAAGTTTCAGATACAAGCATTAACAATCAAGAACAAACTTGCAGGTTTCGGTTTCAATTTTAGTTCAGTTTCAGCAATCAAGAATGGTTTTGATCAACTCAGTTTTGAACGCAGATAACACAGACTTGATTACAATCAGACTCAGGTTTCAATACAGTTTATACAGATCAAGAACAGAAATTATATTGAACTTTAAACATCTAAATCACAGGTTCTTGATCATAAACAGAAAGTAAACGAGTTTGAGTTTAGAGATACCGCACAACTAGATTTATCCTGGTTCAGTCACCACCACTGTGACCTACATCCAATCCCCAGTCCGTCTGTGGGTTTTCATGTAACATCCCAAAATTTAATATGATTATTTTATTATTAAGATTAAGCTAGTATGAGTTTTGTTGTAGAAAATTGTTAGCATAAAAAAAATATTAGAATTATCTAATAACTATAAAAAGATATAATGATTAAAAAAAATAGAAACCTACGTGATATTCACGTAAGCGTCACGTAGGCCACATTGTTACTAATGTGGAGATTTTGACTTCAGCCAAATGCTATCCTTATAGAATTATTATATATATACAAAACAATAAGTAATTAAAAAAAAACAAGTGGGTCCTACAAGTATAATAAATGAATTGAGAGCATGGTGCAAGGCCTTTCACGTCAAGGCCTTTCTTTTGTTAAAAAAAAGAAAAGAAAACTAAGCCCACCCTAAAGATTGAGATAAATTGCCTTTTAATTGAAATGAGAGAGGAGAAAACCTGAAGTAGGAAAAAAAACCAATCTTAGCACCATCGAACAAGAAAATAGAAGGGGGAAGAACAGTAACAGCTCAACTTGGCACTGATTCGAGATATCACTGGGGAGAAGAAAATTATTGGTAAAACGCTTGGATTTAACATAGATAATTTTTAGAGCATTTTGGAGGTCTTCGAGAGGTGAGTAACTGTACCTTTTACGAACTCTCTCCATGGTATAATTGTTTGTATGTGTGCGTAAGGATATATCTAATAGTCTTTTTTGGAATTAGAATTGAATAGGTGAATGTTGTCATTAACTTAAACTTTAAAATTGGGGGTTTTCAATCAAAACATACATTTATTAAATTGAGTATCTACTCTTGTTATTAATGGCATGAAATATATGATTGATATTTGTATTAGTTAAATAATGTGTTTGTTGATGTATGTTATGCCTTGATGTTTGATCAGCCTCTGGCTAGTCTAGTTTTATAACTAGAAAAACCTTGGCTTTGTGCTAATTTTATATCATTTTCGCCCAAATTAGACTTGATTGTCTTTAAGCAGCATTTTGAGTCTCTAAAGTATTTTTAGGTTAATTTAGCTGATTTAGAGTTAAATAAAGCACTTATGCTATTTTCTGTTTTCAGGTTAATAAAAAGAAATAATTCTGGAGTCTTTCGCCCCGCGATAAGGCATTCGCCTAGCGAATCAGAAGGTGACTGTTCCAGAAATTGCCAACCATTCGGTCTCGCCCCGCGAAACATGACTCGCCTCGCGAAACATGACTCGCCTCACGATTAATCCAGCCCTGGAAGACCAGAAGCCATCACAGCTTACGCGTATTGAAGGTCACGGCTGTGACAGTTTGGAATTTGAAGAGTTTCGCCTCGCGAATGATAAGCTCGCCTCGCGAGAAGACCAAAAGCTGAAGTCTGTTCGTATTATTCGCCTCGCGAGACAGTGTTCGCCTCGCGAGTCCGCTGATTCCAGATACTGTATATAAGTCAGTTTTAGACAGAACTGAGGGGATGGCTAGTAGTTAGCTAGTCTTAGGCAGTAGTAGTAGTTTTCAGCAGTTTATTTTCTTTTCTTTACTTTTGTGCTTATTTTTGTAATGGAGAACTAGTCTCCTTGATTAATCTACTGTGATTGGTTTCCATTTACACTTGAGATTCTATAGTTCCTGTTTTCATTTGCTATTCTCTTTTCAATGTGATGCTATATGTTTCTGTTTCTTATTTCAGGAGTGTATAGTGTTGTATTGATTCGTTTCGGTGATGTTATGTTCCTATACTTAATCGCGTTTGTTATTTCGCGTGTGTTCGTTCATGTTCGTTTGTTCATGAGGGCTTAACCCCGTTTGTTATTTCAGGAATAGGAACATACATCCGTAGTAGCGATTTCGTTTGTTATTTGTTGCTACAACCGGGAGGGGATTAGAATCTGCTTAGGGCTTGGAATTTACATGAACCAATGATAGTGGGAAACCGAGAACAGTAGGTTGATCGTTCTTTAGCTTATTTGTTAGTCTCTTAAACTGCCTGTTTTTATTACTTTGTTTTCTTTATTTTATCTCAATCCAAAACCCCCCAAAATCTAACTGTTTCTGTTAACAACATCACCCAAGAGTCCTTGTGAGACGATACTCGAGTTGTCGCTTCCCTATCTACATTATTTTGTAAACGCTCGTTCTTTTTGGCGCGTGGCGACAGCGCGACCAAAAATTGGCACCGTTGCCGGGGACTCTTGTTGTGTTATTAGCAGAAAATAAATAAATAAATAAAAATATAAAAAAAATAAAAAAAATCTTTGCTGAATTAGTTTTGTCTGCTTTGTCTGGTTGTGAATTTTAGTTTGCTCCATGGATAATTATATGCAAAATTATGTGCCTAATGTCTATTATGAGCAACCATGCATGTATTATCCTGATTTTAGTAAACCACCACCATGCACAAATTATCCTAATTTTGTTGGGAGTTATGAGTCTAGTAATGATTTTGGCATGTTTGGAGTGAATGAGTATTCTAGCCAACATAGTGGAGGACAGGGCGTTTTGGATGAGATAGCTGCTTTGCTGAATCAAATGGCAATAAGCCAGCAATATCAGCCTGACCCTACACTAGCCCAGCTCAGTTTGGAAGAAATGATACAACAAATGGAAGAGAACAATCAACGGATGGCACAACAAAATCTTGAATTCCAACAGAGGATGGAGGCAAGTAATCTTGAATATCAGAGGGGAGAAGCTGAATCTCAGAAGTTGTCCGTTCTAATTGATCAAATTGTCGCCAACTCGGCTGCACTGCTAACTCCACATCCCCTTGAAGAACATAAAGATTCACAGATGGTTATTAATGACAATACTCCTGAGGATAATTTTGATAATGACACTTCTGTTGATGAACTGTGTGTTGAATCCCCTGATTCTAATGCATGTGCTGATTGTACTGACACTGCTTTGTGTATAGAATGTTATGCAGGTTTATTCTTTTCAGGAAACATAGAAAATGAGGATTAGGAGGACATCTGCTTCACCGTGCTTGAGGATGATGAAGAACCTTTGGAAGTAGATGATTCAATTAACTCATATGCATGTGTTGAGAGTGATGGGATGGATGAACTAATTGCTGAATTTCCAGACTTTCGGACTTTTACTGATTCAGTCTATTGTGATATATGTATTGATTCTACTAACACTAACCTTTGTGTGTTGTGTGCTGAGATTTCTGCAGGTTTAGCAGGTGATGAATTTGTTAGTGCAGTGAATGAAGATCATGCAGAAGTTGAAGCAGCACCAGTAACCCCAGCTACTTGTTTACCACCTCCCACTGTGGAACAACCAGTGATGGAGTTTAAGCCACTAGATCTTGCACCATGGCCAGTCCAAGGGGTTGAACCCCAATTTTATTAGGAGGATTTTGTAGAGACAGCGGTCATCTTTGACCCAAAAGGGAGTGAGAAGTACGCCGCACTGGAAGGAGTCACTGTAACTGTCAAGCACTCACTCCCATATCAAGGCTGCAAGTTATGGAAGCATGGAATGAACTCCCACCCTTTGGCTATCACTTGGGCCTTATGTTACAAGCAATGGGATCCTGGTGGACCGCCCCAATGAGTTTTTCTGAACCTTGCTCTTTTTAATTCTCTTTTCCTTGCTCTATTTCTGTTTTGTTTCCAATAAAACTCCTGAATAATTTGAGGAGCTCATGAGTTGTGTTGAGTCTTGTGTCAGCAAGCTTATTGGATTTTGATTAATTTTTGCATAGATGGATTGTATTTTATGTGTTGACTGTTTTCCCCCTAGGATTTGAATTTTTTTTTGAAAATTTGATCCCCATGTGATTGAAAACTAAACTTTGAGATATTTTGTTATGATTGCATGATTTATGATAAGTTTGGGGTGATAGGAAGCACACACTAGGGATAGAATCTTTGTCAAACAATTTGCAAATAATGTCCAGGTGAGGATTTGAGCCTCCAACATGTTTTAATTGTGTGAACTCACTTTCAAGTTGCACTTTCCTGAATTTGCTTGAATCTCTTTTTGGTTTGCATGATTATGCGTTTGCTTCAGATGATTTAGGCATTTTCTTTGTAAATAACTACTTAGCCTAAAATAACCAGTCCTAATGCATGTTCCTTAGTTAGCCCCTTTGAGCCAATTTAGCCTGTTAATGCTTGTTGACCTTATGTTATAAGCTGAAATCTGAAAAACCGTGTTAACCCGATCTTAGGATTAGGAGAGCATGGAATCTTAGTAAGAGATTGGTTGCAAGAAACTAAGTTTGGGGTGGCTACAAGGTGATGTGTTGTTTGGGATTGAGAAAAAGAAAAAAAGAAAAAAAAAGAGAAAAGAAAAGCAAGTGTAAAAATGAAGAAAACAAAATATATAAAAGTATTAAAGAAAAAGAGGCTGTAGTCACCCAAGGCAATTGAAAAGATGAATGAGAAAAGGAACTTGAGTGAAAATTCAAAGTAGCAAATTGTTCATGCTCTCTTAGTTCCTAGGGTCCTCAGCCTAGTACCTTTGTATATCCTACCCTTAGCCAGGCCCCATTACAACCCATAAAAGACCTTTTGATGTTGCATGCATGTTTTCTGTGGGAATCATTGTGAGATGAAAATCAAATTTATGGGAAGTGCTCTTAAAAGTGAAATTGAGTGAAATGTTGATTGCCTGACACAAACTGAGCGATTGAGTGAAACACAAATTTCCATTGTGAGGAAGGCAGTTGTTTGAATTTGGTGATCTCCCTCTTGTGTGTAACTGGACCCCTTGCCTAGATTAATGATTGTTTGAATGATGAAATTCTCAATTGTTTAGAATAAATGATTGTGGGGATTGCTTTGTTTGGAAGGGGGGAACATTGAAGAAAATTGTTTTGTTGCTTGAAATTTGTGCGAATTTGATTGAATCCTTAATGTTCATGACTCCTTAGTTGTAAGATCACTTGATGACATGATATGACTTTATTTGGTATGCATGATAAGATTAAATATTAATTTTATGGTAAATGAGTTGTTACATGTATGAGACACGGAATTTGTGCCTTATGATATGTTGTTTGATGTTTGCCGCAATGCCACCTATGATAGGGGTATCGAAGGGTAATACCGCCTTAACGGGGTATCAAAAGTAACATCGCCATGTAATTGGGATGTCGAAAATGAGCAATACCACCTAGAAAGGGGTACCGAAAGTAACACCGCCACAGGTTGGGTGTCGAAAAGAAGAAATACCACAATGTGCACATGGGAGGTATCGAAATGGAAATGTCCCCGACAGGAGGGTGATATCGAAACACTCCTCGTGAGTAGGGGTGGGCAATGGGATGCCATTGTCATGTGATTTGTGAATCTACTGCATGCCGGCAATAGACCAACTTAATTATGAGGTCTTCGGGCCACTTGGATTAATCTAGAATTTATTTGGTATATGGAATGTAATGCATTGAGATGAGTTGTACGCTATATTCTTCCAAGTTGCTGAGATTATTGTTGTTATTAAGAAATATTTTCTTTTATATATATTATTTTGGAAAATTAGCGGATGCCATGGACAGTTTTTCCGGTTACCGCACCGGCTGAGAACAATACTATTTTCGAAAATATTTTATAAACTGTATTGTTTTTCACTGGGATTTTATATCTCATTATAAGTGTTGTTTTCAGAGTCCGAGGACATCGCTGTTGAGGACCTAGAGATCTGAAGAGTCATCCTTTTGATTAGCTAGTGGGTTAGTAAGGTAGTATGGCTGAGAGTACTATGCGAACGACGTTCTTGATCTTACGTATTGTTTTTCTCAGATTGTAATTGGACGCCCGGTTTTGAGGCTTTTCTTTTTATTTGGTTTTATTCAGATGTATGGATTTAATATTATATTTACTACTTTGATACATTATTATTATTTTATTTAATATGAGACATTTTCTAGACTTATATAATTGAGAAAAATTTTATGACCAGCATATTTTAATTAAATGTTTTGAAGGATTTTTAGTGAAATTAATTTGGGTTACTAATGTAACGATGGGCGTTAAATTTTTGGTATCAGTGCAGTTCGATTCTAAATCGGACTGTGGTAGTGGGGCTTTTTCAAAAACAAAATTTGGGCGCATAGGATGCTTGTTAGAGTTATAATTCTGCATTCTATTCTTTTGGATATTGGACTTGATCAACCCACTGTTTGATTGGTGGTATGCAGATTATGACAGCGAACAGGCGAGGGAGAAATGATGCACTTGAAGCGACTTTGGCTCGAATGGCCAGAGTTATGCAGGAGCAGACGGAGACTCTCCGTTAGATAAGGGATAATGGGGACGTGCTTAACGTGGTACCGGTTGCAGCTCCAGATCCACAGTACAGGGGTCTGTCAGAATTCAGGAGTAATAATACGCCAGCCTTTCGAGGGACCACCGATCCTATTGAGGCAGAGGAATGGTTACTGAAATTAGAGAATATCTTCCGGGCCATGGGGTGCTCTGATGCTCAGAAGGTGGATTTTGCCACCTGTAACATCCTATCTTTCGGGAAATTAAATATTTTAATTAGATGGGAGTGAGGGTTAGATAAATCTAAAATTATTTAAGAATCCAAACACATATGCAAGTTCAAAATAAAATTTAAGCACCTCAATTTAAATCCTTAATTAGGTGGTTTATCATTAACAACATAAAAGATAATTATCCATAGATATAGATCTTAGTCATAGCTAATTAATTAGGATTAATTTACTCAAGTTTTACTAATCATTATTATTTAACGCTAACCTTTATTTATTAGGCTCTAGTTACAACTTTTAACCTAGTTAAACTAATTACATGATTTTTTTAATCCCATGAGTGAATTCTACACGGCAAAGAAAGGTTGGCATGTTAGAAGTAAAGGACACCTCCTGCTTGGAAGGACACCTCCTGCTTGTCTTTCGTTCTTAAAATCACGCCAACATTTAAGCCTAGGAACCATGAGTCATCCTCCAAACATGCAGAATTAATTTTTTATTTTCTTAGCAAATGGACTGATGCGTTATTTTTTAAGATATAAATATAATTAAAGGCAAGTGCACCTCGTCGCAATCAAGTAATACGGTGGTGAGACCGGTTATCGTATCCACAGGGATTGGATGTCAATTACCAATTCGCAAATTCAACAACTATTTAGACTTAACTAAAGTGTGAGGGATTAAAACAGAAAATAAAGAAAGCAAAACAATATTTTTGGTCTTTTGGGAATTATATCGAACACTTGGAAGGCAAACAGAGATATGGCTAAGATTGTTAGGGTTAGACTACACTAATCCTCCCTTAATTGCAATGAAATGGTTATCAACACAAGTCCTAATTCAATTATGCCAATCAAGCCTTTTCTAAAATACTCAAGCCTAATTCCTTAGGTGCATTGAGCCTAAAACCCCAAATTAAACCCTAATTCCTTAGGTGGATTAACCTGAGATTTTGCATTAAGTCAAGACTTATAAGATTGCAAGCATTCAACACCTATTCCTAGATTCTTGAACTACTTGGCATATGATTCATGAGCATGCCTTAATACCAACCTTCCAGTCATCTATCAAAGCAACAAATCATTCCTATGGGTAGCTAATCCAAGGAAAGCATTAAACACAGAATCACATACTCATAACGAAATAGAAACTTGTATTAAAACACCAAATCAATTACAACAAGTTCAGAAAAGTTACATCTAACCCCAACAATGGGGGATTTAACTACTCATGATAAGGAAATACAAAAAGGAAAAAAGAGAAGAGATGAAGAACACTCATAGACAAGCTTCCTCCAATCTTCTCTCCATCCAAGAGCAGAGAAAACGCCCCCCTTTTTGGGTAGAAACCCTCTCCAGCCTCCAGCCTCAGCCTGCCTCCAAGTGCAGATTATTTTAGGTTAGAAGTTAGTCCCTTTTTCTGTCTGCTGTGCTGTTATTTATAGGTCCGTCGCCCGTCACGGCCGTGATGGCCATCACGGCCAGGCCGTGATGGTCTCTGACTTGGGCGAATTTGCACAAAATGGTCACTCGCGAGGCGAGCCCTTTGTTCGCGACGCGAATCCTAAGTCACGGCCGTGATGGCCATCACGGCCAGGCCGTGATGGGGTCTCGACTTTTGCCTTTTGCTCTGCTTCATCACGGCCGTGATGGTCATCACGGCCAGGCCGTGATAGGCTCTGTTTGGCTATATTCTTCACTTTTCTAGCTCTTTTTCATCCAAGCTCCACCAAGGCTGATTTCTGGGCATTTTTCCACTGAATCCTGCAAAACAACACACAGAAACCACCTCATCCGTTCCAAAGGAAAAACTATACAAAATCAACACTAATTTGACCTAACTATATGCAAATGCATGCCGAAATGTACATGAAAAATGAGGTAAAATCACACTCATCAAATCACCCCAAGCTTAAGACTTTGCTTGTCCTCAAGCAAAAACTAAGGCCGAAGAGATAAACAAATCCAAAGATGGATAGTGAACTAAGAACCCGAGTAAAATGATCCAAGCAATAGGCAATTCAAACAATTCAGCAAGAGACAATCAATTCAAGTCCAATTAGGGGCTTAAGTTTCCTAGACTCACATTCTCACTGATTCGGGCACTCTTGCTCACTTGAAGCTCACCCCAAGCTTGTTTATTTGCTTGGCTCTCTTTCTTGCCTCACTCACTCAAGTGTTCAAGTATATATAACAATTCGCTCCATTTTCCTCAAGGAATGATTCCTACCATATGCTTGACTATCAACCAAATCTCCACTTTATTTATGAAAAACACTTAAGAATCAAGAGGTCTTTTATTTGGTTGTAACGTGGCCATGGGATTAATCTTTAGGTGGGGATAACAAGAAAGGGATATTTCAAAAGGCTAAACCAAGTATCAAACATTTCAACACAAGACACCTTCTAAAATACCTTCTTGGGTTTTCAATACATTTTTCCACCTTTCTTTTCTTTCTTTTTCTTTTATTTTTCACTTCTCTTTTTTTGTCATCCCCATCTCTTTATATTTTTCTTTTCTTTTCTTTTCTTTTCTTTTTTTTTTTTTATAATTGGAGAGGGGAGATTTTTCAACTCAAAAGAATTATTTTGTTTTTTTTTTCTTTTTTTTTTTCTGATTCTTGTCCCAAACTTTCAACTACCTTTTTCACCCTTTTTGTAATACTTTAGAAGGTCCCTTATCAAGTATATGTATCAAAATTTTCAGGGTACCAAGAAAAGCATTTTATTCATTCAGGCTCAAAATTGGGCAACTAAGGGGTAGCATTTCATCATTCAAAACTCAGAAGGCCAGAAAAATACCTATTGCCTCAATCATTTTCAAAATTGTTTTCAAAAAATTTTAAGCTTTAAAATGGTTTTAAGTCAAGTTCTAGAGGGTAACAAACCAAGAGGAATAACACTCTACACAAAGAATGGGGGCAGATTTAGTGAGTACCCCCTAATGGCTCAAAAGCTCACATTTATCAGTTCAAGAACCAGTGAGAAACACAAGTCTAAAGAAACATATGCTAATCATCAACTATCCAAGATCATCTCAAGCATATTCATTTGCAGCCATATCACAAGAATAAACAGAATTGGGTTCAAGAATTCACTATCACAAAAAAAATTTGGCACTTAGCTCTAACAATCATAAGCTCAATCTAAGCAGGGGTAACCGAATCATGCGATCATGCAAACTTAAGCCTATATGAATGCAATATTTACAATGCAAGCAAAAAGATTACCCCTACCCCAAGCTTAAAGATTTACATTGTCCCCAATGTAAACAATCAAGTTGGGGAGGAGAGAAGAAAAATAAAATAAAGCAAAAAAATTGGAACGGCTTACCGAGGCGGTAGCGGTTGCTGACTTTGCTTTTCTGGCTTTGTTTCTCCCTGCTCTCCTCCTTCATTCTTTATTACCCTGCAAACACTTGACAATTGACAATTTATTATTTTCCTCTTGAGCTTCTCAAATTATTCAAGAGGTTGAAAATCAAAAACAAAAACTAACTAAAGAGAAGGGTTAAGAAAAGTTGGGTTGCCTCCCAATAAGCGCTTCTTTAACGTCACTAGCTTGACTTATTAAGAAGCATCCACCTGGATCCCATAACCTGTGGTATAAGGACCAAGGGATGCTAACCATGTGAGATCCTTCACCTGGATCCCACGGTTTGCAGCAAAAATATGGGAGTGAGCGCTTGAAAATCATGGTGACCTCACCAAATGTGGCGAACTTCCCACTCCCTCTTGGGTCAAAATTGACCTCTTTGTCAACAAAATCTTCCCAATAAAAATGGGGTTCAACCTCAGGCAGAGGCATGAACTCCATTGTTGACTGCTTTAAAGTGTGAGGTGGCAAACAATTCGAGAGGATCATTGGTGTTGTTCGCCTCGCATACAATCTTCACTCTCAGCATTGCCAAATCCATCACCTTCCAAATATGCAGAAATCTCCGCACAAACCACACAAGTGTTTCTCCCATCACATTCCACACATGCATAGGGGCCAATAGCATCATTTAATTTCACAAGTTCTTCATCATCCCCGAGCATGGTGACATAGATGTCCTCCAAATGCCTCTTCCTTTCAGGCTCCTTAGTCAAGGGTTCAATGGGGAATGGTGCAACTATGTTCTCCAAAACAGGGTCTTCACTTCTTGACTCGGTTGCTCCCACTTCTTCTTCTTCCTCCTCATCCATCATTGCATCATCTTCATCATCATCCATCGAGTCCTCATTTGGCATTTTGGATAGTAGGTTAGAGAGTTCCTCAACACGCACCCGAGACTTCGAATGGCATCTTCTTGATTCTTTAATTCTTCCATTGTTGTTGCCATGAAGTTCTCCAAAACAGCCTCTAAGTGAGGTTGACTATCCGGGATAGGTTGCTCAACCTCGATTGGGAATGCGGATTTGAAGTTCTCCCAAGCAACTTCCAATGGGGATGGCTCATCATACCAAGGTGTGGAAGATTCCCAATGTTCCCTTTCATCCATCAAAGTATTGTTTGGAGGGTTCCCCCACCATGGAGTAGAAGTGTTGGGAAATTGATTTCCCCATTCAGAACAACCTACCATTGGTGGAGGAGAGATTTGTGCCCTTGACAGCTCATTACTCACTTGTTGGATTTTTACGGCTAATTGCAGCATATCTACCCGCAGCTGCAACTCAGATATCTCCAATTCTGCATCAGGTGGTTGGTACCAATTGTAGTCCATGATCCTATCTAATCAATTTTTTTCACCTCACAAACAATTAAGCCCAAGATCAAAGAAACACAAAAACAAATATATACAAAACTAACAAAAGAAAGATATCAAATATATACAGAAAAATAAAATAAAAAATGTCTAAACTAGTTGTCTCATTTGTTACTACTGATATTGACAAAACCAATCCCCGGCAACGGCGCCAAAAACTTGATGCGTTATTTTTTAAGATATAAATATAATTAAAGGCAAGTGCACCTCGTCGCAATCAAGTAATACGGTGGTGAGACCGGTTATCGTATCCACAGGGATTGGATGTCAATTACCAATTCGCAAATTCAACAACTATTTAGACTTAACTAAAGTGTGAGGGATTAAAACAGAAAATAAAGAAAGCAAAACAATATTTTTGGTCTTTTGGGAATTATATCGAACACTTGGAAGGCAAACAGAGATATGGCTAAGATTGTTAGGGTTAGACTACACTAATCCTCCCTTAATTGCAATGAAATGGTTATCAACACAAGTCCTAATTCAATTATGCCAATCAAGCCTTTTCTAAAATACTCAAGCCTAATTCCTTAGGTGCATTGAGCCTAAAACCCCAAATTAAACCCTAATTCCTTAGGTGGATTAACCTGAGATTTTGCATTAAGTCAAGACTTATAAGATTGCAAGCATTCAACACCTATTCCTAGATTCTTGAACTACTTGGCATATGATTCATGAGCATGCCTTAATACCAACCTTCCAGTCATCTATCAAAGCAACAAATCATTCCTATGGGTAGCTAATCCAAGGAAAGCATTAAACACAGAATCACATACTCATAACGAAATAGAAACTTGTATTAAAACACCAAATCAATTACAACAAGTTCAGAAAAGTTACATCTAACCCCAACAATGGGGGATTTAACTACTCATGATAAGGAAATACAAAAAGGAAAAAAGAGAAGAGATGAAGAACACTCATAGACAAGCTTCCTCCAATCTTCTCTCCATCCAAGAGCAGAGAAAACGCCCCCCTTTTGGGTAGAAACCCTCTCCAGCCTCCAGCCTCAGCCTGCCTCCAAGTGCAGATTATTTTAGGTTAGAAGTTAGTCCCTTTTTCTGTCTTGTCTTGTCTGTTATTTATAGGTCCGTCGCCCGTCACGGCCGTGATGGCCATCACGGCCAGGCCGTGATGGTCTCTGACTTGGGCGAATTTGCACAAAATGGTCACTCGCAAGGCGAGCCCTTTGTTCGCGACGCGAATCCTAAGTCACGGCCGTGATGGCCATCACGGCCAGGCCGTGACAGTCTCTGACTTTTGCCTTTTGCTCTGCTTCATCACGGCCGTGATGGTCATCACGGCCAGGCCGTGATAGGCTCTGTTTGGCTATATTCTTCACTTTTCTAGCTCTTTTTCATCCAAGCTCCACCAAGGCTGATTTCTGGGCATTTTTCCACTGAATCCTGCAAAACAACACACAGAAACCACCTCATCCGTTCCAAAGGAAAAACTATACAAAATCAACACTAATTTGGCCTAACTATATGCAAATGCATGCCGAAATGTACATGAAAAATGAGGTAAAATCACACTCATCATGGACGTAAAAGGAAAAGAAGTTGGAGAGTGTGTGAGATGGCGTAGAGAGATATATAGAGAGAGAAGAGGGAGGCCGAGAGTGAAAGAGAAAATTCTGGAGGGATTTCCGATCAATCCGTTCGTCCTATCAAAATTTCAACTATATCGTTGTGATCCTCACGATGTCTACTTCATTATCCTATCTTTCTTTTCTTTATTAGGCTAAGGTAAGCCTATGTCCTTTTTATGCCTAAATGCCGTCGGCGACGGTATTGAGGTTATCTTTCAATTCATTTATCGGTTTCCAATTCCGTCTTCAGATTTGAACTACACGTAATGTGTGCTTCACAATGATGTGTTCAGGTGAATTTTTGGAACCCCGGAAGGTGTAGAACTGTGCGTGGAACATTTGAGGGAGTATAGGGAGTGTCCGTTTCGTTGCCCCAGAGCTAGCCTAAGACATTTCAGGTGGGGGAAAAAAATTATTTAACGTCGGAAACGGCGCGGTTACATTTAATTAGATAATGGTGTAGGGCGACCCAAACCCTACACGAAAGCGAGTAACGGACAATGTCTATACCACGTTGGGAACTACTCAGTGGTACTGATGATGATATAGAAATTGTGCGTTTATTGTTGTTACGCTACATAGATTATTTTATTGCGTGATGATTGTCTGTTTAACTGGTTGATGTGAATTTGATACTTGATAAATGATAGCATGAGTGTGGTAATTATTTTAGAAGTGTTTATACTTATAATTATTATTATTATTATTCTTACTACTACTACTACAGTGATTATTATTATTATTATTATTATTATTATTATTATTATTATTATTATATTGTACTACTACTACTGTGATGATAATTATTATTATCATCATCATCATCATCATTATTATTATTATTATTATTATTATTATTATTATTATTATTATATTTATTATGAGTATTGTTATTATTGTCATTATTATCATTATTATTATTATCATTATTATTAGTATTATTGTGATTATTATTATTATCATTATTATTATTATATTTCGGTATTTATTGTTCGGAAAGGATATTATGATATGAGGATATATGATGATGATTTTGGATAACATGATGATGATGATAATGATGATGATGAGAGGATGAGTGTAATGATTGTGCTTAGAGGATTGAGTAAATCATAAGTTATGTTGAGACACGAGGATGTATTTGGGGATTGCATAATATATGTGATAGCAGTGCCCAACCGAGATAATTATCGTGAAATGAGGTTGAGATGAATGAGATGAGATTATTTTGAGGTGATCTATGAAATTAGGATGATCGGTTAGGGCACTAGGGGGTGACCTGAAACATGGTCTGTGATATGAGGGACCTGAAACATGGCCGAGTGGACCTGAAACATGGTCGATTGGGGTCTATGCCTCGGAGGGAAAATTCCCGGGGGTAGGCTAACGGCATACCGTCCAGAGATGATTTCATTTTAGTCGCAGCTATAGTTCATGCATTGCATGAGCATCCTGGATTGTGGTCCAGAGGTGTGCACCGGGTTGTGCGGCTATAGTGCCATTGCTTTACGTGGGCACTCTCCATCCGCGGACGAGGGTGTGCGCCGGGGACTCTGGAACGTGTCGAGTAGATTGTTGTGATATCCGGATATGGCCGATACCTGAAGAAATTATTCATACAGCATTTGCATTGCATCATGATGGAGGGTAGAGGAAAGATTATAGATGTGGATTGAGGATGATTATGTTATATATATTTATATTGGGGAGACGGATGTTTAGTGTGCCGTTATTTAATTAAATGTTGCTAAACCCTTTCCACGTTTGATGTTATATGGTTTCTTATCCCTATCTTCTCTATATTGCATATGTTTCGTTTTGTGATTGTGATGAGAAGATCCTACAGAGATTCCAGCCATGGAGGAACTTGATGGGACTTCGTATGAGCCTGACGTTGGAGGACAAGCAGTGGATCCTCATATTTGAGTATAGAGTCTATGGCCAGAGCGTTTTGTCTCTTTAGGATGTTGTTTTTATTTTGTGTGATTATCAGCTTGTACATTTTGGGATCCGACTGATGGGATTCCCTCTACTGTACTGTATCAGGATTTGAGATGTATATATTATATATGTATGTTATGTTTAAAATTTTTCCGCTGTTTTAATATATTCGCTTAACGCTAATTAGGTTTTAATATTTTGGGTTTTCTTTAATGGGACGTCGGGGCGTCTCACCACCTATATGTTAGAGTCAGATGCAGAGCACTGGTGGAACTGTGCCAGGGGTGGGTTGCTTGCTTCGGGCACCCCTATCACGTGTGACAGATTCAATGAGGTATTTCTGGAGAAGTACTTTCCACACAGTGTTCGGATGTAGAAAGAGATGGAGTTTCTACATCTTCGTCAGGGAGTATGACGGTAGCGGAATATGTGGCCATGTTTGAGAGGCTTGCAAGGTTCTCTACACAGGTGAGGGATAATCCTGATGGTCCATGGAAAGCAATTAAGTTCGAGCAGGGTTTGAAGTCAGAGCTGCAATGCCTTATTGGGCTCCTAGAGATTCGAGACTACCCCACTTTAGTGAATAAGTGTAGGGTGGCGGAGCAGAATATGCAAGTTGTGCTGGCTGAGAGGTCGAAGGAGAAGAGATTCAGTGATGGCAAGAGGTTCCATGGGAAAGGGGGTAATTTCCAGAAGAGCCTACGACCCGTGCCTACGATCACGAAGGGTAAGCAGGTTCAAGGTGCTCAAGGTGAAAAGGGGACTGCATGTTACAAGTGTGGGTGGCAGCATGGAGATCGTGTATGCCCCGCGGCACAAAACACTTGCCACAAATGCGGGAAGATGGGACACTTTGCTAGGATGTGCAAGTCAGGAGGACAACCTCAAACCAGATCACTGAACCACGGAAGGGTCTTTACCATCCAAGGAGAGGAGGTGAAGGAGACCGACGGTTTGATCCAAGGTAAGGGCTTTATTAAAGGTCGTGATGTTATCATGTTGTTCTATTCGGAAGCAACACATTCATTCATTTCATTTAAATGTGCTCAATTCTTAGAGTTACCTGTTACTAAACTGTCATATGATTTGTGTGTTTCTACTCCTGCTAAAGATAGATTGATTACTTCTTCTGTCTGCCTGCAGTGTCCTTTATTGTTTCAAGACCTGACTTATATTGTTGATTTGATATGTTTACCTATGTGTGGTCTAGATATTATTTTGGGCATGGACTGGTTGTTTCGTAACAATGCTATTATTGATTGTGCTAGTCGAACTATTTCTTTCATTCCACAGTCCATGTTTGTTGACTCTCCTAGGACATAACATCTTATCTCTGTTGCCTCATGTCATAAGTGCTTAGTTGAGGGATCTCGGGGATATATACTTCTTTTTTATGCTAAAATAGAGGCTGAAAGTGATATAGCGGCGTTGCCTATTGTGTGTGAGTTCCCAGATGTGTTTCCTAAGGATGTCTCTAGTTTACCTCCAGATAGAGAGATTGAGTTTAAAATAGATCTAGTACCTGGGAGTGGACCTGTATCAGTAGCGCCCTATAGGATGGCACCTCTAGAGTTGAGCGAGCTCAAGAAACAAATAGAGGATATGTTACAAAAGGGGTTTATTAGGCCTAGTGTGTCACCTTGGGGAGCACCAGTGCTTCTAGTGAAGAAAAAATATGGGAGTATGAGGTTGTGTGTTGATTATAGGCAGCTGAATAAGGTAACCATCAAGAACAAATATCCCTTGCCTAGGATAGATGGCCTCTTAGATCAGTTAAGAGGAGCGTCAGTGTTTTCCAAAATAGATCTAAGATCAGGATACCATCAAATTAGAGTTAGAACCGAAGACATCCCTAAGATAGCCTTCAGGACAAGGTATGGGCACTATGAGTATGTAGTGATGCCCTTTGGTGTGACCAACGCCCCAGCCGTTTTCATGGACTACATGAATCAGATCTTTAGGACCTTTTTGGACAGGTTTGTGGTGGTGTTCATAGATGATATTTTAATATACTCTTGGACACCAGAAGAAAATGGAGAACACTTAAGGTTGGTGTTGCAGATCTTGAGGGACGAGCGTCTTTATGCCAAACAGGAGAAGTGTGAGTTTTGGCTAGACGAGGTAAAGTTTTTAGGACACACCATCTCAAAGGATGGTGTGGCGATTGATTCCTCTAAAGTTGATGCGGTGTTGGGATGGGAACAACCTAAGACAGTAACCGAAGTGAGAAGTTTCTTAGGCTTAGCTAGTTACTTTAGGAAGTTCATAGAGGGGTTCTCTAGATTAGCCTTACCTTTGACCCAGTTGACTAGGAAAGGGATACCTTTTGTGTGGGACCAGGAGTGTGAGGACGGGTTCCAAGAGCTTAAGAGGAGATTGGTGTCATCACCAGTCTTAACTATACCGGATCCCTTAGTGAGTTTTGTGGTTTACTGCGACGCATCTAAGAATGGCTTGGGGTGTGTCTTAATGAAGGAGGGCAAGGTGGTAGCATATGCCTCTAGGCAGCTTAGGTCACATGTGGGGAATTACCCTACCCATGACCTAGAGCTAGCAGTTGTGGTTTTTACCCTTAAGATTTGGAGGCATTGCCTTTATGGGGCAACGTTTGAAGTTTTTAGTGACCATAAAAGCCTAAAATATATGTTCGACCAGAAGGAGTTGAACATGAGACAACGAAGGTGGATGGAGTTCCTTAAGGACTATGACTTCGAGTTGAAGTACCATCCGGGAAAAGCCAATGTGGTGGCAGATGCTTTGAGTGGGAAGTCCCTACGTGTGTCGAGCTTGATGGTGCAAGAGCTGAACCTCATGGAAGAGTTTAGGGACATGAATCTGGAGGTGTTGGATGTGTCCTTAAATGTCTTAAGTTTGAAGTTGAATAGGTTGGAAATTAATAGTGACCTTAGAGATGAGGTTAGGCGGGAACAACTTTTAGACCAGGAGTTGCAGTCTCGGTTGGGACAAGAAGGTTATGAGTTGTCTGTTGATGGACTAGTGAAGTTTAAGAATAGGATCGTTGTTCCTAAGGAGGGGAGCCTTAGAGAGAAGATATTAGAGGAAGATCATAAGGGAAAGTTTACCATACATCCTGGAATAACTAAGATGTACCAAGACCTTAAGAGGATGTATTGGTGGCCAGGAATGAAAAAGGATGTGACTAGCTTCGTAACTAGGTGTTTAGTGTGCCAAAAGGTTAAGATAGAACATCAGAAGCCTTCGGGGTTGTTGTAATCCTTGGAGATTCCAGAATGGAAGTGGGAGAGAATTTCTATGGACTTTGTTATGGGGTTACCTAAGACGCGTTTGGGCTTAGACGCCATTTGGGTGATAGTGGATAGGTTGACCAAGTCTGCCCACTTTTTGTCAATTAAGGCAACCTATAGCTTAGACAAGTTGGCATACCTCTATATCAAGGAAATAGTCAAGCTTCGTGGGATACCCACATCCATAGTGTCAGATAGAGACCCGAGGTTTACCTCTAGATTTTGGAGAGCTTTTCAGCAAGCCTTTGGGACTAAGTTGAACCTTAGCACGGCCTATTATCCCCAAACGGATGGTCAGTCAGAGCAGACCATTCAGACCCTTGAGGACATGCTTAGAGTGTGTGTCTTGGATGAAGGAGGGAGTTGGGATAGGTTCCTAACTCTCATTGAGTTTGCGTATAACAATAGTTATCACGCTAGTATAGGCATGCAACCCTATGAGGCCCTATATGAGAGAAAGTGTAGGTCCCCTTTATGTTGGTGTGATCTAGGTGATAAAACCTTGATAGGACCTGAATTGGTCCAGGAAACCTCTGAGAGAATCAAAATGATTAGGGAGAGGATGCGCACGACGCAAAGTAGACAAAAGAGCTATGCCGAAAAAAGGAGAAAGCCTCTAGAATTCTAGGAAAGTGAGCATGTATTTTTTAGAGTCACTCCTAAGACGGGGGTAGGGAGGTCGATGAAAGTCCGCAAGCTAAATCCTCGTTTCATGGGACCTTTTCAAATCCTTAAAAGAGTCGGGCCTATTGCTTATCAATTGGCTCTTCCGCCACAGTTGGCAAACCTTCATGATGTTTTCCATGTGTCGCAACTCAGAAAATATGTGCCTAATGAATCTCACGTGATAGCTCCCGAGTCTGTACAATTGAAGGATAATTTGATCTATAAGCCAAAGCCTAGCCAAATCTTCGACAAGAGCACTAAGACTCTGAGGAACAAGGTAATTCCATTGGTGAAAGTGTTATGGGACGGATTGACTCCTAAGGAAGTCACTTGGAAGATGGAGGAGGACATCGTGCGTCAATACCCATATTTTATTATCTAAGGTACGGTAACCTTTATGTTTGAATATGACTTATGTTAAAATAGGTGTGTGTGTGTGAGATGAATTTTGGGGACGAAATTCTTTAAGGATGAGAGAAAATGTAATATCCCAAAATTTAATATGATTATTTTATTATTAAGATTAAGCTAGTATGAGTTTTGTTGTAGAAAATTGTTAGCATAAAAAAAATTTATTAGAATTATCTAATAACTATAAAAAGATATAATGATTAAAATAAAAAAAAATAGAAACCTACGTGATATTCACGTAGGCGTCACATAGGCCACATTGTTACCAATGTGGAGATTTTGACTTCAGCCAAATGTTATCCTTATAGAATTATTATATATATACAAAGCAATAAGTAATTAAAAAAAAACAAGTGGGTCCTACAAGTATAATAAATGAATTGAGAGCATGGTGCAAGGCCTTTCACGTCAGGGCCATTCTTTTGTTAAAAAAAAAGAAAAGAAAACTAAGTCCATCCTAAAGATTGAGATAAATTGCCTTTTAGTTGAAATGAGAGAGGAGAAAACCTGAAGCAGGAAAAAAAACCAATCTTAGCGCCGCCGAACAAGAAAATAGAAGGGGGGAGAACAGTAACAACTCAACTTGGCACAGATTCGAGATATCAGTCTGGAGAAGAAAATTATTGGTAAAACGCTTGGATTTATCTTAGATAATTTTTAGAGCATTTTGGAGGTCTTCGAGAGGTGGGTAACAGTACTTTTTACGAACCCCTCCATGGTATAATTGTTTGTATGTGTGCGTAAGGATATATCTTATAGTCTTTTTTGGGATTAGAATTGAATAGGTGAGTGTTGTCATTAAATTAAACTTTAAAATTGGGGGTTTTCAGTCAAAACATAAATTTGTTAAATTGAGTATTTACTCTTGTAAGATCACTTGATGACATGATATGACTTTATTTGGCATGCATGATAAGATTAAATATTTATTTTATGGTAAATGAGTTGTTACATGTATGAGACACGGAATTTGTGCCTTATGATATGTTGTTTGATGTTTGTCGCAATGCCGCCTATGATAGGGGTATCGAAGGGTAATACCGCCTTAACGGGGTATCGAAAGTAACATCGCCATGTAACTGGGATGTCGAAAATGAGCAATACCACCTAGAAAGGGGTACCGAAAGTAACACCGCCACAGGTAGGGGTGTCAAAAAAGGAGAAATACTACCATGTGCACATGGGAGGTATCGAAATGGAAATATCCCCGACAGGAGGGTGACATCGAGACACTCCTCATGAGTCGGGGTAGGCAATGGGACGCCATTGTCATGTGATGTGTGAATCTACTGCACGCCGGCAAGAGACCAATTTAATTATGAGGTCTTCGGGCCACTTGGATTGATCTAGAATTTATTTTGTATATGGAATGTGATGCATTGAGATGAGTTGTTACGCTATATGCTTTCGAGTTGCTGAGATTATTGTTGTTATTAAGAAGTATTTTCTTTTATATATATTATTTTGGAAAATTAGCGGATGCCATGGACAGTTTTTCCGGTTACCGTGCCGGCTGAGAAAAATACTATTTTCGAAAATATTTTATAAACTGTATTGTTGTTCACTGGGATTTTATATCTCATTATAAGTGTTGTTTTCAGAGTCCGAGGACATCGCTGTTGAGGACCCAGAGATCTGAAGAGTCATCCTTTTGATTAGCTAGTGGGTTAGTAAGGTAGTATGGCTGAGAGTACTATGCGAATGACGTTATTGATCTTACGTATTATTTTTCTCAGATTGTAATTGGACGCCCGGTTTTGAGGCATTTCTTTTTATTTGGTTTTATTCAGATGTATGGATTTAATATTATATTTACTACTTTGATACATTATTATTATTTTATTTAATATGAGACATTTTCTAGACTTATATAATTGAGAAAAATTTTATGACCAGCATATTTTAATTAAATGTTTTGAAGGATTTTTAGCGAAATTCATTTCGTTACTAATGTAACGATGGGTGTTACTTTTCACACACTAACACAACAAGGTTTAGTCAGGTAGCTTGAAAAACCTTTACACCACAGAGCACTCCTTCACCTCGAGATGTCACACTCTTGTGAAGAGCCTCAATGTTCTTCCTTAGGGATACCTCACCCTAATCACTCAGAGAGACTCCCTCTCTCTTTACAATCAAATAAAACGAAAAATTGATTCATAACTCTCAATTGTCAGATAAACAAATTGAAGCACTTATGAGAATGAAACACTCTTTTCAAAATAAGCTCAAGAAAGATGATGAATGATTTGTGTATTGTTCTGTGATCGATATTGTTATGAAAGTGTTCCTTTGATCCCTCTTTATATAGAAAACAAGTTATAGTCGTTGGGATCAATTAAAACAGATTTGGATCTGATAACAGAATCTGTTTTCTTGATTCTGGTTCTTGAAATAAGATTCTTCATCGGCTCTTATAGAATTCGCGTCCATCTTGAAAATAAGCACGTCCATCTAGCCATTTTGAATTAAGATTTTACATCGGACGAGCTATTAGACGATCTCTATATGCCATGTCATTGGATGGAGCTTCTCATCAAGGATTTAGCAAGTCCAAAGGCTTGAGTGGACGAGCGCTTCTGTCACTTGTGTGGATGAGCACTTCTGTCATTTTAGTGGACGAGCGCTTCTGTCACTTTAGTGGACGAGCACTTCTGTCACTTTAGTGGACGAGCGCTTCTATCACTTCAGTGGACGAGCGCTTCTGTCACTTGTGTTGGACGAGCGCTTGTATCACTTGTGTTGGACGAGCACTTCTATTACTTGCGTTGGACGAGCACTTATTATTTCCAAAAATCATTTTCATTAACGAAAACTTATTCCTTTTAATGCATGTTATGAAAATTGATTTTCTTCATGCATCTTTTTAGATGAGCTTTTTGTGACTAAGAGATTTCTTTCTCTTGCAAATCATCTAAGACTTAAATCTAAAATTCTCCTTTAAGTTTTTGTCTTGATGATTCCTTGATCTTTGTCTTTGCTCTTTGATTTTTGCATGTAGCTCTTTTGATTTCTTCAAGTTCTTCCTTTAGTATTTTCCTTGAAATTTCTCAATGAACTTGTTGATCACTGTTTGATACCTGTCTTCGCAATTTGACGCTAAAACACTTGCACACACATTAAGTTGTATTTGTCATATATCAAAATCTCTACGTCATTGAGTCTAACATTTAACACTATTATATGTTTCCAAAACAATTAAAACATTTCAAGGTGAATCATTGTCCAATGTAATTTATTTAAATCATACTGTCAATTCATTTCAATCAACTAAATTTATTATCTACATTTGATTCATACAATTTGTTTTAAAAAAAATAAAAATATCATTTTTAATAATTACATTTTTATACATATAATTCTCTTGATTATATATTTATAATAAAATTTAAATTCTTTTGACAATTGGAAAAACATTTATCTTTTAGAATGTATATATATATATATATATATATATATATATATATATATATATATAAATTAAAATTAAAATTAGCAAACATTTCTTATCCCACTTACATTGGTATTGAAGATTATCAATCATTTTCAATGTAATTGATTATTTGAAGCAACTAAAAATTAATTGTTGTACATCATGAATTGTGATAAACAAAGTGTCATAAATTATATATGTTTTCAAAGCATATAAATAATTTCAAGATGATGAATCATTTCCCAATGTAATTTACTTAAATCTTTAAGTTATTTCTCCTATGTTTCTGATGCAAGTTTACTCTTTATCCAACCTAATAGAGGCACTATAAAAATGTATACAATCAAATGAAAATATAAAATTTAAGCATCTCCTGAGAAGGTTTGTTCATCTAATTTTTTTTTTCTATTTTTCACTCATGGCTAAAACGATTAATTTATTATTGACATTTCTCTATCAAAAGATAACTGGACGATCAAAGTAGAGTGATACGACTTTGGAAAAAATCAATTTTTTTGCAACATCAATTGAGAGGTAATGTAGAGTTACTATTTTTGGATGAGAATGAGTTATCTATAACCACTTTTAAAATTTATTTATAAAATTATCAATCATTTCTTCTTCCACTTATCTTTTATCTATAAATATTATAAAGCAAAAAATCATGGTTGAAAACTTTTGTCCAATGTCACCTTCAGAGTATTAAAAAATTTAAATTCCTTTTGACAATAGGAAAAACGTTCCATATTTAGAAAATTATATTTAGGGTGAATTTTTTTTCAAATTATAAATTATAAAACATTTAATCTCCCATTTGCATTGGTATTTAAGATTATCAATCATTTCCAACTAATTTATTTAAGGGAAGTAAATGTAACGCCCTTCGTTATATTAGTAACCCAAATTAATTTCAATAAAAATCCTTCAAAACTTTTAATTAAAAAAACACAAGTCACAAAATTTTTCTCAAATAACTAAGTAGGAAAATACCTCATATTAAATAAAATAGTAAAAATATCCATATAATGAATATAAATATAAATGAAAACCACAAGCCTCAATACCGGACGTCTACTAACAAACACAACGATAAATAAATAAATGTGTCTAGCCACATACGGCTCCTTATTTAAGAAAATACTAACCACACTATAAAGAATAACTAATGGAATCCACCAAGTCTTCACGCCTCTTCAGTTTCAATGACGTCCTCCTCGTGCTATAAAAACAATACTTATAATGAGATATAAAATCTCAGCGATCAACAATACAGTTTGTAAAAAAATATTTTCGAAAATAGCATTGTTCTCAGCCGACGCGGTAACCCGAAAAACTGCCCATGGCACCCGCTAATTTTCCAAAGTATTATATATAAAAGAAAGTACTTTTAATATCAATAATAATTTCATCTCAATACATCACATTCCATATACCAGATAAATTCTAGTTTAATCCAAGCGGTCCGAAGACCTCCTAATTAAAATGGTCTCTTGCCGGCATGCCATAAATTCACACATCACAAGACAATGGCGTCCCATTGCCCACTCCTACTCACGAGGAGTGTTTCGATGTCACCCTCCTGTCGGGGACATTTCCATTTCGATACCTCCCATGTGCACATGGTGGTATTTCTCCTTTTTCGACACCCCATCCTGTGGCGGTGTTACCTTCGATACTCCTTTTTAGGTAGTATTACTCATTTTCGACATCCCAATTAGATGGGGATGTTACTTTCGATACCCCATTACGGTGGTATTACTTTTCGATACCCCTATCATAGGTGGTATTGCGGCAAACATCATACAATTCATCATAAGGCACAATTTCATGTCTCATACGTGTAACAATTCATTTACCAAAAATTAAATATTCGATTTTATCACGCATGTCAAATAAACTCACATGGCATAGCACACACCAATGAGCACGTCATTCAACTAATACAAATACCGATCATGTATTTCATGCCATCAGTAACAAGAATAAATACCCAATTTAATAATCTTTTTTATTTTAATTCAAAACCCCAAAAAAAATAGTTTATTAATAACATGCATCGTTCAATTAAAATCTCTCAAAATCATAGGTAAATCACTCAACACAGCAAACACATGTACCATGGAAAGGGTTATTAAAAGGTAATGTTGCTCACCTCTCGAAGACCTCTAATGTGCTCTAAAAATTATTTATGATAAGGATTTGCGCTTCTCTAAAAATTCTTCTCCCGTTTGGTGACGTTCTTGGATCTGTGTTGTTAAGATTGTACTGGCAACGAATGGAATTCTCTCCCTCGCTATACTCCCTCACTGTGCAGCGGCGTCCTCCTTTTTCCATGTGCGACTAGAGTATATATAAATATACTGTGCGCATGTCTTGAATTAGGGTCTTTATTTATTTCTATTTTATTTTTTATTTTTCTTAGCAAAATCCGGAAGTGGGTACAAGGCCTACAATCCACTATCTTTATATATATATATATATATATATATATATATATATATATATATATTGTGCGCATTTCAGGGTCTTCTTTTTTTTTTTTTATAAACTTGTGAGTCAGGCACAAGTTTAATATATATATATATATATACTAATTCTCTTTTTTTTTCTTCATATATTTATTTTAATTTAATATTTTTTTTGTATTCACTAACTAATTCTAATAAATTTTATACTAATAAATTCTCACCACTAAACCTCTTAATCATATTTTATTTTTATTATATCATTATTATTTATTTATTTTATTACTTTTTTTTTATAACTTAATCTTTTTTTTAATTAATTATATTAGAATTTTTGGATGTTATATTTTCTCCCCTTCTTAAAGAATTTCGTTCCCGAAATTCGCCTCATACTCACGCATTCATTTTAACATATGGCATATTCAAACTTAAATGTTACCATACCTAAGATAATAAAATCTGGGTATTGACGCACGATGTCCTCCTCCATCTCCCAAGTGGCTTCCTCGGGAGTCAATCCGTCCCATAACACTTTCACCAATGGAATCGCCTTGTTCCTTAGAGTCTTAGTGCTCTTGTCCGGGATTTGACTAGGCTTTGGCTTATAGATCAAATTATCCTTCAATTGTACAGACTCAGGAGCTATCACATGAGATTCATCAGGCACATATTTTGAGTTGCGACACATGGAAAACATCATGAAGGTTTGCCAACTATGGCGGGAGAGCGAGTTGGTAAGCAACATGCCCGACTCTTTTAAGGATTTGGAAAGGTCCCATGAAACGAGGATTTAGCTTGCGGACTTTCATCGACCTCCCTACCCCCGTCTTAGGAGTGACTCTCAAAAATACATGCTCACTTTCCTGGAATTCTAGAGGCTTTCTCCTTTTGTCGACGTAGCTCTTTTGTCTACTTTGCGCCGTGCGCATCCTCTCCCTAATCATTTTGATTCTCTCAGAGGTCTCCTGGACCAATTCAGGTCCTATCAAGGTTTTCTCACCTACCTCACACCAACATAAAGGGGGCCTACACTTCCTCCCATATAGGGCCTCATAGGATGCTATGCCTATACTAGCGTGATAACTATTGTTATACGCAAACTCAACGAGAGGTAGGAATCTATCTCAACTCCCTCCTTCATCCAGGACACATGCCCTAAGCATGTCCTCAAGGGTCTGAATGGTCCGCTCTGATTGACCATCCGTTTGGGGATGATAGGCCGTGCTAAGGTTCAACTTAGTCCCAAAGGCTTGCTGAAAAGATTTCCAAAATCTAGAGGTAAACCTCGGGTCTCTATCTGACACTATAGATGTGGGTATCCCATGAAGCTTGATTATTTCCTTGATATAGAGGTATGCCAACTTGTCTAAGCTATAGGTTGCCCTAATTGGCAAGAAGTGGGCGGACTTGGTCAACCTATCCACTATCACCCAAATGGCGTCTAAGCCCAAACACGTCTTAGGTAATCCCATCACAAAGTCCATAGAAATTCTCTCCCACTTCCATTCTGGAATCTCCAAGGACTACAACAACCCCGAAGACTTCTGATGTTCTATCTTAACCTTTTGGCACACTAAACACCTAGCTACGAAGCTAGCCACATCCTTTTTCATTCCTGGCCACCAATACATCCTCTTAAGGTCTTGGTACATCTTAGTTATTCCAGGATGTATGGTAAACTTTCCCTTATGAGCCTCCTCTAACATCTTATCTCTAAGGCTCCCCTCCTTAGGAACAACGATCCTATTCTTAAACTTCACTAGCCCATCAACAGACAACTCATAACCCTCTTGTCCCAACCGAGACTGTAACTCTTGGTCTAAAAGTTATTCCCGCCTAACCTCATCTCTAAGGTCACTATTAATTTCCAACCTATTCAGATTCAAACTTAAGACATTTAAGGACACATCCCACACTTCCAGATTCATGTCCCTAAACTCTTTCATGAGGTTCAGCTCTTGCACCATCAAGCTTGACACGTGTAGGGACTTCCTACTCAAAGCATCCGCCACCACATTGGCTTTTCCCGGATGGTACTTCAACTCGAAGTCATAGTCCTTAAGGAACTCCATCCACCTTCGTTGTCTCATGTTCAACTCCTTCTGGTCGAACAGATATTTAAGGCTTTTATGGTCACTAAAAACTTCAAACTTTGCCCCGTAAAGGTAATGCTTCCAAATCTTAAGGGCAAAAACCACGGCTGCTAGCTCTAAGTCATGGGTAGGGTAATTCATGTGGCCTAAGCTGCCTAGAGGCATATGCTACCACCTTGCCCTCCTGCATTAAGACACATCCCAAGCCATTCTTAGATGCGTCATAGTATACCACAAAACTCACTAAGGGATCTAGTATAGTTAAGACTGGTTATGACACCAACCTCCTCTTAAGTTCTTGGAACCCGTCCTCACACTCCTGGTCCCACACAAAAGGTTTCCCTTTCCTAGTCAACTGGGTCAGAGGTAAGGCTAATCTAGAGAACCCCTCTGTGAACTTCCTATAGTAACCAGCTAAGCCTAAGAAACTTCTTACTTCGATTACTGTCTTAGGTTGTTCCCATCCCAACACCGCATCAACTTTAGAGGAATCAACCGCTACACCATCCTTTGAGATTGGGTGTCCTAAAAAACTTTACCTCGTCTAGCCAAAACTCACACTTCTCTGGTTTGGCATAAAGACGCTCGTCCCTCAAGATCTGCAACACCAACCTTAAGTGTTCTCCATGTTTTTATGGCGTCCTAGAGTATATTAAAAATATCATCTATGAACACCACCACAAACCTGTCCAAAATGGTCCTAAAGATCCGATTCATGTAGTCCATGAAAACGGCCGGGGCGTTGGTCACACCAAAGGGCATCGCTACATACTCATAGTGCCCATACCTTGTCCTGAAGGCTGTCTTAGGGATGTCCTCGCTTCTAACTCTAATTTGATGGTATCCCGATCTTAGATCTACTTTGGAAAACACTGACGCTCCCCTTAACTGATCTAAGAGGTCATCTATCCTAGGCAAGGGATATTTGTTCTTGATGGTTACCTTATTCAATTGCCTATAATCAACACACAACCTCATACTCCCATCTTTCTTCTTCACTAGAAGCACTGGTGCGCCCCAAGGTGACACATTAGGCCTAATAAACCCCTTTTGTAACATATCCTTTATCTGTTTCTTGAGCTCGGTCAACTCTAGAGGTTCCATCCTATAGGGTGCTACTGATACAGGTCCACTCCCGGGTACTATATCTATGGCAAACTCAATCTCTCTATCTGGAGGTAAACTAGAGACATCCTTAGGAAACACATCTGGGAACTCACACACAATAGGCAACGCCGCTATATCACTTTCAGCCTCTATCTTAGCAGAAAAGAGGAGTATATATCCCTGAGCCCCCTCCACTAAACACTTATGACATGAGGCAGTGGAGATAAGATGTTCTGTCCTAGGAGAGTCAACAGACATGGACTGTGGAATGAAAGAAATAGTTCGACTAGCACATAATAGCATTATTACTTGACAACCAGTCCATGCCCAAAATAATATCCCGACCAGGCATAGGTAAACATATCAGATCAACAATATAAGTCAGGTCTTAACACAATAAAGGACATTGCAGGCAGACAGAAGAAGTAATCAATCTATCTTTAGTAGGAGTAGAAACACACAAATGATATGACAGTTTAGTAACAGGTAACTCTAAGAATTGAGCACATTTAAATGAAATGAATGAATGTGTTGCTCCCGAATCGAACAATATAGTAACCTTTTAACCTATACGAGAAGGAGAAATTCATTCTTCCTCAGATCAAGCTGCCTCGGAATGATGGTGGTCCGTTCTTTTTGAATTCGAAAAACCCCACGTGCTAAGGGTCCTAAGTTGTCACAACTCCATCAGTGATTGGCCTCCATTCCCTTTCAGTTGACGGAGAGTCTCCGTCTGCCCTTGCATAGCTCTGACCATACGATCCAAAGTCGATGCAAGTGCAACATTCGTCCATCGCCTATTAAAAGCCATAAATCTGCTCACTACCAATGAAATACTGGGTTGATCAGGTCCAATATCCCAAAGAATAGCATGCAGCATTTATAACTCTAACAAGCATCCTATGCGCCCAAGTTTTGTTTTATAAAAGTCCCAATGCCACAGTCCGATTTAGAATCGAACTGCTCTGATACCATAAATGTAACGCCCTTCATTACATTAGTAACCCAAATTAATTTCAATAAAAATCCTTCAAAACATTTAATTAAAAAAACATAAGTCATAAAATTTTTCTCAAATAACTAAGTAGGAAAATACCTCATATTAAATAAAATAGTAAAAATATCCATGTAATGAATATAAATATAAATGAAAACCACAAACCTCAATACCGGGCGTCTACTAACAAACCCAACGATAAATAAATAAATGTGTCTAGCCACATACGGTTCCTTATTTAAGAAAATGCTAACCACACTAGAAAGAATAACTAATGGAATCCACCAAGTCTTCATGCCTCTTTAGTTTCAATGACGTCCTCCTCGTGCTCTGAAAACAATACTTGTAATGAGATATAAAATCCCAGCGATCAACAATACAGTTTTTAAAAAAATATTTTCGAAAATAGTATTGTTCTCAGACGGCGCGGTAACCGGAAAAACTGCCCATGGCACCCGCTAATTTTCCTAAGTATTATATATAAAAGAAAATACTTTTAATATCAATAATAATTTCATCTCAATACATCACATTCCATATACCAGATAAATTCTAGTTTAATCCAAGCCGTCCGAAGACCTTCTAATTAAAATGGACATTTCCATTTCGATACCTCCCATGTGCACATGGTGGTATTTCTCCTTTTTCGACACTCCATCCTGCGGCGGTGTTACTTTCGATACTCCTTTTTAGATAGTATTACTCATTTTCGACATCCCAATTATATGGGGATGTTACTTTCGATACCCCATTACGGTGGTATTACTTTTCGATACCCCTGTCATAGGTGATATTGCGGCAAACATCATACAATTCATCATAAGGCACAATTTCATGTCTCATACGTGTAACAATTCATTTACTAAAAATTAAATATTCGATTTTATCATGCATGTCAAATAAACTCACATGGCATAGCACACACCAATGAGCACGTCATTCAACTAATACAAATATCAATCATGTATTTCATGCCATCAGTAACAAGAATAAATACCCAATTTAATAATCTTTTTTATTTTAATTCAAAACCCCAAAAAATGTAGTTTATTAATAACATGCATCGTTCAATTAAAATATCTCAAAATCATAGGTAAATCACTCAACACAGCAAACACATGTACCATGGAAAGGGTTATTAAAAGGTATTGTTGCTCACCTCTCGAAGACCTCCAATGTGCTCTAAAAATTATTTATGATAAGGATTTGCGCTTCCCTAAAAATTCTTCTCCTGTTTGGTGACGTTCTTGGATCTGTGTTGTTACGATTGCACTGGCAACGAATGGAATTCTCTCCCTCGCTATACTCCCTCACTATGCGGCGACGTCCTCCTTTTTCCATGTGCGACTAGAGTATATATAAATATACTGTGCGCTTGTCTTGAATTAGGGTCTTCATTTATTTCTATTTTATTTTTTATTTTTCTTAGCAAAATCTGAAAGTGGGTACAAGGCCTGCACGCCACTATCCTTTATCTTTATATATATATATATATATATATATATATATATATATATATATATATATATATATATTGTGCGCATTTCAGGGTCTTCTTTTCTTTTTTTTTAAACTTGTGAGTCAGGCACAAGTTTACTATATATATATATATATATATACTAATTCTCTTTTTTTTTCCTTCATATATTTATTTTAATTTAATATTTTTTTGTATTCACTAACCAATTCTAATAAATTTTATACTAATAAATTCTCACCACTAAACCTCTTAATCATATTTTATTTTTATTATATCATTATTATTTATTTATTTTATTACTTTTTTTTATAACTTAATCTTTTTAAAAAAAATTAATTATATTAGAATTTTAGGATGTTACATTAAAAATAAGGATGGGATAAATTATAAAACATTTATTCACCCACTTGCATTAATATTTAGGATCATCAATCATTTCTAACTAATTTATTTAAAGCAACTAAAAATAAGAATGGATTTATGATATTTATAATTTTTTGGATAGATATTTATAAGATATTCAGGAAAATAAGGACGTTTTGTATATATAGATATACATGTGTCAGAATCCGTGTTTGAGCTATTAAAACATTTATCCTCCCACTTGCGTTGGTATTGAGGATTATCAATCATTTCCAATTAATTTATTTAAAGCGGCTAAAAAGTAAAGCAAAAACCATGGTTGGAAACTTTTGCCACATGTCACCTTCAGAGTAATTACAAAATTTAATTGATAATTGCAAAACATTCCACATTTAGAAAATGATATTTAGGGTGATTTTGTTCAAAATATAAATTATAAATTATAAAACATTTATTCTCTCACTTACACTGGTATTTAGGATTATCAATCATAACTAAAAATAAGGATGGATTTATGATATTTATAATTTTTTGGATAGATATTTAAAGATTTTTAGGAAAATAAGGATGCTTTGTATAGAGAGATACATATGTTAGAATCCATGTATGAGCTATTAAAACATTTGTTATTCCACTCATATTGGTATTGGGGATTCTCAATCATTTCGAATTAGTTTATTTGGAGAAACTAAAAAATAATTGTCCTTTATTAACTCTGATAAGCAAAGAGTGCTGTATTATTATCAATAAAAATTTGTTATCATAACTTTGTCTCATACCAATAAAATGCGGTACCCATTCCAATGTAATCCAAATAAGGATAACAATAAAATGTGGTACCGATTCCAATGTAAACCAAATAAAATAATTTATGATATTTTTAATTTTTTTTATAGACATTTATAAGATTTTTGGGAAATCATGGATGCTTTGTATATAGAGAGATACACGTGTTAGAATCCATGTATGAGCTATTAAAACATTATATTTGAGGTGATTTTTTTTTCCAAAAGACAAATTATAAATCATAAAATATTTATTTTCACCAAATATACATTCTCGTGCAACTATGTAGTATATGAACTTTGGTAAAACAATAAAGTATGTTTAACTATGATCGATAAATCCTTCTATATTTATTGCATGATGCCCTTTTGATTTCAAGCCATATACACAAATGGCTTGGACATTAAAATTTCACTCAATCATGCCTTTATATTTTATTAATGGTAACGATAATTTCTAAAAGTCTCTCACAAATGAAGCAATACATATTTCTGTATAAATATATCAATAATAATATACATTTTCATCTTCAAATATACGTCTAAAGGATAGGGTAAAGAGATATTCTTATTTTTTGAGAGTTTCTTTTCGAGTAACTTCAAAGATTTAACTATGGCTACACCTATTACTTTTATTTGTGACATTTCTCCATCCAAAGATGCATGGACGATCAAAGGTAGAGTTATATGCTGTGACACCCTAATCTCAGGTCATCACATGGTTACCCATTTGCGGAAATAAAACTTAATTTGCTGGTTGCTTTCTGAAAATCATATTTTCTCAACGTTTATCTTTTTAAAATATGGTGATAAAAAATTTTCTTTTCCTCCTTCTTTTAACCTCATAACCACAACAATGTATTCAAATCATACTTAACTACATAATGTATATAAGTCCTTCAACTATACTGCCTCATATTTTTCTCATATAAATCATAATCAACTTTATTCTTAAAACATAACATTACCTAAGCTGGTCGTAACTAACGGACACTACAACCGATAAAAACAGCACAACATGCCTCGAACTAGACAGCCTTCATCTTCTTGTAAGGATCATACCCCTCGTACAACTCTGATATGGTTGTAAGGGTGAGACGCCAATATATGGATTTATCACCATAACTAAATGCACAACACAAAAGAATGCACATACACATATACATGTCTATAACAACGTACTCATTCATATTCTTTCACATCGTTTATTAATGGGTTTCACACCCAACGTACTAATTCATCTTATATCACATCGTTTATCAATGGATTTCACACCCCAAACATCAACGTTGGAAAATTATGCATGAACACTTCAATACATCATCTAAACATTCATACCTAATCTCATGAGATATCTCCAACCTCGTAAACCTCGTGATGAGTTGATCAGACTCAATTGCCACAGGCATACAGCCACAGGCACGCCCATCGCACACTGTCCAACATCGTGGCACAGTGATAACACTCTGAGATGGGGCCTCATTGTCCAAACCCTGGGCACAATGAGAACATCTTTGTATGATCTACCCTGATGCCGCAAGGTAATCCCTCTTTTGATTATGGCACGTCTGCCAAATGCATGCAAGAAAACATTTTATTCTCAACACTTTTCTTTGTGCTATATCTTTGTTTGTCAAAGCTCTCAAAAGCTTACAACCCATCATCGTTTTAAACATCTAATGCTATCAAAAGCATCATCGTTAAAACATGGAAGCTCTCAAAAGCTTATGACTTAACATCATTTAAAACATCTTTACATCTTTTATTAACAACACAGGACCTCAAAGTCCGAGTGCTCAATCACGAAGCCCCTAGACCTTGCAATCAGTCTTAGGTTCGTGGTAGTAGAAAACAACTTAAAACGTTTTAACTTCTTTAAATAGATACCCAGTTTTCAACATAACGAACCTTAATACCCCGACGTCTCGGTTATTAAGTTCCATATCTTTGTACATCTTTTTACATCGTTTTACATCTTTCACATCGTACTACATCTTTTACATCGTTTTACATCTTTTACATCGTTTTACATCATATTACATCTTTTACATCGTTTTACATCTTTTACAGCTTTTTCATCGTTTTACATCTTTCATCTCTTTTACATCATTAAGTAAAACTCATTTACCGAAAATTCTTTCTACTTGAAATTCGTTTATAAAACGTCAATTCATAAAAAAAAAAATCCACTTTTCCTTTGGAAACACATTTTTTTCCAAAATAACGTCAAATCATCAACAACTTCTTTTTATTGAAACTTCAACTCTAATAAATCATTTCAAATTAAATCTCTTTTCAACATAAGTACTGCTGTTTTTAAACTCTCACCGTAAATAATTTTGAAACTTGTCGTCGTTTAGCATTTTCAAAGAAAACGTCTTTAAGTCAAACTTTGACATTTCTTCTAAAATAATTTTGTTATATAATAAATAAGGTCTTTTCGAATATTAATTTCACAAAATCATTTTTTTTATAATACTTCGAAATTTCTTGTGTAAAAATTAGCAGTACTAAAAAAAATTCACGGTTACGCTCTCACCGTGACTCGTAAACTTCTTTTACACTAATAAATCATTAAAATAATAATCTTTCTCAAAACTCATTATTTTTCCAAAATCATATTTTCCTCTACTATTATATTCCAACATTCCCCATAAAACGTTGAATATAACTTTCACAGCTTATTAAATCTTTTATCTCATTAATCGGTTGTGCACTGACCACTGTCAGGCCTCTCAAACAACATTCAACATTCAACAGCATCATCATAATTATATCCCCAGGCAGATCATGCATCATAACAACATAATATACTACTGCAGATAATGAAAAGCAGATCAATCATCAATACACAGATAAACAACACATCGTAAACAACATAAACAATTAATCACAAACCACATATAAATCATATAAGCCACACTAAAAGCAAATAGTTATAGAGAAAATCCCTCAGGTAAGCTCCCCTTACCTCTTGAAGACTCAACTAACGTTTTCAAACAACCTCCCGATTTAATCCGGTTTCCTCCGTCGGCTTTAGGTCAAACCAGCTCGATTGATTCCTTCAAACAAATTGCAATCAAATCAAACCACAACATACTTAACTCATGAGGGTTAGGTTTCGGCCAAGGGCTGACTTTTAGGGTTCAAAATCCTTAAAATTGCTAATCATGATTAAGTCATAGATTAATGGTCCTTAATTAACCTAAATCATAGATTAGTGACTAAACAACTAAGTTTCAAACTCAAAACTTCCTAACTCTTCTATACCAAGATTCGGCCTCAACATGTTCATAGGGATAGGGTTCTTAATTTAATAAACCAACTTGGATTTATTAAGCATACATACTAATAGCTTGATTACTAAGATCATTAATGAAAACTTTGAACAAAACTCATCTAGTTCCAAGAACTAGAGTTTCGGCCTTTATGAAACAAATAGGTTAGAGTTTGATTTTTGATCTACTATGTACTTATATACAATAACTATCAAGGTATTTGAAGATTGAATCATGAATCAAGACATGAAAATGAAACAAAACCTATGGACACAACATTGACCTAGGTTCGGCCAAGTCCAGAATTTAGGGAAAGAAATTTCTCATGATCTTATGCTTCTAGATGATGAAGATAGAGATTATTATAAGATCATATCAATTGGTTTCATGTCAAAAGGATTTTTCTATAATTAGTTATGAATTTTCAAAGTTCTAGATCTAGAAACTTAAAAGTGATGAACAACTATGAAACAAACTTTGAATCAAGAAATTGATTGAATAACATAGACATGATTATAGAAGAAGAATAGGATTCACCTCTTGAAGATCAAAAACAAGTGAAGATCCAAGAACTTGCTTCACAAACTTGACACTCAAAGACTTGTGAGCTTTAGGTTTTTGAACAAAAGGCAATAGAAACTAAGTGAAAGATGAGGAAGGGTATTTATAGGCATGTGGGCTGCGCCACTTTTGAGGACTAAGTAGAAATGAGGCGGCTTTTCAAAGGATTAAAGTTCAAATAACTCATAGGGACCATTTTTAAAAGATTCCAAAAGTATAAGGACTATTTCGCAAATTGTCAATAGTTTGACATGATGGCCATGTGCCACATTAAATATGGTCTTATCTTTACTCATCTTGGCTGATTTTTCTTCAAACTTTTTGGAAAAACCTAGAAGGATGGAGAAAACTTGAAAACTTAGTAGAATGTAGTAGAATCTTGGAGACTAACTCGGGGACAAAAGGGTAATTAACAGAAAGTTCAGGGACTAAAGCGTAAAATCCATAAATTTTCACTTTAACCCTGAAAAACCTTCTAGACTTAAAAATATGATTCATCCCCTTGAATCATCTCAAAATCCTAAAATAAACTCTTTATCGGCTCTTAGAAACTCCAAAATCTCTTCCGTCGTCTACCCGATTACGTATTCCGCCCGTAAAACGTAAATTATATTATTTTTTTCTGAAATAATTCTAAAAATTTACTCTTGTAGGAAATAAAATAAAAATCTTAAGTCTTTCGTTCACGAATTAAAATTAGGTTTTGAGCAGTAAACTTTTACTGTCAGTGAAAACACAGAAAACGGCAGACTGGTTTCCGTCTGAATTTTCAACCCACAAACTTCCCCGTAACTTATGAAAATAAGTATAACATGGAAATGACCTTGGTTTATCCAAAATCATTTTAAGTCTCGGATAAAAATATATTTATATATTTATTACCGATATTACGAAGCAGCGAAAATCGGGGTGTTACATATGCCTTTGGAAACAATCAAATTTATTGCACCCACATTTTGGAGATAATGTGTAATTAGTTCTTTTGGATGAGAGTATAATGTCTATAACAATTGTTTAAGATTTTTGTTTCCTATGTTTTTTTTACAACTTTCATGAATAATATTTGAAGTAACTAATTTCCTTTAATACATGATGGGAGGATCCAAGCCACTGTATGTATTGTCAAAGGTAAGTGAACTAAATCCATTGCAACTTATATTATAGGTGATATTTATAAATGTCCTAAACATGACTTTCGTCTATATTCATTTTAATTCTCCTTAACTGTGAAATATTACAGTTTTTTTGCAACTTTGATGTTATTTAGACTTCTGCTTCCAAACATAATATCTTATATGTTATTATTGTTTATTGTCTAAAGTGATTACAATTACATATATTTCTTCATATCAACCAAAAACTACCGGTAAGGTTAGTTGCATAAAGCTTTTATTTCTCTATTAATCATGTCTTTTTCCATTTTTTTATGTGTTTGATGTTATATCATGTTTAACATAGAATTTGTAACTTCTAATCTGGTCTTAATGAATGACAGTGTGATAATAGTTGGAAAAGGATGCATAACATATAGTTGTTGTTTTTTAACAAAAAACATATAGTTGTTATATTTTACTTCTCTAATGACATCAACGAGGCTCCTTTTCTTGGGCCTATTGAATCTAAAAATTTTGATTCCTCTTACTTCTCTCAATTTTTTTTAAAATTAATTCACTTTTTTGCAGGTTGCAAAGTTTGAAGCAAGCAGTGTAAGGTTGAAGATTTATTTAAATGATTTTTTTGTAACATTATTTATATGAATTTTACCACATTAATATTAAGCTTTTGTTAATCTCCATGACAATGAAAATTCAATTTAAAATATTAAAAAATATTTATATCATCTATTTGTGTTTAAGAAATTGATACGTTCTCGCACGATGTACGGACACCGGCTAGTACTACTTTAATCACTATCCTTTTTCCAAAAAAATGTAAATACCAATCAATATCAATATCAATATCAACATCAATATAAACTTGTAAATAATGAAGAGCCTTCCCTACTGTTGCACAACACTAATAGCCGGGTGTTGACATGTGAATTTTTTTCATTATTTTATTATTTACATTTTATCATTTATAAATTTTGTTATTTTTGTTTTTTTTAAAACTTATTCAACCTAGCTAGCTTGCAGTGTTTGGGAGGTCAAACACGCAAGTTTATCAATGAACACTCAACGTTTAGGGGCGGTGTTCTAAAATAAAAAAAAAGGACGTCACAAAATTGGGTAATGTGAATGTACTAAATTTGTCTTCGAATATATTATTCATATTTATTTTTTTTGCCTTATATTTTTTTAAAACAAATAGATTTAGATTTTTTAAGTCAAGTGGAATGCCAGCAACCTAATCCACCAACCCAAGTGATTTATGAGGATATACTACGTATAAGAAAGAATGTTAATTTCACGATCCGTCAAGATAATAAAAATTGTTATTTTGTTTGTATCATTGTATAACCTTTTCCCACTTGCATATCATATTTTTATTTAATTGGTTCATTGTTACTGATCCTATAGAAATGGATTTTCAAGTTCATGATGAAGAGAATTATTTATTTGTTGATCTAGATTTTTATTTATTTGGATCATTGTTGCATATCATTGTTTATTTGCTTATATTAATTTAATTTTTTTTGCCACTTTTTTATGTCGATTGATTTGTTAAACTTTTTTCTATATTGTCTAGACTTTAGATGAATGAATCGGTCTTGTGAACATTGTGGCGTAATGGTTTGATTTGAGTAGCAGTGAGGAAAAAATAAAAATGGTTCCAGAGTACAATTGTTTTGTTTTAATAAATAGATATGAATATAATTATTTAATATATTTTGTTTGAACTTTATTTATATACAATGTTTAAATTTTAATATGTAAAATATTTATTAATTATTTTTTTACAACCTTTATTAATCGTGCAGTTCTAAAAATTGTTGGTCTTGGTTTTTAGGGATCATTTATTTAAGTTTTATTATTTATTTTTTACTTTAATATTTAAGTCGAGTGGAATGCCAGCAACATAGTCTACCAACCCAAGTGAGTTATGGGGATATATTACATAGAAAAAAGAATGTTAATTTCACAATCCGTCAAGGTAATAGAAATTGTTATTTTGTTTGTATTATTGTATACATTTTTTCCACTTGTATTTCAGTTTTTAATTTATTGGTTCATTGTTATTGATATTATAGTAATGGATTTTCAAGTTCATGATGGAGAAAATCCTTTATTTGTTGAAGATGAATGTGAAGGTATTTATTTAGTAATCAATGTTTATTTGCATCTATTAATTTAATTTATTTTTGCCACTTTTTTATTTTTTAGATGTCGACTGATTTTTTAAACTTTTTTCTAGTTTGTCTAGACTTTGGACGAATGAATCGGTGTTGTAAACATTGTAGCGCAATGATTTTGTTAAAGAAGCAGTCAGAAAAAAATAAAAAATGGTTCAAGAGTAGATTTTTTTTAAATAAATAGATATAAATATAATTATTTAATATATTTTGTTTGAAATTTATTTGTATACAATGTTTAATTTTTAATATGTAAAATATTTATTAAGTATCTTTTACAATCTTTATTAATTGTGTAATTCTAAAAATTATTGGTCTGTATTTTTAGGTTATCATTTATTTAAGTTTACTATTTATTTTTAATTCAATATTTAATTATGTTTTTTTTAAAGGGTAATGTGTTGTCTTTGAATACTTTGTTTATATTTATTTATTTTTTCAAAAAACAAATAGATTAAGATTTTTTAAGTCAAGTGAAATGGCAGCAACATATTCCACCAACCGAAGTGAGTTATGGGGATGTAATACGTAGAAAAAATAATGTTAATTTCACATTCCGTCAAGGTAATAGAAATTGTTGTTTTGTTGGTATTATTGTATAACTTTTTCTCACTTGCATTTCATTTTTTTATTTAATTGATTCATTGTTATTGATATTATAGAATTGAATTTTCAACTTCATGATGGAGAGAATCCTTTATTTGTTGAATATGAACGTAAATGTATTTATTTAGTAATCAATGTCAATTCCCATCTATTAATTTAATTTATTTTTTTCACTTTTTATTTTTAACATGTTTATTGATTTGTTAAACTTTTTTCTACATTGTCTAGGCTGTGGACGAATGAACTGGTGTTGTGAACATTGTGGCGCAATGGTTTGGTTTGATGAGCAGTAAGGAAAACATAAAATGGTTCCAAAGTAGAATTGTTTTGTTTTAATAAATATATATTAATATAATTATTTAATATATTTTGTTTGGACTTTATTTGTATACAATGTTTAATTTTTAATACGTAAAATATTTTTTAAGTATTTTTTACAGCCTTTATTAATTGTGTGGTTCTAAAAATTATTGGTCTTGGTTTTTAGGGGATCATATATTTAAGTTTTATTATTTATTTTCTATTTCAATATTTAATTATGTTTTCAAAAGGGTAATGTCAATGTACTAATTTTGTCTTCGAATACTTTGTTTATATTTAATTTTTTTTAATTTATTTTTTTAAAAACAAATAGATTTAGATTTTTTAATGTCAACAATATAGTCTACCAACCTAAGTGAGTTATGGGGATATACTACGTAGAAAGAATGTTAATTTCACAATCCGTTCAGGTAATAGAAGTTGTTATTTTAATTATATTATTGTATAACTTTTTCCCACTTGAATTTCATTTTTTATTTAATTGGTTCATTGTTATTGATATTATAGATATGAATTTTTAAGTTCATGATCGAGAGTATAATGGTTTGGTTTGAGGAGCGGTTAGGAAACGTAGAGTAGAATTTTGAGTATGTTGTATGAATGGAAAGGTGACATGTCCATATTTGACTAGGCCATGTACTTTGCTTTGGAGTTTGATATATGGAATAATAATGAAAATAATTTTATTTGTGATAGTAATAATAATTATTATGATAATGAGAATATTGTAGAATAAATTAAAGTAATAACTATAATGTTGATATTATTATAATAAAGTCTTATGTTTATATGTATTAATTTTGTCAAAAAAAAAAGTTTATATGTATTAAGAAAAAATTAAATTGTACATGTTATTAATTTAAAGATTTTTATATTGCTGTAATTATATAATGATGTATTGTTAAAAAATATTCATTCTATAATGTTTTATATACTATCATAAAAAAAATAATTTACGCATAATATTACCTTTATATTTTTTTATAATAATATAATAGTTTTTTTAATTATCAATATTATCAATATTATAAAATTCGAAAGAAATTTATTTAATAGAAATTTTACCCATGCATTTACACGGGTGCTAAAAAGTAGTACACCTATAAACACTGAAGCATTTTTTTACTGTATCACAATAGTGATGGACACATCTCATTTTGTGATTTTTTTGCTGTTTTTTAATTATTATTTTTTTGTGGCAACTATGTTTTGTGTGCTTTCTTTTTATTGTTGATGAATGGTCAACTTATTTTTATTGGGATAATGGACTTCATTTATTATGGTTAGAAGCTTTTATGATACGTTTCCAAACTGCAGTTCAAAAGGACAGGCTTGTCATTTTCATATTAGAAAAAAAAGGACAGGCTTTAAACTTTGGAGAAGAAGTGTCATCTGCGGAAGAGGTTGCATGACCATTTGAATGTTCACCCATGTCTGTCCTTTCTTTCATTTTATAATCTCTTTTCGTCCGATTTAGAGATAGATTCAAATCTCAAATACAGGCAAAATCTGTCATTCCTTTCATTTTTTCTAATCCCTTTTCCATCGATTTAGTGATAGATGCAACGCAAAGACTATTTGAATGAGATGGGGTGTATGGTGGTTTTCCTTCACATCTTCGATCGCTACCACATACTTGCCGGGAACCGGAGAAGCACAATGGCGAGATGCTCTGGTACCTATTCTTACCATTCCTGCTTTCATGTTGCTCCATGTGATGCTATTCATGTTGGTTTTTACTTTCATTTATTTATTTCCTATACCTTTTTGTTCCTGGGGTGGGGGAATTAATAGTGAAAATTCATACACTGCTATATCTATTCTTCTGCTGCAATTTGTGTTGCTTTAGTGATTGAGATGTTGATTGCTGTTGTATGTGATGAGTCTGATGACATATAACTCTGTTTGGTTGAGACTATTTAAACTATTCTTCTTCTTCTTCGAGATATGCGCAATGCGACCTGCCTGATTTGGAGAAGAAAAGGTAAGATCAGCTGTCAACAATTAAAAAGCCTACTTTGCTCTATCACAATATTAAATATATTATCTTCTTCACGCTAAAGGATAACTATTAGCCTTATAAATTGAAGGTTAAAGTAATGTTTTGGTCCCTATACGTAAAAAGTTGTCAATTTGGTCCCTATACGTGACACTGATTTTCAATTTGGTCCTCACCGCTAATTGGTCCCTATATAAGAGGACCAAATTACAAATTATTGTCACATGTAGGGACCAATTCAATAAAAAAAACTTGAAATCGGTCCCTACATGTTTCAATTATTTTCAATTTGGTCCCTACATGTGATAATAATTTGCAATTTGGTCCCTCTTATATAGGGACCAATTAGGTGTGAGGACCAAATTGAAAACAAGTGTCACGTATAGGGACCAAATTGATAACTTTTTACGTATAGGGACCAAATTGAAAATCAGTGTCACGTATAGGGACCAAAAGATTACTTTAACCTAAATTGAATTTGGCACACATATGATTACAATTAATAAATACAAAAAAACTATATAACTATATAAGTACACAGTACACAGTACACAGACATTCAGAGAGAGTATATAACTTTTACAAAGTTCTTAACTGACCTACGCAACCCGAAAGGCTTCATTTGATTTTGAGCTCCAGTGAGCTTGCATGAAGCTGTTGAGATGGCAAATATTTTAGCCCACGATTTAGTTTGAATGTAACTGTTATAGTTTGTTTATGGTTATATTGCAATATATATGAGAAATTGACAGTGAAACCATGAGCACACAAAAACTGTAACATCTCTCTGTTATTCAGCTGATAAATCATATTGAAGGGGTGTTTAACTCTATTTCTCTGTTTGTAGCACTTATTCATCTTTTTTACAAAAACACTATTGAGATACTCTGTCATTGAAAGCCTTGAGAAGGAAAAGGGTTTCTACTTTGTAAAACTAAGAGATATTGAGATACTCTGTCCAACACCAGAGATAGAACACTTACTGGTACTACACTCTTTTAATTTTTTCCAGTTACTACATAAAAGTTAATTACAAAATGTAAAAAAAAAAACACTTAAAAAGATGGGATTGTAAAAGTCCTTATAAAGATCTTATGATTAAATTTACTTTATTTTGAACTTCATCTATATAGATCAATTTTTAGCTGACTTAAAAGTTTTGTATTTTGGTGCAACAATTGGTGTCTAAGATCGTGCACGAAACCTGTTGTCCTATTATGAATGTGAAAAAAAAAAAGGTGGAAGCCTTGAGTGAAAAGTTTACAAAGCTAATGGATTCCATGGATATTAGTGATAGCAAAAGAGCTTTAGAAGACTTCATTTGACATTTTTTTTATCTAGATTGTTCTTGGTATCACTAGTGCAGAAAAGGAATTCCACGTCGGTTATTTTTGGCTTTCCACATCGGTTTTAAAACTGATGTGGAAACGACCGATGTGGTTTATTGCCACTTTACACATCGGTTAAAAAACCGATGTGTAAAGTATATTTTAAACATCGGTTTTATATTAACCGATGTGGAAAATTAATTTATCAATTGATAAGCAGTTGTAAATTTAACTTTCTACATCGGTTTTGCTGAAAACCGATGTGTAAATTTGACTTTCTACATCGGTTTTATATAGAACCGATGTGTAAAGTGAAATTTACACATCGGTTCTTGGGAAAACCGATGTAGAAAGTTAAATTTACACATCGGTTATTGAGAACCGATGTGTAAAATCTCTTTTTTTTTTTAATCTGTTATTTACATTTCAATCATTCTTTTCCCCTGTTTCAGTAATGCAGATCAATAAACAAACCAGCAGATACCACGATCAAACAAGAAACAACAACGGAACACCAAACCAGTTTTGACACAATCATTCAAAAGCAAAACATACTTCATTCAATTTTCTTAGCACGAGACAATCAGCTCTTACACATATGGTTAAAAATACTCGACATTTCATCAAATGACTAGTGAGCACGAGAATCTGAAAACAGAGGGCATCGGCCTAATTAATTTCGAATGAATGAAAACAACACTTTATCAAGGCTACATCAAAACACGAGAGAAGAAGAATTGAATCGGACACGAGCACTAATACATATCATCAGTCAAAGGTACACTATAGCTAGTATATGATAAGTTTTTAAACTAACTACATATATACAAACTATGGGTGGTACACTTCAAGAAAGAAAGTTGCCCAACGCCTCTTTATGATGTTGATGTCGGAATGAGACAATGGAGTTGGATTGTTGAATATCTGCAAGTTTAATTGGACAAAAGATTATATCTTTTAAGTAATAAACTAACATAAAACATATAACGAATCTATACTATTACTTCTAATTGTGTCAATTAACATTTACCTCACCCCATCTTTCAGGTGATCCCGGAGGAGATAATTTCCAACATCCACTTGCATCACATAGTAGCCACATTCCCATGACCCACGTTGTATACGTGACTACGTACAAATGAAACCCAATTAGAATATGAGGAATTAAATAAAATAGAAATCAATTATTGTACCCACTGCATTTGATGCATTTGAACTAATAAATATCTTACGCTGGGAATAATCCATCCGATAGTCCGAAAGCACGCCTTTCACCACGCAACATGTGGGATGCATTAATAGACCTATCATGACAAAAACATTAATTAAAGTATATATAATAGATTTGAGATAATTAAAACAACTGCATTCATCGATTATAAAGTATTTTAACGCTTACGTTTAGATGATCGTCTTCAGTTCATTCGCCGGCTTATTTCCCAATGAGCAGAAGAAGACCACGACGTTCATTCTTGGGTACAAGAGCAACATTTGCCAATGCCGGCTGTATTTGCGGAACAGTTAGTGACTAAGTCATATATAGTTATACTTAAATAACCGGTACTTACTTATTGAGATAAGGCGCAAGATAGAATTGATGATCGTCTCGGGCAAGTATATCACATATGGTAGTGACCGGGTCTTCCGATGCTACGAGAACATCACCCTGAATGAACATGGGGTCAATGAACCCATAAAGGGCGAGGTTACCCTGATCGACTAACATACGATGCAGATACCTAATATATTGGAAAAACATGTTAATTATCATTGTATTTAAAAATTAATTACGTACTTAACTTATAAATAAAATGTACTTACGTGCACCAAAACGATATGTGTGCAGAACTGGCCATTTCTTTATTGAGTGCCATCTCCATAAGTTCCTTCTTTGGTATATACAGTTCACCAGGGTGGCATCATGTTCCAACGTTACCAAGGCTGCATCATCCTCCATGGTGACAACTGTATAGCCGAACTTTAAAAACATCACCATGGCCAGGTGCCCCCTTTGTCGATCCCCTAAACAACATAGATATATATTAGTAATCGGGGATAATTAAGTTATTTAATTCGTTATTAACTAAATGGTCAAATGAATACCTTGGCGGGAGCAGGACATCTCTGGTCTTCCTAGATCCGACCTTTTAGGCACAATATCATTTCCAACATCCTATAACAAATACAAATAAAGCATTATCTTTAAACAATAATAAATATATTTCAACTATGAATATAGAAAAACACAACTAACCGAATACCTCGGATGCAACAAGAAAGTTGACCAGTCTTCTTGGCCAGGAGGATGAAGTTACAGGGGCCCGACCCCATTGTTTGAACCTCCTCGGTGGGCACGGGGACTCGAGCATCGACATCTCGAATAATCTCAACGGACACCCTCGGATGATCATCCCGGTAATAACCGATGGTGTATGATATTACCTAACTTATTATATGCCCTACCCAATGCCACTAGCGGCAATGATGATGATGATCATCAACATACAGCTCACACCTATCGGGTCGTCGTCATCATCATCATCATCATCATCATCATCATCAGCAGCAGCAGCAGCATCACCATCATCATCATTTTCAGGATGATGAGGAGGATCACATGAGCCCTTAGTGCTCACATGGACAGAGGGATGGACGAGAGGGTTGGACACCGGCTGTCATCTCGCTGGGATATAGAAGTAAATATTGCCATCTGCGCAGGCAAACCGCTCGGCCATCTCCTGTCGAATCTCAGCTGCAATCTCCTGTTTTAGTTGTGCTCTATCTGCAACCGAATCCCTGTGGCATTGGTGTGAAGATGAACCATGGTATTGGCGAATGCCGACTCCCCATCCAACACCAATGACACGGCCGGGTGGTCTGGTTTCCGATGGCGATGAGATAAGATATCATTGCGTCCTCTAGGAACAAAGGTTCCTTGGGTTAGCTGATCATCCAAGGCATCCTATCACATAAAAATATCAGGTCACATTACAATTCGGTAACAATCTTAAAATGACAATTACAACAAACTATACTTACAATCCTCTCGACTACTTGGCGGGCCTCCTCGGATGTATATTGTCCCGTTTTTCTTTGTCGGCCCCTCTTCCATGAACGATGGCGTGGGGGTGGAGGTGGATCAACAACCTCTGGAAGATTTTCAGCATTAGGATCCGCTTTGAGATGCTGCCTCTTGACGTGCTTTCTTTTCCTCTTCAACCATTTTCTTAACAAGTTTTTTATATCCCCCACGAGACATGACATGGGGGTAGACATTCTTGCTTTGGTTTTCCTGCCCTTTTTCCTCTTCTCCTGTTATAAATAAAAGACAATTAAATTACATAAGTAAATGAAATTAATGCAATTACATAAATTTAGAGACAAATCAAATAAGTTAACCTGAAAGTGGGATCACGTCGGCTCTGAACAAAGCGATCCCACGTCGCCTTGTCAAGAAACGGATACACCTCAAGTGGGTTCTTTTTACTTTTTGGATCGAATATATAGTATCCGCCTGAGTCGGCCTTAAAACCCCTCCAACGCTCTCCAAGATACTTAAAGCAAACGCTTCTTCATAGCGTATGTATCCGGTATGTCAAATGTCAACTACATTAAGACCAAAAGAATCAACAATTACTGTATGATATTATTAAGATAAAAATAAAGTAGATACGAGACAAACACGGGACGTAGAAGTATAGATACCAGAATACTCTCCCATATCTGCTCCTTCACGTCCCCATGGTACATCTCTCCACCTATCAATGAGTATACTAGGCCTGTTCCTAGCAAGGGTCGCCACAAAACTGGTAAACTGATCTTCCATTGGCCCAATAGGTTTGAGGTTATCATCAAAATCTACTCTTATCCTTTGATTTGACCCACGGTTGGCGAGTCAAATGCCTCATCCGTGTGGCACGTCTACCCTTTCTACCTAGGTAGACGAGGTCTCGACCATTGCATGAAGGAGGTATATCCTCATGATCGACCATGTATACTGTTTAAACATAAAACAAAAAAAAAACTTGTTAGTATGTCAGGATAAATATCAAACATAACTTATAAATATCGATAAACGTACATAAACATAACTTATAAATATCAACGTAAACATATAATATGCCAAACTTGATGGTAATATCAAACTAAACTTACTTTGTGGTCAATTAGTAAAGTTCTCCCATAACCCTTCTTGGTGATCATTACGAGTAGCATGTACATCATCTACTTCATTTTCCTCATTGAAATTAGGCACTCGTGTTGAGAAAGAAGGAGTATCAGAAATATCAAGAGTTGAATCGTGATTTCCCTCACTACCGTTATACATGTTTTTTCCCTGGAGAACCACTGACCACCTTTTGTTAGAAGGATCACGGATATAAAACACTTGTTTTGCTTGGGATGCCATGATGAAAGGTTCCTCTTTATTACCTACCTTACTAAGGTCCACCAATTTGAATCCTAACTCATCGGTTTGCACACCATTGTTATTGTCGACCCACTGACATTTAAAAACAGGTACTCTAAACTTCGTGTAATCAACCTCCCATATCTCTTCAATGATTCCAAAGTATGAAACCGATGCCATAACAGGGTTTTTATCTTTCGAACTAGAGAAATGCATGGACTCAGCGACGACCATAACCCCACTGTTTTGCATAGTACTTTTGTCATCCTGGGACTTTGTATAGAAGGAAAACTTATTGATATCGTACCCACTCCAGCATATGACATCAAAGTTAGGCCCCTGTGCTAGCCATTTTAATGTAGCAGAAGCAGTACCATCCTTTGCAATTTTTTCTTTAAACCAGTTCAAGAAAGTCTTGTTATGCTTGTTCAAACACCATTTTTCATTCATTCTAGGGTAAGTTTCATTGATGATGCTTTTATGCTCACATAAGTATGATTCAACCTCATCAGTGTTATTCAATATATACAAATGTGCTTGAAGCACTTCCTTCCGATCCATGCTCTTAACAGTGATACCTCGTGTACCCTTACCATCATATCTTCCTTCGTGATGAGACTTCGGAAGCCCTACAGGTTCCGCTTCTGACATGTAGTCTGTACAAAACTCAATAGCTTCTTCTGCAACATACCTTTCAACAATAGATTCTTCGGGACGGTGTGGATTTTTCATATATCCTTTCAGGATCTTCATGTATCGCTCAACCGGGTACATCCACCTTAAATAAACAGGACCGCACAATCTAATCTCCCTCACTAGATGAACAATCAAATGAACCATGATGTCAAAAAATGAAGGTGGAAAATACATCTCCAATTGGCACAATACAATGGCTGCCTCATTTTCCAACTCATCCAAATTTTTAGTGTCAATGACCTTGCTACATATAGCATTGAAGAATAAGCATAACCTAGTAATGGCATGTCTGACTTTTTTAGGCAATATGTCACGAATGGCCACCGGTAGTAGTTGTTGCATCAAGACATGACAATCATGAGACTTTAAGCCAACTAATTTGAGATCTTTCATTGAGACAAGTCTTATGATATTTGAAGAGTAACCCCTGTGGCACTTTGACTCCCCGTAGACATTCACGAAACTTCTTTTCTCTTTTTTTGATAAAGTATGACATCTTTGGGGCAAATAAGTCTTCTTATCCCCCACTTTAAGTGGAGCTAACTGCTCTCGTATACCCATCGCAACTAGATCCAGACGAGCATTCACACCATCCTTTGTCTTGCCTTGAATGTTGAGAAGCGTTCCGATTAAACTGTCACACACATTTTTCTCTACATGCATCACATCAATACAATGTCTTACATCAAGCTTGCACCAAGTATGGAAGATCAAAGAAGATCGACCTCTTCTTCCATATTTTCTTCTCTGTAGCCTTCTTCTCGGGTCTTCCCATAGATAACATTAGTGTTGTTCACCCTTTCATAAACTTGCTCTCCCGGTCAAGGCCATAGGAGCAATTTCATTCTCAGGAAGTCCATTGAAAGCTTTCCTCAATCTACGATAAGGATGATTACGTTGGAGAAATCTCCGATGCCCAAGGTAAACCGTCTTCCTTCCATGTTGCAGTTGATGGTAACATGTGCCTTCTTCACATATTGGATATGCATTATGCCCCTTAACACTATACCCACACAGGTTACCGTATGCTGGAAAGTAATTGATGGTGCAAAATAACATTGAACGCAATCCCAATGTCTCACGGCAATACCCGTCGATCACATCAACGCCTTCATCCCACATCATTCTCAAGTCTTCAATCAAGGGACTCAGGATAAACATCAATATCATTTCCTGGCTGTTTAGGACCGAAATCATCATACTTAACATAATGTATTTGTGCTTCATGCACAACCAAGGAGACAGGTTGTAAATTACAAGGAGAACAGGCCATGAACTATGAATACTACTTAAGTTTCCATATGGATTCATTCCATCGGTAGCAAGTCCAAGCCTGAGGTTTCTGGGCTCATTGCCGAAATCCGGAAACAAACTATCAATTCTCTTCCATTGCAAAGAATCGGCCGGATGGCGAAGTTGTCCATCACACTTCCTCTCATCTGCATGCCATCTAATGTTCTTTGCGTCATTTACATTAGCAAACAATCGCTTGAACCGCGGAATCACGGGAAGATACCATAACACCTTCGCGGGGAGGACCTTTGGTGACCACATCACAACTAGAATCACCATCCTTCACTTTGTAGCGTGATACCCCACACCTGGGGCACTCGTGCATCTCTTCAAACTCTTTCCTGTACAATATGCAATCATTGGGGCAAGCGTGTATTTTCTTATACTCCATACCCATCGAACATAATATCTTCTTCGCCTCATAGTTTCGAGATGGCAATGTGTTGCCTTCTGGAAGCATTTCTTTCAACAACTCAAGCAATTCGGTAAAGCTTTTATCGCTCCACCCATTTCTCGCCTTCACATTGAACAATCTTAACACCACTGACAACCGTGTGAAATTAGTGCACCCCGGATACAAAGCCACTTGCGCATCACTGCACAAAGTATCATACACATGTGCGCGCCGAAAAGACTCTTGCCCAACATCACGGATCATGTCCTCTAGTCCATCGTCCATTTCCACGTCATCAACTTCCTCTCTATCCGACACCCTCGGCCTGTCTAACGATTCACCATGGCATATCCATGTTGTATAACTCTTGCAAATCCCTCACAAATAAGATGATCACGTATCTCCTCGGCTTCTAGTCGTCTCTCATTCAAACAGTTAACACAAGGACAATAAAACCTTCCGTTACCACTATCAGGAGCATTTGTTTTTGCAAACTGTAGAAAATCTTCCACTCCATTCTCATACTCATCACTTGTCCGTCTAGCATTCATCCAACCGCGATCCATGACTAAACCAATACCTTCGTACTTAGTCCAACATATTCATCAACCACTTCTTATGACAGGGTATGGCCCTATCCCATTCGAGAAGAAACTTTTTCAACATTCGGTTAACAGTTAGTCCTTAACTCTCATGCTCATACTCGACAAAATTTGGCAGCATTTCCCGCGGTCTCCGAGCGTACACTACTTGAACGCGATGACATCCACCACGATAAAGTATGCACCGGAGAGAACGAAAGGAAATGTATCAATCCGAACTTTCATCAAGTATATAACATTAGAACCAATGAATAACTATTTTAACTGAATTAAGAAAAAGTTTTTTTCCCAAACTGTCCAACTATGGACAATTCAAGATCCAACACACTGAGCGGTACATTAAGCACGTACACGTACGCTCATTAGTATTGCATCTCAAACGGGAAACTAAGGCTTTACTATTTATGTAGCTTGCATGAAGATGGGGCTTGAAAAGTGAAGAAAATTAGCCAAAAGAGCCCATCACGGCCCTAGCCTTGAAAGCCATCACGGTAGTGATCGAGTATAGCTTAAAAGAAAGAATGGAAAAGTCGGAACTGGTCACGGCCATCCCGTGATGCCCATCACGACCGTGACATGTCACTGTACCAGACCCTCACAGCCGAATCGATCACGGCCTAGCCGTGATGGTGGTCACGGCCGTGACAGACCAACCAATAAAGCAACCTCCAAGGCGGAACCTGTCACGGCCTGGCCGGGATTGCCATCACGGCCGTGACATGCCAACCGAACCCAGACCCTCACAGCGGACCGATCACGGCCTAAGCGTGATGGTGGTCACGGGCGTGAGAGACCAACGATAAAAGCAACCTCAAGGCGAGAACCACGTCACGGCTGGCCGTGATGGCCATCACGGCCGTGACATGCCAACTGAACCAGACCCTCACAGGCAGAACTGATCACGGCCTAGCCGTGATGGTGGTCACGGCCGTGACAGACAACCCGTAATGGAACCTCCAAGGCAGAACACATCCTTTGTCTGGCCGTGATGGCCATCACGGCCGTGACATGCCAAGCGAACTAGACCCTCACAGGCGAGACGATCACGGCCTAGCCGTGATGGTGGTCACTGCCATGACAGAACAACCATTAAAGGGAAAAAGGGAAAAAGGACATGGGAACACCAAATGGTGTCTTTCTAAGACCTTCCCTATCTATATCTTCCCCAAGACCCAGCAGCAAAACCTTCACAGCATCTTCAAAAGAAGCTCTATCCCTTTCTTCCAGAAACCCCACATCACCACAACCATATCATACATTAGGAGACAGAGATAGAACTATAAACAAAAAAGTAAAAGAAAAATACCTTTCACGCCTTGAGAGACAGAGATGGGAGGGAGAAGCAGAAGCAGAAGCAGAAGCGGAGGCAGAAGCGGAGGCCGCGCGTTAGCAGAGGAGATGAGTACCGTGCAATGCTTTGGTAGAAAAAAACGAAACAACATAACGGGGATGCTCATAAAAGAACAAAACATAACCATCCGGCTCCAACAACAACAAAATCCATTACCCATACACATCGGTGAATGAACCACAACAACAAAGCGAACAAAGTGAATACTGGAGAATGAAGCAAGGTGAAGGGAAAGTGAAGCAAAGTAAAATGGAGGAAGCACTCACCAGAGAATGAAGCAATGGCGGCAAGCGGACAGAGCGAGGTGAGGGCGAGCATCCAAACGCAAAGGTAAAGCACAGGGTGAGGAATGAACTGAGCAAAGGGCGTTTTCTGTTTTAGGGTTCAGCAAAACTCGAAACTGAAGAATGGAGGGATAGCGCGCGGAACAAAATAAAAATTGGCAATATTACACATCGGTTATGCCATAAACCGATGTGGTTAACCATATTATACACATCGGTTATCCTGAAACCGATGTGTAAACCTTAAACTTTTAATTCCCATTTTTTTTTTAAATTTTATACATCGGTTATTTAAAACCGATGTGTAAAAGTAAAATTTTAATTTCTATTTTTTTTATTTATAATTTTATACATCGGTTATCAAGAAACTGATGTTGTTAATCACAATTTTACACATCGGTTCATTGAGAACCGATGTTGAATGTTAAAAATTCTGACTTTAAATTTTTTTTATTTTAATTTTAAACATCGGTCAGAAATAACCGATGTGGAAACGTTTTACACATCGGTTATTCTCTAAACCGATGTGTAATACTTTGGTTTTAATTTCAAAAATGCCACCGCCTCGTTTTACACATCGGTTTCTAATAAACCGATGTGTAAACTCCGATGTAGAATCCTTTTTCTGCACTAGTGTATGATTCATCGAATGCATATTATTATTGGCTTACCTTTCATTGTTGGATCATGAATGTAGTTACTATGCAAGCTCAGCACACAGCACCGCCTGATTTTGGTGAGCTTATGCTATTTATCTATTTTCTCCCTGTTTTTGTGTGTCAGTGGAAGTTGATGTTTTATGGGTTATGCATAGAAACCTTCTAACTGTATTGGAGTGTTGATTATTTGAGTTATAAGATGTTAAGAAGCAGAAAGTTAAGGATTAACCAGAAAAAAAAATGGTAGATGATTATTACAAAGAGACAAGAACCAAAAAGAGAGAAAGGAAGAAGAAACAATGATAGTTGATGAATATCACTTCTACATTGTTGATATAGATATTGATTTGATTGCTCACCGCTTTTAGATTATAAAGTTTTGAATTTCATAGGTATCTTGCTATGGTTTAGTTGCCCACCTTATTCATTTTTTTGTTTTCAGTAATGCTTTCAAAACATATATATAAATTGCTGGCAGATATGGTACTTTGCAGCTGTGATGTAGCACTTTTGCTTGCTATAAGAGTGAGCACCAAATTTTTGTGTGGAAGATATTGTGGTGGCCTCTCTGTAAGATTATATCATGATATCCATGAGTTTGACTTGCATTTTTTTGTTTCCTTGGCATCAATACTTGATTTCTTATTTTTATTTGCATCTCTCTTCTTTTCAAACTATTTGCAATATACTGCATTATTTTATCGATCTACTCTTTTCAGTAAGTTCAATGTATTAGTCTATTAGATCAAATATGGCAGTTACCTTGTGCGGACCTTGCTAATTGATTTAAAAGTTTGTTCTTATAGTTGTTGCTTTTACAGGTTAGCTTAATGTGAACTCCCATTCAAATATGGCAGTTAATGTGAACTCCCATTCCCTATACGTTTTACTCGGTCTCTTAAATTTTTTTCAATAATTTAATTATGCTTTTGTTCGGATTTTTTCTCTTACTTTTACTAACTTAATAATGCTTTAAAATAATTTAAAACCACTTCAGAATGATCTATGAAATTGTGAATGTTGTTGTTACTCTATTATATATTATATTACACACACATATATATGGCATACTATAAATGGTGAAATAAGTTTGATTCTTTATCATGATTTAGAATTTATTGATGGAGCTTTTTATTCTATTTGAAGTAGTATTCTACACACTGCTACCTCAATAGCATTCCTCCTGTTTTTGGTGTTTCTTTTGTTTCACAAAGGTATCGTTCTTATTCCTCTATTTTTGTATCTTCTTTTGCCACTTTTTATTTCAATTTTCCTTAAATTTATGCTTTTCATGTATTGGAGGTGACTCAAATTATTGTTATTTCTTTCAAATTTTGATTTTTTAGCACTTGATCAGTTTAACTAGCAAAGGGGTCTTCTTTATTTTGGTGTATCTTTAGATGTTGATGAGGAATCATGTTCTTTCCGAGGTATGGTCAACTTGGTTCAGTTTTCTAGGTTATTTTGGTTTGGACCTTAAATTGACTCTGTAGTGTTACTCAGTTGTGCAATGCATCGGCTACTCAATATTCTTTATTTGGTTTTGTTTAATTTGTCCTATTTATCTTTCCTATTATATAGGCTTCTGCATTTATGGTTACTATGCTGATAATCTAATGGTAAGTTTATTGAGTAGTTTGGTTTGGAACTAACTACGTATTTGTCATTGCTTTTATGGAGTTTAATCTCTAATAGAGTATAGAAATGTTTGTGTGCACTAGGATTTCCCTGTTTGGTTAGAACATACAAATTATGTTGTATATCAAGTAGAATATCTGGTTTCCTTTTAATAGTATTTCAGTCATAATAAACTATTGGTCGTATTTTTATTTATTGAAGTTTGTTTTGTCTATCTAATTGACATCATTTAAAATTTCAGTATTAACTAATTGAATTACTTTATACAGTTTTTTCCTGCACCAGCAGATCAATTAAAGGTGAAATGTTGTTTGTCTATTGCAGTTCACATGAGATTTGCGCTTCTCAAATCTTCTTTGTTGACACTTGATCCTAATAGATTTAACCACCACTGATGGAACATTGTGCATTTGGCAGTTTGGACACTTGAGCTCTTTTTTAACCCTGTTTTCCTCTTAAATATCAACTATTATCATATTTATATTTGATTTGTAGCTTTATTTTCTGAATACGAAAGGTGAAATCCGTTGGTTTGGGGTTGTTATCATATCTCTCCAAACCATTACATTTGACCTCTTGATCCTCTCAGTTTAAGTTAGTCGTTTAGTTTATAGCTTGCAAAAAGCTTTGTTTATTAAAACCTCAAATGTATTTGTTTGTATATCGATGGAAGTTTTTATTTTTTTTTTCTACATGGTATGTGGTCATGTAATTCCCCTTTTCCTCCATTTGACCGATTTGGATATTGCTCTATGGTAATGCTGGCAAATTTCAGGTACAGCTTCGTGTGAGAGTTTTCCTAAGTATTGACCTGGACCTGTTGCTTCGGGTGCATGTGAGTACGTGACATGCAGCGAGCTTAAGGATACGGTGATATTTCTTCTATCCTGTTAACTGGTCTCTTGGGCTGTAACTTCCTAGATGATTGATTCCGGTTTTTAACACTTATCTACTCATGAACATCATGCATAGTTGTCTATTACTTGATTTTTGACGTTGTACTTTTATTGAATTGGGGAGACAATCTTTGCACATAATATAGTTTTCATTGCAACAAAATGTAATAACACAGGTGGTTTATAGATATTTAATACTTGACACTATTGTATATAACATAAAAGTACCATTCAATGAATATAGAAATTTCCATTCGAAGCACGATACCGGACTATTCTAAATAATGACGTCTAAAAGTAATTTTTAATTGGCTTTAGAAGGTGTAGAAAGCTAACCAGAAATTCCACATTACGGTCGAATATAATAACTAAGTTCTATCATTGTTTCTGGAAAAGTAGTTGGGGTTATTTGTGTGTCAATATTCGAATGATCAAAATACTTTTAACAATTTTTTTTTTTTTACGAATTTGTAGAATACTGAAATAGATAGTAGAAATCCACAATGTTGACTGTTATTGCTAACGGTGGTGTGCGATGGTCTTAGTTTTGCTAGGTAAACGGTGGTAAGAAGAACCCTAATCTGTAAATAATCAAATTAAAAGGGTATTTTTTTATTAAAAAAAATATATTAAATCAATACAGAGACAAATCTAAAGCAAACCTTAGAAAAATAGTTAAATATATATAATGTATTTAAACTGTAATATATATATATATATATATATATATATATATATATATATATATATATATATATTATACACATATAATTTGTGAAATTAATTTACACTTCACATTATATAAAATGTCATTCATTCATTTATTTATATCTAAAAGATAAAGTTATTACTTATTTTCAATTATGATTGAAAATATATACTTAAATTTTTAAGTTAAAAACAAATGTTCTCTTTATCCTATCATTATTATGAAATTATCACTTTAGATGTGTATAAATACTATTTCACTGTTATTATTTAAAATATTTTACGAGGTTTGTAGAATTATTGTTTTATTTGAAATCAAATAAAGATGAAAACAATATTAGGAAAAAAAAAGTGCCACTCAATAAATAATATTAATAGCCAATAAGTGGTGGTATTCATTCCCTGGGTAGTTATTTTATGCTTTGGTAATAATTTAATTGATGTATGTATCAATATTCATATTTTTTTGGTGAACATTCATCATATTTTTAAATGGAATTAATTGATATACATGACAGTGTAAAGTCTTTTTACACTGTCAACCAATCAGAAATTGACACATCATTAAAGATATTTAATCTTATCATAATCATCTTAAAAGTCACCAATTTCATAATTTCTCATTGGTTATCAGTATAAAAATCTTTACAATAACAGAACATATATATTAAAATCTTTTTAAATATATTCCAATACATTATCTTTATATTGAAATAATTTAGATACTTAAAAAAATTATAAATTAGGGGGCCGGGCAACTACACTAGTTATAAGAAGAACACATGAAATTTCCCTTTCTCCTTTACGTGAAACGCAAACATTACAAATCTAGTTCATATTAAAGATAAACATTTTCTTTCACGCTGATACTAATTTTCCCCATAACCATCTTAATTAAATCAATAAAAGGACTGTTTAGCGAAAGATATCACCAAAGTGTGAGAAGGGAAAAAATATTTTAAAAAAAGGAGTGAAAAGCTGTACATATTTTATAATTGGCATTCAACATAATACAAGGAAATTAGTGAAAATTTATAAAGAAATATAAATATTCATCAGAGATGATTTCAAACTTTTGATAAGAATGCGCATCATTGATATAAACAATTGAAGAGCCCAGTCAAAAATAAAAACAAAAATCATTTAAGAGTTTTTTTTTTTCCTGAACAAACTATTGAAGAGTTATAATCAAAGTTTTGAACTATATTATAATAGACTGTTAGTGACATTAACACTTACCAACTTGCTTTCATAGTTCTACGAGTATATATTTATATATTTATTTAAAATATGTAAAGTTTATAGTTTAAGAAAACATGCAAAGATTCGTTCTTCTAATAACCCGAGGCTTTGTCTAAAGCTATCAGCTCACCGGTTCATTTAACTCAACCCATATAATCAGCATTTGCTATTAAATGATATCAATTCACAATTAAGGAAAAGTACCATTCAAGTTGGAATGTATATGATAAACAATCACCAAAACTTACAAGATCTTAACAACACTAAGTCCACACTGTATACAAGATAAACAATCACCAAAACTTAAAAGATCTTAACAATGCAGTACAATACATGACCAAACGAAAATACTATCACCACAATTCAGACATAGCTATCAATGAGGGATTTCCTCATCTCATCCACAATGGCACTAGGCTGTGCTTCCCTCAGCTTGAAAACACTCTCAATCACAGACAGCTCTGTTGCTGTGGTGTCTGAACCACAAAATGCTGTCCAATCATTAACTGTCATTCCAGCGGCTATAACTTCGCTACCACGGTTCACAGTCCCGGCCACCAAAGGAACCTGAAGAAGTGTCGAAAGTTCGTCCAAGTCTTCTATGGAAGTATGAGGGTGGACCTGCATCAAGTGTATGGTCAAAAGACAGTATTGATATCTAAATTATGAATTTCAAGAGAGAATATTTTTTACTCACCAAACCACCTCTGTTGGATAAGGCACAGTAACTACCGACGAGAATATTACCGGCAATGGTCTGTCTGAAAACTTCTACTCCAAGAACATCCGCAATCATTTCCTCGGTCTCCTGAACAAAAACTTCACATTGAATACTAGAGCAAGCCAAGAATCACAAAATTCAAAAGATAACAGGTGATAACAGTGATGGATAAAAAGGCAAGAACTTGAATCTGTAATGGGATTATTTTAAATTGTAAGAGCAGTGTGTTAACAATGACCCTTATATGAGACATCAGATCCACAACTATCTCAATAAGAACAGATTTGGAAGACAAACAACATTAAGTCCTTAACCAGGAGAGTTCATGTACATAAATTTAAGTTAAAAACCATGATTTTTTTATTCTAAGAACAAACATTAGTTATGGCCAACATAATCTCCTCATCATTCTTAAATAAAATAAAATAAACCAACAAAAAGAAAGAATAATTTAATAGCTATTCAAATAAATTTCTAGCTCTTTTTGATAAAAACTGAAATTCTTCCTATACAATAAATACACAACCCTGAACCTAAATCCACATCCAAATCAGAATGACCTGGAGGTCTCATATATCTTAGAGTAATAGAGTGGGCAAATTCCCTAAGCTTTGCATACATGGTTTCAATTTAAAATTTACAATTTCTGCTCTAGAAACTATTCAAGTTATATGAGTTGTTGCAAAAATTTAAGGTGATCATATCAGAATGACTAGCAATGTATATATGATAATTTGTCCATCTCCTTATTCAACATTCACCATGCTTAACATGAAAATATATGCTTCTCTTCAAATCAAATTCCAACCCTAGACATGAATAAGAGATTAGTATGGAAAAAATCTATAATCTACAATAAAACAATACCCTGTCAAGATCAGTGTGAGTGAGGGCCACATGGTCATTACATGCTATACAATTTCCCAGAGCAGATAACCGTTCTTCTATTCGCTGAACAACAACTTGATCAGGTAGACTGTTCCTCAAATGTTGAAGTTCTTCAGAAATAACCATGGCAATAAAATCAGATACCGTAAGTCAGTAGAATCGTAACTGGTGTGGAATAATATGCCAATGCCATTGATAGGAACAGGAAAATACTCAGTAATATTGAACCTGAAAATTGGAGCTAACTCCTTACAATAGATGCAGTTCCCCTACTAACCCAAATATGCAGAAAACAGTAGCATATAAACCAGAAAATTGTGCAAAAAATAGTAACCAGGAAATGGGAAACAGAGAAAATGAGAAAAGAAAGGGAATTGTCACTAGAGATAGTGAACAATCCTTCCCTAGGCCAAGCTTACTCTTACTTTTGTGACAACCCCTCCCTAATATCATTCCCCAAATCATTGCACTCATGATTCTCCAATTCTCTTCCCCCAGTGCACCTCATGCCAGTTGTCCAGTTGGTTATTCCCCCCTTTGCTTCTTTCACTCGTTATAATTCCCTCCTTGCCCTTGTCACATTCCCCTTCTTTATCTTTTCACGGAATCCTTAGGTTAGAGGCCCATCAATCATCAACAAAGATGGGACATAATTACATAAGATACAAGGGGAAAAAATTCTGTCATTATTTAGAAAGGCCACCTCTACATTGAGTATTTGTATAAATGGAGAGAAATAAGAGCAGATCAAACCCAGAGAAAAAAAGAAGAAAAATAATGTTGAAAGGCATAGACAGTGTTGGTAACAATATGAGATGCTTGCAAACAAACAAATTTTAGAACCTTTCCAACACCAGCTAATTGGATAAGCCACAAACAACCACCAAACATTTTCGGTTGATAATTTGGTAATTAAACTGGTAACTTTATTGAATTATTTTCAATTACAATTATACAGAAGCCACAGATTTTAATATTTTTTTACAAAAACAGAGCCATTAAAATATTCTTTGTCATATATGCAGTTCTTCACCATCCAATCTGTGCTAACAGCAATCAGACGCATCAGTCAAATGCTGAGTAAAAATTGACATATTATATTGACAAAATCAATAGGCTAAATTTTTTCTTTGGGGGGAAGGGGAGTGTAAAAGCATTTTAACAGGCCATACAGCATGGTATTACAATGGCATCATACAGTCCTGAGAATCAAAACAAACATATAACAAAAATAGGAATCACCTTGATCTGTGGTGGTATGGGGCAAGAGAAGTCCATTCTTGTTTCCTGCAAAACAATAGAAAGGTAGGTTAATTAGGTCCAATAAAACAATAATGAATAAATACAAGAAATTGATCTATCCAGCTCTTCCTTTGTTAACTAAAACAAGAAGATGTATTAACTACAGAGAAAGAAAGAGGATGGAGCTATCTCAGCCATGATATAAACTAATACTCCTTGAGAAACCAAGAGAATAAATGAGGGGAATGAAAAACTTTACCAGCACAAAGACGACCAATAATACGAGTGCCACCAATGGATGTTTTGACCACAGGGATAACATCTGCTAACTCAGATTCATACACACTATATCAAGTAACATATTATTTATTCATTAGAGAACCACCATAACAATTTCAAACAATTTGAAACGAAATACAAGTAACTTATAATAACTTAAACCCATCGGGGAAACATATTTTCACTGGTCCAAAAAGAATTAAAACCTGTAAAAACTCTCAGAACCTCCAATCGCAACCAAACAATAGGCATTGGTAAGTTTAGAAAACACTCCAACATCACAACAATTCTCAAATTGAAGTCCTGCAGGAAGTTCATAACCATTCAATAGATCATTAAAAAAAAGATCTCAACCAAAGAATTCAACCAAAGAATATCAAGTAATAGATACATTAAACAATAGGGAAAACATGCGCGTCTCACTTACTAGTTGCCATGACTGAGATTAACAGAAGTCTTTGAACCCAAGTAACCAAAATGAATCTGTGACAATAGAATACTAATCAGAAAATCAAAATGAAGGAACCATGTTTCATGTGGGGAAAAATCCAAACAATGATAAACAACATCTAAGGTTTTGGAATTTCATTGTTAAGACAGAACACAACTTAAAACAATTTCCTAACTGCATATTTTAGAAAAGTTCCCTGTTGTCCAAGAACACCTCTAACAACTCCTAGCCATGTTGATAATCAAAATCCTCAGAACATACAGCTCCTAAAAGTGCCTCAGCTGTAATCAAATCAACTTTGAAAATATCCATATTTAAATTTATTTTATCCCCATGCCAGATATTTTATGTGCTCCTAAAATGTTAAAAAGGATTTTTATTTTTGTGTGTCAACATGCTTCTTTTAAATAATATATAAGCTCAACAACGCAATCAAAACTCACTGGAAAGACTAGGAACACAATAAAGATAATAAATTTACATTAAAATTGGAAACCCCAATCCCCAAAAAAAATGTATAACCAAATTCGGGGGTAATTAGTTTCAAGCACAGCCCAAAAAGAGAGGTGGTTCTGCAATGAAGAACAGAATACCTGTTGCGGTGGGTGCGGACGGATGAGCACGGCGGAGAGGTTGGCGGGAATGGTCAACAGAGGGGAGGCGTGGGGCAAAGAGAGAGAAAGAAAGAGAGGCTGTTTAGTGTTTAGGGTTCTAGTCTTTTTTTTTATATTTTGGATTATTTGTCTTTTCAATTTATTTGGTGTTAATTTCTCATTAGTTACGGGGCTCTCCTGTCCTATGGTATTACTTGTCTTTCTCAATTTCCTTCATAAACAAAAGATAAGGGCAAAAGTTAAGAATAATTTTTTTTTTCCATTCTAATGAAAAACTTATTTATCATTTAAAAAAAAAACATAATAGGTTCAACTAATCATTTCATCATGATATTGATTTTGAATTTGGTTCACCTACGTCAAAATTTTTGAAACGGCCTCTATATATATAATTATTTCTAATTTTTAATTTGATGTCAACTGTTTATTAGTGTTATAACATCGTTTCTTTGAGTTAAAGTATATGAATCAAATTGAAATGTTAAAATGATAATCACGTATAAATATTAAAGTAAAAATATTATAACATAGAGGGGCAAAAAAAAATGAGATCAAATCCTACGTGTGATAATCATTTTCAATTTAGTGATGGAAAAACTCATGACACTGTAAAATAAAGTCATCGCTAACAAAGCAAAATATGCCCAAAAGATTGACTGTCAAAAAATCGATTTCAATCCAAGAAGATTGTTCAATTGAATTAACCTCAACAACTCATGAAATTTAACTAATGGTCTTCCCGCACAGTCAGACCCAGGGCCGGCCCAACATCTACGGAGGCCTAAAGCGAACTTGGGGACGAGGCCTATTTAAAATTAATAACAATATATTTTTATTTAAAGTTTATCTTTCAAGTTTTTTAGTATGTAAAATCATTTATTAAATTACTATTTTTTTTTTATTAACCATCATAATTGGGGCATTTGGCTCCCAGTAGCATCTCGAGATATCTCACAAGCTTCAACCATTTGGATGGTTATGGGACTAATCTTCAGTCGGTTGCTTAGAGCATGAAATTAAATATTGGTTTTCGCAACCTCCCAACTATGTCTCTACACCAGAATTACTATTTAGTAAATTACTGTATATTAACTTTTTTTTTTGACAAAAGCAAAGTTAACTCATATCATTAATAATCAAGAACTCAATACATCTGGTAACTTCATCACAAATCTGGAGGATAGTACTATATGTAGGCACCCCTAACAAAATATGAGTAGTTACATGGACTTTCCTCCTGTCAAACTCTACCGAAGAGTTGATAATATAAGAAGATAAATGACTCCTACAATTTGAAATAATAACCCTATATTTGGCTAAAAGACATGGGGCTTACTCTTCTTGCACCTGGAGTCTGAGAGAGTAAATATAAAATTACTATATATTAACTACTAATTAGTAAGTAAATATATATATTTTTTTTAAAAATTCTAACTAACTACTAACTAACAACTAAATTTTTTTTGAGGCCTGAAACCCTTGCTTGGAAAGCTTTACCCAAGGGTCAGACCTTCTGCTGGATTGTTTGTAGTGAAAGAAAAGAAACAAACCCTTTACTACACTTTAATTCCAATAAATGACGTTATTACATTAATAAATAATTGGAGCCAAATTAAAAATAATTATATATATCTCTTCTCCTTTTTTATCCAATCAAATAAAATAGAGAAGGAAGGAAATATTTTTTTCTCTTCTCTTTCTTTCATCTTTCTCTCGGTTAAACAATATAAAAATTTATTTTCTCCCCGGCCTCTTTCTTTGTCACCGCTTTCTTTTTCTCCTTTTTTCTTCCACTTTTTTTATACAACCAAACAAAACGGTTTATCGACACGAATATCAGCCAACCTCATGCTAAATAATTTGTATATATTATTTATTGTGCTTGAAACATTATTTCTTAAAACGGGCTCTTTTCACTGTTGACTTTTTTTTATTTTTTGGGTTACAAAACGCGACTAAAACCAAAAGAAAAGAAAAAGTAAGAAAGCACTAAATGGGGTAGGGTAGGGTAGGGTAGGGAAACCCCAGAAACAACAGCTGGTAGCAATTTATTTTGTATCCATAAGCTTGAAAGAGACTTTTGTTGGGTAGAAAGTGTGGAGGGATGTTGTGTGAGATAGATGGACTTTCCAGTGGTACTAATTGATTTATGCCAAGAGCAGTAAAAGAGTGAGTCACTTTCCAAGATGAATCCTTTTTCCCAAGCCAAGATGAGTCCTATGAAGATGCGCCAGAGTTCAGCTAAGATGGCAGAGCAGGAATGATGGTTTCAGCTTCATCCTGCGATACAGAGCAGTCATTAGTCGATTATGCCCAACCATCCAAAGAAAGATTGACAGGAGCTTTTGATGGAGAAGCAAAAATGCTACATCCGAAAAAATAACTCCGGACTGATTCCGGAAATTAAAACTCAAGTGTTTCCAATCATTTACTGGAACGGGGATTCCGGACGATGTCTATATAACTACCGGGAAAAAAATTCCGGATGGTTCCGGAAAACTGAAAAACACCGCGACAAAGAAGTCAACGACTGACATACCTCACCATTTGCTGTCTTGGGCTTCGAGGTTTTTTTCAATTGTACCTTTAATTACCTGTCCACTGCTTGTGATAACAGCGTAAATAATAAATCAAACTTGATGTATGAAGATGGAATTGGATGGTCCCTTGGCTTCTTTGTTTTGGATGGAATTGGATGGGGGTGGGTTTGGAAACATCTTTAGCAGCAGAAAATTTGGGGGTGAGGGTACCGTGGGGAAGAGGAATACAGTGCGAAGGAGAAGGAAGAATGGTTTTCTGGATGTGATGGGGGGCAATAAGGAATACACAAAGGGTAGTTTTGGATGAAAGTAAATAAAAAAAAAAGGCAACAAAGTGTAAGGAGCAAAAAAACATGTGTGAATAGTTGGGCCCTTAAATTTATGTTTCCATGTTTTCTTCGGATCGAGCTGGCCTAACAGTCAAAATTATCAATTGAGTTTTAGTTTAGTTTTCGCTTAAGGGATTTTTTTTATCTCGTACAATTTTGTACAAATTAAAAAAACTAAAAATAGTAGTTATTTATTAAATATTAAATATTTTTTAAAAAGTAAAAGTATATAAATTCTTATATGAATTTATTATTTTGAATTATTTAATCTGTACAAGATTATATAAGATAGAAAAACTATTTATTGTTTTTATAATTGATTTGCGTTGATCTGGTTACAATTAAAGATGAACCATGTTTCTTTTTAAAAAAATTGAACTGAGTTTAACTAAATTATTTTAATTGCGTAATATCAACTTAATGTGTAAAAAAAAAAAGTACATTTAAAAATTTATATATTTATAAGTTATTTAATATACACAACCAACCAATTGAACCTAAACTGAAAGGTTCTTTTATTTACTACTGGTCCCGCTGAATGCAATTGCTTTCAATTGAAGTCACAACGTGCATGTGGTGCTCAAATATCATACGTTGTTCCTGTCTTGTTCATGGATATATATAATCCTCTTTAACAAATTCAATAAACTATCTTATATCTTATTTGATTAGTTAGAGATGTTTAGTAAACAAATTTATCTCAGTAGCTTATAGCTTTTATTCATCGGCTAATTTATTTAGCTTATGACTTATAGTTCAAGGCTTGTTAATTTTTCTCTCATTTTTACCCTTATTAATTTAATGAAATCTCACTTTACCATGCATCTAAAAAATATGTCTTTTTATGTTATTTTATATTTATAAGCTAGTTCAACCACTAATTTTATCAGACACTTCAAATTTAATCAATTAGTTTTTCAGCTATCAGCTAAAAATTAGTGTAACAACTATTTTTACCAAGGAGAATGCTAACGAGTGCCCTTAGGACATTGATTAAAGAATCATAAGATGTAAGCTTATATGGAAAAATGGTGTATTTATTACATTTGAAAGTGTTGAACTTGTATTCTCAATACAAATTTTTCTTTGATTAATTTTTTAACCAATACCCTTAGGACGCTCGTTAGGAAAACCATTTGCCAAACTGAGCCGAAATGAAAATAAAAGCGGTCTTTAAAGCCATAATTTATATTTAAAAATTTCAAAGCTAGTTGTCTAAAGTGTGGATCGCACATTGGGAAAGGTAAATGGGTGAATTCTAAGGTCTCATCGTGAGAGAGCACTCTTTACCCTTAGATTCATCCCATCCTTACAGTAGCACCTAACACTCTATACATCATATTATCCCTTCTTCAACTCCATCCATAGTCCCTCCGCCCCAGTCAGTCTCCCTCACGGCGACGCCACCGCCACGCCTTGTGGGGAGTTGTCGTCGAGTTCCTGGAGACGCTCCTTGTGTTAACCGTCGCGTGACCCCAATTCGCACCTCGAGGATGTTAATGTTTCGGGTCCCAATTCGCAGGTCGTTGGGGATGTGATATGATCCTAAGAAGGATCATGTAAAAATTCGGATCTATCCTTGAGTGACCAACCAAAATTAGAAGAAGAATAATAATAATAGCAAATGGACAAGATAAGGAATGGAGGGTAGGCGCCACAATTCCAAGGGGAATTGATAAGTCAAGGTGAATATCGTCACAAGGGTATTGGACTCTTGATAAGATCAAATGGTTGGTTCGATGAAGAACCTAAGAGAGGCTAAACACTCTCACAATTGGAACAAATCCAAATTGAACATACAAGTTTATTTCATTCATAATAGGGGTGATACTACATATATAGAGTTAGGAAGTGCATACATCATGCAAAACAAAAGGTCACCATAAAATGACTAAAACCATCATAAAAGAAATAACTATTCCACTAAGTGGCTAATTAAATTGAACCAAAAGAAACTTTAGGAATTTGGAACATTAAAGATACACTAGACTTGAAAATAACAAAATATAAAAGAAACATAATAGAAAGCCCAAAATACAAGTAAAATTTCGTCTAAGAATTTGTCTTAAACTTCCAAATGTTTTTTTACCATGATAGAAGTTGAATCCGGTCAATAAAGTAGAAGTACTATTTGTAGATAATTTCCTTATATTTTCAACGCACCAAAGAATGCATCGATCATAGATCGCAGAGTACGAGATCAAACAAAAACAAGTCAACACGTTTATCACTAATGAAAATAAAATTTTCATCAAAAATCAATTTGGCCTTAAACTGGACATTATTCTTGGTTTGCATCGGATTTAAACATTTTGCCCCAAAATTCAGCGATGGCAGGAGAAGACGCCGACGCGGTCGTTTCCGACCTGATTCGGAGGCAATTGTTCGCGCCGCGATTAGGAGTCCTCTGTCGAGGCGCAACCAAAGTCGTCGGGAAGGAGTGGTAAGGGTAACAAATCTCGGGATGAAGGACCAACTGCATTCATCAAGAAGGCGGCGACAAAGGTGGAACAGGCGGTGGAAAATGGAGCGGTGGAACGGTAGGGGCGACAAGGTTAAGAGATTGAGGACCAAGAAGAAGGAAAGAGATCGATTTGGGCAAATGGGTATCGAGAGACCGAGAGATGGCGGATTGAGCCTCATGACGTGGCGGTTTCTCGCAATCAAAGGCAGGTCACCGTGAGGCAGTTGCGTGTAACCACGGTTCCTACAGAGCATGCGGCGAGGGGAGGGCGGTGGAGTTTGGATGATGTTGGTGGCTTGGTGCATGTGGTGGTGAGTTGTGGGTGGGTAGAGGGGATGGTGAGCAGTGTGGCGGTGTAGGGTATAATCAAGGGGATGTAATAGATCATAGGGTTCATAAAAGTCTCTCACCATGAGAGACATATATAACTAAACTCATCCCATTGTAGAATTTGCCAAGGTAAATGTTGCTTATTTGATTTCCAAAAATCTTTACAACTTCCACGAACCAGATAATTAACGCCAAGATTAGGGATACCTGCTGTACATGACAATTTTATTTTTATTTTTATTTACAAATGCTTTACATGACAATTACTTATTAAAAATAAAAATAATAATTTTTATTTTTATTTTTTTAAAAACAAACAACTAAGAGGACTCCATTATTTTTTATCTTGCTAACGAGTGTCCTAAGGGCATTGTTCAAGGAAACTACAAAAGGAAAATTTGTATTGAGAATCTAAGTTTAACATTATTGAAGATAATAAAATAAATACACCAATTTTCAATACAAATTTACCTATTTTGAATCCTTAACTCATGCAGTGAGAGCAGTGGTTGACATTCTCCTTGTTTTTTAAGTAAATATAGCTAATGTCTTTTAAGGATAACTATTATGGCTCGTTTGGTGGTCAGGACAGACAGGACATGATAAGCTATCATATCATGTTTGAAACTATTGTTTGGTGAGCCAAGATGATAAGTTAAATCAATCATGTCACCTATCATATATCGTATATCTAGTTAAAATTCTATCATCAAGAGAGTAGAAATCATCTCTGTTTTGTTCTCTCTATTTCCCTTCCATTTAGGAGAGAGATAAACACAAATGAGAGATTTGTGTTTCAAACATTTTTTATCATTTAAAAGAAATTAAATAATTAAAAACCCTTTGTGTGTATCTCTCTCTTAAATGAAAGGGAAATGGAAAGAACAAAATGGAGAGGATATTTACTCATCCTCACGGGAGGTCTCAGTTAGAACTTGATATAATAGAACAAGGTGGTTTAAAGTATAATAAAATATAAAAATTTATATATAAAATAATTAAAGTATAATAAAATACAACATGGTTTAAAAAATGGTATAATAAATTATAAATATTTTAAATAATAAAAATATTAAATATTATTTTTGATTTTTTTTATTTTGACACAAGGCTAATTTGTTATTTTATATTATTTTAAATAACAAAAAAAATAAAAAATTATTCTAATAATTTAACTATACGTAAAGTAAAAACTAAAAAATGAATATTTTAAATTATAAAATTTTAATTTAAGTTAAATAATATTTTAAAAAGTTTAAAAAATTATATGTAATTTTATCACAATGATAATTTTGTCTTTTTATATAATGTAAAAAATGAGAATTATTAAAAATCTAAAATATAGTAAAATATTAAAAATTTAGAATAAAAATGAAGATCTTAATATTCATACTAAAATTATAATGTTATTCGGTTGGTTATCTGGTGGCCACCAAACGCCGGATAGGATAACATCTTATCATGCTCATATCATATCCTACTCATATCCCGCTCTCTTATCCTATTTGCCCCTATCATATCCTGACCATCAAACGAGTCCTTAAAGAATTAAAGATAGAAAGTTCATATAGGAGAAATGCTGTGTATTTAATATATTACAAATTCAAATATTAAATAATTTCTAATAAAAGTTTTATATCTTATAATTATTCAACTAAGGCAAATGCTAACGAGTGTCTTAAGGATATTGGTTAAAAAATCTATAAAATAAAAAAGCTTTTATGTAGGGCCGGCCTAACACCTATCGAGACCTAAAGCAAACTCTAAGACGAGGCATTTTTAAAGCTAATAAAGCAAAACTCGGGCATTTTTCATCGAGAACTCAACTCGTGCAAAGATGGTGTCGGCACACGACGCAGAGAGGTCACATGGTCAGTCGGTCACAAAGAAGCCATCGTGGGGTCGTGCCTCGTGGGATGTCGGCTGTCGCACGGTCACCGAGCCATAGAAAAGTCGTACAGAGAGACAAAGAGATATTATGAGGGAGACAAAACAATAACAGAGAAATCTCAAATGAGAGAAAAGACAACAGAGATAGAGAGACCTTTTGAGGGGGGGAAACGAGTTAGTAATATTAACTATATTTTTACTTAAAAGGTGTACATATAAAAAAAATTTGAGGCCTAAAGCCCTAGCCTTGGTGGCTTGGGCCTTAGGTCGGACTTGCTTTTATGAAAAGTTGTGTATTCAATACATTGAAAAGGAATATACTTAGATTTTTAATAAATAATTTTATTGTTTAAATTTCTTAAACAATATCTTTAGGATACTCGTTAGTAAGACTCATTAATAATGTGTTTGTTTGAGCGGCAGGATCGAGTTGGACGCAGAGGCAATTCCTTGCAGCTTTCACGTCCCGAATAAAAAAATATTATTGTTTTGCACAAATCTCTTCAGCCACCGTTGGTTCTATCTTTAACTTGCAAGCTTTTGAGTTCGGTTCCTATCTACTGTTGGTGTTAAAGGGAGCGGGCAACACCCTGTGATGTGGATTATCCAAGGTAAATTAGCATGATTGGTCCGCGATAATACCTGCAACTTCTCCCATATCCACGGGTCCAATATGCCCAATGTTCCTGCTGCAATATGATGAAAGGCTTCATCCCGGGAACAAAAGGATCAAAACCTTCCACATCCCATGCGGGGTTTACATGCATACATAATTCAATATTTCTTGGCGATCCTACTCACATTGGACCTGATGCCCGGTGGGTTGGCCAATAGTGGGCCAAGAAATATTGAACGATGATGTAGGCTAGACAGGATATGCCTTATTTGCAAGATGGAAGACTTTCGATATCGTGATTGAAATAACTATACGTGGTATTTTTTGTAGAAATAGTATATACATAATAATCTATCATGTTTACTTCTTTCTAGGTTTTCCTTCTATATGAATGGACAACTCATACGTTCACTAATTATGTTTTATGTTGGCGGGTCTCTTTATATGTGTTGCCCGGAAAGAGGAGAGTAAACTAATCTAATTAGAATATTTTCATTTTATTTGGATCATAATATATAAATATATTTTATGTCTATTTTTTGAGGGAAACATCGTGATTCCAAACACAAGCAACAATTTTGTTTTGAATTATAATATAATCAGTTTTATGTTGTGTTGTATTTGTTGAAAAACAAATTTAAGTTTTTTTTATATTCTTTAAAAAAGCTGTTAGTTTTCTCTTTTGTCAGGGTTTTAACCCGGGACCTCCGACACCTTAAACCCTTAACTCAAACCAGTACCCTCACAAACAAAACAAAAATCATCTAACAATATCAAGTTTACAGTAAATTGCAAAAAAAAAAAGTAAGAAATTAATTGTATAATTTAATAATTAGTTTTTCAAATATAAAATAATAAAAATGTTATTCGTTTCAAAATAATCTAACAACTTATAAATAAACTTCAAACTTTAACTTATTTAAAAACAATCTTTTCTTTGGTGAATTTTTTTTCCTCATAAAAATAATTATTTTACAATTTAATCATTTTATCCCAACAAAGAAGTTTCTAACTTTTATAATGAAAAACACATATATTTGGGCACTTACCCAAACACCCTCATACCCAGTACCGTATTTTTTAGTAATTATTTTGAACACTTTACATGGTTGAAAATTTAATTATACAGCATGTGGTTTGCTCCACGTCCATCATCATTCATCAGCCACCAAAAAATATCAAATGTCTAAAATTAGAACTCTCATGTTACTTTTCCGGACAAGGAGCTGCAGGCAGGGTTGCGGGTCTGTTGAAGTCCCATGCTTTTCTGCGTTTAGGGACAAGGGCTACCAACCTTCAACCCACCCACCCACCAACTTCCACTTCCTCATCTTTTATTGACTTTCACACCTATAGTGCTGTTACCTAACACGAAATTACAGTTAAAGAGATTAAAAAAACGAGTACTCTGACAAAATTAGTTAAGGAAAATATGAAAAAAATATTATTAAAAATTTAAATCTAACACTTCTCAAAATATTAAATACACTGATTTTTCATACAAATTTGTCTCTTTTGATTTCTTAATTAATATATAAAGGACACTCGAAAGTAACCTATAGTTTTTTTAAAAGTTACTCCCTCTAGACTCGATTATAAACTAAAAAATTCATATATTTTGTTGACTCGAATATAAGTAAAATTCAATTAACTCAACTCTATTTAATGTCACTATTCCAAAAATCAAGAAAATTAACCAATACAATCAATTCTCTTTTTACTTTTCCAAATACATTGATACTCCGAAGACAATTAACTGGCAGTTTAGTAATTAAACATCATTTTTTTTACATAAATCAAGACAATTAAACTAAATTAACTAATTTTTTTTAATAAATATGAAATTAATTAATTTTATTTATAATTAAATCCGGAGGTAATATAAAACATACCTCGTGATTGCACATGCAATTAAAAGTGATCCGGATACCTATCTTCCATGCTTCACAATCTTTCTTATTCCTTCTCCTTCACCGCCTGCAATTTTTTTACACTAATGATATTAAGTCTCTAAAATGTCTGATGTGTAGTTCCCAAGGTTTTGATAAGAACTAAACATTGGTTAATGATTTAATTAACCTTCATAATGGTTGCTAACCTGTCTATCTAGTGTGCAGATTAAAACTGTAAGAATCATCCGTCCAACACTGAAGTAATAGAAGCGCACGTCCAACACAAGTGATTGAAGCGCTCGTCCAACGTAAGTGATAAAAGCGGGCGTCCAATGAAGTGATACAAGCGCTCGTCCACTTAAGTAACAGAAGCGCTCGTCCACTAAAGTAACAGAGGCTCTTGTCCACTAAAGAATAGAGGCGCTCGTCCACTGAAGTGATAGAAGTGCTCGTCCACTAAAGTGGCAGAAGCGCTCGTCCACACAAGTCTTTGGACTTGCTAAGTCCTTAATGAGAAGCTCCGTCCAATGACAAGGCATATGGAGCTCGTCTACTAGGATTACGTTCTTTGGACTTGCTAAGTCCTTAATGAGAAGCTTCATCCAATGACATGACATATGGAGCTCGTCCACTAGCCCGTCCGAATGTAAAATCTTAAATGACTAGATGGACTCGGTTATTTTCAAGATGGACGCGCTTATTTTATGGATGCGAATTCTATAAGAATTTTCGGTATCTTATTTCAAGAACCAGAATCAAGAAAAGTCAGAAGTTACTCTCTCAAGTAACCTCGATTATCAAAACCAAAGACCAGTTAGAGAATGTTTCCAACATGCTTTATTCCCTAGTACCTCCGATCCTTACGCGAAAAGGGAATTGTACTTAGCAAAGTACAAAAAGCTCTCTGCATAACTCTGATATGGTCGTATCACGATGCATAAAGCCATGATCCTTCATGTTAGAGTACAATCAACGTTCCTATTGCATTAATGGCTGCCCAGAACGACTCTATTGCATTTAATGAAGTTCTGCTTGAAGCCAACATCTGAGGGAATGTCTCTAATGGATCATAAGTTCTGCTTGAAGCCAACATTTGAGGGAATGTCTCTAATGGATCATAAGTGCTTGAAGGCTATAAATACAAAAGTCATTGAAGATGAAGTATAGAGAATACACATAGCATTAAAGAGCCATTATTCGGCGCATTAATATATTCATTCTTTCATTCTGTATTCTTCAATCATTTGAAGTTATTATGCAGACTTTCCTAAGCTTTACATTTAAATCACTCTCTGAGTGTTAGTGAAAGATCTGTCTGTCTGAAGTTGTATTTCTTACAAACCAAATCTCTCAAACAAACCTGAGTCAGCCTGAAGAGGGGGGTGTTCGCGGATTGGATTGGATCAGTTTTGAGCTAAAAAGTCATCCGATCCAATGATGAAAACATCGTGCGGTTTGGATTGGATCGGTTTGCTTCCTTAAAAAAAATCGATCCAATCCAATCCAATCAAATGCGGTTTGGATTGGATTGGATAATTCAGTTTTTGTCATACTTTATTTTTTTTTCTAATGTCAAGTGTCCTTTCTACTTATTTAATAGTGGATAAAAGATAATCTTTGTTATAATTTGGGAGTTTGAGAAGAAAAAAATAATTGGTATTTTTTAGCACGTTCTTTTATATTAATTCTCTATATCTACTCTCACTTATCCTATTTTTTTTTCCTTGAATCAGCTACAAATAAATTGTAGCTAATTATTTTTCAAATTTACTTAATTGTTTTCCTATTTTTCATGATTACTCAATCAAATATATGTATGCTATGCATCAAAACTTTTAGTAAAATATAACTTCAAAACATTAATATTTATTATAAATAGTCTTCTATATGTCATTACAACAAATATATTAAAGAGAATGAAAACATAAAAGTATGAAGAATAATGTTTAAGTATGAGTAATACTATAATTTCAAAAATAGTAGTATATGTATATAATAGATCGGTTTGGATTGGATTGGATTTCACTATAGGATCCAAAATCCGATCTAATCCAATAAAAATTTGCGGTTTTTTCGGTTTTCGGTTTTTTTGGTTTTCGGTTTGTTCGGTTTTCGGTTTTTCGGTTCGGTTTTTGCGGTTTGAATCGGTTTGGATCAGTTGATGAACACCCCAAGAGGCTAGGTGTGCAAAGAATACTTGTCTTGAGCCTGAAGAGGTTAGGTGTGCAAAGAATACTTGTCTTGGAGCTTGAAGAGGCTAGGTGTGCAAACAATACTTGGAGTTTGTAACCTGATCAATTATAGTGGATAAATTTTGGTGCTGCCAAGGACTGGACGTAGCTCTTTGCTTTGAAGAGTGAACCAAGATAAATAACTGTGTCAATCTATATTTCCTTATAACATCTTCAGTTGCTTTAGTTTTCTTATACGTTTATCAAGTGGTGTGTTTGCCAAAGTCACTGTTAAAATTTCATCAGATAGGGCACCCATCTGTCCTGTATCTTTCCAGTCGTCTGAACTAAGCCTCCGTATGCGAAAAGATTTCAACTTTGTTTAAATTCTGATAAACACAATTTAACCCCCTTCTCGTGTTTATAGTTGTCTATTTTAAATGGTATTCAGACACAATTTTGTTGTCCAACATCATATATTTATACAATATAATATTTGTTCATTATTTTCCCTTACTCGTTCTCTAACCAATTGGTTCAAAACATCATCAAAGCTACGGTGTCCTTATATTGATGTCTAGTTTTGTTGTCAAAATTCCACTTTTTTTTTTTTTTTTAACATGCCAATCATTTTGGTTCAGAATTGTCAAATGTCGGAAATCTCCTTTTCAGAGAACAAATAGGAGCCATAAATGATGGTTGGCTTATTCAGTGGCAATGGTGCAATGCAAGTGCAGTCATTTTCATATTAAAAGTTGGGTGACGTTTGGTAATTGTAATATTTTATTCTCAGACAAACTATATTTTTAGGAATCATATTTTTGGATATAAAATTTTTTCATCTTCATATGTGAGAATAGAGTTTTTTCAAGTTTATAACTATTATTCATTAATTTTATTCCCATGAATCTTTTATGTCAGAGAATAATTTTTAAAACTTGTACCAAACATGAGAAACTTTTATTCTCATGACAACATTCCTGTAAATGTTTTTTTTTAAATTTGTAGCAAACGCTACCTTAAGGAATCAAATATATAAAGCTTATCTTGGAAATTGTTGTATTCAGTGTATTAAAAGTTCAAAATTTCCAATAAGTTTTTTTTCTTCTATATATTGATTCATTAACCACTTTTCTAAGGGGACTAGCAGCATGCTTTGTTTGTTAGAATAGAAAATGTGAAGAGAGAAAAGGAGGAGAAAATGCATTTTTCTCTTATTCGGCGGAGGAGAGAAATATGGAAGAGAGAATAAAATTGGTGGGACCCACCTCAAAAAAATTTATCTCCTTAAGTGAGAAGAAAATAGGAGAGGAAGATAATGTTTCATGTAAAATGACTTTTGTACCATTCCTTTTGGGTTCTTATTCAATTATTTAATAAATTTAAATAAATTGAATAAAATTAATCATTTATTTAATTAAATTAAATTTAAATTAATAAAATAATTAAATTAAACTAATAAATTTTATTAGTTAAAAACTTAAATTAATAAAATCAATTTAAATTATTTGATTATTTAAATTAACCTAATTAATAAAATCAAAATATTTTTATCTTGATTTTTTAGTTAAGGGTATTTTTGTCTTTTTAAAAACAATTACATTTCTCTCTTCTCACTTTCTATCCAACCAAACAAATGGGAGAGAGATAAAACACCCTTCTTTCTCCTCTATTTCTCTTACACCAAACAACACATCAAATCTACTCTATTTCTCACAATTTTCTCTCTTCTCATACTCTTTCTCACCTCTTTATATCTTCTTATTTTCTTCTTCCAGAAAGAAATTAATTGTTCACATGTTTTTGAATTGCAAGTAAAATGATAAATAAAATAAGGAGAATCCCAACTAGTACCTTAAAAGAAACCAAGAATACAAAAAATACGTTGGGAGTTGTTGTATTTAAAATTTTAAAAAGTAATATTCTTATATTTTCAATGAAAACTTTCTGATTTTAGAATCCTTAATTAGGACTCTGGTTAGCATGATCCATGAAATAACTTATAGCAATTGTACTATTTTTGGTCTATTTCAAGTTTCATATATTTCTTATTTATAAAATTAATTATAAAATTATCATCTTATTTAATTCTAAAATTTATTTTTTAAAAATATGCATAGAAAATATTAAAAACATTTTTTATTTTCACTGTTTCTTATATAAATATTTTAAAAAAGGAAGCATAATAAAAAAATATGTCGATTTTGTAATTATTTTTTAAAATATAAAATAAGAATAAAAAGCTATAAACGAATCGAATAGACCCTATTATAAAGAAATGATTCTCACACAAAAGAAAATATTCACAAAAACTTTATGGTTGATGATTGCCAACATTATGGAAGAAAGAGAAAAGTTGGAATAAACGGTAGTTTTCTTTTCTTTTCTAGTTAAAAAAAAAATTTTAGGTCATTGGATTCCATGGATTTATCATGGTGGTGACAGCCTCGTGGTTGAAGAGTGTGAGGAATTCATATATATTACTTATCAACGAGATCCTCATTCCTCACATCAATCGAGAATAGGATTCAAACTCACGATCATATATATAATGAGTCATATCCTTATCAATTGGACCAACATTTGTATCCAATTTTTTTTTCTTTTCAATAACTTTCTTTCTATCATCTCTGACAGTAAAAAAATTAATTTCTGACAAAATGGTCGGTCAAAATTTTTCTAATACTTGTAATTGGACAGGTTAATACTCAATATTGCTCGATGCGAATGAGTGAACAAGGATAAGATAAGCATACCCAACTGTGAACTTCAAAATCTGATTAATTTTGGGTCCATATCCTTAACTGTCCGTACTCACGTTAGAGTTGTTGCTGGTCCGTGAAACATTCAACAAAGAGAAACCAGTGTTGTCCTTGTCCATCTTTTCTTGTTCTTGTTGCAAGCATTATTGTGTGTGCTTTGGTTTCTTGTATGTTCACATAGAACGTTGCTCCCTCAACCTATGGAGCTCTTTGACTTTCCAAGGTTTTGAGAAAGAGTTGAGACAGCGTAGAAGAAGCATTATCCATTATTGTAAGAACCACAAGCGCCGATTTTTCTTTCATTTCAGCTACCCTTTTCATTTCAAGAGCTAGAAATCTGTGAATCTTGCCCAAATTGTTCTTTTTTTTTGTTGAAAAAATTGTAATTAATTAATTTGCATGTTTGCACTTGAAGCCACCTGTGTTGGGAAATATTTTTCAATGATTCCTTTTTGGACTGAAATGTCAATATTTTTTATGTGAAACTAACAACTCCAGTTTGGATTGGATTTTTCACAATAAGGGTTTAATCTGATAGGTTCCTTTGTTTCTTGCTCTTTTATATAGCATCTACTCTTGTCAATGTTGTTTCTTCCCATACCCTTTTAGACATGCTTCACCAAAATGGCTTACTTTCATGATTTAATGTGAAATCTACTCATCCTATCTCACGTTTTCCTCATGGCAGCACTTTGCGACTTTCCCATTCAGAAAGTCAGAATCTTTACTGCAGTAAGCTCATTTTTAATTTGCATGCTGATCCAAAAGTTAATCTGAACATCGAAAGTATACATAGTTGATTTCAAAGCTGAAAAGTCTAAGTGTTGTCTCACGTAATTTGCCAACTGTTTCTGTAAATAAAAAAATAAAAAAAAATAAGAGCACACTCCACGCTTTGACTTTTAAGTGCTGAATGTGCAGTGGGATTTTGATCACATGCTTGCGGTTGTGCTTGCAGGTTCTGTGTAATACATCTGCTGTAAATTAGGTTCCTGTGGTACCAACAAGTGAAGTTGCGTAGAGGATGGATAAAGATGATGCAAACCATGGTGATGAAGTGCATGACTTAGAAAACAATGGTCTATTGGATAGGAAGCAGGAAATTGGGAGGCACTGGTCAGAGTTTTCTGACATGAACATGACATATGCGGAACCACTTCTTGCGAAGAGGACTAACACCACTTCCCAGATCGCTATAGTTGGTGCCAACCTCTGCCCTATTGAAAGTCTTGACTATGAGTAAGCAACTTACATTTCTTTTTGGATAACTGATAATTTTATCTTGCAAAACTGATGCTTTGATAATTCAATTATATAGTTGCAAGAAATTTTGTCAGTAGGTTACATATAAAGAACCTTTTATTTCTCTATTCTCCTGCTTATTGTTTCTATGTTTTATTGAATGTTACTTCTAAATAAGTATAACTTGGTGGAAGGTATATTTAAAAGAAAAAGAACGAAATACATGGTTAATTGATTGTGTAGTTTTCTATTTCGTATTATCTAGCTAACCACACCTCTTAGGAAAAGGCTTTTGTTGTTGTTATTGCTGTTGTTTTCATATGATCTGCTTGGTCACTTTAAGGTGCATCAGACAAGTTTGTCTTCCACGTCTTCCTGTCAATCGCGGTTCTTTTGATATGGTTACTTCCTTCTAGTAACTTATATTGAGCACTTTGAAATTATGCATTGCTGTCTTTCCATGATGTGCTTCAATAGTTTTGTCAGTCTGTATAAGATTTTGTTAGCAAATATTCGTAAACATATTTAGTAGTTTTGTAATTTATTCTCAGAAAACAGTCGAGTTTTAGAAGGGCACACTTCTATTTTTCCTCCTTGAAAGGAGAAAAAAGGATGGGAAAGATAACAGAAGGAATGTAAGCCTTGTAGCATGTCAGCTTAATGCGGGAGAGATCACTTAAATTTGTGATCATTTTTGGTATATTAACCTATGTATTATTTACAGTTTTACCTCCCTAAAGGAGGGCAACCCAATCAGTAGAGGTAGAAGGAGACCGTGAAAAACTATTGGCCAAACCGTTAAGAAGGATTTAGAGGTCAACGGTTTGTTTATAGACATGATTCACAATAGAACATTTTGACGTCGTTTGATCCATGTAGTCGACCCCATCTTTTGGGATAAAAGGTTGGTTGTTGTTGTACAGTTTTGCCTCCCTATGGATGTCAAGGTTCATTTTCTAGAATTTTTACAAATCTAGAGTGTCATAAACTTTGACCACTTAGCATCAGTTGTTTCAAATTATAGTTTTGCGCTGCTAATGTCTTGCTTATCAAGTTGTTTCCACCGTTTCCTGTACAAATATTTGGAAACAGGAAACAGGATGAAAACAACGTGACAGTTTTGTAGTTATTTCTGAAAACAGGAAATGAAAACAAGAAACAAAGCAAACAAGGACCAAGCATGTCAGCTTTTGTTGCACTATATCGAGGACAAGATGAAATTCTGTCATAAAAAAAAAACTGGTTCTTTTTCAATATAAATAAGTGTTATTGTTGAACAGGGAAGAAAGTACAAGAGAGAGGACATATATATCCTCAAAAAGAAACCACATATCCTCGAGATCAAAGTAGCGTTATAATTAGAGTAAGCTTACAATAGACAAGTGCATTGTAAAATAATTTGATAAAGAAACGATAGAATATGTCCATTTTCAGGAATGATAGTGCAAATGCTCATTATTTGTACTTGCTAGACTTAATTATGTTGCGAGTTAAAAAACCTTACTGGTTTAGACATTTCTTCCTTTTGAATGTTTGACAAAGGAGTATCTACATCGTTACTTCCTTCTACTATAGTTAGTTTTATTTCTGCAACTTATTTTTATGTCAGATTCTATTCTGTTTCTCCATGTTTCTATTTCCTTGCAAGTTTCCATAGCATTTAATGTCATTAATTATGTATTATATCCAAAATTACAAATAGCTTGAATTCTTGAATTGTTTCAATTGTATGATATATCCATATCCCTTACTGATCGAAAGAGTGATGATGCGAGGAGTCTTATTCTGTGATTTCAGGATTTTTGAGAATGAAATGTTTAAGCAGGACTGGAGGTTCAGGAAAAAGGTTCAGATAGTCCAGTATGTGATACTTAAGTGGGGATTTGCTCTCCTTATTGGATTATGTACTGGACTGGTTGGCTTCTTCAATAATGTTTCTGTTGAGAACATAGCTGGTTCCAAACTGCATATGACGACTAGTCTGATGTCAAAAATCAGGTGAGCTTATTTCTAGTGCCAACACAATGCATATGCTTAACAATTAATGACATTTTAGTCTGCACTTTAATTTTTGGCAGATGCTAGTTGTGCTACTCATAAATTTTTTTTACATTAAAAATGTGATGATGTGCTTATAACATGACTATTGAATTATTTCATCATTTGGTTGCCTATCTGTTGATCAATTCTCTACATAAAAACCAGAAAATGAAAACATGTGATATTTATGGTTTTCATTTATTCCCCCTTACGAAAAGATACGTATCAAACCACATCTAATACTTCTCATATGCTTCTGGCACTTCTTTTCATTTGTTAAAACAAATTATTTAAAAATCTAGAAATGATTCATTCCCAATCATCGGTATAATAAACACCTACAATCACTTTACATACTTAAAAGGATGTATTATATAATATGCCTTTAAAAATAACCGATAAATGCATTGTGACTACTCTTTTTCCATTGAACTTGCCTCTCAGTCTTTCTTTGTGTCGGAGATGGTATTGGTATATTTAAGACGCAGCTACGTATAAATGTAACCGTAGCATTTAGCCGTTAGTTTTTTCTGAGTTTTACCAATTTACTGAACACATTGTTGTAGAAATTATTTTGGACCTTGAATCACAAAATAATTAAATGTGAGTCTTTGCTGTTTCCATTATTGTTCATTTATTCTCAGAGTAGTAGTTTCAGTACAGATATTATGAGGCTTTTGTAGTATATGCTGGTCTCAATATCAGTTTAGCAGCAGTAGCCGGAGCACTTTGCGCTTTCATTGCTCCAGCAGCAGCAGGCTCTGGTATTCCAGAGGTAAAAGCATATCTCAATGGCGTGGATGCTCACTCTATACTGGCTCCAAGCACTCTTTTTGTAAAGGTGAATAGTACTCCAGACATTCTTTAGACTTCCTGCATGAACACACAAATAAAAGATTACTATGACTATCTCCTTGAACAATTCAAATTAGCCAAAGTATCAGTGTTCTGTTTCATAAAAAAAAGACTTCAGTGAAGAGTGAACTAATATCTTCTGAGCAAGCCTTTTATTGTATTGTTTTTTCTCTTAGGAAGGGTTTGATACATGTCATATTACCTACAAAAGGTTAAAAGAATTACTTAATCATTCCTCATATACTATTGTTGTACTATTTATTGTAGGTGTTTGGTGTATCTCATACTGTTTTTTGTACCGTTTAATATCTTAATTTCTGTGAAATAATGGACAAAAAGTGGACTATCTATAACAAAATGTTAGAGATAAAACCCATTCCAGGGCCTACACTCAAACTTCTGGCTGAATTTGTTTCTTGTCATGGTGGTGACAAATTAGGTTTATGTTAGAGAATACGGAGGAGAGATGACTTTACACTAACTCTAAGGGCCCGTTTGGTGGTAATGTTAAGAGAGACAGGATAGGATAAAATATCATATCCTGTCTGAAACTATTGTTTGGTGAGCCAGCAGGATATGATAAGTCAATCCTGTCACTTATCATATCCTGTCCATCTAGTTAAAATTCTATCCTGAGGGGAGGACTGAGTTAGAACCCAACAGGATAGGATAAGGTGGTTTTTTTTCGGTAACAAGTAGGATATGATGATTTAAAGTATAATAAAATATAAAAATATATAATATATAAAATAATTAAAGTATAATAAATAATAATTTAAAGTATAATAAAATTTAACATGGTTACCAAAAAAAGGTATAATAAAATATAAAATATTTAAAATAATAAAAATATTAATAATTAAATTTAAAATTTATTTTTATTTTATCACAATGCTAATTTTATTATTTTATATTATTTTAAAAAACTTTAAAATATAAAAAAAATTATTCTAATAATTTAACTATATGTAAAGTAAAAACAAAAATGAATATTTAAAAATATAAGAAATTAATTTTAGTTAGACAAAATTTAAAAAATTATATGTAATTTTATCACAAGGATAATTTTGTCTTTTTATATAATTTTAAATAATGAAAATTATAAAAAAAAACTAAAATCTAATAAAAGATGAAAACATTTAGAATAAAAACGAAAATTTTAAAATTCATACATAAATTATAATGCTGTGCAGTTGGTTATCTGGTGGACATCAAACGTCGGATAGGATAACAGCTTATCCTGCTCATATCATATTCTACTCCTATCATGTTCTCTTATCCTATCCGTTCCTATCCTATCCTGACCACCAAACGAGCCCTAAGTATATTATTGAAATACATGATGTGATGCAATATGAAATAAATCCTAAGAAATCTGCTAAGAAAATCCAAGATATTCTAGGATACAATAAAGATATTATAAGAAACTTTTAAGATACTCTAATACTCCCCCTCAAGCTCAAGCTTCTAAAGACTTAAGATTGTTATAAAAGCACCCCAAAAAAATAATCTGGAAAAAGGTATTCTGGAAAAATACAGTTCGCAAGGGCTCAATGAAGGCGCAAAGCAAGAGACACAATCCGCGGTGAAGGAGGCTGCTGTGGTGGTGAAGACAGACCAGCAATGAAGGCAGGACAATGGAAAGGACACTGCGATGAAGGCTGGTTGCTGCGATGGCTGCAACGTAGACAGTCTGGGCAGTGGCAAGAAGAACAGTCACGAGGAAAGCTGTGATGGCAGAAATAGGCAGCCGCGATGAAGGCAGGCTGGGCTTGACTTGAGAGACAGCAGGAAGGCAAACAAATGATGAAGGTGCACTTAAAGTGATCGGACTACAGGGACGGGTTGGACAGCAAAAAAGCTCATTGATGGGTGGCGAATAGACACCGTCAGTCATGTAAGAGGAAAGGGGTGGCTCAAGAGGTGTTGTTTGGGCAAGGTTGAGGTCGCGTTGGGTGGAAGAGACAACATGAATGGGACCAGCGGCAGGCAGAGAGGTGACTGGTCGCACCTGCACACATGGCCTGCTGAAGAGGTGCCCTGTGGATCTAGTCGCTGAGAAAGGGAATAGTGCATGAGGGAGTGCAGCTGCGGACGATGGTGGGTGTTTGCTGAAGAGGTGGCATGTGGATCTAGTCACTGAGAAGGGGAATAGTGCATGAGGGGAGTGCAGCTGCGGACGATGGCGAGTGTTTGCTGGTTGCACCTGCACACATGGCCTGCTAAAGAGGTGGCGTGTGGATCTAGTCGCTGAGAAAGGGAATAGTGCATGAGGTGAGTGCAGCTGCGGACGATGGTGAGTGTTTGCTGGTTGGCTGGATATGGGATTGCAATTCTTTCAGTGAGGTCGCTGATCGGAGAAGCGACAGTAGTTGGCAGTGGATGACAGTGGGCAATGGTGAGTTTGGTGGTCTGAGTGCGATTTGAGCGAAGAGTTCCAAATTATAGGGAACCCCGCAACAAACTGACGGGACAGGTCATGGAGGATGGAGCCGCTTTGATAATTGATACCATGTTGAAAACATTAGATTTAGTGAGGAAAAGCAGACAGATGACTATAATCTTAAGATATTATTGAAAGACTTATTGTGATAAGAAATGATACCAAATGCAAACCTAGTAGTCCTATTTTATTATATATATATATTTTTTGGTGTACTAGTCCTATTTTATTCTAATAGTAGAATCCTAGTCTGATGCGAACCCAAGACCTCCAAGGCCCACTAAAGTCTATGTGAGGAGACCCAAGAGGTGCAATGCACCTGATCAGAGCAAGGGAGAGAATGTTGTAAGCAAAGGAGGGAATGTTGTAACTAACTCTGCCTAGCTGGCAGAGTGAGAGGGGAATGCTCATGTGCTGAGGTCATGGGAGAGGGTATAACACGAGGAGAGGAAGGTAGAATTGAGCAGGCTGGAATTAGGATTGGACTTGGGAGAGACTAGGCACTCTCGAATTGCCTAGAACACCTTGTATTCCTTTGTTTCTTCTTCATCCAGCACTGTAACCACTTGTTACAGGCTAGGAACTTCAATAATACACTACTTTTCTGCTATAATTTTGTTCTGCAATTCTGGGTTCCTAACAATGGTATCAAAGCTCTCGATTCCTGGAGCTTTTGATTATCACCATAGGAACTACAAAATGGAGTCTAGAGTAGAGAATCGGGAGAGAAGCTTGCTGGAAAGGAGGAAAGTAAATGGAACCCGACTGGAAGAGATCAAGCGACTATGGGAAAGGAGGAAGGGAGACTGCTCCAGATGTCGATCTCGACGTGGTCATGCACCAAGTCGCCGCGCTGATAGAAGGGGTGCAGAATTTAAATGGCAAACTGAAAAAGAACTTGATGAGGGAAAACGGGATCGGCGACGTCAACGAACTTCGAGTGGACATGATTCTGTATCTGAACTGTTAGACCGGGCCTTGCTGTTGGTAGAGAGGAACTATGCCTTCCGGGGAGGTGGACTGACTGTAGAAGATGAAGAATCGAAATTGGAATTGGACTCAGGGTCCTTGCAGGTTCAAGGCTCCTCTAACCATCAACAATGGGGAATAGCTCCGATTAGTCAAATTCCCTCTGAAATGGCAGAGGAGATGAAGGATGAAGAGGAGAAACTTCTAGATGTGCAGGTGAAGGAGATCGAGGTGGAAGATGACGGTGGTGATGTCTTCAATATTTTTGAGATGAAGACGGATGTCTCCAATATTTTTGAGATAAAGAGGGAAAGGGAGGAAGACCGTCATCAAGGTGGTGGCGGCAGCAGAAGCGAAAACGATCGCTGTGTGGGTGGTATTGGTAGCGACATAAGCAAGGGAGACGACGGAAGATATGAGGGCGGTGGCCGGGGCAGTTGGGTAGAGACAACGATCGGTGGTGGACGTGTACGGCCGCCCGAACATTCGGAACTGCCGTATCGGGACGTTTCCATGGAGAAGGGAGGGTCGCCGCCGACCTTTCGCTTACTGCCGCCGGAACCGACCGATCTTGTCGTGTACAAGGAGGCGGGTGGGTCACTCGTCACGACGGAAGGTGGGTCGTCGCCTGGCGTGGATGAGCTTTCAACGTCGGCACCGACGGAGTCGCCGGAGCCACTAGACCCGTGGCCTTGTGCGGCTGCCCTTGGGACGATTGCAGCTCCGGAGCATAGAGACATGGCTGCTGCAAGAAGTATCATGAAGAGGAAGCATAAGGAATGAGGGACAGAGATGGAATTACAGAAATTAGGTCATTTTCTTAACCTAATGGGCCAGGCCCAAATATCTCTTATTAATTGGGGTTATGATAAAGAGGGGCTGAGATCCAGCTTGAAACAACAAATTGGGTCTGTGCTAGAAGCTACCCAAATTACTGATGAACAGAAAATGTTACAAGAAGAAAGAGGAATGGGCCTGGGGGCATGCGGGCCAAATCCTATTTCCCAAATTGAATTAAAAACAGAGGATGGAGTCAGTCCCCTTACAAGTAAATCAGAGTTTTCTTCTGAGAACTCTCCTAAATTAGACGAAGCAGCTTTGATGGGCAGTTGGGAAAATTCTGCTGTGTTTTCCTTTGTTCGATCAGTTTTTGGGGATGCCAAAGCTTTTGTTGTGCATGACCAGAAACATGTAAAATTTATATTACTGGGAAAGAGCACCAAGATTCATATCGCCACTGTCATAGAAGTGGAATTGCATAATGCAAAACCCTCTTTTGACTAAACCCATTTCAATCTGCTCAGTGCTCTAAATAACATTGAGGCCAAGAAGAGATTTGAGTTATTAGAGGCTGTAAGTGGATATAAGCTATTACATCAGGTGGGACCTCTCAGTGGTGAAGTTTTGGATTATGTACAACAGTCAAGAGGAAGTTACAATGAGGAGCAGATTTCTCTTTATGCAAGAATGGAAGAGTACAAAAGACACATTTTCGAAGAAGGTAGGCTGTCCTTGAATGGTCCTTATGGTTCTCCTAGTGGAGACACTGCACATCCTTTTTATAAGATAGCAAATGAGGGGATAGATGTAGTAATGGAATCTGCTGCAAATGGAAAGGTTCAAATAGTTCGACAAGGATATCCTCCACCAGAGCCATCCTCCAATTTGAGGGGTGACTGGAAAAGAAGGTATTTTGTTTTTAATAGCCAAGGAGAGTTGTATTTCAATCGCAAACCTTGGAATGAATCCCATGGTAGCAGCCAACCATCTGCACACAGGAACAGTGTCACAAAAAATGGTTCTGGGCTTCTGAGTCAATGGCTTTCTCCGGGAATAACAGCAGCAGCACAAGACACTGAGATAGGCCTGGATTTCTTCTTATTTGACCCAGGTGGAACATATGCAGAATTTGAGGGTGGTTGTGCTGCTATTGTGAATTCAGGCCCAATTATCATGGTCCCAACTCCTCTTGTGGCTGAAGTCAACTATACTATTGGAGTTGGAGTGAATTTCCAGAACAACTTTCTAAAGAGCCAAATCAGTGCTACTAACTACCAAGCCAATGCCTGTGGTTTCTTGCTGGTTCATGTGGTTTGCATCCCACCAATTTGTGATGAGATAGGGGAGATTATTGTTGCTTGCTGCAAGCATTATGGAGCTGAACTTAGCAGCACCAAAATGGGTTTAAGGAGACATGGTTCTCAGCTATCAGGTTTCAAACAGTGGGACCCCGGAAAAGTGTGCTCAAGAAGCCACTCACTTGTTCACCTTGAGGACAAGGTGAGTTTCGAAGGGGGAAGAATTGATGCGAACCCAAGACCTCCAAGGCCCACTAAAGTCTAAGTGAGGAGACCCAAGAGGTGCAATGCACCTGATCAAAGCAAGGGAGAGAATATTGTAAGCAATGGAGGGAATGTTGTAACTAACTCTGCCTAGCTGGCAGAGTGAGAGGGGAATGCTCATGTGCTGAGGTCATGAGAGGGTATAACATGAGGAGAGGAAGGTAGAATTGAGCAGGCTGGAATTAGGATTGGACTTGGGAGAGACTAGGCACTCTCGAATTGCCTAGAACACCTTGTATTCCTTTGTTTCTTCTTCATCCAGCACTGTAACCACTTGTTACAGGCTAGGAACTTAAATAATACACTACTTTTCTGCTATAATTCTGTTCTGTAATTCTGGGTTCTTAACATAGTCCAAATTAAATAAGGAAACAAATCATGAAATAATAAATAAAAACTAAAAAATCTTCTACGATACTCTAGGATATAATAAAGATATTATAACATATACTTTTCAGATATTCTAGTACATGGTATTGAGCTTCTATGACTATTGACTAAGTGATCAAAAGTTCAATCCTCATCCCATTGTAATATTAAATACAAATAAGTTAAACTATGATAAACTACCTATCAAATACAAAGGAAAGTGCTTCGTTATGTTGATTCATTTGTAATTCATTCAAATAAATTTTTTTTTTGGGTAAGAACAAAATGCAATCTTTTACTTTATCTTTTTTATTCTTGGGATATATTATAATTCTTTATGAAACCTATGATTTTAACTGGGACAGATTTTTGGTTCCATCCTTGGAGTTTCTGCTGGATTTGTGGTGGGGAAAGAAGGACCTATGGTACACACAGGTGCATGCATAGCTTCTTTATTGGGACAGGGCGGATCTCGGAAGTATCACTTGACTTGGACTTGGCTTAGGTATTTTAAAAATGACCGAGACCGGCGAGACATGATTACTTGTGGTGCAGCTGCTGGTGTTGCTTCTGCCTTTCGTGCTCCAGTAGGTGGTGTCCTCTTTGCCCTTGAAGAGGCAGCTTCATGGTATCTATTTCTGCTAAAATTCTTCCTCTCTCAACTTCATGCTATCCTAGATTCTAAAATTTTAGTAAAAAAAAAAGGGGGAGTGTTAACAGGAAGAGCCATTAACAATAGAAAATTAAAGGTGAAGGACCAATAACCTTTCCCGTAACAGCAATGACTATTCCAGATGGATAATTGGTCCTTTTCATTAATTGTATTGTTAGCGGTCCTTCAAGTTAGTTCTCCAAAAAAAAAAAAAAAAAAAAACCACACTGATCTCCAACTTTCATGTTGGCGGCGGCAAAGTTTTTTTTTCCCTGATATTTTGTATAAGATTTTAATCAAAAACCAGAATTAGTTAGTTTTGGAAGTCAATGGTGGGAGGTAAAAGAAAAATAGATGCAGTAAAATGACACGAGTAATGATGATAATGAGTGTATGATCATTGATGTGTAAAAGGAGTAACATACTAAGGTGTTACACAGCATGCAAATTTATATGCTGAATATCCAACTACCTACCATATATATGGAGTAGTCATTAGTATTTTAAATAAAAGTTTAATTGGTACGAGGATCAGTGAATATACTTCACTCTAGCTTCATTGTGTTTAGTAATTTGTGACCATTAATTCAGATGAAATGATTGGACGTTTCACTCTAACTCAACATTAGTAAGAATCTAGAGTATTTATGGATGTGATGAAGCTCAATGTTTGAAGCCTGGAACTATTACTTTATTATCACTTAATGTACACAGACTCATTATGGTGATCTTGCTGGTTGGCAAAAGAAGACAGATAGACCAGGCCTGCACAGCAGACAGTATCTTAAAATTCTAGAATCACTAAGTTTTCTAATGCTTATCATAGTCCTTGTCTGGAAAGGTAATCTTAAGATTTCTCTTTCTTTCCTGTGGACAAAAGGTATTTGATGTCTGCATAATATATTTTTAAGGCTTCAGTAATCTCAAATGTCCGGGCTATGAATAAAGGGCATGCACCAGTTTACTTAAAAGATTCATAAAAAGAAAGTATGCTTCATGTTTTCTGGTTTTAATCTATGATTTTAACAACAGGACAAGATAGAGGATGTAGTTAGTGCTAAAAATATGGAGAAGCTTACTTTGGTGTTGGATGTGTATCTTTAAATTGTGGCTGTTTTGGATAATTGAATATTGTTTAATTTTTCTGGGGCATACCTTTAGGTGGCGGAGTGCTCTTCTCTGGAGGACATTTTTCACGACAGCGGTAGTTGCTATTGTTTTAAGAGCTGCAATTCAGTTTTGTGGCACGGGGAAATGTGGGCTGTTTGGGAAAGGTGGTCTGATATTGTATGATGTCAGTTCAGCCAAGGTAACATATAATGGTGCTGATCTAGTAGCAGTTTTACTCTTGGGAATCATTGGAGGCATTCTTGGAAGCATATATAATTACCTCGTGGATAAGGTTGTTCGTACATATAGCATCATCAACGAGTATGTACATCAAGTTAAACAGTTCTTAGGCATTTCCTTGTTGCTTTCTAATCACCATTGCTTGTACTCTAATATAATGTTCGCAATATAATTTATGTAGCAAATGACCCTTTTTTTCTTGATGTGGCAGAAAAGGTGCAGCTTTCAAAGTCTTACTTGTAATCACAATTTCTCTTTTGACGTCATGTTGTTATTATTTCCTACCATGGGTTGCACCCTGTATCCCTTGTCCTACTCATGCTACAAGGACCTGTCCCTCTGTTGATGAGTCTGGAGAATACAAAAGCTTTCAATGTCCACCAGGCTACTACAATGATCTTGCTTCCCTCTTTCTTAGCACCAATGATGATGCTATTCGTAATCTATTCAGCACCAGGATCACCAAAGAGTTTCATCTGGTCAATTTGTTTATCTTCTTTGCTACTGTTTACTGTATGGGGATAATCACATATGGTATAGCTATTCCATCTGGCCTTTTCATTCCTGTGATACTTGCTGGGGCTGCCTATGGCCGTTTTTTTGGGACACTCTTCGATCCTATTGCCACACTCGACACGGGACTCTTTGCCCTCCTTGGATCTGCATCCTTCCTTGGTGGCACCATGAGAATGACAGTGTCACTTTGTGTTATATTGCTTGAGCTCACTAATGATCTCTTGTTACTTCCCCTTGTGATGTTGGTCTTATTGGTCTCAAAAACTGTGGCTGATAGCTTCAACAAGGGTGTTTATGATCTAATACTAAAGATCAAAGGACTTCCTTATTTGGAGGCCCATGCAGAACCTTACATGAAGAATTTAGTTGCACGTGATGTTGTCACCGGTCCATTATTCACCTTTTCTGGCATCGAAAGGGTTGGGAATATAATACATGTTTTGAAAACTACAGGGCATAATGGGTTTCCTGTAATTGATGAACCGCCATTCTCAGACGCACCAGAATTATGTGGGCTTGTACTGAGGTCTCATTTGCTAGTGTTACTGAAGGGGAAGATGTTTTCGAGAGAAAGGGTGCTCGCAGGTCAAAGCATCATCCGAAGAATTTCTGCATTAGAATTTGGAAAGGCAGGATCAGGGAAAGGAATCAAAGTAGAGGATCTAGATATCCAAGTGGAAGAGATGGATATGTATGTTGATCTCCATCCCATAACTAATGCATCCCCATACACAGTGGTAGAGTCGATGTCACTTGCCAAAGCTGCTATTCTTTTCCGCCAACTTGGACTAAGGCACATGTGTGTTGTCCCAAAGAGCCAAGGGGTATGATATATTTTCTTTTTCCTCCCAAATAATGTTATACTCTTTTTAGTGAAAGAATAATGCTAGTGCTACTCACACGCGTATATCACCTCACATCTACTTAGTTTTCTGTTTTCTGTAACCCCTACTCTGATTTAATGATTCTGCCACCTCACATGTGGGGTGAGGTATGCTCTACTATTGTGTACCAAGCTCTCTTACTGAAATTTGTGTGGTTTCATTTGCATCCCATGTAAACATTACATATTAGCATCTTTGCCTACAGTATATTTGAATATTCCAAAAAAGATGTGACAGTTTTAAAACTTCTATTGCTTCACTTGCTGCAAGATATACTGACACTCTCTACATATTGCAGAGACCTCCAGTTGTTGGGATTCTAACGCGCCATGATTTCATGCCAGAGCATGTTTTGGGGCTTTACCCTGATATGAAGTCCCACAAATGGGACTAAGTGATCCGAGTGAAACTAAGTTCTTTGGTTTGCATTGAGGTGCTGCATTCAGTAGCTGCAGGTGATCAAAGTTTTATATACAGTTGAGAGTGCAATAATTTTTCAGGGAACCCTTTAACTAAAAATGCTGCTTTGGATGCAGCTGCTGCTTAGTTTTGATTTATTTAACAACTATGTGAACATATGGATTGTCAATCTCTATTTTATGAAGTCAACTTGCTAATTTCAAATGGACACTTCTGAAACAACCCAGTCAACACTAATAATTAGTGTTGTATTACATGGTTAATAAAGATCTCTTGCTTAACCGCCGATGGTTGTGGTTAGTGGTCACAGCCTAAGCCATGTATTTGGGGTGCCCGAGTGAGTTGGAACCCTGAGTTTGGCGTCTTTGTGAACAGGCTTGAGATTGGACATATTCTTTTAAGGTAGCGTTTGGTACAAGTTTTATAAAAATATTCTCGAGAATGTTGGCATGTGAATAAAAGTTTCCCATGATAGTTAGAAACTTGGGAAACTCTATTCCTAAGTGTGAAGGTGGGAAAGAAAGATTACCGGGAATGTGATTCTCAGGAATATAGTTTGTCTGGAAATAAAACATTTCGGATACCAAACGTCACCTAAGATTCAGTGATGAATCATGAACTTGGACACTATTAACCTAATCCTAGGACAACACCTTTGACAGGTAGGTGAGTTCGTCCTTGCCCTCCATGCCACCACCCAGGATTCCCATTTCTTTTATAAGAAAACAGTGTCTTTTGTTCATGTTGCTTGACTTTTATAATGAAATTGTCAACCTTGATGATAAATATTCTTTGTATGATATTATTAGTTAGTAATTGCAAATGCACTGGCTTGTGAATCTTTGAATCATATAACAACTGCAGCGTTGAAACATGTACTAGTAGTATTTTTTTTTTTTTAACTACCTTTGAGAAGACATAAATCTCAATGTTAGTAAGCTTGCAAAACACACATACGTGTTGCTGCGGTAAAACTTTTTGATGTAAAGAAGTTCTTTTGCTATCTGCCCCAAAAGGCATTTGAGGAGCAAATTGCAATTGGGAGTGTGGGCTTGTTGTGCAAAATGGTGGACTGTATGTTTCAGACTTTCAGACTCCAATCTTAAGGTAAGGGACTTGAGGGAGGAAGGGAGGTGAAGTCTCGGTAAACTACAAAAAAAACATGTCCCATAACATGTTGCTTAGATGATAATTGAAAATGAGAACCTGGAAAGAAGATGACAATTGAAATGGCTATAGAAAATGACAGCATACAGGAGAAAACAAGATTAAGATACTGCTTTGGCTGGTGTTGCATGATGTTTGCATGATAAAGATAAGAAGAAAAGAATCAACCTCCATATGCATGCATCTTAGTTTGATTTAGAAAATCAAGCTAGCTTCAGGCACATCCCAAGGCAAGCCAACTGTTGCAGGCCTAATGACAAAAATGGGTGTTGAAGGAAAGGAATGGAAACTTTAGAGGGAGCCTCTGCCCAATATGAGTTTTGTTGTTTTATCTTCCAAAGTAATAAATAAATAAAATCTAAGATTTAGAAGTTTAAGAGGCCAATGCAATATTAGAGGTTTAGAAATTTTTTAAAAGTAAATTTTCAAAACAAGAAAACTTACTTCTTCAAAAGGAATTTGATTTAATATTCAATATCCAATTCATTTAATGGCAGGATTTGTTTCTTTTCTAAAAGATCGACAAATCAAAATATATTTTTGTCCCAAATTTTGCTCTTCTTTATCCGAACCAAAATTATTTTTTGACATGATCTATTTCCTATATTCTTATGGTAGCCCCATTCCCGATTAGAAATATACTAGCTAAATATTGTTATAAAATATATATATATATATAATGAAAAACATGACGACTAATGTAAAAACATGATGCCCTAACTAAGGAATGAGCGGCATGGTTAGCTTGCCTCCTAACAAAACTGACCCTATAGTTTTGGTTTCTTAAAATAATGGACCCGGACTCATTGTGACTTGTCCTTTGCCGAGAGATGGCATGAACAACTTTTTTGTAATCCAGCTGTATTATTACTCTGTGGAAACCCAAAGATGCTGACCAATTAAGGGCTTCATAAAGGCCCCAAGCTTCCGCTTCATATGCACTTGGAATGCCCGAGAAACATGCAGTCTGGGCACTCACAAACTCGCCCTTGTGATTCCGCATGCTCATTGAAGATCGCAGCGTCAACGTTGCACTTGAAGTCTCCTTCAATTGGTTTGGTCCAGGCTGCGAAGTTAGATGGAACTTGGGCATTTGCAACATTGCTTTGCTTGGGAGATTGATTAATGCTTCACATCCTTCTCCACATTCTCCCAACACTTGTCATTTCTTCTCTTCCAAATGCACCAAAATATCATGGTCATATCCTTATTTTGGTGAGTTGGTAGAATTTGCAAAAGGGAGAAAAAATGCTCTACAAAACCTTCAGCCTCCTCTACATGGTTTTTTATCACCTGCCACATATCCCAGCCTCCTCCCAGATGAGAGTTGTCTATGAGCCTTTCTTACAGTCCAAAACTGCCTCTCTAAATCCTTGTACCAGCCATGCAGGATACTCCTCACCTCCTCTTTTGTCTTCATTGGACAACAGATCATTATAGTCTCCCATAGCACACCATGGCAAAGAGTTGTCTCTTGCAAGAGTTCTAAGCAGGTCCCACGATTCCCTCCTCCTACTTCTATCCGGATACGGGATACCCGTAGATCTCCACCTCGGCTTGCCGTGCTGCACCATCTCGACATTGATGAAATTTGGATATAATTAATGTTGTCCCAAAAATTGGTGTCTCGATATTCTTAACCAATCAAATCGAGAATGTGCATGAATATCAATAAGTTGAGATTTTATTTTATTAAGTGGCAAATTCTAATTGGTAGGGGACAAGAAATGTGACAGGAAAGTCATCCATGAAATTTGGGGAGTAGCTAATGAGATTTCATTCAAAAGGATGACACCATAACAAGGCTTGACCCCCACTTCTCCCAACTCTGTCTATTGCGAACGATGCATCAAAACCCAGCTTTACTCTTATTTCCTCAATCTTGTTTGCATGTACCAAAGTCTCACTAAGAAAGATTACGTCCGGTCTTATCTAAACATAATATGTAACCTTTTATCTTTCATTAATCAAGGGCTCTTTAAACATATGACGTGTAAGCTAGCTGTTTTTAACATCGGTCATGGCATCAAAAACAAAACTGCCATACTTTCTTGTTTTATTTTTTATTTTGATAATTCTTTGAAATTAGAGCTTGTTTGCTCATTTATTTTTTATTCAAAAATTTTGTTCACTATTTAGATATCTCACTCTTTAGGTTCACATTTAAGTCATGAAAAATGATAAATTGACACAGATTTTGGGACAACATACGTACATCAGATGAAGTATGAGCACGCATGTGATCGTGACATCGTAGCACTTTTTTTTTTAAATTTAATTTTTTTTTTAAATAAATTTTTTGATTAAGTATGTGTCAATATCCGTGAGCAGGTACAAATATCTGGTGAATGCCTTCAAATATGTGGTGAATGCCCATACTAAAACCAAGTTTTGGATGCCTTAGATTATCTGGTGAACGTAGTTCAATTATCTGGTGAATGCCTTCAAATATGTGGTGAATGCTCATACTAAAACCAAGTTTTGGATGCCTTAGAGTATCTGGTGAACGTAGTTCAATTATCTGGTGAATGCCTTCGAATATCTGGTGAATGCCCATACTAAAATCGAGTTTTGGATGCCTTAGATTATCTGGTGAACGTAGTTCACTTATCTGGTGAATGCCTTCGAATATGTGGTGAATGCCTATACTAAATTAGCTTGTGGATGCCTTAGATTATCTGGTGAACGTAGTTCAATTTATCAGTGAATGCCTTCAAATATGTGGTGAATGCCCATACTTAATCAAAAAATTTATTTACAAAAAAATTTAAATTTAAAAAAAAATGTGCTTCATAAGTAACTACTGATCAGTGTTTGTGCGTATGCACTCATTCATACGGTGTACGTATGTTGTCTGGCAAATGTGTGTCAAATTAGCAAACATGTTAAGTCATTCTATTACTGATCACTAGGGTTACCACTTTTAATAGTTATCTATGTGAGCTATAATCACTAAGGTTACATGCTATGTGATTTGCGTACTTGAGAAATATTTCTGTCTAGACATGTTATCTTTCACGAAGACATATTCCCATATCTAGTTGTAACATCTACCTCACCACCTGACCAATCCGACCCTAATCTTAACCATACAAATACCATACATGTTTCTCTTTGACACCCCTCATTCACTATCAGTGCAACCTTATACTGCCTTAACACCTCCCAACCAATTTTTAGGTGACACTCCTTACCATTTATCCTTAGTTTTATCTTATGATAACCTTTCCCAATCTCATATATACTATACATTGCCCATTTCTTCTCATGTTGAACCAAAGACGTATAGATAGACAGTCCTACATGATCATTGGATTCAAGCAATGCAGGCCATGCAATGCAAGAACACCTAATTGAACCAACAAGATGACCCAACTGCCTACAAGAGACTTGTTGGTGGGTTTTTGTTGTAGCTAATGACAACAAGACCAGCTATCATTTATGTTATACAACAATTAAGTCAATTTATGAGCTCCCCCACTTCACATCATCGCCATCATCATCGAGAAACCATCCAAGTATTGAGATAAAAGTCTCCATCACAGGGTCACTTCTTCCATGCTACACCTTCCTTCCAGCTTAAGGCTTTTAGCGATCTCGATTGGGTAAGTTACCTGGACACTCGCAATTCAGTGAGAGGCTTCTGCATATTTCTTGGGGATTCCCTCATTCCATCACTACAAAAAAGAGGCGACTTACCGACGGCCAAAAGCCATTGGAAATAGTGATTACCGACGGAATTTCTGACGGACATCTATCCGTCGATAGTAAGCACGTATAGGAAAGGGTTTCCGACAGATCTGAGCTGTCCGTCGGAAATTTTCGATGGTCTTTTCCATCGGAACATGCGTCACACGGAGCCCCTCATTACCGACGGATAAGTCCGTCGGTAATTGTCAGTGGAAGTTACCGACTGGTTTTTCCATCGGAAACTCTAAAGTATATTTACCGACAGAAATGTCCGTCGGAAACCGGTTATTTGTTTTTTTATATTTTTTTATATTTTTTTTAATCGATTTATTTTATTTTAATTTATATTAATGATAACTTATTAACTAATATCAATTATTCTATAACAAAAAACTAATTACTCATCATTATGTAATTATTTTATTAACAAATTCAACCATAACTACGTACAAACGATCCTGATCACGCTTAACCGATCACCATGAGCTATTACCGAATCTGCTTATTACCGCTGTAGGTATATATGGGCAGAAAATGCTTTTATCCATTGACTAATCCTATCTACACTAAATCCTATCAACACTAAGTTTTGTCATTATGAATTTATTTTCTTAAGTAAATTCATTTATTAATTTACGCGCGCAATTAGCAAAAACAGCACAGACCCACATGTAAACAAAAAATTTCATGATTGATTTGGAAAAAAAAAACTCAAATTAATAGATTGACAAAATTTATATACACTAGACAGATTTATAAAAAAAAATACATGCACATATATACAACTAATATTTCATCAATCAAAGGAATATATATAACCCATTACATATTGAGCATGAACAATTAATACCCTAAAATAGAGAACCCACGGTACCTATAGGAGCAAACAACCCAAGATAGTGGCAGTGGCTCACGACAGTGGCGGGCGGCAGTGGCTCACGACAGTGACAATGGCAGTGGTGGCAGCCCTTAAACACGTAAAAAAAATCATAAATAGCAACAAAAACACATAATGCACAAAAATTACCTACAAGCAATGGTAAAATGGTGACTACTAGACGAAATGGTGGCGGTGACTGACGGGGGTGATGCTCGTGGAGGAGGCATAACATGGGGAGGAGGGGCGCCGCCGTTTATGGTGCTCGCGCGCAGAGAGTGGGGGAGAGGGAGCTAAGAACAGGGAGTAGGGAGTATAGAGAGCAAGGGAGAAGGGGGCGATGCGCGATGGTGGGGGTTGGTCGCAGAGGAAGGGGGCGCGGTGGTGGGTTTCGCGGAGAGAGAAGAGAGGGAGAATGAGATAAATGAGAAAAGGAAAGTGGGGGGAAGGGTTTCTCGGTGGTCCTAAATTGCACATTTTCCGACGGCCACTTAAGGATTTCGACTGATTTATCCTTCGGTAATTAAAAAAATTGAATTATCGACGGAAATGTCCGTCGATAATGGGAAATAACTTTTTTGACGGACATACCGTCGATAACATCTCCCGCAATTTCGACGGACATTCAGTCGGAAAGCTCTTGCACGCAAAAAAATGTCTTTCCCGCCAACTTTACTGATGGATTTAGCAACAAAATACCCCTCAGAAAAGTTACCGACGACCTTTCCGTCGGTAATGTTGAAAACCTTTCATATTCATTATTACCGACGGAACCCACGTCCGTCGTTAATCCACAGTTTTCTTGTAGTGCATGGCGTTTAAAGAAACAATCTATCGTGTCTCAATCATCCTCCAAAGTTGAATATAAAGCACTAGTTTTCGTTGTTTGTGATCTTTGGTGGATCACTTGTTTGTTGCAAGATCTAGGACTCAATTTCACTTCTCCAACTTTACTTTATTGTGATAGCCATCTGCTCGTCACATTGCTACCAACCCCACATTTCATGAATGCACAAAAGTACTCGAAATCAATTCACATATGGTTCATGAGAAATTTCAGGCAAAGTTGTTTCACTTACTTCCCACTGCTTGTGCAGACCAACTCGAAGATTTACTCACTAAACCCCTAGATCCTCTGCCATTTTCCATATTCCTCTCAAAGTTGGGAGTGCTCAGTATACACTCTCTAGCTTATGGGCGAGGTAGACACTAGTGCAATAAGTGTTTTTTACGTCAATTAAAATTGATTTTATACGTCAGAATATTGTCTAATGTAAATACAGCCGACGTTAATAATTAATATTTTAACGTCACTTGTTTAAACAACTGACGTTAAAAATAAAACTATTAACGTCAGTTCTTTACCATTACTGACGTTAATTTTGTTAAAACTAACGTCAGTTGTGTTAAAGAACTGACGTTAAATGTTTTAATTTTAACGTCAGTTGTTTATTGAAACTGACGTTAATAGTGTACTGTATATTTTATAAAATACTATTAACGCCATTTGTTTGATATAACTGACGTTAATAGATTTTTTTTTTTTAAATTCAGTTTTAAAATATCACTCCCCTCAGCTATCCCTGTATTCAGTAAATATCCCAGTAACACAGAATATCACACACATTACAGAATTGCAAACACTACCCTTAAATTTCAATATTAACACAAATAAAAGAAATATACAAAGGAACAATGGGGGGACTTAAAACCAAAACCCATGTATAGGAAAAACATAATTATCTACAAGTATGTATATATATATATATAAATTTTAGTCTCTAATGTCTAAAAACAAAACTACCAATCTAAGTATATATATACATGTTATTAATTAGTTTCTAAAGTCTAACAAAAAACTATTCATCTAAGTATTGCGGAGGTATCTTGTCAATTCCTTTTTCAGCCGCATACTTGAAGAAGAATTCAACTAAGCGCATCCTCAAGTCTCTAAACTCATCTTCTTGAAGAGGCGATTGGTCGTTAAATGCCTACACACGTTCAAATAATAACAATAACATTAACGCAAGTCATCACCAAAACTATAATATATAATTTAACAAGTTGTTTAAATATTACCTTCTTCCATCCATCCGTAATAGATGCGGAGACTATGTTCAGCATATGAAGCATCACATAACAGCCGCACGACCACCCGTCAGGTTGAAATCGAGACTACAAACAAAATTAATTTCAATGTCAGTTAAATATACATATAAATTAGTAATTATAATATTACTTATTTGATAAATAAACTACCAAACCTTGAGGATGGTCCATTCAGGATTTGCTTTAGCCTTAGAAGTCCTACTTCTCCCGTTGGCGCAACTTATGCTACTCGCCTTCAACGCGCTATCATAAACAAATAATCATGTCAATTAACAAATTCATATATCATGTGTGTAATAAACTAAAAACAACTGATATTAAAACTTAAATTAAATTTAAGATTAGTTACTTACGTATTTACAGCTTCCACCACCTCCTGTGGAGGGTTTTGGTGGAGAGAACATAAGAATATGACAGTATGCCTAGGCGGGTGAAGTACGAACAACTGTCAATGGTTATTCATACAGTAGGGAGCCATATATAATTCTTTCCGATTGTCTCCCAACAAGTTCCCTATGTATTTACTAAATGCATCGCCAGCAAAGAATTGGGGCACAAGGATTGACGGATCTAAGAAGCCGTAAACTGATGCAACGCCCTTATCAAGCTGAAGACGATGGAGATACCTAAGTTATGAAAAGGTGTGGATGTTAATTACATAATATATATATTGAAAATAAAATAAATTATTAAATGGAAAAATACCAAAAATAAATAAGTTATAAAATTAAAATTAACTTACCTGCACCAGAGACTCAAAACCGTGTTGGCCATCCAGACGTTGTCTCTGCAGGCGTGCCCGAGATCTTCACCACAGAAGGAAAATATCCTTTGTTGATTTGGGCGTGCCACCCATCCATCGTGCTCCAATGGACATTCAAAAATCTCAAACGCATAATCCTCACCAAGTGAGAACAAACGAGTGACAGGTGACAGCGACACCGACGTTGACTTGGCCTTTAATTTAGGAAAAATAAAATAGATAAGTTGTTGATAATTAAAAAAAAACACAAGTAATTATTTGACTAATTTGGACATTAATAATGAATACATACCTTTGTTAACATTTCGAGCTCACGTCGTTTGAAGTCCAACTCAAGCTCACGCCTTTTCATTTCCAACTCAAGCTCATGGCGTTGGACTTCCAACTCCCGCTCCCTAGCTGCCAACTCATCGTCCTCCACATGTGCCCTACTATAACTCTCTTTTGTGCTCACATGTGAAGGGTTGGCATGCCCTGCGGTGTCCTGGGATGAACCGACGGAGGAAAGCTCTCTAGCAAGCGTCTGCTTGAATTCTGGGTTGGATATTAAGCTTTGCATCAGATGCGTTGTAATAGCAGGGTTGGAGATGAGCTGCTGAGTAATGTCATCCAAAATTGATGCTTCATCGACCACCCGCTTTCGTGAAGCAGACTTGCCATAATATTCTTTGATGGTCACATTCCCAGGAACATCGATAACCCGACCAGGATGGTCTTTCTTGCCTAGAGCAGTCATCAAGACGTCCCGCCGTCCAGAAGGGACGAATGAGCCTTGGGAGGATTGTGCTTTAAGATCCATCTACAATGAAAAAATGAAAAAACGTGCAAGTGAAAAGTGTTAAAAATATCTATACAAATATCAATTGAAATGAAGTTAATTATTTACTTACAATCTTATCTGCCACTTCGCGAGTGGCATCAACTTTAAAAGATCTCGTCTTTGTCATGCGGCCTGCTAACCAGACATCCTCGCGGTCGATGTCCGACGGAGGACTTAATGGTGTGCCCTCAGGCACCTCTCCTCTTTCTATCCTAGCAGAGTGCTCTTCCTGCTTCACCCTCAGCCTATCCGCCATCATCACCTCGATCCGAGTCTGGTACCCACCCTGAGACATGGTGTGGCGGTGGACGTTATTCGCCTGATTCTGCCGACCCTTATCTGCCTTAGCCTATTCAAACAAAAACACATAATTAAATACAGTTAAATGATCTATAAGAAGCATACAAAATTAACTTAATCAACCAACCTGAAATTCTCCATCCTGTCGACTCCTAGCAAACATATCCCAAGTATCCTGATCAATCCAGGGATAATCCGAGAACATTTTATCAAGCCGCTTCTTCCCAGATACATAGTACCTGGTAAGATCATGCTTGAACCCATTCCAACGCTTTGATGCCATTTTCATACATTTCTTACGATGATCCTCGTCATTTGGCACAGTCCAAGCTACCTACACATTAAATATATAACAACTGGATGGATTATAACTCGGATAATTATCTAATAATGTAAATCAAAAGAATTTAAAGGTAAAATACCATGATAGCCTCCCAAATCTGATCCTTAACGTTATGTGGAACGACATTCCAGTGGTTGTAGTTGATGCTAACGTGCTGCTTCGCTTGTAGAAACACTCACTTATTAAATTCTTTAGCACGGGGTCCCTGGGCATTTAGATTAGCATCGAAGGACACCTCAAGCTTTTGTCCGCTTTGCCTGGCCTTCTAGTTTCTTCAACATCGTGGCTCCTCTACCCCGTTTCCTATGAGCCTGTGATGTCTGTATGGACAAAAAAAAAAGATAAAATAGAGGGTTGTAATATTATAAACTTACATTAAAAAGAATGACTAAAGATAGTATATAACATGTAAACTTACACTAGAATCAGGTGTAGGCGCGATCGGGTCCTGCGTAGGCCCCACAGTGTCCTCCCGTGCATGTGGGCTATCTGACTGATCCATATGTATGCCTGTTCAAAAACAATATATATTTATTAACATAGGTTATAACTCAAAATAAATACAGAAGTATAAATAAAAATAAATGTATACTAAGTTTAAACTACCTATATCAATATCCCTTCGTGATGATCATCATGAGTGGCATGTACATCGTCCACCTGTGTCTCCTCGATTATAGTAGGCATGTTTGTTGAAAAGGAAGGAGTCTCAGGAATATCAAGATTTGAATCTTGATTTTCATCACTACCATTATACATGCTTTTTCCTTGGAGAACCACGGACAACCTTTTGTTAGATGGATCGGTGATGTAGAACACTTGTTTTGCTTGGGAAGCCATTATGAAAGGCTCATTTATATGACCTAACTTGTTGAGGTCTACCGATGTGAACCCCAATTCGTCGGTTTGTACACCACCGTTACTATCAACCCACTTACATTTAAAAACCGGCACCGTAAGCTTAGTATAATCGAGCACCCAAATATCTTCAATATATCCAAAGTAAGGTGTCGGTGCTTTAACGGGTTTTGTGTCCTTTGCGCTAGAGAAGTGCATTGCTTCGGCCACGATCATAACCCCACTATTTTGCATGGTACTCTTGTTATCTTGTTCCTTTGTATAAAAGGAAAAGTTATTGATGTCATATCCGCTCCAACATATAACGTTGAAGCTAGGCCCACGTGCTAGCCATCTTACGTCATCAGAAGCAGTACTACCATCCTTAAGCATTTCTTCCTTGAACCATGGTAAGAAAGTCTTGTTATGCTTGTTCAACAACCACCTTTCGCTCATTCGAGGGTTTTCTTGATTGACTTTTCTTTTATGTTCAAATAAGAAAGGCTGAACAGAATCGATGTTGTTCAATACATATAAATGTGCTTGAAGCACTTCCTCCCGACCCTTGCTATTAATTCTTAAGCCATGTGTACCCTTACCTTGACATCTTATCTCATCATGACGAGGCTTAGGAACCCCTATAGTATCCGTGTTATGAAGGTAGTCCGAACAAAACTCAATAGCTTCTTCTGCAACATACCTTTGAACAATAGATGCTTTCGGACGATGAGGATTCTTCATGTACCCTTTCAAGATCTTCATGTAGCGCTCAACTGGGTACATCCATCTCATAAAAACCGGCCCACATAATCTAATCTCCCTCACCAAATGAACAATTAAGTGAACCATTATGTCGAAAAAGGAAGGAGGAAAATACATCTCCAATTGGCACAAGATTGTAGCAGCCTCAACTTCCAAGTCATCCAACATACGGGGGTCAACGACTTTGCTACATATAGAATTGAAGAATGAGCACAACCGAGTAATGTCATGTCTCACATATTTTGAGCAATACCACGAATACCAACGGGCAGAAGTTATTGCATCAAGATGTGACAATCATGAGACTTTAAGCCAACTAATTTAAGATCACTAGAGACAAGTCTCTTCATATTTGAAGAGTAACCATGTGGAACTTTGATGCCCTGAAGACACCCGCAGAAACTTTGTCTCTCTTTTTTGACAAAATATGACATGCTGGCGGCAAATAAGTTCGCTTACCATCCTCAACAACTGGAGCTAACTGCTCTCGTATACCCATAGCAACGAGGTCGAGACGAGCATTCACACCATCCTTTGTCTTGCCCTGAATGTTGAGAAGCGTCCCGATCACACTATCACACACATTTTTCTCCACATGCATCACATCAATGCAGTGTCCGACATCAAGCTTGCGCCAGTATGGAAGATCAAAGAATATTGACCTCTTATTCCATATGTTTTTCTCAGCAGCTTTACCTTTCTTTTTGGACTTGCCGAATATAACATCGATGCCCTTTACCCTCTGATAAACCTGCTCTCCAGTTAAGGCCGCCGGAGCTTCTTCTGTCTCTTGGCATCCATTAAAAGCTCTTTTCATCTTACGATATGGATGATCACGTCTAAGAAATCTCCGATGCCCAAGGTAAATCATCTTCTTTCCATGATGCAAATGAGTGTAGCATATGCCTTCTTCACATATAGGGCATGCTTTATGCCCCTTGACACTGTACCCGAACAAGTTACCGTATGCTGGAAAGTCGTTGATGGTGCAAAATAACATGGCATGAAGCTTAAAAGTCTCATGAGAATACCCATCAAATACATCAACACCTTCCACCCACAGCGTTTTCAAGTCTTCAATCAAAGGACTTGGATAAACATCCAAGTCATTTCCCGGTTGCTGTGGGCCCGAAATCATCATAGACAACATCATGTATTTGCGCTTCATGCACAACCAAGGGGGCAGGTTGTAAATTATCAATAGAACATGCCATGAACTATGAATACTACTGATGTTACCATAAGGATTCATTCCATCTGTAGCAAGTCCAAGCCTTAGGTTTCTTGGCTCATCGGCGAAATCCGGAAACATAGTATCAATATTCTACCATTGCATAGAATCAACAGGATGACGAACCTTTCCATCACGTTTCCTCTCATCATTATGTCATCTAAGATTCTTCGCATCTTTTGCATTGGCAAACAATCGCTTGAACCTTGGAATTATTGGAAGATACCACAACACCTTCGCAGGAGGACCCTTTTTCTCACATCATCAAGATCATCATCATCATCTCTGATATCGTACGAACGCACGTGCGATTCCGGCAAGTGTACCGGATTCGTCGCCAAGTAATAAAAGATATCGATCCCACAGAGACTGTTATCTCAAATCGCAACTAATTGTTAAATGATAAAGTTGGACTGTATAAAAAGATTTTGATTTTGAAAAGGTTTTGAATTTGAATTAAGAGATAAGTAAAACAGAAAACAAATCTATTTGTGGTTTTTGGATCTAAATGGATTCCTAGGGATTTGGGTTACCTACGAGGCTATTTATGTTACTAATTTGATTTTCCCTTGTTAATTATCGAAATTGCCTTGAAGGCGAGTTTATCCTCTAATAGTTCAAGCTCCCTCTCGGGTTACAAAAACCGTGCCCAATTGAACCAACCCCTACTCTCGTGGTAGTCGAATCCAGATTGGACCCTTTGCGTTTCGTGACAACTCATTGATCCTCGAAGGACGGCTTCTAACTCTCGTGATTTCAGTCCTAAGTCTGACTCTATAGATCCGACACCTAAGTTCACCGCTATGTTCCTCCTTAGAATGCCTATGACACGCAAACAAGTGGCCACCGAATTTACGAGTGATTCAAACACTAGAAATCAGATCTAAAACAAAATCGAAATTAACAAAGATATTACATCAAATTAACAACATAAATCAGATCTCGGGCATGGCCCCAATCCCTAGAAACTAAGCTACTACTCAAGCCTTGTCATGGTGACGACAAGCTTGATTACAAATAACATGAAAGCAGAAAATCAGAGAAGAAGAGGAAGGAGAAGAGAGATCCTAAATTAAAGCCTAAGCGGTAGCAGCCAAAAGTCCCCTCTGCCTCTGCCTGGGTCCTTATTTATAGATTTGGGAAGTTTGAATCCCAATCTAACTCAAATTCCGATCCAATTCAGTTGCTTCAGGTCCAAGTAATGCGCGTGCCATCATGGCCAGGCCGTGACGGCTTCTGCCTTGGGCATTTCTACAGATTTCAGATTCTCGCGAGGCGAGTGGACTTTCGCGTCGCGAGACTTCAAGTTCTTGCCTGTAATAGGAATCACGGCTAGGCCGTGACAGATTCTGACTTGTGGGGGTGAAAGGTCACGGCCGTGATGGACATCACGGCTAGGCCGTGACCGGTTCTGACTTCAGTCTTTCAGTTTTGCTCAATCATGGCCGTGATGGGCATCACGGCTAGGCCATGATGGGCTCTGTTTGGCTCATTTTCTTCACTTTTCAAGCTCCTTCTTCATCCAAACTCCATCATGGTTGATCTTGAGCATTTTACCCTTGATTTCTGCAAAACAACACCACACAAACCGCCTTACCCGTTCCAAGGGAAAATTAACAAAAATCAAATTAAATATGCCTAAACTACATGAAGATGGATGCAAAATGATAAACAAAGATGAGGTGAAATCACACTCATCAAATCACCCCAAGCTTAAGATTTTGCTTGTCCTCAAGAAATCACTAAGGCTAGAAGATATAAATAATTAGAGCATGGATAGTGAATCACGAACCCGAGAAACTAATCCAAGTGACAGGCGCATTCGAATAAATCCTCAAGAGACAATCGATTTCAAGTCCAATTAGAAGCTTAGGTTCTTCAAATTCATATTCTCACTGATTCAGGCACTCGTCTCACCTCACTCAAGTGTTCCAAGGTATATGACAATTCGCTCGATTTCCTCAAGGAAGGTATCCTACCATAAGCTTGACTATTAACCAAATCTCTACTGTATTAATGAAAACACATAAGAATCAAGAGGTCTTTTACTTTGGTTGTAATGTGGATATGGGATTAATTGTTAGGTGGGGAGATCAAGAAAAGGAAATTTCAAGAAGGCTAAACAAATTATCAAACTTTGCAAAGCATGACACCTTCTAAAATACCATTTTGGGCTTTGGTTCACTTTTCCACCTTTCTTTTTTCTTTTTTTTTTCTTTTTATTTCTCACTTTCTTTTGTCATCCCCTTCTCCATTTTTTTTGTGTTTATTTCATTTTATTTATTTGGAGAATGGGAGATTTTTAGCTCAAGAGAAATATTTTCTAACTTTCTCATCCCATACTTTTTCAAACTACCTTTTTACCCTTTTTGTAATACTTTAAAAGGTGTCATACCAAGCATTATTTATCAAATTAATTCAAGGTACCAAGAAAAGTATTTTATTCTTTTAGGCTCAAAATTGGGCAACTAAGGGGTAGCATTTAATCAATCAAAGCTCAGAAGGCCGAAAAAATACCTAGTGCCTCAATCATTTTCAAATATGTTTTCAAAATTTTTTGAAGTTTCAAAACGGTTTCAAGTCAAGTTCTAGAGAATACGATCCAAGAGGGATTAAAACACTCTATCACAAGGAATGGGGTAGATTTAGTGAGTACCCCTTTTTGGCTCAAAATCTTACATTTAGTAGTTCAAAAATCAGCGAGAAACACAAATCTAGAGAACCACATGCTAATTATCAACTATCAAATGATCATCCCAAGAATTTTTATTTTTAGCCTTATCACAAGAATAAAAAAAAATTGGGTTCAAAAATTCACTATCTCAATTCATTTGGCACCAAGTTCTCACAATTGGGTGCATAATCTAAGCAAGGGGCAATCTAGAGAATGTGATCATGCAAAACTATGCCTAGATGAATGCAACATGAAAAATGCAAAAATGTAAAAATTTGCAAAAATACCCCTACCCCAAGCTTAAAACTTACATTGTCCCCAATGTAAATAATCAAGTCGGGGAGAGGAGAAAAATGGAACAACTTACCGAGGTGGTAGCGGGTGTTGGCTCACATTCCAGTCAAAACTTTGGTGGAAATAGCATCACGGCCGTGAGGCTCATCACGGGCAGGCCGTGATCAATTCTGGTCTCCTTTATTAGCACATCACGGCCGTGACCACTATCACGACCTGGGTGTGATGGATTCTGACGTTATTAGTCCTTGCTCTTTTTGTTCTTCTTCCTCTTTAACCTGAAAACACTAGACAAATCTATTAATTTATGATTTTTGCCTCTTGATCTTCTCAAATTATTCAAGAGCTAAATTCAAAAACAAAAGGAAAAGGGAAAGAAAGCTTGGGTTGCCTCCCAAGAAGCGCTTGTTTACGGTCCTAAGCTTGACCAAACTTCCTCCAATCAACCGGGGTCGACTGGGCGTAGAAGTCCAGGAACACTTCTCTTCCATGGGAGTCCTTCAAAGAGCCGATTCTGCTCATATGGCCAATTACGCTTCCGCTTTGCTCTTTTCATTCGGACCTTCCTGGCCTTACTCCCTCCCGGCGGAAGTTTCGTTTCCATATGATCAGCAACTCCGACTTCATCACTACTAGGTGCATCATCAGCCATGCAAATCTTCGAGGTTGCTTCCATGTTGAGCTCTTCCTTTACCACTGGAGACGTTATGTCGATCCTGCACACATGGATTCGATTGAAGGATCTCACATGGTTAGCATCCCTTGGTCCTTATACCACATATTATGGGATCCAGGTGGATGCTTCTTAATGAGTCAAGCTAGTGACGTTAAAGAAGCGCTTATTGGGAGGCAACCCAATTTTTCTTTTCCTTTTTCCTTTTGTTTTTGACTTTTAAACTCTTGAATAATTTGAGAAGATCAAGAGTTTTCTTTTATTAATAAATTTGTTAAGTGTTTTCAGGATAATAAGGAAGGAGAAGCAAAAAGAGCAAGGAGAAACAAAGCCAAAAAGCATGTGAACCAGCACCCGCTACCGCCTCGGTAAGCCGTTCCAATTTTTCTCCTCTTTCCAACTTAATTGTTTACATTGGGGACAATGTAAATTCTTAAGCTTGGGGTAGGGGTATTTTGCATTTGCATTTTTCATGTTGCATTCATATAGTTTTGCATGATAGCTTTGCATGATCACACAATTAGATTGCCCTTGTTTAGATTTTGCATCCAATTGTGAGAACTAAGTGCCAATTAAATTGTGATAGTGAATTTTTGAACCCAATTTTTTTATTCGTGTGATAAGGCTGCAAATGAAAATATTTGAGATGATCTTGGATAGTTGATAATTAGCATGTGTTCCTAGATTTGTGTTCCTCATTGATGTTTGAACTGCTAAATGTGAGCTTTTGAGCTATTAGGGGGTACTCACTAAATCTACCCCATTTCTTGTGTTAGAGTGTTATTCCTCTTGGATTTCTTTCTCTAGAACTTGACTTGAAATCATTTTGAAGCTTAAAAATTTTTGGAAACATTTTTGAAAATGATTGAGGCAATAGGTATTTTTCGGGCCTTCTGAGCTTTGAATGTGTAAATGCTACCCTTAGTTGCCCAATTTTGAGCCTACGAAAGAAAAAAAATGCTTTTCTTGGTACCCTGGAATGTTTTTATAAATATGCTTGATAAGGGACCTTCTAAAGTATTACAAAAAGGTAGTTGAAAGTTTGGGATGAAAGAATCAGAAAAAATAATTCTCTTGAGTTGAAAAAAATCTCCCCTTCTCCAAATAAAAGAAAAAGGAAAAAAAAATATAAAAATAAATAGAGAAGGGGATGACAAAAAGAAAAATGAGAAGAAAAAAAAAAAGAAAAAGAAAGAAAAGAAAGGTGGAAAAATAAATTGAAAACCCAAGAAGGTATTTTAGAAGGTCATGCTTTGCAATGCTTGATGTTTATGTAGCCTTTTGAAATGTCCTTTTCTTGTTATCCCCACCTAACGATTAATCCCATGGCCATGTTACAACCAAAGAAAAGACCTCTTGATTCTAATTTGTTTTCATTAATAAAGTAGAGATGTGGTTGATAGTCAAGCCTATGGTAGGATTTATTCCTTGAGGAAAATTGAGCGAAATGTCTTATCCCCTAAACACTTGAGTGAGGTAGAAAGAGAACCAAGCAAATGAACAAGCTTGGGGTGAGCTTCAAGTGAGAAAGAGTGCCCAAATCAATGAGAATATGAGTCTAAGGAACCTAAGCCTCTAATTGGACTTGAATTGATTGTCTCTTACTGAATTGTTTGAATTGCCTATTACTTGGATCATTTACTCGGGTTCTTAATTCACTATCCATGTTCTGTTTATTCTACTGGCCTTAGTGATTGCTTGAGGACAAGCAATTGAATAAGCTTGGGGTGATTTGATAGTGTGATTTTACACCATGTTTTCTATATACTTTTGCATGCATTTTTCATATAGATTAGGCATTCTTTATTTGATTTTAGTTAGATTTTCCCTTGGAACGGGTGAAGCGGTTTCTTGGTGTTGTTTTGCAGGAATTAATGTAAAAATGCTCAGAAATTAGCCTTGATGGAGCTTGGATGAAATAGTGTCTGAAAAGAGAAGAAATTGAGCCAAGCAGAATTCTGGAGATTCGCCCCGCGAGCCTGGATTCGCCCCGCGACCCTGAAAGCTGACTGTTGGAGAAAATGCAAGCCTTTCTGGTTCGCCTCGCGAACCCATGTCTCGCCTCGCGAGTCTGAAAACCATAAGCCATCACGCCCAGGCCCTGATGCTCCTCACGGGCGTAATTGAGAAGAACCTTTCGTTTTCGCGTCGCGAGGACACTCTCGCCTCGCGAGAGCCCATTTCTCAGCAACAGCAGATTTTAATATTCGCCTCACGAGAATCCACTCGCCTCGCGAACTCGCGCAGAACTGATTGGTATAAGTTGCTGTTTTAGGGCAGAAAGAGAAGTTTTTGGGAGCTCTTGGAGGAGGCACTTGGAGCTGCGGCTGGATTAGGGTTTCAACCCTAGTGGGGGATGTTTTGCTTGCTCTGGGACTGGAAGAAGATTGGAGGATTCTTCTATGGAGTTTGCTTCATCCCTTCTCTCTTTCTCTTTTGTATTCTCATTTTTCATGAGTAGTTAAATCCCCCATTGTTGGGGTTAGATGTAGCTTTTCTGAACTTGTTTGTAAATTGATTTGGTTGTTTAATGCAAGTTTCTATTTCTTTATGAGTATGTGATTCTGTGCTTAATGCTTTCCTTGGATTAGCTACCCATAGGAATGATATGTTGCTTTGATAGATAACTGAAAGGTTGGTGTTGAGGCATGCTCATGAATCATATGCCAAGTAGTTCAAGAATCTAGACATAGGTGTTGACTGCTTGAAATCTTATAAGTCTTGACTTAATGCAAAATCACAGATTAATCCACTTAAGACATTAGGGTTTGATTTGGGGTTTTAGGCTCAATGCACCTAAGACATTAGGCTTGAGTATTTTAGAAAAGGCTTGATTGTCATTATTGAATTAGAACTTGTGTTAGAAACCATTTCATTGCAATTAAGGGAGGATTAGTGTAGTCTAACCCTGACAATCTTAACCGCATTTCTTTTGCCTTCCAAGTGTTCAATAAAACTCCAAAAAGACCAAAAATATTTTATTGCTTTGTTTTCTGTTTTAATCTCTCATACTTTAGTTTAGTCTAGATAGTTGTTGAGTTTGTGAATTGGTAATTGACAACCGATCCCTGTGGATACGATAACCGGTCTTACCACCGTATTACTTGTTTGCGACGAGGTGCACTTGCCTATATTCTAAAAATCACGCATCAGGAGTCATTTTAGCTTCTATGTCTACTTGCTTTCTCCTGACCAACCTTTGTGGGAATGGTATCGGGGGTTGGTACGGTGGTGGAGGGACATACTTTGGTTCTGGCTCTTCATCTTCGCTCATGTCCTCCTCCTGTTCCACGTCCTTTTCCCCCACCCCAAGCTTATCATCCCTCAAGTGTATGGCATTACAATGCTCAATGGGATTAGCTTTGGGTTGACCGGGGAACGTACCCTTAGGTCTAGTGTATGTGCTGGCTTGTTGGGCAATCTGGGTTTCTAGCATCTTGTTGTGGATGGCTAAGTTGTCTACCTTAGATGCTAGCTCTTTTATTGCCTCGTTCACTGCCCTGCCTTGTTGTCTAAACTCTTGATTTTGTTTTGTCTGAGTCTCAACAAAACTTTCCAATAAAGACTCGAGTTTAGATTTCTGTACCTGAGGATACCCCGGAGCGGGTTTCCTATTACCTTGACCTTCTTGGAACTCATCGTTCAGAGTGTTGCTGTAGTTGCCGTAGGAGAGGTAAGGGTTGTTCTTCCTTTGGTTGTAGGGATTTGGGGGAGCATAATTGGGCAACTTCGGGTTTGTGTCGTAGAAGTTGTGACAAGAGTTCACTTGTTCCCCCGAAGCGCCGGATCCATGAGCAATACCTCGTGGGCACTCCATGATGTCATGTCCCTGCATTCCACAAATCTCACAAACAATGTTAGTAGCACCTATTGCACTCACATTAGCCCTTTCAAGCTGATCAAAACGTTTATTAAGTGAGTCTATTTTTGACATTATAAGATCAGTGCTATTTACTTCAAACTTACCCCCCAAAATCTTGTTCGGGTTATTACCTTTTTCTGAACCCCATTGGTGGTAATTGGTGGCCACGTTTTCAATGATGTTGAATGCCTCAGTCAGAGGCCTGTTCATAAAGGCTCCACCAGCTGCAGAATCAAGTGACACCTTCGAAGAGTAGTCCAATCCGTTGTAGAAGGTGTGCACTAGTAACCACCTCTCGAGTCCATGGTGTGGGCAAGACTCCAACAGTCCCTTGTAGCGATCCCAAGCTTCCGATAAGGATTCTCCGTCTTTTTGGAAGAAGCCGGTGATCTGGGTTCGTATGTAGGCCGTCTTGGATGGAGGAAAGAATTTCTCCAAGAACGCCTGTTCCAGTTGGTCCCAAGTAGACAAGGTGTTGGTGGGCAATTGCTTTAGCCAAGCCTTTGCCTTTCCAGTCAGAGATGAGGGGAATAACCTTAAGCGTATAGCATCGACCGGGGCACCATGAATCCTGATTGCATCGGTGAACTCCAAGAATGTTTCTACGTGATCAGTCGGGTCCTCCGAGGGCAATCCTCCGAATTGGTGCTGCCTAATCATGTTGATTAGCATAGGCGGTATAGTGTAGTTATGCGCCTCAATCTCTGGCCTAGCAATCCCAGTTCGCAAGCCCCTAGCATTTGGGGCTGCGCAGTCCTTCAACGGTTTCGTATCCAGTTGATTCGCCATGAATGGAATGGGGATCAACCTCTCTCTCTCTCTTTGTAGCCGCCTACGTCTGTGAAAGGTCCTCTCGATTTCGGGGTGGACTTCAATAAGGTTTCCAAGACTTAGGGACCTTTGCATAAAACAGAAAAACACAGAGATAGATACTAAAACGAAGAAGCTGATTTTTTTTTTCAAGTATAAAAATTAAACAAATTAAAAGAAAAGGTCCAGAAAAATCAATTTAAAAATTAAATTGAGATTCGAGAAGGCACAGTCCCCGGCAACGGCGCCAAAAACTTGATATCGTGCGAATGCACGTGCGATTCCGGCAAGTGTACCGGATTCGTCGCCAAGTAATAAAAGATATCAATCCCACAGAGACTGTTATCTCAAATCGCAACTAATTATTAAATGATAAAGCTGGACTGTATAAAAAGATTTTGATTTTGAAAAGGTTTTGAATTTGAATTAAGAGATAAGTAAAACAGAAAACAAATCTATTTGTGGTTTTTGGATCTAAATGGATTCTTAGGGATTTGGGTTACCTACGAGGCTGTTTATGTTACTAATTTGATTTACCCTTGTTAATTATCGAAATTGCCTTGAAGGTGAGTTTATCCTCTAATAGTTCAAGCTCCCTCACGGGTTACAAAAACCGTGCCCAATTGAACCAACCCTACTCTCGTGGTAGTCAATCCAGATTGGACCCTTTGCGTTTCGTGACAACTCGTTGATCCTCGAAGGACGGCTTCTAACTCTCGTGATTTCAGTCCTTAGTCTGACTCTATAGATCCGACACCTAAGTTCACCGCTATGTTCCTCCTTAGAATGCCTATGACACGCAAACAAGTGGCCACCGAATTTACGAGTGATTCAAACACTAGAAATCAGATCTAAAACAAAATCGAAATTAACAAAGATATTACATCAAATTAACAACATAAATCAGATCTCGGGCAAGGCCCCAATCCCTAGAAACTAAGCTACTACTAAAGCCATGTCATGGTGACGACAAGCTTGATTACAAATAACATGAAAGCAGAAAATCGGAGAATAAGAAGGAGGAGAAGAGAGATCCTAAATTAAAGCCTAAGTGGTAGCAGCCAAAAGTCCCCTCTGCCTCTGCCTGGGTCCTTATTTATAGATTTGGGAAGTTTGAATCCCAATCTAACTCAAATTCCGATCCAATTCAGTTGCTTCAGGTCCAAGTAATGCGCGTCACGGCCGTGACGGCCATCACGGCCAGGCCGTGTCGGCTTCTGCCTTGGGCACTTCTACAGATTTCAGATTCTCGCGAGGCGAGCGGACTTTCGCGTCGTGAGACTTCAAGTTCTTGCCTGTAATAGGAATCACGGCTAGGCCGTGACAGATTCTGACTTGTGGGGGTGAAAGGTCACGGCCGTGATGGACATCACGGCTAGGCCGTGACTGGTTCTGACTTCAGTCTTTCAGTTTTGCTCGATCATGGCCTTGATGGGCATCACGACTAGGCCGTGATGGGCTCTGTTTGGCTCATTTTCTTCACTTTTCAAGCTCCTTCATCATCCAAACTCCATCATGGTTGATCTTGAGCATTTTACCCTTGATTTCTGCAAAACAACACCACACAAACCGCCTTACCCGTTCCAAGGGAAAATTAACAAAAATCAAATTAAATATGCCTAAACTACATGAAGATGCATGCAAAATAATAAACAAAGATGAGGTGAAATCACACTCATCAATCACCACCCTTCACTTTGTATCGTGATAACCCACATTTGGGGCAATCGTGATTGTCTTCATGAACACCGGTGTACAATATGCAATCATTGGGGCATGCGTGTATATTCTTATACTCCATACCCATCGGACACAATACCTTCTTGGCCTCATAGTTACGGTCAGGCAATGTGTTGTCCTCCGGAAGCAAGTCTTTCAGCTCTTCAAGCAATTCCGTGAAGATTTTATCGGTCCAACCATTTCTCGCCTTCACACAAACCAATTTCAGCACCGCCGACAACTGTGTATGAGTAGTTGATAAGCCTCTGGCTTATCTAGTTTTATGACTAGATGAACTAGGGTTTACGTGTCAATTTATTCGAGTTCACTCTCGTTTTCGCCCAAATTTGCCTTGTTTTGTTCCTAAGTTGGACTTTGACTCATTTTGCGTCTTTTGTGTAGTTTTTAGGTTATTTTAAATAGAATTACGCTTATGGGTGCTTTTGTTGTTTCAGGTTAAGTAAGTGAAGCTCCGGGAGTCAAGGAAAGCAAAGAAATAGTGGAAATTGAAATTCTGAGACACTCGCCCCGCGAGTGTACTCTCGCCTCGCGAGAGTCTGAAGACCAGCAAAACAGAGACCATCACGGCCAAGCCGTGATGAATACCACGCCCGTGGCAGTTTAAGGTTTGAAGACTCGCCCCGCGAGAGAATGAAGACTTGGAAGTCAGAGACCATCACGGCCCAGCTGTGATGAAGGTCACATCTTAGAAGTGAAGACTCGCCCCACGAGAGGTTGCTCGCCTCGCGAGAGTTTAAATTGAAAGCGCGCCAATTTTAATTCTCGCCTCGCGAGAGTCTGCTCGCCTCGCGAGAGAGCGCAGATCAGGATTACTATTTAAAGGCTGTTGCATATCAGAACCGGGGATGGAACTTTAGGATCCAGTTTTCCACTTAGGTTAGGGCAGTAGTTTCGAATCCTTATTTCTCCTTGGAGCTGCGTCTCCTTTTCTGGTTTCTTTTTATTTTACGATGGTGATTATGTCCGAGTGTTTGTCTATGAGCATGAGGAACTAATCTCCTCGTCCGAGGGAACGATGAAGCCACCCATGGCGATGTAAATCCGATATGATGTATGTCTTTCTCCTTTAATTCAATTCTTGTTTTCTAATTCTGATTTGATTGTGTTAATCATATGTGTTGCGTGATTGACTTGTTAACGTTGATGAGGCTTAGTCAGCGATTCACGTTTAGAACTTGAATTAGGATCATCGATCGAATATTGCACGAGAGTGAGTAGGAGATCGGTGCAACCTTATAGGGAACATGAATTAACAGAATTCGAGATTAGGATTATGAGACCTAGTAAGTAATTAATCCAATCATCGAATACGTCCTAATGAGCACGAGAGTGGATTTAGGAGAATTTAGGGGTCCCGGTTGACATTGTAATTGAACCTAGGGAGGAATTCATCATCATTTGGGTATACATATTGGGTAGGTGGATTTGTGACCTTGGACATTTTAGTTTTCTGATTTTTAGTTAATTAGTTTATTTAGATTGTTAATTGAATTTAGATATTAATCTCTCTCTCAACCACCTTCTGTAACTTGACCGAACGTATCCAATTTCCCGCGGGTTAGTCGAATTGGTATCCCAATCCCTGAGTTCGACCTCGGTAATTACTTGCCGTGTTTATTTTTATTACTTGCGACGACCCGGTACACTTGCCGGCGTAACAACAAGTTTTTGGCGCCGTTGCCGGGGATTGGCACAACTAATTTTTCTGATTTTAGGGGAGTTTGATTATTTGGTTAAGTTATTTTTGTTCTTATTTTATTTTTATTTTTATTATTTTTTATTTTCTACTATCTCTCTCTACTTCTTTGATTCCACTTGGTCTTGCCTTGTTTTGTATGCGAGGTACACGAAGGAATGCTTCCGGGTTGCGAATATTGTGATGGGAACCATGACACTTGGAGTTGTCCGTTCTACTTCCCTCAAGTATATGTGGAACCATGGCATAATGACAAGCGTGCCCCGTAACAACTATCGAGTCGGAATCGTATTGGGGTGATATGAGTAGAGACCATCCGGATTTTGCTTGAGTAATGCCTGACGATGGTCTAGCCACGGCAGCCACAACCTCAACAAAATTGGCAACAACAACCTCAACAGAGTTGGCAACCACAACCTTGGGAGTTGGCTCTTGAGAAGTTGAGTGCGACACTTGAGAAAGTGTCAATCAATACAAACGCAGCCATTGACAAGTTGGCAACTCATACAGGGGATGGCACTTCAGAATCTAGAGATGCAGATTGCCCACTGTCAAAACAACTAAATGAGCCTCTCCTAGACACTCACCCAGGTGATACCGAGAACCACCCTAAGAACCTATGCGATGCCACAACAACTAGAAGCAGGTGGGGTGTTGGGATATGACTGGGATGTAACTAGTTCTCAGGGAGTTGAGGAAGAACTACCACATGTTGAGGAAGAGCAACCAGAGGAAGAGGAGTTGGCAAGGGACAAGGCACCGGAGCAAGGGGGTAGAGAACAAAATGCAAATAAGGTGGGAGAGGAGTTCACCATGCTTGCCAAGCATCCTGATTTTGATGCGTTAAATAAATATGTTGGCTTGCATGCATGTGTGGACACCGGTAAATTAGACCCTCCCACTTGTCTAGCACACTTCCTCGTCAAAACACCATTTGACCCGAGAGGAAGTGAGTTCATAATTGAAGAGGTCAATGGAGTTTTCACACACTGGCTGGGTGGAGTGGATGATAAGGTCATATTGCTGCTACGATCTCCACTCCAATTACCATTTGATCCGGGTGGAGGATTTGATATGATGAGCGTCCCTTGGCCTCTGTACCACAGACTATGGGATCCAGGTGGATGCTTCTTAATAAGTCAAGCTCGGGACGTTAAACAAGCGCTTCTTGGGAGGCAACCCAAGCTAGGTATCCCTTTCTTCTCCTAACTTTTGTTTTGTTTTTGTTTGTCGCTCTTGAATAATTTGAGAAGATCAAGGGTTGTTGTATGAATGTCGAGTCGGCAAGCTTGTTGGATTTTAATTAGATTAAGCATAGATTGATTGCATGAATTGATTTGACCATTGATGATTTCCCCTAGGTTCTAATAATAGAAAAGTTTATCCCCACTTAAAAATTGAAAACTGAACTTTGAGAACTTTGTTGTGATTACTTGATTTATGATAAGTTTGGGGTGAGGGGGGTGCACACACTAGGAATCGTATCTCGGTCAAACAATTTGCAAAATGTCCAGGTGAGGATTTGAGCCTCCAACTCTGTTTTTGAATGTGTGAATCACTGTTAAGTTGCACTTTCCCGAATTTGCTTGAATCTCTATATGGTTTGCATGTTTATGTGTTGCATCAAATGATTTAGGCAATTTTCTTTGAATTAACTACTTGGCCTAAAATGAACCATCCCTCATGCATGTTCCCTAGTTAGCCAAATTGAGCCCAATTGACTTATTGTTTCTTGATGACCCTACATTACGAGCCAAAATCTGAAAAAAAAAAAAAAAACCATGTTAACCCAATCTTAGGATTAGGAGAGCATGGAAATGAGCAAGAGAAAGGTTGTGAGAAACTAAGTTTGGGGTGGCTACAAGGAGGAATGTCATTTTGGGGTGAGAAAAAGAAAAATAAAGGTTGAAACCCAAGGTAAAAAAAAAAAAAAATTGCCAAAGGAAAATGGGAGAACAAAAAGATTAGCAAGGAAAAGGCTGTAGTCACCCGAGCCCAAATGAAAATGGAAAAAGGAATTTGAGTGGAAAAAGTGTCAAAATGCTCATGCTCTCTTAGTTCCTAGGGACTTAAGCCTAAATATCCTTGACTATCCTACCCTCAGCCAGGCCCCATTACAACCTTTAAAAGACCTTCTGATGTTGCATGCATGTTTTCGTGGGAACCATTTTTGAGATGAAAATCAAATTCATGGGAAGTGCTCTTGATATGTGAAATTGAGTGAAAAGTGGATAACCTTGACAAACTTGAGCGAACGAGTGAAATTTTAAATGCCCTTGTGAGGAAGGCAATTGTTTGAGATAGGTGATCTTCCTTTGTGTGTATCTCTGATCCTCAACTTAGAGTAATGATGGAATGAATGATGAGTTCTCAATGGTTTAAAGTAAATGAATGTGGGGATTACATTGATGTAGGGGGGAGATCATTGGAGCAAAACTGTTTTGTAAAGTTGCATTAAATTTGTGCGAAATCGATTGATTCCTTTAGGCTTGCCAAGTCTTGAGTCGTTTTTGAGTTTTAAGCTTGCTTGGGGACAAGCAAGGTTTAAGTTTGGGGTATTTTGATAAGCCTCTGACTTATCTAGTTTTATGACTAGATGAACTAGGGTTTACGTGTCAATTTATTCGAGTTCACTCTCGTTTTCGCCCAAATTTGCCTTGTTTTGTTCCTAAGTTGGACTTTGACTCATTTTGCGTCTTTTGTGTAGTTTTTAGGTTATTTTGAATAGAATTACGCTTGTGGGTGCTTTTGTTGTTTCAGGTTAAGTAAGTGAAGCTCCGGGAGTCAAGGAAAGCAAAGAAATAGTGGAAATTGAAATTCTGAGACACTCGCCCCGCGAGTGTACTCTCGCCTCGCGAGAGTCTGAAGACCAGCAAGACAGAGACCATCACGACCAAGCCGTGATGAATACCACGCCCGTGGCAGTTTAAGGTTTGAAGACTCACCCCGCGAGAAGAAGCTCGCCCCGCGAGAGAATGAAGACTTGGAAGTCAGAGACCATCACGGCCCAGCCGTGATGAAGGTCACAGCCTAGAAGTGAAGACTCGCCCCGCGAGAGGTTGCTCGCCTCGCGAGAGTTTAAATTGAAAGCGCGCCAATTTTAATTCTCGCCTCGCGAGAGAGCGCAGATCAGGATTACTATTTAAAGGCTGTTGCATATCAGAACCGGGGATGGAACTTTAGGATCCAGTTTTCCACTTAGGTTAGGGCAGTAGTTTCGAATCCTTATTTCTCCTTGGAGCTGCGTCTCCTTTTCTGGTTTCTTTTTATTTTACGATGGTGATTATGTCCGAGTGTTTGTCTATGAGCATGAGGAACTAATCTCCTCGTCCGAGGGAACGATGAAGCCACCCATGGCGATGTAAATCCGATATGATGTATGTCTTTCTCCTTTAATTCAATTCTTGTTTTCTAATTCTGATTTGATTGTGTTAATCATATGTGTTGCGTGATTGACTTGTTAACGTTGATGAGGCTTAGTCAGCGATTCACGTTTAGAACTTGAATTAGGATCATCGATCGAATATTGCACGAGAGTGAGTAGGAGATCGGTGCAACCTTATAGGGAACATGAATTAACAGAATTCGAGATTAGGATTATGAGACCTAGTAAGTAATTAATCCAATCATCGAATACGTCCTAATGAGCACGAGAGTGGATTTAGGAGAATTTAGGGGTCCCGGTTGACATTGTAATTGAACCTAGGGAGGAATTCATCATCATTTGGGTATACATATTGGGTAGGTGGATTTGTGACCTTGGACATTTTAGTTTTCTGATTTTTAGTTAATTAGTTTATTTAGATTGTTAATTGAATTTAGATATTAATCTCTCTCTCAACCACCTTCTGTAACTTGACCGAACGTATCCGATTTCCCGCGGGTTAGTCGAATTGGTATCCCAATCCCTGAGTTTGACCTCGGTAATTACTTGCCGTGTTTATTTTTATTACTTGCGACGACCCGGTACACTTGCCGGCGTAACAACAAGTTTTTGAGTACACCCTGGATATAAAGGCTTATCCGTATCACCGCACAACCTATCATACACATGAGCTCGATGAAAAGATTCTTGTCCAATATCACGGATCACGTCCTCTACTCGATCATCCTCCATATCTACATCAACGTCTTCACTTTGGGAGACACTTGCCGTACTACTCAACAACACATCACCATGCCATATCCATCTTGTATAACTCAAGCAAATCCCTTCACAAATCAAATGAGTACGTATATCCTTCACCGTACATTTCCTCGTATTCAAACACTTGACACAAGGACAACAGAACATTCCTTTACTATTAGGAACATTCCTTTGAGCAAATTCTATAAATTCTCCCACCCCCTTCAAATACTCAGCACTAGTGCGCTTACAAACCATCCAACTACGATCCATAACTAGATAGGTTCTGTAGATATACAAAACATATATCCAAGGCGTTTAAAAATTATTTCAAATTTACACCATTTTCAGGTTTCTTAAGACAAAAGAAATAAGCAGATGAAGATAAATTAACAAAACAGAATTCCAATGAGCAATATATTGTTGATGTCACATGCTACAAGCAACTCTAAATTTATTCCCATTTTGAAATAGGTCATGATAGCAGAAGAAAAACAAGAGAAAACACAAAACCCACGACCAGAAATAGAGACATTCCAAACAACGTAAACTCACAGTTTCAAGTTTCAACTACAGAGACTATAGTTTCAATATACACTCAAAACCAAAAATAAAAAAATGTGCCCTAGAGACTCACCAGAAATAGGTGCTCGCGTGGTGGTGGGGAGGGGAGCTCGAGTGGTGGCCAACGTTCGATGTGGTTACTGAGAGCAGAGGGACAAGGAGAGTTAGTGCGCGGGAAGCGGAAAGAGAGATGTCAAGTTATTGCAAAGAATGAGCGGGAAAGACAGAGTTAGGGGTTAAGAGTGTACCTCACGGTGGTGGCGAAGAAGCCCTCGCGGTGGTTGCGGTGGAGATGAGCTCGCGATTAGGGCGGAGTGAGAGTGAGAGTGAGAGTGAGTGTTGAGAGTGAGAGTGAGCGTGATGAAAAGAGAAGAACAGAGACGTACAGAGCGAAGTACAGAAGGCGCGCAGGTGTAAACGTTATAATCAAAAACCAAAAATAAAACAACATTTTACGTTAGTTGTTTGTAACAACTAACGTTAAAGGTCATTTATTTAACGTCAGTTGTCTTAAACAACTGACGTTAAAAGTCATTGTTTAACGTTAGTTTTATTAAACAACTGACGTTAAATTTAATTTTTTTTTATTAAAACACTTTTAACATCAGTTGTTGAAGACAACTGACGTTAAAAGTGTATAAGTTTCAACAAAAACATTCATTCCTTTGACTACTGTACTACTTACCCATGACTACTGTGCTACTTACCCATGCACATTGTAACCTAATCCTCTTAATGAGCATTAAGTTTATAGATCAGTTTTCAAGAAAATCAGCTAGTCTCTCTTCGATCTCTATATAAAGTACCATTCTTCTGTATCAGTCTGTAATACAGCCTCTTCTTTTCCTCTATATTTCGTGCGTTTTCTATTCCTTCACAATATGGCTCTATCATATTTGAGATTTTGTTATTTCTTCTTATACCTAGACTTAAAGGTCTTAATGGTCAAAAAACTTCTGAGGTTGAGTAAATCACGTAACATGGATGGTAAGGTTGGGTGAATCACGTAATGTGACTCCCTCACTTTATTTCATCCCAATCATCCCTTTCACTCCGCTTTGGCAGCAAGTGACTGTGGATTCAAGATGATGCATCAAGGAATTCAAGTGAGGGAGGAGATGCATCCATTGGAGTTTCTGAGGACATGACTGAGAAGAAAAAATGATGTTGAAGCAGGAACTTTTTTATATTTTAGGGCTATGTTGCAGAAATTTTTTATCTTTTAATCATGTAATTGTAACTTATGAATCGCTTCAATGAGATACGATTTGATTATACATATAACTTGTTTTATGTTAAGTGTTTATTTATTTTAATTTGCACAAGAATTTGTTTACTAATTCAAGCTAATTAATTAAGATTAAAAATAAACTTGTTTAAAAAAAATTAGAAATAAACTGGCACTATATGGAGTGATCTGCGTTAAGAGTGATAACAGGGCATTTAGATAGAGATATAGGATTATTTACGTCAGTTATTTATTTAACTGAAGTAAAAATCACACTTTTCACGTCAGTTGTATAAAAAACTGACGTTAAAAATAAATATTTTTTATTTTAAAAACACTTTTAACGTCAGTTGTATTAAACAACTGACGTTAAAAGTGTATAAGTTTCTGCAAAAACATTCATTCCTTTGACTACTGTGCTACTTACCCATGCACCTTGTAACTTAATCCTTTTAATGAGCATTAAGTTTATAGATCAGTTTTCAAGAAAATCAGCTAGTCTCTCTTCTCTATATAAAGTATAATTATTCTGTATCAGTCTGTAATACACCCTCTTCTTTTCCTCTATATTTCGTGCGTTTTCTATTCCTTCAACAAAATGGCTATGAGACTTTTGTTATTTCTTCCTATACCTAGGCTTAAAGGTTTATGACTTAATGATCAAAAAACTTCCAAGGTTGAGTAAATCACGTAACATGGATGGTAAGGTTGAGTGAATCACGTAATGTGATTCCCTCACTTTATTTCATCCCCTCATCCCTTTCACTCCGCTTTCGCAGCAAGTGACTGTGGATAAAGCAGATGGAGCATCAAGGAATTCAAGTAAGGGAGGAGATGCACCCATTGGAGTTTCTGAGGACAGGACTGAGAAGAAAATGATGTTGAAGCAGAAACTTTTTTATATTTTAGGGCTATGTTGCCGAAATTTTTTATCTTTTAATCATGTAATTGTAACTTATGAATCGCTTCAATGAGATACGATTTGATTATACATATAACTTGTTTTATGTTAAGTGTTTATTTATTTTAATTTGCACAAGAATTTGTTTACTAATTCAAGCTAATTAATTAAGATTAAAAATAAACTTGTTTAAAAAAAAGTTTAGAAATAAACTGCACTTTATGGAGTGATCTGCGTTAAGGGTGATAACAGAGAGATGACAACGAAAGAAAAATAGGAATGAGTTTCAGATAGGAACATATGATTATTTACGTCAGTTATTTATTTAACTGAAGTAAAAATCACACTTTTAACATCAGTTTTAACGTCAAACATATAGTCAACTGACGTAAAACGTTCCCGTATATTACATTATACCCGGTAGTGAGACACTAATAGTTAATTGTTACTTGGTTATATTGAATGTAAAACTAAAAGATAGTTACACTTTGGAGGGAAAACTTCTATTGTACATAAGCATAATATTGTATTCTACCCAATGAAACTTTTCATTAATATAATTGTCCGTTTCATATTAATATCGATGATATAAGTGTGTCCTACATTATTTCAACCGATGACTACAGGGAGGGGTAACTCAAGTGGTTAGAGCTAAGGGTTTAAGGTGTTGGGAGGAGTTGGAGGTCCAATGTTCAATCCTTAACAAATGAGAAAAAAATTAACAACTAACATACTAATATTTGTTTATATATAAAAAAAAAACCAATGATTACTAGTGATTCCAACTTCAGGCACGTTGTAACCTAAAATTCAAATTGACAACAAATATTTTGGAGTCAGATCACTATTCTTGTGATATGCTCCATTCTTGGTTAAGAAAAATAATGAAAAAAACTTTCTTTTTCTTTTCCTATATCTCTAACTACTTGCCCATTATATCAAAGGTTTTCCTATTTATAATCAATTTTTTATCCCCAAATGTTAGTAATTAATGTGTTATCTTAGTGGGGGATCAGTTGAACTCATGACCTTCTTATTACTCCAAACCCTATCTTTAATCAAATTAAATAAGTCGATAAATAAAATGATAATTAACTGATTTGAATTGATTAAATTTTGAAAATTTTGGTAAAAATTATCTATATATTCAATTTTTCAAGTCAACTTGCCAATTAACGATCCAAACAATAAAGTAACAATCTAACGACATGTTTGTGTTTAGTGTCCAACCTTAAACTCAATGTTATTTCATATTTGTGTTTAGGATATGTTTACTTTGTTTTCAATTTCTTGTTTTTATTTTCAATTTTAAAAAATAATTATAAAGTTGTTATTTTATTTTCATTTTCATTTTACTTCCTATTTTCAAAGATTTATATAAGAAATAGTGAAAACAGAAAAAAATTATGTTCAGTATCTTTTTTACAAATCTTTAAAAACATAAAACAAAATGAAAACAAGTTGAGAATTTTATAATTAATTTTGAAAAAAAAAAGAAAACAATAAACTGAAACAAAAACAAATAAGCTCTTAGTATACAAGAAAAAAACACACCTTGTTTACTCAATGTTCATTACATATTACTATAATATAAAAGTTAACAATATTTTGACTACTTAATTATTCTATTACATATTTAATGATCTTTTATTAACTTCATTGAATTGAGTAAATATTTAGATTTAAACGAGCGGTTTTTAACATCAGTCATGACATTTAAAAAAAAAGGGTCATGGGTAGTGTATGAAAAATGGAAGAAGAATAGAAAACATGGTGAGAAAATTATCTCTTCAAAATTCAAAATACTCTCACTTATATAGAAACAATTTAAATGAAATTTGACTTAAAAATTAAATGAAATTTGTCAGTAAGTATAAAAATTAAACGAGAATCCAATTTGTTGGCAATTACGAAAAAGTCTTAATATATGATTTATCATTTATTTAAATTACCAAATTGTCAGAAACAATAAACTGAAAGTTAAGGAAAATAAAAAATAAAAAATGCGGACAGGCATATATGTCAGTGCTATTCCATGTCTTTTCACTGGTATCCATACTATGCCTATAGAAACCCTTTGATAAATGACAAGTGGCCATTAAGGGCTCGTTTAATTTGGTGGTCAGGATAGGATAAGAGCGGATAGGATAAGAGAATAGAATAGGAGTATGATAAGATATGAACAGGATAAGCTGTTATCCTATCCGACGTTTGGTGTCTACCAGATAACCAACTGTACAGCATTATAATTTAAGTATGAATTTTAAAAATTTTCGTTTTTATTCTAAATGTTTTCATTTTTTATTAGATTTAGTTTTTTTTATAATTTTCATTATTTAAATTTATATAAAAAGACAAAATTATCCTTGTGATAAAATTACATATAATGTTTTAAATTTTTTAAATATTGTCTAGCTAAAATTAATTTTTTATATTTTTAAATATTTATTTTTTGTTTTTAATTTACATATAGTTAAATTATTAGAATAATTTTTTATATTTTACAGTTTTTAAAAATAATATAAAATAATAAAATTAGCATTGTGATAAAAAATAAATAAATTTTAAAATTAATTATTAATATTTTTATTATTTTAAATATTTTATATTTTATTATACTTTTTTTGTAATCATGTTAAATTTTATTATACTTTAAATTATTATGTTATTATACTTTAATTATTTTATATATTATATATTATATATTATATATTTTTATATTTTATTATACTTTAGATCACCCTATCCTACTTGTTACCAGAAAAAAATACCTTATCCTATCCTGTTGAGTGCTAACCCAACCCTCCCCTCGGGATAGAATTTTAACTAGATGGACAGGATATGATAAGTGACAGGATTGCCTTATCCTATCCTGCTGGCTCATCAAACAACAGTTTCAGACAAGATGATAGCTTATCCTATCATATTTCTCTTATCCTGACCACCAAACGGGCCATAAGGGTGTTTATCGATTTTAAGTAAAAAAAAAACTATCAAATCCAAAAATAAAAACTTTTCTATTTGATTGGATTTATTCATTTATCAAATTCAAACTAACGAAATCAGATGAAAAACGGCTTGAATTTGAGTGAATGATTCGGTTTTCACCAACACAATAATCAAAAAATAAGTTTAAATAGCACTAATACATATAACATTTAAGAATTAAAATGTTATGAGCTAACAAATAATAATTTTATGTTTGTAACATAAAAAAAAATTACATCACATCAAACTAATAAATATTATTAGGAAAAAAAATAACAAATAAAAAAATAATAATGTAAAAGGTAATGTTAAATTTTTATATGTAGTTCACTTTGGTTCAATTTAAAAAAATTCCAAAAATTAATCTAAGATGATCTATTTTCATAAAACAAGACAAAAAAAAAAATTCAATAAAATCAATTTTATTTGATTTTTATTTTTTATCATTTTTCGATTTTATTTTGCATTGGTTTAGGATGTGTCTGTTTCAAGCTATAAAAGTTTATTCCTAGAAATAAAGAGGTGGAAATATTTATTCCTATATTTGTTATGAGTTAAAAAAAAATACTCCTGGGTTTAAAAAGATTCCCAGAAAAAATTAATTCACATGTTTATGTAATTTTTTATTCCCTTGAAAAAGTGTACCAATACCTCGTGCCACGATAGTATTGTAACAAAAATACAAAAATACCTTTTAACTCCCCCACTCTCCCATCCCCTCTACTATTCACACGGCGGTTTTTTTTCTCAACACTGCATGAAGCTTGTTTTGCAACATATAAATTCTAATCTTTACTTTATTTAATGTGATTGAATATTTATATTATATATAATATATGTAAGAAAAATATAATAATTTTAAAAAATAAATACTAAAATATATTTATTCACTAATATAGGTATAATAATGAAATTATTTATGCTATTTTTATTAACGGTATATTAAATATGATATTTAAATAATATTTTATAAATTAGTAGGGGTGTTCGCGGATTGGATTGGATCGGTTTTGAGCTAAAAAGTCATCCGATCCAATGATGAAAACATCGTGCGGTTTGGATTGGATCGGTTTGCTTCCTTAAAAAAATCCAATCCGATCCAATCCAATCAAATGCGGTTTGGATTGGATTGGATAATTCGGTTTTTGTCATACTTTATTTTTTTCTAATGTCAAGTGTCATTTCTACTTATTTAACAGTGGATAAAGGATAATCTTCGTTTTAATTTGGGAGTTTGAGAAGAAAAAAATTATTGATATTTTTTAACACGTTCTTTTATATTAATTCTTTATATCTACTACCACTTATTCTATTTTTTCCTTGAATTAGCTACAAATAAATTGTAGCTAATTATTTTTCAAATTTACTTAATTGTTTTTTTATTTTTCATGATTACTCAATCAAATATATATATGTTATGCATCAAAGGTTTTAGTAAAATATAATTTCAAAACATTAATATTTATTCTAAAAAGTCTTATATATGTCATTTCAACAAAAATATTAAAGAGAATGAGGGACATAAAAGTATGAAGAATAATGTTTAAGTATGAGTAATACTATAATTTCAAAAATAATAGTATATGTATATAATAGATCGGTTTGGATTTCACTATAAGATCCAAAATCCGATCGAATCCAATAAAAAATTACGGTTTTTTCGGTTTGCTCGGTTTTTGGTTTTTTGGTTCGGTTTTTGCGGTTTGAATCGATTTGGATCGGTTGATGAGCACCCCTATAAATTAGAGTTATTCTGATAATTATGACATAAAAAGTATTTATTTTATATTTTATTTCATTTCTATTAATTACATTAAAAATTTGATATTTAATCATTTTATATAGTAGAGACATGTTGATAATTTTGATGTATATTACTATGAATATACATCTAAATCAAGCAAACTTTCGAATTATTCACGAGAATTTAAAAAAAGATTCTCATAAAATTTAAATACTAACACAATAATATTCTCAATAATAACATTCTCAGACATGTCATTCAATTCTAAACCTCGAAACAAACACTTGGAACCCTACCATTGTCCTGACCCTATGCCAAAAATGCAATTTCTTATTCTTATTTTCTACGAAACCAAAATTTTCATTTTCACTATTGAGTCCATGGGCGCCAAAAGACCCCTCTCTCCCAAAATTTGCGTCCCCGCCAATGCGGGAAAAACCCCTTAAACACATGAATTAGGCACTAAAAGACACAACACTTGAAAATCTAACACATCGTTTCACATACATTCCCTCTCTTCATTTCTTTCCTTCGGTAGAAAGATTTTTTATTTTGCGAAAAAGGAAGGGAATTGAAGACATGGGTGCTGCTTCTCTTCTGGATCCATCTGAACCGTCTATAGAATCCAAATCAGGTCTATAAATACACCCCGTTTTCTCTCCGCGTTTTACTTGTCTTTGAGTTGCTTTTGTTTTTATTATTCACTTTGTATTTGAGTCCGAGGTTTCTATAGGCTTTGTGCTTCTGGTTTAGTTTTCTTCACCATACCAGGTATATGAGAGTGATTCTTTTTTTTTTTTTTGACTTTTGTTATCATGCATGGTGTTTTCAGTGTAGTTTTAGATGAATGACTGAAGAATCATCTGTTAATTAATTTTTTTTGGATACCCAATTTTGTTTTCTGTGTTAAAAATTTGTTTTTTTTTTGGGTTGGGTGAGGGGGGTTGGGTTGGATTGGGCGTGTTGTGGTCTATGTTGTGTTTTTCGTTATTGTGTACAACTGTGGGAAATTGTTCCCGGTGCGGTCATAATTGCGATCGCGATGCAGTTTTGCGGAGTACTTAAACCTAAATGTTGCGACCTCGATTGCAGTTGCCGACCCAGATTTAAAACCCTGGTTGTTATATAATGGTTTTTTTAGTGTGATTTAAGATGAAAAATTTATGAATTATATGTTTTTATTTTATTTTTCAGATACCCACTAATGTTTTCTCATGTTTTTTTTTTGTTTTGTTTAAAATTTGTTTTTGGTGCTTTGCTTTAATCAATCTGTTATTACTGGGGTTCTAGCTTGTGTTTCTATGGAAGCCATTGTAGATTTGACCTCGGAGTTCTTTTAGCCAATGTTATAATAATTGAATTGCTGAGATCTCTTGGTCATTGTTTGAATGGTTATGGTCGAAGTTGACAACATAACAAGTAATGATCAAGTAAAGATGCCAATGACTGATTAAAGTGTCGAAGAATCTAGTTTTTAAAACATTGCTTTAAGCCATTTCCTTTAGTAGGCTTCAACTGAAAAATTTTCTTGTTTCTTGAAGCATGATCTTGTTCTGCCTTTTATATGTTTTTTTTTCATATTTTGAATTAGACTTTTTTTAAAGTGAGTTTGTTTGAAAAGTGAGTAAATAAATGTGTACCTATTCTTAAATCATTTGGTAAATTAAGATCGTGATGCAATTTATATGAAATTAAGGGTAGATAAATCTTTACTATCTCATTTTATTCACATGCTAGCTTTTACTATTTTGGCACATGATAGGGTCTTGATTGAAATTTTTGTTCACTTTGGGTTTCATGTTGTTAACTGAAGTGTTTATTTATTGTGTTACATGACTTGGCTGTCATTGCTTCTTTTTATTGGCTGCCCTTGTTGGCATTGAAGACCAAGATCATTGGTTAAGTAACTATAAGTTGTTCATTCTGTTTTAATGTCTTTAATTTTCAAGTAGAAGTTTTGCAGCAATGGTAGAAAGTAGTAGTGGTAGGTGCTCAAAAATGCAATAGGCATAATTACAGGATTCTAGTACTCCCTTCTCTCCTTCCAGATAATCTATTCCCCATAAATGCATTGTGATGAATAGCTATTAGAATCTCTGTGAATTCCTTTTATAGTAAAATGGAAAAAATTGTAGAAAGAATGGAAATGAATCTATTTGATGCTTGCATAGATGAATCATTGGGTTTACCTTCCGATACATCCCAATGCAGGTAGGGTTTTATTTAACTAATTGAGATTGACTGCACATTCTCAAATAACTATTGTGCATACGTAAGATTATGAATGCTATTGCAGTCTATATTGTGTTTTGTTACTCCTTTTCTTTTGCTCTATTTCTCCTCTTATCCTTTGAATTAATGATATCTCTTTATTCTCACTATTTTTTTTTATCATACAAGTGTTTGTAGGTATACTAGTTCTGCCCTTTAAGTTATGATCAAACATAATTACTTTGTGCGTTTTTTTATTGTTTGTTTGGTAATGTATGAAAGCCCTGTTTTTGTTTTCCTTTTCTTTTGTTCATCTATTTTACTAGACAATGGGCGGTTAATGCTTATAAATCTCTCTTATTTTTGTCTCGTTCTTCTTGATGTGGCCTTAATACTACTTACCTTGATTTTCTTATCAAATTCATTAAACTTAGAAATTTTCTGTTTAATTCTGTTAACCTCCAAAATAGGTGTAGAGAACAGCAAGAGTGAACAGAAATCTGTAGTTTTAAATATTGAAGAAGAAAGCATGGCTGGAGATAAACAAAAGAAGCGAAGTTTGTCAGAAAGAGTTGAGGAGGCTGCTGGTACCCGTAAAATGCCAAAACGAGCTGCAGCATGTAAAAATTTGAAGGAGAAATCCTTTTCCATATCTGAGAAATCTTGTCTTATTGAGACAAAGAAGGATCAGATTGTAGAAGAAGAAATTCTGGCCGTTCGTCTGACTTCTGGTCAGGATGATGGTCGTCCAAATAGAAGACTTGCAGACTTTATTCTTCATGATGAAAATGGTACAGCACAGCCTCTAGAGATGCTAGAAGTTAATGATTTGTTTATCTCTGGAGTTATATTGCCTCTTGAAGGAAGTATAGACAAGAAAAAAGAGAAAGGTATTAGATGCGAAGGCTTTGGTCGCATTGAATCATGGGATATATCTGGCTATGAAGATGGCTCTCCTGTGATATGGCTTTCTACTGATGTTGCTGATTACGACTGCTTGAAACCAGCCACTAGTTACAAAAAAATTTATGAGCCTTTCCTTGAAAAGGCCCGTACTTGTATTGAAATATATCAAAAACTGGTAAAGTCTGCTGGTGGGGACCCTGATATAAGTCTTGATGAGTTACTTGCTAGAATGGCACGATCTATGAGTGGTAACAAGTGCTTTTCTGGAACTACATCTGTAAAGGAATTTGTTATTTCTCAGGGTGAATTTATTTATAAGCAGCTCATAAGTTTAGACATGACGTCCAAGACAAATGACAAGATGTTTGCAGATATTCCTGCTCTTATTGCTCTTAAAGACGAGAGCATCAAACAAGCAAACTATGTACATGCGCACGTAATGCCTTCAAATGGGAGTTTGAGGATTGATTCTGGAACTGAAGGCGAAGAGAACAAGAATCAAATGAATTCAATGACTTCTGTATCTGAGGAAGATGAGGATGCAAAGTTAGCAAGGCTATTGCAGGAAGAAGAATATTGGAAATCTATGAAGCAGAAGAAAAACCCCAGATCAGCCTCTGCATCTAACAAATACTACATCAAAATTGATGAAGATGAGATTGCCAATGATTACCCACTTCCTGCTTATTATAAAACCTCCCTTGAAGAAACTGATGAATTTATAGTTTTTGATAATGACTATGATGTGTATGACATTGAAGATCTTCCTCGAAGCATGCTACATAATTGGTCTTTATACAACTCAGATGCTAGATTGGTTTCCTTGGAACTTCTTCCAATGAAACCTTGTTCAGAGATTGATGTTACCATCTTCGGCTCGGGGATCATGACATCTGATGATGGAAGTGGGTTCCATCTGGATACTGATGCTGGGCAATCTTCTTCCATCGGTTCAGGATCAGAGGTTGCCGATGGAATTCCAATTTATCTGAGTGCCATAAAGGAATGGATGATTGAATTTGGGTCATCTATGATTTTCATATCAATCAGAACCGATATGGCCTGGTATGGTGCCTCTTGTCTAAATTAAATGCTATTATTGTATTTCTGTATGTTAATGCATGATAGGATCTAGGTCATCATGTTTATACGTAATAGGAATCTTATTTAAAGTGAAAAAAATTTATAAAATCTATTTGTTTTTGGAACTGAATATCGAACTGTCAATTTGAGTTATTTGCATCCAGATCCATTTCAAGTAAATTGGGTTAGCTGTCATGGATGAATTTGGTTATATTTCAAGTAAATCGGGTTAACATGTACATATATCTTGGAACTATTTGGTTGTAAATGCCATATTTCTATGTAAAATATTTTACTAGCCTATATGTCAATGATGACCAGACTCGGTCAATTTTCATTCCTTTCAGGTACAGACTTGGCAAGCCAGCAAAGCAGTATGCTCCTTGGTATGACACAGTATTGAAAACTGCGAGGTTTGCTATTAGTGTTATCACCTTGTTGAAAGAGCAGAGCCGAGTATCACGACTTTCCTTTGTAGATGTTATCAAGAAAGTATCCGAGTTTACTCCAAAACATAAATCTTACATTTCTTCTGATCCATCGGCTGTTGAGAGGTATGTTGTTGTCCATGGACAGATAATTCTGCAATTGTTTGCTGAATTTCCTGACGATAAAATAAGAAAGTCTGCATTTGTCACTGGTCTTATGAGCAAAATGGAAGCACGACACCATACTAAATGGTTGGTCAAGAAGAAGAAAGTTGTACCTAGGAGTGAACCAAATTTGAATCCTAGGGCGGTGGTGGGTCCCATTGTGTCCAAGAGAAAAGCCATGCAAGCTACAACTACGAGGCTGATCAATAGAATCTGGGGAGAGTATTACTCTAACCATTTGCCAGAAGAATCAAAAGAGGGAACTGCTAGTGATTTAAAAGATGAAGACGAAGTAGATGAACAGGAAGAAAATGAAGATGAAGATACTGAGGAGACAATATGTTTGGAGGGAACACAAAAGCTACATTCGGTTTCCAAACAAATCAAAACATTTTCTGATGACAGAGAAATAGGATGGTGTGGGGGTCCTGAGGGGAAGACCTGTTCTGGATATCCTCTTCATAAACAGGCAATTATTCGAGGGGAAGTTATTTCTGTGGGAGGATCTGTGTTAGTGGAAGTTGATGAATCAGACGAGCTTCCTGATATTTATTATGTTGAATATATGTTTGAATCAAAGGGTGGAAGAAAAATGTTTCATGGCAGGATGATGCAGCATGGATGCCATACTGTTCTTGGCAACACTGCAAATGAGAGAGAAGTGTTTTTGACTAATCGGTGCAGGGATCTGGGACTGGAAGATATCAAGCAGGCAGTTGTTGTTGATTTTCGAAAAATGCCTTGGGGGCACCAGCATAGAAAGGATAATATTGCTGCAGATAAAATTGATAGGGCTAGAGCAGAAGAAAGGAAGAAGAAAGGACTGCCTACTGAATATTATTGTAAAAGCCTTTACTGGCCTGAAAGAGGTGCTTTTTTCAGCCTTCCGTTTGATACTTTGGGTCTAGGATCTGGCATTTGTCAGTCTTGCAATTTAAAGGAAGCCCAAAACGATAAGGATATTTTCAAAGTCAATTCATCCAAGTCTAGTTTCCTATTTAATGGAACTGAATATGCTCTTCATGATTATGTTTATGTAAGTCCTTTTGACTTTGAGGAAAGAATGGAAAAGGCCACTTACAAGAGTGGGAGAAACGTAGGGTTGAAAGCTTACGTTGTCTGTCAAGTGATGGAGATTATTATCAAGAAGGATACAAAACAAGGTGAAATGGAATCCACACAGGTCAAAGTCAGAAGGTTTTTTCGACCTGAAGATATATCAAACGAGAAGGCATACTGCTCCCATATTCAAGAGGTAACTTAATAATTGAATGCAAACACAACTTAATAATTGAATGCCCTATCATCCATGCTTGATCCAATTAACTGTGATAATAATTGGGCTGCTCTTTGTGTGTGTATTGCTGTTATACTTTTTGAATATTTGTTCTAATTGGTGTATCTTGTCCCTAAATTTTTATTTTTATATTAACTCATTTCATAATTTATACTTTTAGGTATATTATAGTGATGAAACACATATAATCTCTGTACAATCCATAGAAGGGAGCTGTGAGGTCCGAAAGAAGAATGACACCCTCACATGCAGTGCCTCTGGAGTCTTCCAAAATGTATTTTTCTGTGAGCACTTCTATGATCCTGCCACTGGGTCACTTAAGAAGGTATTGCATACATTGCCATGTCATGTAAGCGTAATGTGCTTGTTAACCCATCATATAAATCTGCAAAGGCATCGAGATTTTATAATTTATCAAGTTTTATGCTTTCTATTTATGGCCTCTTTGAACTTGTCATAATTTATTATTATCATTATTATTTTGACATCAATTCAAGATTTTGGTGCGCATCTATAATGGTTTATTGTATGATTTTCAATAATTAACTATCTTTTTCTCCCTATTTGACAGTTGCCAGCTCATATCAAGGTAAAATATTCAAGTGGACATACAGGTGATGCTGCGGATAGAAAGAGAAAAGGGAAGTGTAAAGAGGGAGAAAGCTTTCCAGAGCCTGAGAAGGAAAGAAAGACATGGGATGAAAAACGTTTAGCAACCTTGGACATTTTTGCGGGTTGTGGTGGTTTATCAGAAGGGTTGCAGCAGTCAGGTAATCTTAACTACAATATTATAGCAAACATAACCGTATCTGCTATCGTTACATAATATAACTTGTGTTACTGCTTGAATGTTTCAGGAATTGCACTAACTAAATGGGCAATAGAATATGAAGAACCGGCGGGGGAAGCATTTAGAGCTAATCATCCTGAAGCATTGGTGTTTGTTAACAACTGCAATGTTATTCTTAGGTAAATGATCTCATTTAGATAAAGCCTTCTTTGTCCCCCAAGGTTTAAAAATGTGGAATCCATTTTAAGTGACTCATGCATTGTATTTTAGGGCTGTGATGGAAAAATGTGGGGACACGGATGATTGTATCTCAACAACTGAGGCTGCAGAATTAGCTTCATCACTCGATGAGAAGGAAAGTTTACCCATGCCTGGGCAAGTTGATTTCATAAATGGGGGACCTCCATGCCAGGTCTGTCTATCTATTGGCTTTGTTTTTATCTGCTGTTTTATCTGCTGATAATAATGCTCTAGGGTAATTGTTGAATATTGTTTTGCTCCAGGGTTTCTCTGGGATGAATAGGTTCAACCAAAGCAGTTGGAGTAAAGTCCAGTGTGAGATGATATTAGCATTCTTATCCTTTGCCGATTACTTCCGGCCAAGGTACTTCTTGTTGGAGAATGTGAGGAACTTTGTGTCTTTTAATAAAGGACAGACATTCCGTTTAACTTTGGCTTCACTTCTTGAGATGGGTTATCAGGTAAAATTATATAACTGCATCTTTTTACCTGAGTAATTGCACCTTAGATTTGATGAATAAAATCTTGAGAAACTAATGAATGCTGATTTGCTTGACCAAAAGGTGAGGTTTGGCATCCTCGAGGCTGGAGCTTATGGAGTTTCTCAGTCAAGAAAAAGGGCATTTATATGGGCAGCTGCTCCGGAGGATGTTCTTCCCGAGTGGCCAGAGCCAGTGCATGTCTTTTCTGCCCCCGAGCTGAAAATCACATTATCAGAAGGTGTCCAATATGCTGCTGTCCGCAGTACAGCAAATGGTGCCCCATTGCGTGCGATAACTGTTCGGGATACCATTGGTGATCTCCCGCCTGTGGGGAATGGAGCCTCTAAAACAAACATGGAGGTATGTAAAATAGGAAAATTGTTATATCAATATACCTTCACTCTTAACTAATTTGAGTTTCCTCTACATTATTGACTTACCTGGTTTTAATGTTACACAGTATCAACATGATCCTGTCTCATGGTTCCAAAAGAACATTAGAGGTGATATGGTTGTCCTGACTGATCATATATCAAAGGAGATGAATGAATTGAACTTGATTCGTTGCCAGAAAGTTCCCAAGAGACCAGGTGCTGATTGGCGTGATCTTCCAGATGAAAAGGTAAAATTAAATTCTTGAGTTTTTTGGAATAAGAATTTTTATGATTTATCTAATTGGGGATATATAATAAACTGCAGATAAAATTGTCTACTGGACAAGTTGTTGATTTGATACCATGGTGCTTGCCAAACACAGCCAAGCGGCATAATCAATGGAAGGGACTGTTTGGTAGGTTGGATTGGCAAGGGAATTTCCCAACTTCCATTACAGACCCTCAACCAATGGGGAAGGTTGGAATGTGCTTCCATCCTGACCAAGATAGGATTCTTACCGTTCGTGAATGTGCCAGATCTCAAGTAAGTCTATAACTCTAGTTAGCTGTCACCCTATATAAATGCCATGAAAAAAAAATAGGATTTTGGTAAGTTGATCATATTGTGGACAACAACAAAGTTCCTAATTGGTATCATTTCATAGTTTTAATTGTCGATGTTCAAGAGATTGGATTCTATAATTAACTAGTGAACATGACATGATAATCCTTAATTACAAAACAGTGGTCATGATAATCCTGTCTTAGAAATAGGAAGATATCATCTAATCAAGAGATTAGCTTTGATAATTAACTAGTGATCATGATAATCCTTAATTACAAAACAGTGTTCATTATAGTCCTGTCTTAGAAATAGGAAGATACTATCTCCGGTCCATAATATAAGAAATAAATTGGTCCTTTTTTTTTGTCCAAAATATAAGAAATATACATTAATTCTCACACATATTAGATGCTAATTTTTAATATTGTCCTTATTTATTATTGTCATTAATTATAGGCCGTCAAAATATTAATTAAAATTAGGAGTGTTTTTGGAAATTTATGAGTATTAATTACAATTAACTCATTTCAATACATTTCCTTGGTCGTGTGTTTTAGGGTTTTGTTTTTTATATTGGGAACCGGAGTTAGTATCATCTAATTTGGTACTAGTACAATCTTTTACTTAGCATCTTTTCATCTGTAAATGCAGGGTTTCCCAGATAGTTACCAATTTTGTGGTAACATCATACACAAGCACCGGCAGATTGGAAATGCTGTTCCTCCTCCTCTGGCATTTGCATTAGGAAGAAAACTCAAGGAAGCAGTGGACAGCAAGAGCTCCATTTAGATGGGACATCAATCCTGCAAAGAGAAGGATTGAATTAGTCTTTAAGATATTGTAGATTCTTTCAGGGTTCCAGATACAACTAGATATTGTACATAGTGGTATAATTCGGTCATTTGTATTGGGACAATTCCCTGTTTAACGTTTCTTTGCCAATTGATTGGTAAATGTAAAACTCATTTTCAATCAACTAAGATTTTCTTGATTGGGTCATATTTTGGTTGTTACTTGATGAAAATGGCGAGCACCTTCATATTTTGGTTGTTACTTTATGAAAATGGCGAGTACCTCCATTGTATAGTTAAATTTGTCAATTTACACCGATGTTGCTTTTAACCTATTTTTATTTGCAATCTATTATCTATCCAAGTTAATAAATTCATTAATTTATGCAAATTTCAGCACATGAATAGAAATATGATATTTCTTGGGTTTCTGTTCATTAATAAATGCATAAATTATATTTGAATTTAGACATAGTTTCTTATACTTTTAAGTTATAATAAAAAAGTTCATACTTCAAATTTAAGGTATACAATAATAATAATGAAATTTAAAATATATAATTTTATATTAAATATAAGTTATAAACGAATGGTACAATAAAGCAAGAATGAATTGTAATTAATTATTATAATAACACTTTAAACCAATATGAAGCAACCATTAGCTTTTGATTCTCGACTGTCAATGGTTAAACAAAGGTCTTATAAAACAATGACCAATCATCAACAAGGAAACAATATTATATTAGAGCCACAAGGAAACACTATCAATGTATATCAATTAAATCCTAACAAATTTATGTTTATATTTTTTTTATTTTTTTTTGACTAAAAGATACCCATTCATTCAAATTGATAAAATACATCGAACAACACAAATCCAATATCGCTAAAAATCGAAAAGGATGAATCTGCGAACAAACTCACAGCATCCAGGTTAATAGCATAACACGGCAAAATCAAAATGCCTACAAAAGTGACAAGATCAAAGTCACCAGAATACCCATGTCTCCGGATCTGTAACATTGACGCCCAATTCTTGATCAAATCTGCGATGGATCGAAGCAAATCATCAATCAACTGCATTTAACACCGCACCAAGACGGGAAATCAAACAAACACGTACCAAGACGGGAAATCAAACAACGTCTCACCAAGATGACGAACAACAATACCGCCGCCCACAGAAGACGAAAAACACGAAAAAAAAAAGCAAGATCTATATGGAAAAACCACTTATTTAGATAAAATGGGAAAAAGAACGAAGTAAAGGGGTGATTCCAAGCCAAAAAATAACTCAAGATCACCTCCTCTAATGATGGTACGTGGTTGTGTGTAGGGAGAAGGAGAGAGTTTATATTTTTTTGTTGTTAAAAGTGGTTTTGCTGTTGTTTGGATGGTGCTGTTTAAATTGACTTTTAGATATTTAATTACCAAATTGATTAGTGATACAAACATTGAAAAGATTAATAGTAATTAATTTTCGAAGAATATTATGGTCAAAGTAACAATTGAAAACCTAAACAAATTGAATATATCAATTATGTTAAGATACAATTCAAAATTGAAAGCCCCTTAATTGGATGCCAAACCTAAGGTGATATGAGTTACGTTAAATCTTTCAAAGCTAATTAACTTTTGGAGATATAGATATATTAAAAATAAAATAAAATTGAAAGCCCCTTGGAAGTTGGAACATTAGTTAATCTTTTAATGATTTTAATTTTGATGCACCTTAACTAATTAATCATAAAAAAAATTTACCCGATAATGTAATAAATATGGTGTCAAATAACTTGACAGGTCGACATTTTATATAAGGTTGTACTCGTTAAATAATAGGTAACTTTTTTTTTTTTGAAACCAAATAATAATAGGTAACATGGACAATATGTAAAATTAATTGTTATTTTAATTTAGTACATTATTGTTATTATTAAGAAAAAGCATGTTATTTTTTGCACTAACAAGACATTGACCCTCATGCTGTGGTTGTCTCTGTTCTCACTTCATTGACAACCCCTCCCCCGGTTAATGTCAAATTGCTATTCTAATAAATAATAAATATATCGAAATGATTATTTGATGTCAAATTTTGACATCAAATTAGTCCCTTTTATCATAAACAAAATTTCATTCAAATAATTGCTCAACACTAAACAAAATTTTATTTAAAAAAAGAAAAGAAAATAACTACAAACTTTACTCAAAATTAATTAATAATATTAGTTTTGTTTCTACTTTGAAGACTAAATGATTAGCAGGTGCCTTTCATTGTGAATAGTTTATATAATAAACCATAAAGGGTTGTCCTTTGTAGAACCTTTAGCTATGTATCAACCTACAAGTGTTATATTTATTTATCTACCATGATTTCAATGCATACAAAACCACAAATAATTAATAATAATAATAATAATAATAATAATAATAATAATAATAATAATAATAATAATAATAATAATAATAAACTCCACAATTTACATTATGCGTATCAGCTGTCAAGGTGGTCAACAATCTGGCAAACCTATAAACACAACGCAGATTCTAAATTTGACAAAAATTAAAAGAATTTAATTGATATGGAATATTAAATTTAATTTATATACACTGTTTGTATAAAGATTTTTATACCAACAACTAATCGGAAATCATGAAATTGATGACTTTTAAGATGCTTAAAATAAGGATCAAACATTTGTAATGATATATCAATTTCTAGTTGGTTGTCAGTGTAAAAAAAACTTTACATTCTTTCCTTCTAACACACTCTTTTATTGGTTAAAATTTTGATTAAAATATCATTTTGGTCATTTAACTTATTTTTTAGATCCAGTTTGGTCCCTTAACTTTTAAAATGTTCAATTTGGTCCTTTAATTTATCTCTGTTGACCCAAGTTAGTCCTCTCTGTCAATATAGTCAATAATAGTGTTAAATGAGTTTCAATTTGGTCACTTATGTTTTAAATGAGTTTAAAATTGATTCTTTAAATTGTTAACATGTTTCAATTTGGCCCTTTAAATCATTAATGAGATTCAATATGATCCTTTAAATTATTAACGAGTTTCAACTTGGTCCTCAAAAAGCTAAACTCGTTATCGACTCATTGACGAAGAGAACTAACTTGGGTCGACAGAGACAAATTAAAGGACCAAATTGAACCTTTTAAAAATTAAGGGACCAAACTAAATATAAAAAATAAGTTAAAAACCAAAATTATATTTTAACCTAAAATTTATGTAGATCCCACATGAATTAATGAGATCTATTAGTAAAATAATGAGATCCGCGTCAATTTCAATTTTCAACCGGAGTGAATGTGTTGGAAAGACAAAGCAGATTCTAAATTTGGCAAAAATTAAAAGAACTAGTATTTTTGCATCCATGCTATGCACGGGTCATCAATTACTATTATTATTAATAACATTGTTATCATTAATAACTTGAATTATGCCTTTATATCTACCAAACTTTTTCTTTACTTTATAACAAATTAAGTCCACTATGTCAAACATTTTATTTATTTATTTCACACTTTGCCTTCAATCATTCGTTCCCTTCCATAATGTTGATACTCATTCATCTCCAAGGCTTCATTTTTTTTTTTTGTAAACCCGGGTATCCTCCTATCGGCAGCCAAAAACTAATCCCTCGAGGTACTGACCACATGCTTAAGGGGCTCGGTTATCTACCAATTGTGCCACACCATGTTGGTATCTCTAAGGCTTTTTATTTATAGACAGAAGTGATCATCAAAAACCTTGAAACAATTTTATCTATAATTTGAGTGTAAAAAATTGAATATATTTTTTATTTTAAAATGTTATTACAATACGTAATGTAACATTATGTGTTAAGTATTCCTCTTTGATTATTACTAATGATCAGCTAATTCTCTTAAATCATGTGGTGCTGATACGTGTCCCTTTATTAAAAAATCAGCAATTCCCCTTATTAATTAGTATAGATATAGATTTATTATTTAAAATATAAAAAACAAAGGCAAGGTTGTAGCCAAAAAATATATTAGAAAATATGAATATTTAGAAAAAAATTAAAAAATAATTAGGAAAAAAATATATTTTAAAAAATCTTAAAAAATAATTATAAAAAAATAAATTCAAAATAAATTCAAAAAAAATTAGAAAAAAATAATTAGGGAAAAGAATATTTTAAAAAAATCAGGAAAAAAAATAATTTAAAAAACACAAAAATAAAATTAATTAGGGAAAAATAAATTTTTAAAAATATAATTATAAAAATAAACAGTAAAAAAAAGTAAATTGGAAAAAATAATTCGGGAAAAAAAATAAATTTTAAAAAAATATTAGAAAAAAATTAATTATAAAAAAATAGTTAAAAAAAGGAAAAAGGAAAAAGGAGATGTCGACACGTGTAATGTAAGTAAAAAATGCATCTCAGATCTTGTAATGCGATTGTATTTTACATCGATGATAATAGTATTTTAAGATTTAAAAGGTCGTTGACAATTTTGGAATTTATATAACGTTTACTTTTGAGAATGTTTATTTTGTCATGTAAACTATATTTTTGGGAACCTCCTTTCATAGAATGACTTTTCATCTCACTTTTCTAGTAATCTGGAACTATATCTTATATCAAATGCCATATCAATTAATTACATTTTAATCTATCATATTTTCTTCTCCATTGAAAAATCTATTGAATTGTTTCTTCTCACTTCTCTTTCATGTTAAGTATTATTTTTTTAAGTCAAAAAAATATGTGTCTATCATATTCATTTTTTTCCTTAAAAGTCTATTTGATTTATTTCTCAGCTTTTACTCATCAAATTAACCATTTAAAAAAAACATATTTATCTTTCACGACTTTAGATTAGTTGGTCCTCTGCAAACTTACAAAGAAACTTTGGCTAACTGGTCATACCATTTTTTTCAACATTCCAAAATCCAATCTTCAGTTTATTGATAAAGTTGCACTCCCACTATTGACGCCACATTTGAGAACATTAACAATCATTCCTAAGAGTTGTGTTATTTCCATGCCCTTCATTTTTCTTGTTTCTTCCAATGTGTTCGGACAATTCACTTAATTTTCCCAAATTCACTCAATGCTCTATGAATCGTTTCCTTTTCATTCCCTATCGTTATTTTTATTTTTATTTTTTGTTTTTTTAATGCATTAGAACCCAGCGTGTTTAAACACCTTTCTCAAATTCGGACAACTAAAATATGTTTTAGTAACAAAGTTTTTCTACTAACTCATGTTGAAATGATCCAATCAAAATGAAGATATATATATATATATATATATATATATATATATATCATTTGAGATTCTATTACAAATTCATATACTCATTTAGAAAATTATTCTCGTGGATAGTAAATATTTAAATTATTATCTTCACATTTAAAACATTAACTTCAATATAAAATATTATACATAATTATATATATATATATATATATATATATATATATATATATATATATATCTAGATATACATATAAATATGTTTTTATATAACGTTTTCAACCCATAAGATGGTTCAAATTAGAATCATGAATTCAAATAATAATAATGTTATCAGGAAGAATTTCTTTCAGCTACTTCCAACTTTTATTTTATTTTTCTTCCCCGCCTAATTCAAATATTTTCACATAACTTTCATTCTAATAGGGTCTTTGGGCTCTAGTTTTTTATGTTTCCCAATAGTCGTGTTCTTTTCATTGACTTTCATTTTTTTTTGACTGAAATAACTAAATAAGTTTTAGTAACATAGTTCTGGCTGGTTATACTATCTAAAACAATCATAACTTATACAAAAATTTAAAAGAGTACAAAGTACAAAAAAAATGTTGATTGATATAATAACTAATAACTATATAATTGTTATAACACATATTTTGAAAAGATGATCAAATGCTATATTAATAACACTTATCCAACATTATCTAGATAAGCAACCCACTTTGATTTCTTAAGTGGATCCTCCTCTGGACCTCATTGTGTGACATCAATATAAGCAATCCATTCATTTTTTACTACAAGGATACATCATTAATGCTTTGTTTGATATGAAAGAGAAATTGAGAAGAGAGAATATGGAAAAAGAGAATATGAAAAGAGAGAAGATGGTAAAAAAATAGTGAATTTTATGACTTATTTGATATGAGAGAAATATGTGAGAAAATGATAATGAAGAAGTTGAGAGAAATTTTTTAAAAAGATGACGATTAATATGCAAAATGACATACATTACCCTAATTAAAAAAGTAACATATTATTTGTATTATATATATATATATTTAAAAAAGTAATATATAATTTTTATTTTATATTTATAATTGAATATATTATTTAAAATAATTTTATTTATAATAAATATTAATAATAATGTTATCTGGGAAGAATTTCTTTCAACTACTTCCAAATTTTACATTCTTTTTCTTTCCCGCCTAATTCAAATCTCTTCACATAAATTTCATTCTAATAGGGCCTTTGGGCTCTAGCTTTTGGTGTGATAAGGAAGAAGTTGAGAGAATTTTTTAAAAAAGATGATGATGAACATGTAAAATGACATAAGTACCACTAATTAAAAAAATAACATATTATTTGTATTTTGAATATATTTTTTAAAAGTAATATATAATTTTTATTTTATATTTTATAATTAAATATATTATAAAAATAATTTTATTTATAATAAATATTATTTTTATTTCCCACCCCTTTTATCTATTCCCCACTCTCCTTCGAAACATCACCCTCCCCACCTACCCTGAACCCTCGTAACACCCGTTACCCACTTTATAAAATATATATAAATTATAAAAAAAAACTAATAAAATAATATCAAAAAATTTATAACTTGCATATACAATAAAAATAGCTGCCCACTTTTTATATTAATATAGATTGAAGTCCGCAATTTACAATGTACGTAACAGCTGTCAAAAATCTGGCAAACCTATAAACACAATGCAGATTCTAAATTTGACAAAAATTAAAAGAATTTAATTGATATGTAATATTAAATTTAATTTATATATATTGTCAATGTAAATTTTTTTACACCGACAACTAATTGGAAATCACGAAATTGATAACTTTTAAGGTGATGAGAATAAGCATCAAACATTTGTAATGATATATCAATTTCTAGTTGGTTGACCATATAAAAAAAATTTACACTATCATTATGTACCAATTAAGTCGATAGAATATTTGTGTGAAATTTTTTACATTATTAACTAATAAAAAATTATGGTGCAAAAGACAATTACGATAAGGAGAATGCAAACAAGTATCCTTAAGGAAGTTTAAAGAATCAAAAAAAAGAAAATTCATATAAAAAATGATGTACCTAGCAATTAGAAAAGTGTAACACTTGGTTTTCCGATACAAATTTTTTCATTGTGGATTTATCATTAATCAATATCCTTAGGACACTAATTAGGAAGATGTTTAGTATAAAACTTAAACATTTGACCGAGAATGTAAAAAACCTTATAAATACCGTGTATATATCATTTAAAACCAAATTGAAAAATAAAAACTTTTAAATTATGCATAACGAAGATAACTCATTATTTATTCCAAACCACAATGGCAAATAAAACAGAAAGTGATCATAACAACAACAATATATAACATGCAGCTTTGTGTAGCATAGCATAGCAATGCATGGCTGAATTAGCAAACCTATAACAACAACAACAATAATACTTTAATTACTCATTGCAAATTGGTGATGAAATCTTTGACCTGTGAGATCAATTGAGAGGACTCGGGAATCTCAGGGAATATATAAAACGCATGAATCATGTTTGGATACTCGATCAGCTTAGCCTCTTTACCCGATTTCCTCAACCACTCATAATACCTTCTCTGCCAATCCTGTAACGGGTCAAACCCACCCACGAACACAAGTGTATTCGGGTAGTCCATACCCGACAAATCAACCGCATTCGCCCCACTCACATTCGAAGCCTCGTGGTCCCGATCCGACCCGTCAGGCAACAACACCTTCCACAGCCAATCCGTCCTAGCCACTGACACCAGCGGCGCGTCCGCAAGCCGCACCTCCGCCTCCGTCCTCTCCTCCCCGCCGAAGTACGGCTGGATCGAAACCAACCCGATAAGCCGCAATTCCCGGAGCTCCGACTGGCAGACCCGAACCGCTACGTGGTGGGCTATGTTTGCGCCGGCGCTGTCGCCGGCGAGGAAGCATTTCGACAAGTCGGCGTTTCCCGGCAGGACAGCGCGGTTCTCGTGGATGAATTTCACGGCGGCGAAGCCGTCTTCGTATTGGGAAGGGTATCGGTGCTCCGGGCAGAGGCGGTAGTTGACGGAGACGACGACGGCGGGTATTTTCCGGCAGAACCGACGGCAGACGGCGTCGTAGGCGAAGGAAGCTGGGGAGAGGAACGCGAAGCCGCCGCCGTGGAAGAAGATGACGACGGGGAGGGAGGTGGCGTCGGCGGCGGAGGTGGGGCTGAAGATGCGGAACCAGAGGTCGCGGGTGGCGTCGACGATGACGTCTTCGGTGGAGACGCCGTTGACAGGGTTGGGGTTGGGTAGGGTTCTGCGATCGAGGAAGTTCATGAGACCGCGATTGACAGTGCCGTTACGGCGGCGAGCGGCGTCGGTTAGGGCAGAAAGGAAGGAGATGGAAATTCGGGTTTTCCAGGGAAGGATGGGTTTGGGGTTTTTGGAGGATTTGGTGGTTGATGCCATTGTCGTTCGAGGTTTGGGTCTGTCTGAATGAAAGGTAAAGAAAATAAGGAGAGAGATTCACAAGACGACACCAATCCTTTTGACGTTTTCGTTTTTTCCGTTTTTGGTTGTGTGTAAGAAAGGGCTTCGTCTAATATACTCCATGATAAACTCGAAGTTTCGGTACTCTATGAGAAATCACCGTTGACATATTAATAAATATAATGAATGGCCTAAATGAAAGTGATTCTAACCGGTTAATGATGGTAAATGAATTACGAGCAACCTGGTTGATAGGTATTCCTTTAGTTTGGTCGGTAAAATTGTATTATTTTTATTGTTTTCAGTTCAAAAAAAAAAAAAAAAGGGTCTGTTTTGTTTTATTTCATTATCTTCGAAGAACCCTAATATGCATATAATACGATGTATGTGTAATGGGTTTCATGTTTTTCCAAATTGAATTAGGGATTAAGTTCGAACGATCATGTCGATTGAAACCCTTCTGCAATGAAAACTTATAGGTGACTAATTTGATAGAATTTGCGAGGTGGTGTCGGGTTTTTGAAATGAGAGGCTTGAATCTGGTGGTCCTTTATGTTTATCAGCTTATTATACAAATTAGTTAGGGGTTTTGGCAGGTACGTACGTCGCTAAGAAATTCGAAAGAGTGGAGATGGCAATGATTTCAATTTTTGTGCTTGAATTGATGAGAGAGATTTGCCCTAAATTCCTCGTATGAATGAAATGCTGAAGGTAGCGGGTAAAATGAAAAACTGCATGTGGTTGGTCAAATGACCCGAAATGGTGAAAGTATTGGGTCAAATGACCCGAAATGAGTCCGCAAGGGTATGGAGATGTCGGTGGTATAAAAGACCACATTGCGTCTGTCTTGATTTGCATGTGTTACCTAAATCTGGGTTGTTGATGCCATAGGAAGATGGGAAAGTCGCCGGTTTGCTGCACTAGTCACACTGTAACAGGGGATAGGATTTGTAAATTCTACCTCTATTGGTTTTGTTGTTGATTACTGGAGAACATATTGTATTTTTCAGCTTGGCATATTTTTACTTGTTCCGTCCAAATACCTCGGATGTGAGATACTCGGCCGAACGAGGATTAGTGGGGTGTTTTTGGATTGTGCTTGACAGAATGTGGATTCTGCTCCTACGTATCCAAATGGGAATCAAAGCAAATGTAGTTCTGAATAAGCGGGTAAGCCCCCTATTTATAGATATCTCTCAGGATCAAGCTCCGAAATAAGCGGACAAATATTTGGACCAGGTCGCGATCACGGGGAGAGATATCGGGAGCCTGATTATCCTGAGCGACATTATGGCTAGCGAGATATTCGGCCCAGTTAGCTGCGGATGGATAGCTTGGGGCCGAGGTATCTTCGCGAGTGGCCTGATATGGATCAGGGGCGAGTAGTTATCCTCGGATGCCAGGCGTGCTGACATGTTCTCGGCTCCTTGAGGTTTGGGCCAATGCCCATTTGTGGGGGTAAGCTCGGTTGGTCTGGTCGTATAGACGAGTTCTCGGTCTTTCATTCTCGGCCAGTACACAAGCCCCCCGAGCTCCGAGCTTAAATAAGCGAAAGAGCTGATAAGTATGAAACCGAGCTTATTCTTCGGCTATGCAGTTATTCACATTCCCAGCTGTCGTTTCAATCAAGTCTTCTCTCTCTGTCAGAGGAAGCAATTATTCCCCTACTACTTCTACGGCACGCCATGGACAAGAAACCCTAGAGTTCCGCGCCCATTTAATGGGGGGAAAATCAAAAGTCGCGCCCTTTTGGGCCCGATGGAAGATGGGCCTCCAATCGTAGGCTATAAATATCTCCTCTGGCGCCAACTCCCTCCTACTTTGCTTACCCTCCTTTGCCATTCACCCTCGTCTTCCAAGTTTCTGCCATTATCTCTCTGCTTGTCATCCTCCAGGTACGCTCCGTTTCCTCCTTTCCTTCGTGCTTCTAAGCTCTATTTCTAGTTACCATATATGAGTTCATCTGTGTCTTCTGAGTCGAATACCTCGCCTCTAGTTGAGCGCGAAGTTTCCACAATTGGGGGATCTCTTTCTGTTTCTTCTGTTCCTTCACAGGAACTGAACGTCGGAGAGGCGGAACCGTCCTCCTCCGGGTCGTCTTCGACTGATTCAGATTCTTCCGAGTCTGATTCTCCTAGGTCTGGTTCTCCTAGATCTGGTTCTCCCCCTCCCAGAGTGTCCAAACCCGCCGCTCGCAAACAACGCCCTAGGGTTCCAAAAGACCCTATTCCCGATATTACCCTTCCTGGGTATACCTGGGTTAAAGGTGAGGTTGGGACCTTTTTCTCTGACTACCAAACTCCCGATTCAATTGTTCAACTTCGGTCCCATATTAATATCTCGGCCTCTGGAGACGAGTCCGAGTTTATTTGTTCTCCGTGCTCGGGTACCGAGTGTGTCTTTCTCAGGGCTCGTCCTTCCGAGCCCCCCTTTACATATATGTACAAAACACTTTTTGAGAAGCTGCATGTGTCTCTTCCTTTTACTGAGTTTGAGTGCGACGTTCTGAGAACCATGAACGTCGCACCTACTCAGCTCCACCCTAACAGCTGGGCTTTTATGAAAGCCTTTCAGATTCTATGTAAATACATCAGGATAGAGCCCACTACTCCAAAATTTTTGTACTTTTATCAAACCAGATTTGGCGAGAAAACGGGATGGGTATCCCTTAATGGGTTGAACCGAAGAGGTCTTCTTAGTTTATACGCATCGTCGTATAAAGACTTCAAGGTTGGCTTCTTCCGAGTTCGCCCTTCGGGTTCCCACTCCTCCCACTTTTTTTGACGAGAATAAATATGCCAAGTTTCCTTTATACTCGGCAATCCTCTCCCACAAAATTCGTTGGCTTCGAGTACCACTCCCCTGCCGAGGATAGGCGGGATATAGATATACTAGAAAAACTTCCTCGGCCCCTCCATTGTGCACGCCTTCTGAAACTCCCCTTCTCATCCACCCCGAGAGCCGACCTGAAAAGTAAGTGCTCGGCTTTTTAGTTTTTGAATCTTTTCTGTATGTATTGCTGAACTAACCATTTTTTCTTTTTGGCAGTCATCATGGGGAAATTTGACTTCTCTAAGCTTGTAAAGGCTGGTGCTGCTAAAGAGGGTCAGGGTCCCTTTTCGATCGAGAAGAAGCATAAAAGACCTCCTTCCACCAAGACTTCTGCAAAGGGGGCTTCGTCATCCGCCCCTCAAAAAAGGAAGAGGGCAGAGGTTGAAGTAGTTGTCGAAGATACTCCCCTTCCTGGCCAAAGCTCCCCTCGCCCGACTACTCAGGGGACGGAAACCGCGGGGCGAGAACAGCCACCTCCTGCCCCCCTCGAGCCGAAATGGTACAACACTTCCCCGAAGCGGTGGACTTCATCTCTGGGGTGAAGACTTCAACCCCTTCCCCTCTTTCGACTCAAGCTTCTTAAAGCCCGCCGATCTTCGGCTTATCAAGCAGCAGGGGGCCCGATCTAGTATGGAGGCCCTCTCGGTCTACTGCCTTCGGGCTGCAGCTTTGGCTCGTTTATGTAGCCGAGAGGTGACAGAGACCGAGAGGAAGTCCCAACAGTTGGAGTCTGAGTTTGCTGCTATTGAGAGGTTGAAGGGGGATCTTTCCCGGATTTCTTCCGAGCGCGAAGAGCTGGCCCGTGGCAACGAACGCCTAACTGCCACCATTGCCGAAATTAATACTCAGAACTCCGAGCTGGATTCCCGGGCAAAATCGGCCGAGGAAGACAGAGCTCGGGTTGAAGAAGACAAGGCTCGTGCCGAGGAAAAGCTCAAAGAGGCTCAGGCTGAGATTGATCGACTCAAGGCTGCCTTGGAGGCTGAGACCCAGGCCAAGATGCTGCTCGAGGAGGATGTAAAGGAGGCCACCAGCTGCAATATCATCGAGCATCGAAAAGGTTTTGACAAAGCCATTGCCCAAGCTGAGGTTCTAGTCCCTGGCATCGATCTTTCGGGGGTCGATGTAAACATGGAGGTGGTGAATGGGGAACTTGTTCCCATTATTCCCGAGGAGGAGGAAGAGGTAGACGTGGTGGGGGACTCTCCCGAAGGCCACATTGATGCCGAGGAAAGCCATAGGGGGGAGTAACTGTTGTAGTTTTTTTTGTTTTTTGTTTTGTTTTTTGTCCATCCTTTGTAATGGGCTCATGCCTTTGTAACTTGATATTACTGAATGAAAGTTGTTATCATTCCGTTGACTCTGTTATGTTCGACTTGTTAATCAAATCTTCGGCTAAGGCCGAGGTACTCTACCGTCCACATCAAAAATGGACGGTGGCTGTTACACGTGAAACACGTGTTTTACACTTTACGTTGTCACGCATTAAATGCTTTGGAAACTGTAATGGGTTCATGCAATCACTGCCTTTTGCTTAGTTTCGAGATTTGTTTTTCCAACAAACCCTTTCTCACGCATACTACTTCCTTCCTTGCTTATAAATAGGGCCATTCCGCTACCTTACTTGTTCATTCCTCATCCTTTCCATCAGCCAAATTCGTTTCTTACTTTTCTTCCACCCGAGTAGTTCTATGCTAGTGTCAGGGGTTTATGTTCCCCTCTCCCAGTTAACATCCTTTTTTGGGTTTCACATCCGCCAAAAAGGATGTAAGTGGGAGACGGGATCCAGAATTCCTTTTATGATTCCATCCTTCAAGAAGGATGTTAACTAGGAGAACGATAATCTTCGGGAGTGGAGAAAGGGGTAGAGGTCGTCTACTCCCGGAGCTGGCCGAGCACCTCTTCATCCAGCTTTCGCAGGGGGAAGTGACTACAGCCTCCCTTAAGAGAGAGTGGTGGCGCTTGATCAGGGGGACTGGGGGCCGTCTGGACTTGCCCCTGTTCTAATTGGGGGGACTACTGTCCCGTCGAGCAGCCCTTGTTTTCAATTTCGGCTTTCGATTTCAGCGTTGTGCTCGGTTCTTGAATGTACTTTTCAAGAGTCAAACTCGGCTTTATTTTTGCTTTACGCATTGTACTCGGTTTCCTTAATAAAATAATGGCTCGTACTCGGCCTTTTTGATCCGAACTTTGTTCTTTGCTCATATCTGGCTTTAATAATTTCGCGGGTTAAATTCAGCGCTAATAACTTAATAACTCGGACTCGGCTAATCGGATCATGCTTGACATTTAGGTTTAATTTCATGGCTCGAACTCGGCCACCAGGCTCAAACTTGGCCTTTAGAATTTTAACTGGCTCGAACTCGGCCATTGGCCCGTACTCGGCCATCAGGCTCAAACTTGGCCTTTAGTAATTTCGCTGGCTCGAACTCGGCCATTGGCTCGTACTCCTTTAGAATTTAATTGGCTCGAACTCGGCCCCCAGGCTCAAACTTGGCCTTAGAAATTTAACTGGCTCGAACTCGGCCATTGGCTCGTACTCGGCCACCAGGCTCAAACTTGGCCTTTAGAATTTAACTGGCTCGAACTCGGCCATTGGCTCGTACTCGGCCACCAGGCTCAAACTTGGCCTTTAGAAATTTGACTGGCTCGAACTCGGCCATTGGCTCGTACTCGGCCACCAGGCTCAAACTTGGCCTTTAGAATTTAACTGGCTCGAACTCGGCCATTGGCTCGTACTCGGCCACCAGGCTCAAACTTGGCCTTTAGAAATTTGACTGGCTCGAACTCGGCCATTGGCTCGTACTCGGCCACCAGGCTCAAACTTGACCTTTAGAATTTAACTGGCTCGAACTCGGCCATCGGCTCGTACTCGGCCACCAGGCTCAAACTTGGCCTTTAGAAATTTGACTGGCTCGAACTCGGCCATTGGCTCGTACTCGGCCACCAGGCTCAAACTTGGCCTTTAGAAATTTGACTGGCTCGAACTCGGCCATTGGCTCGTACTCGGCCACCAGAATAAGATGCCTGCAGAATAAATACTTCGGCAAAGTAAGAGAGCATAAAACAATATTCATAATAAAATTTGTTTTTTATTGAATGGAGTTCGCGGTGTGCCTCGTTAAAACCTCCCCGGTCAAAACCCTTTTTGGGAAAAAATACCGAGGTAGGAAAAAGAGTACAACACCCGACTATATACATCAGCTGTAATAAAACTTTAAATGAGAAGCATTCCAAGTCCTCGGGATAGGATTTCCTGACAATTCTTCTAACCTATATGCCCCGTTCCCCAGGTTTTCAACTACTCGGAATGGCCCTCCCCAGTTTGCCGCCAACTTGCCTTCCGTGCGGTCCTTCCTTGCCTCTCCTTTTATTCTCAGTACTAAGTCTCCGCGCAAAAAACTCCTCGGCTTTACTTTTGAATTATACCTTCTGGTGGCTCTCTGTTTGCGGGCTTCTTCTCCGATCCTGGCTTCCTCCTCGACTTCTTCTACCAGGTCAAGTTCGACCCTCAGATTGCTCTCATTATCATTCGGCTTGTGTTGTATGCGTCGGAAAGATTCGGTTCACCAACCTCCATTGGGATCATGGCGTCGCATTCTATACGTCCACTGAAGGGTGTTTCTTGAGTGGTAGATTGAGGCGTGCGGTGGTAGGCCTAGAGGATACTCGGTGAACTCTTCCGCCCAAGCTCCTTTGGATCTTCCTACCATTTTCTTCGCTTCCCGAGGATGACCTTGTTAGTGCTGCTGGCTTGCCCATTGGTTTGGGGGTGCTCAACCGATGTAACTTGGTGCTTAACACCGAGGTTGTCATAGAATTCCCGTAACGACTTATCCACAAATTGTCTTCCGTTGTCAGTGACGATCGCAAAGGGAATTCCGTGCCTACAAATAAGGCTTTTCCATACAAATCTCTGCACTTTCTCGGTGGTAATCTTTGCCAAGGGCTCTGCTTCGATCCATTTGGTGAAGTAGTCCACCGCTACCAGTAGGAATTTGACTTGACCTTTGGCTACAGGGAAAGGCCCCAGTATGTCCATTCCCCACATAGCGAATGGCCAAGGCGAGTTTAATGTGTGAAGTCCTTCAGGGGGGGCATGATTTACATTGGAAAATCTTTGGCACTCATCACACTGCTTCGTCCACTCCATGCAATCAGCTCGGACGGTAGGCCAATAGTACCCTGCTCGGACTACCTTGGAGGCCATTGATCTGCCCCCACAGTGAAAACCACAGATTCCTCGGTGAACCTCTTCTATGACATACTTGGATTGTGCCTTCGTCAGACATTTTAGCAATGGTGCCGAGAATCCTCGCTTATACAACTCCCCGGAGACTATAATAAAGTGACTTGCCCTGAGCCTGACTTTCCTGGCTTCGGCCTGATCCGAGGGCAGAGTTTCTGAGGATAAATACTCCCATATAGGCGTCATCCATTCTCGGTCAACCAACTCGTTGGCCATCACCTCTTCTGTCCCAATGCTCGGTTCATTGAGGGTTTCTTGAATAACCGTTCTATGGTGACCCGGCTTCTTTGTACTGGCTAGCTTGGACAGCAAATCAGCCCGAGTGTTTTCTTCCCGGGGAATGTGCTCAATAGTGAACTTTTCAAAGCCGGAGATTAATTGGTTGACCTTACACAAGTACCGGGTGAGCTGAGGTTCCTTCGTTTGGTAGCCTCCGGATATTTGTCCAGGTGACTAGTTGTGAATCACTCCGCACTTAACAGCCCTTGCCCCCATTTCATTCTTGACCTTAATCCTCGCTATCAAAGCTTCATACTCGGCTTGATTGTTCGAGGTTTTGAATTCAAACTTTAATGACTGTTCCAAGATCGATCTCCCGCCCCCTCACTACCCCCGCTCCACTGCCCCTGACATTCGAGGATCCGTCCACGTACAAATTCCACCATATATCCTCGGCTACTGGCGGTGGATGGAGCTCGGCTATGAAGTCGGAGAGGCATTGAGATTTCAGAGGTCCTCTCATCTCGTATTTCAGGCCAAACTCGGACAATTCTACCGACCAAGCAATCATCCGCCCTGCCAACTCGGGCTTTTTGAGTATCTGTTTAATCGGGTGATCCGTCTTAACAATCACTTGGTGACTCTGGAAGTACGGGCGCAATCGCCGAGCTGCGGTTACCAAGGCCAAAACCAGCTTCTCAATGACTTGATACCGAGTTTCGGCATCATGGAGTACCCTACTGATGAAGTACACTGGCATTTGAGCTTTCTCTACCTCCTGCACAATGACTGCGCTGATGGCATTCTCGGAGGCTGACAGATATAAATACAACTCTTTCCCGGGGAGGGGTCGTGTTAATATCGGCGGGGAGGACAAAAAGGCCTTGAAGTCGACAAAGGCCTTTTCGCAGTCCTCGGTCCACGTGAAGGTTTGGGGCTTTTTTAGTAGTTTGAAGAAAGGCCGAGCTTTCTCTGCGGATTTGGGCAGGAACCGAGACAATGATGCAAGCCGTCCTGCCAATCTTTGCACTTCTTTAACGTTCTGTGGGCTCCTCATCTCAATCACAGCCCGACACTTATCAGGATTGGCCTCGATTCCCCGGTGCGTTAGCATAAAGCCGAGGAATTTTCCCCCCTGGACGCCTAAAACACACTTCTCCGGGTTCAGTCTCATGTTGTACCTTCTCAGCTGCTGAAAGATTTCCTCCAGATCTGTAGGGTGGTTGCTGGGGTCATCGGATTTCACCACCATGTCATCCACATATACTTCCATGGTTCTGCCGATTTGTTTCTCAAATACTCGGTCCATGAGTCTCTGGTATGTAGCTCCCGCATTCTTCAGCCCAAACGGCGTCACTCGGTAACAGTAATTTGACCCCTCAGTAATGAAGGCTGTTTTCTCCTCATCTGGGGGGTACATTCGGATTTGATTGTACCCGGAGTAGGCATCCAAGAAGCTTAGAATTCTGTATCCGGAAGCCCCGTCAACCAGCCTGTCAATACTCGGCAAAGGATAGGAGTCTTTCGGGCAAGCTTTATTCAGATCTGTGTAATCGGTGCACATGCGCCACTTGCCGTTTACTTTTTTGACGAGAACAACGTTGGCCAGCCATGTAGTATACTCTACTTCTCGGATAAAATTGGCCTTGACCAACTTCGCTGTTTCCTCTTCCACAACCTTTCTCCTTTCTTCACCCAATCTTCTCTTCCTTTGGGCCACTGGCTTCGCCTCGGGACAAATTGCCAATTTATGGCACAAGAAGTTGGGATCAATTTCCGGCATGTCAGATGTGGTCCAGGCGAATAGATCTGCATTTCTACGTAGCACTCGCTTTATTTCTTCTTTCAAAGTAGGGTCAAGGTGACCGCCGAGTGTAGTGCACTGTTCAGGCTGCGCACCGAGCTGGAACTTCTCTAACTCCTCAATAGGTTGTGGACGTTGTTCCTGCATGTCCATCCTGGGATCCACCTCCACGGAGTTTACGGAGTTCACCGCCTTGTCTTTCCCCCTGTCTAGGGTTTCTGTTGGTGTGGGTTTAAGTTTGCTCACACGCAAACTATCAGCATAGCACTGTCTGGCCATCTTCTGATCTGCTCGGACAGCAACTATGTCCCCCGAGCTGGAAGGGAACTTCATCGTGAGGTGGGGAGTAGAGACCACAGCCCCTAGCTCATTCAAGGACGGTCTTCCGATCAGGATATTATACGATGTAACAGCATTGACCAACACATACCTGACCATGATAGTTTTAGAAGCTCTGCCATCACCAAAAGTAGTCAGGAGGTCAATATATCCCCGAGTATCAACTTGTTCCCCTGCGAAGCCGGCAGAGCTCATCGTCGTAAATGCGGTTGAATTGATTTCTCGGGATCCCGAAGCTTCAAACGTTGAGTAATACAATATATCCGCAGAGCTCCCCGGTCGACGAGGGTTCTTTTGACCGAGAAGTTGGCCAACTGCATGCTGATGATCACCATGGGGTCATCTTGGTTGGGATCTACTCCCACAAAATCTTCATCGGAAAAGATAATAGGTGGGGAACTTCGGGGAGGCTTGCCAGATACCGAGTTGACAGCTCGGATGACCCGCAGGTGTCTTCTCCGAGCTGAACTTGTGTGCCTCCCCCCGCAAATCCTCCTGAGATGGTGTTTATTACTCCCCGAATGACATTATCCTCTTCCCGTCTCTCATTCTGGCCCTCTCTAGTTTCTGCTCTCTCATCATTTCGTCGACCGCCACCCCTCCTCGGGCTTTGGTCACCCTCTCTCCTTCTGTTTCTGCCACGCCTCTCACCGTTGTTGTTGTTTCTCCGAACAAAGTTGTTGAGATGGCCAGCCTGAACCAGCTCTTCAATTTTATCTCTTAGGACCCAGCACTCCTCGGTGGTATGGCCATAATTGCGGTGATACCGACAGTGCTTTTGTCGATCTGCGTTTTGGGGGATGTGGCCACGATTTGGGAGCTACATAAGTTCTGCATTGTACGCTTCCTCGAACACCCGAGCCCGGTTTGTGTTGAGGGGAGTATAATGCTCATACTTCGGTCCCCTCTGGAAATGCTCGGACGGACCTTTAAATTTCGGTTTATCACCCCCTGCCCTCCTCTTCTCTTTACCTTCTCGCCTGTCAGCATCATCGGTCCGCTCCCTTTTCTTCGATTCCTCAACCTCCTCCATATTGATGAACCCCGCAGCTTTTCTTCTCAGTTCGTCCATATTGGCCGGCGGTTTCCGAGCCAAGTGCCTAGCAAAAGGGCCAGGTCTCAACCCGGTCAGGATGGTGTGTAGTGCAACATCGGCACTGAGATTGGGGATGAGTACCGCCTCCTTGCTGAATCTGGCCATGAAGTTGCACAGGGACTCATTCTTTTCTTGCCTGAAGTTTACCAGCGAGGCCGAGGTTTTTTGGTGGGCTCGGCTCGTGGCAAACTGAGCGCTGAACTTCGCCACAAATGTATTAAAAGAGTCTACCGAGGCTGGGGGTAGCTGGGTGTACCAGGTCAGCGCTGCCTCCTTCAGAGTTGTTGGGAAGACTTTGCACATGACAGCGTCGTCATCCGTAAAAAGGTACATCTGCGTGGTGAAGGCGTCCAAGTGGCGCTCGGGGTCTGAGGTGCCATCATATTTGTCAATGTTGATGGGCTTGTAGTTGGCTGGCAAGGGGACCCCCATGATATCGTTCGTGAAGGGATGCCTCGGCTTCCGCAGGCTGGCCCTGTCATTAAGTCTGTTTGTCTGGAGTGAAAATTCTGGGGCCTGCCTAGGGAATCCCTCCTCCTCTGCTCGGTTGGTGTGATGGGAAGCCCGGAGGTGTGGACCCCCTTCCCTGTACAAGTTTCTGGACCCTTCAATCTCCGGTGGTCGGTGCTGTCTTTCTTGTGGAGAAGAGACCGACCTTTCCCTGCTCTGCTCTCTTTCACGATGGCTATTTTGCCGGCGGATTTCTTCGTTCTCCCTTCTCAGTGCTGCAATCTGCGCGAGAAGCTCCTGAACCATGGGATTATCGGTCATTGCTGCTGGGCCTACGGATCGCTCTCCATTATCCCCGTTAACTCCTTTGTTGGCATTCCCTGGCTCCTCCCTCCTGCAGTTTCCGCTCCTCGTCCTCACCATTTTTGTGTGGTATGGGAAAATATTTGCTTCGATTCCCACAGACGGCGCCAAATGTTCCGTCCAAATACCTCGGATGTGAGATACTCGGCCGAACGAGGATTAGTGGGGTGTTTTTGGATTGTGCTTGACAGAATGTGGATTCTGCTCCTACGTATCCAAATGGGAATCAAAGCAAACGTAGTTCTGAATGAGGGGGTAAGCCCCCTATTTATAGAGATCTCTCAGGATCAAGCTCCGAAATAAGCGGAAAAATATTTGGACCAGGTCGCGATCACGGGGAGAGATATCCGGAGCCTGATTATCTGGAGCGACATTATGGCTAGCGAGATATTCGGCCCAGTTAGCTGCGGATGGATAGCTTGGGGCCGAGGTATCTTCGCGAGTGGCCTGATATGGATCAGGGGCGAGTAGTTATCCTCGGATGCCAGGCGTGCTGACATGTTCTCGGCTCCTTGAGGTTTGGGCCAAGGCCCATTTGTGGGGGTAAACTCGGTTGGTCTGGTCGTATAGACGAGTTCTCGGTCTTTTATTCTCGGCCAGTACATTACTGTTTTTTATATGTTAGGTGAAAGGTTATGATGTTTAGGATACAGGTGTTATGGAAATAGTTGCTTGCTGGTATTCCTTACTGTTGAAGATTTTTGATGTCCTGATACCACGTTGTGAAAAAATCTAGATACAATGTTTATTTTTATTTTTTTTACAATGTTTATTTCATATTCACGCAAGTGGTAGAATTAAAATGAAGGTAAGCATCGAAAAAAAAAAGTTAAAATGAAGGTATGCAAAAAGTTTGAAGTATAATCGGGATAAAATCAAATGGTGAAATTTTGTAAGAGGTGATGCAAGTGAAATAATGTAACCAAAACTACTTAATTTTAGTAGTGGTAATTTATGGTCCGTTTGTTGTGGATTAAGAAAAAGTAATCTTGACATTCAATAATTTAGAGAAAAAAAAAATAGAAGTTATTTTATGTTTGTTTACAATCATAAAATTCAAAAAAATAATAATTAAGTAGTTAATGATTTTTTACAAAAGTTAATGAAAATAACTTTTAATTTTAACGATAAAAATGGTTTTTTAAAAATAATTTTTGTAAAAAATTTAAACAAATACCGTCATACTCATTAAAAATAATTTTTTACTTATAAAAAATGAATTTTTCTTCAAATAATATGTAACAAAGGAACTCTTGGTTGATATGATTGTGATAACTTCGTGAAAATACTTTAATTGCCACTTCATAAAGTGGTGGCTGAACTAGTCAGCAACGAAATTTTCACTAAGCACTCAGTCCAAAACGATCAGTTTTTTTGGCAAGAAAAAAATGTTTTAAAATTTTGGCAACAAATAATAACAGGAAACAAGGGAGAGAGTAAGCGGATGTTTAAACGGAAAAGAAATTCGCATTTGCCTATAACTAGTTTGACAAGATAAAAATTGAGGGAGTATTGATAGTCAACCTCAACATTGGAGGATTAAAGAATTGCCCTTAAGAAAGGTGATAGTTGGGTAATGCTAACGTGTATGATTTGTTTGTTTGGCTAATTGAAAGAAGAATAGAAGGTTTCCTAATTCATGCAATAAATAAATGGGTGAGCGAATTATTGAACGGCATGGGGGTAAGGCCGCAAGGGTAGATGGAAGTTGGCGAGTTACTCAACCTCTCCAACTTATTAATGCCAACACCTGTCTATGTGAGGCTGAATTCATGTAGTAGCAAGTGTTTTGGTGTCAGAATTTTGGTATCCGAAAATTATTTTATATTCTGAATAATTTGAATTGAGTCAGAAAGATTCATTTAATGGAGAAAAATATTTTTATTTTTTATTTCACAAGACTTAAATCCAAGTATTCTGTCACATATACCAGCATGCGTTCTTATATATTAGCAAGTGTTATGATTACATGAATGTTAACAGCATTCAAAATATAAGTTAAAAAAAAATATTTAAATTTAAAAAGTAGATATACATAATTAATTTAAAAGTTTGAATTTAAATATTAAAATAAGAAAAATTAAGAAAGAAATATGTCATTCTATAAATCAATGTAAGAAAAAAAATAATCTATAGTTTACTAATTTTAGAATATTATAATTAAATAATTACTTTAATAATTTCTAATTATCACAATATAAAAATAATAATAATAATTAATGATAATAATATTATTATTATTAGTGTGAAAATTAATTTTAAAAATATAGCATTTTGAATAAAATATTATAGAAATTAATTAGAAACGTTTGTTCAATGCATAAAACAAATTAAAATAGGTAAATAATAAGCGGATTTATAGTTATAAAAATTAATTAGTTAAATATTTTATTTTATTTTCATTTACTTCTTTTAATTTTATGGAAAATATTTATTATTTATAATACTAATTTAAGATTGTCTACATTGTTATCGTATTATATTCAAATTGTTATCCTTTTAAAATTAATTCAAATTCTGACTATTTGATATCATTTCTTATTTAAGTTATTACCTTTTAAAAATTACTCTATATCTTTAAACAATACATTTTTGTCCCCTATGCAATGTAATGTTTTCATGTGTCATCTTCCCTATACAGCCTTGTGTCATATACCAAGTGTCAACACTACAATTTTTTGATTTATTATTATGTTTATAAATTTAACAAAAATAACAAAATAAAAAAAAATATATATATGTTGGAAAGTCAATTAAATTGAAAAGACATTTTTGAATTTCAATTTTGAATTTAAATCAAATATCAAATTTGAAATCAAATCTTCAACCAATAATATATATATATATATATATATATATATATATATATATATATATTATATTGTATTCTATTCTATAAACAATACATTTCTATCCTCTATGCAATTTCATGTTGCCATGTGTCATCTTCGCTATGCAGGCAAGTGTCATATGCCAAGTGTCAACACTACAATTTTTTGATTTATTATTGTGTTTATAAATTTAACAAAAAATAATAAAAAAAAATGAGGGAAAATTAATTAAATTGAAAACAAATTTTAAAATTTCAATTTTGAATTTAAATCAAATATCAAATTTGAAATCAAATCTTCAACCAACAATTAGTCTTCAATATTTGGGTTAATTTCGAAAATTTAAGTTAAAATGTAATTAATCTTATCTAATTAATTTTATCTAATTATTTAATTTATTTCACTTTTAATTTCAAATTTAAGGTTATACAAAATGTATTTACGTAAATCTTATCAAAATTAAAAATAAATTGAAATTAAAAAATTTAAATTTAAATTTTAAATGTAATTAAAATTATCTAATAATTTAATTTATTTCAATTTTAAGGTCATATAAAATGTATTTACGTAAATCTTATCAAAATTGAATTTAAATTGAAATTATATCAATTGAAATTAAAATTGTAAATGTAATTTGTCTTATCTATCTATCTATCTATCTATCTATACACTTATGTCCCTATACAATGTTATGTTGCCATGTGTCATATTCCCTGTGTAGCCATGTGTTATATGCCAAGTGTCAACACTACAATTTGTTGATTTATTATTGTGTTTATAAATTTAACAAAAAAAAAAAACAGATAACAAAATAAAAATAAAAAAATAGGGAAAATTAATTCAATTGAAGAATAATTTTCGAATTTCAATTTCGAATTTAATTCAAATATCAAATTTGAAATCAAATCTTCAACCAATAATTAGTCTTCAACATTTGGGTTAATTTAAATTTAAAATGTATTTAATCTTATCTAATTAATTTTATCTAATTATTTAATTTATTTCAATTTTAATTTCAAATTTAAGGTCATACAAAATGTATTTACGTAAATCTTATCAAAAATAAAAATAACTTCAAATTCAAAAATTTAAATTTAAATTTTAAATGTAATTAAATTTATCTATTTAATTAATTTATTTCAATTTTAAATGTAATTAAAAAGTTATTTACATAAATCTTATCAAAATTGATTTTAAATTGAAATTATATAAATTGAAATTAAAATTTTAAATGTAATTTATCTTATCTAATTATTTAATTTATTTCAATTTTAAGATCGTACAAAATGTATTTACGTAAATCTGATAAAAAATGTAATAAATTTGAAATTATGTAATTCAGAAATATATTTAATCTTAATTGAATGACTAACTTTAAATGCATTTTGGGTTATTTACGTAATTCTTATCTTTAATTTATTTCAGTTTTAATTTCCAATATAGTAAATGTTTTAAAAAATAACTTATTCTGATTACTCTTTTTTTTAAAACACAAGGGAGGCATGCAAAAACATCACTGTAAAACCAGACATTCCAACTATATTGGCACCCTTGATTTTACAAATCATCTACTATTTGTCTGTCTGTCTGTCTGTCTATCTATCTATCTCTCTATCTATCTGTCTGTCTCTCTGTCTCTCTCTCTCTGTCTGTCTCTCTCTCTCTCTCTGTCTGTCTGTCTCTCTCTCTCTCTATCTGTCTCTGTCTGTCTGTCTGTCTATCTATCCATCCTATCGATCCATCCATCCATCCATCCATCCATCCAACCAACCATCGATCCATCCATCCATCTATCCATCTATCTATCTATCTATCTTGAAATAGACAACTATAAACATGAGAAGGGGGTTATCTATCCATCCATCCATCCATCCATCCATCCATCCATCCATCCATCCATCTATCTATCTTGAAATAGACAACTATAAACACGAGAAGGGGGTTGAATTGTGTTTATCAGAATTTAAATAAAGTTGAAATATTTTCGCATACCGAAGCTAGGTTTGGACGAGTGGAAGGATACAGGATGAACGAGTGACTTTTGGCAAACACACCACTTGATAGACGTAAGAAAACTAAAGTAACTAAAGTAACTAAAGAGTTTAAGGAAAGAGAGATTGACACAGTTATTTATCCTGGTTCACTCTTCAAAGCAAAGAGCTACGTCCAGTCCTTGGCAGCACCAAGATTTATCCACTATAACTGATCAGGTTACATACTCAAGTATTGTTTGCACACCTAGCCTCTTCAAGCTCAAGACAAGTATTCTTTGCACACTTAGCCTCTTCAGGCCCACTCAGGTTTGTTTGAGAGATTTGGTTTATAATAAATACAACTTCTCACAGACAGATCTTTCACTAATATTTAGAGAGTGGTTTAAATGTAAAGCTTAGGAAAGTCTGTATAATAACTTAAAATGATTGAATAATACAGAATGAAAGAATGAAGATATTAATGCGCGGAGTAATGGCTCTTTGATGCTATGTGTATTCTCTATTCTCTGTGCTTCATCTTCAATGACTTCTGTATTTATGGTCTTCAAGCATTTAGGATCCATTAGAGACATTCCCTCAAATGTTGGCTTCTAGCAGAACTTCATTAAATGCAATAGTGTCGTTATGGGCAACCATTAATACAATAGGAACATTGGTTGTACTCTAACATGAATGTTAACAACATTCAAAATATAAGTTAAAAAAAATATTTAAATTTAAAAAGTAGATACACATAATTAATTTAAAAGTTTGAATTTAAATATTAAAATAAGAAAAATTAAGAAAGAAAGATGTCATTCTATAAATCAATGTAAGAAAAAAAAAATCTATAGTTTACTAATTTTAGAATATTATAATTAAATAATTACTTTAATAATTTCTAATTATCACAATATAAAAATAATAATAATAATTAATGATAATAATATTATTATTTTTAGTGTTAAAAATAATTTAAAAAAAACATTTTGAATAAAATATTATAGAAATTAATTAGAAACGTTTGTTCTATGCATAAAATAAATTAAAATAGGTAAATGATAAGCGGATTTATAGTTATAAAAATTAATTAGTTAAATATTTTATTTTATTTTCATTTAATTCTTTTAATTTTATGGAAAATATTTATTATTTATAATACTAATTTAAGATTGTCTACATTGTTATCATATTATATTCAAATTGCTATCCTTTTAAAATTAATTCAAATTCTGACTACTTGATATCATTTCTTATTTAAATTATTACCTTTTAAAAATTAATCTATATCTATCTATATTAAAATACAATTCTTTCCCCATTCTAAGGAAAGTTTGGACAGGTGTCGTAACCGCATTTAATCCTACAACAATTCTACAATAAGTATCTTCTAAAAAGGACAGTTTTCAATAGATTTCAAAGGTTAATGGATGACAACTAATAACAATTCATTATTTTATTTTAAATTTTATTTCAATTTTCGAATTTCTCTCCAGCTCCCTTCCCAAGAGTATAATTAATGATATGTAGAATTCCAATATTCCTTATAGCAAATATATATATATATATATATATATATATATATATATATATATATATATATATATATATATATATATATATATTGAAATAGACAACTATAAACATGAAAAGGGGGGTTGAATTGTGTTTATCAGAATTTAAACAAAGTTGAAATCTTTTCGCAAACAGAAGCTTGGTTCAGACCAGTGGAAAGATACAGGACAAATACATGACCTGTTTGATGAAATTTTAACAGCGACTTAGACAAATACACCACTTGAAAAACGGATAAGAAAACTAAGGCAACTAAAGAGTTTACAAGGAAAGAGAGATTGACATAACTATTTATCCTGGTTCACTCTTCAAAGCAAAGAGCTACGTCCAGTCCTTGGCAGCACCAAGTTTTATCCACTATAACTGATCAGGTTACAGACTCCAAGTATTGTTTGCACACCTAGCCTCTTCAGGCTCCAAGACAAGTATTCTTTGCACACTTAGCCTCTTCAGGCTCACTCAGGTTTGTTTGAGAGATTTGATTTGTAATAAATACAACTTCAGACTGATAGAACTTTCACTAACACTTAGAGAGTGGTTTAAATGTAAAGCTTAGGAAAGTCTGCGTAATAACTTCAAATGATTGAAGAATACAGAATGAAAGAATGAATATATTAATGCGCAGAGTAATGGCTCTTTAATGCTATGTGTATTCTCTATACTTCATCTTCAATGACTTTTGTATTTATAGTCTTCAAGCATTTAGGATCCGTTAGAGACATTCCCTCAGATGTTGGCTTCAAGCAGAACTTCATTAAATGCAATAGAGTCGTTCTGGGCAGTCATTAATGTAATAGGAACGTTGGTTGTACTCTAACATGAAGGATCATGGCTTTATGCATCGTGATACAGCCATAACAGAGTTGTGGAAAGAGCTTTTTGTTCTTTTCCGAGTACAATTCCCTTTTCGTGTAAGGACCAGAGGTACTAGGGAATAAAGCATGTTGGAAGCATTCTTTAACCTGTCTTTGGTTTTGATAACCGAGGTTGCTTGAGAGAGTAACTTCTGACTTTTCTTGATAAGCGTGAGACTAAGTAGGAGAGAAGGCTTCAAGTCTCTTTCTGATGGGACAGCCAACAAAAGCTTGCTTGGTCCTTGATTCTTCAACGAGTAACCTCATACAAGTGTAGGAACTCGTGGGGAGACAGGTTCAAGACGTATCTTGAAAGAAGTCCATAATCATAGTCAACAGACAGGTTGACTTTCGCTTATCCAAACGGGTAGTCACTTATGAGCAGATAGATGATTCTTATAGTTTTAACCTGTACACTAGATAGACAGGTTAGCAACCAATATGACGGTTAATTAAATCATTGACCAATTTTTAGTTCTCATCAAAACTTAGGGAAATGCACAAACATGAGAAATTAAATAAACCTCAGAAAATATCAACAAAGAAAATAACATATATCAGACAGGTTGAAATTTTTTTAAGCGGACGGGTCATGCAGATGCTTGATCAGACATTAAGATTAATTATATAATCCGTTTAACTTAGTCACACATAAGTTTGACTTGTTTTACTTTGAAATTATTATCAGAGCAATCTTACTTAAGATTTATCTGAGCAATTATAGCAACTATCAGAACATACTCATGTCCATGTATTATTTAAGATCATATCATATTCGTTCTCCCGTTCTCCTATATCACATTTCTCCCATTCTCCCCCTTTTGTCAACATAAAAAAGGAATAAACTATGAGAGCATTAAAGAAATAAATGAGAAATTTATTTTATTCATCATGAACGTTTACAAGTACAAGGTAGTCTATATACCTAAAAACTACCTAGGTTGACTAATTAACAAAAATAAACCAGCAACCCTTTGCTCTATGGGCAGCCTAGCTCGCCTTTCTTCATCTAGCTGTCTTCTTAAGTCTTCTACTTGTCCTTGAAGCAGATGAAAGTCTTGTAAGGCCACTGTTTGAGAATAGACAGATAGAGAAGAGTGCGAGGGTAAGGCTAGAACCGGGGGTGCCTTAGGTAGAGATAGGGGAGAGGTGATGGAAGGGAAGAAAAGTTCATAGAGAGTTTGAAGGGCATAGAAAGGAAGAAAGACGAATTTGAAGATAAGACTGATTCTGACACAGTCAGTATCAGGTGAAGGAAACACACGAGAAAGTCTCTCGGACAGAGACAGTCTGCTGATTGTTATTTGAATAGGTGGGGGAAGAGGTGTTTGAGCTAAAACAGAGGGAGGGATAGGTAATAAAGAATCAATATGGCAGAAAAAAGAATTAGATCCTGTGACTAACATAAAGAAATATCTAGACCTATGTGGTAGCATTACAACAGAAGCAGGATAGTGAGTTCCAGCTAATGTTCTAATGAAGATAATGACAGGTGGGTAGAAGAATAGTTCTCTACAGGGGTTAAGAATATGAGGTGGAAAGAGACATGTGAGATACTTGAAAATAAAAGAGATTGCAGATCAGACACAAAGAGTCTCGATGATATGCCAGTTTGTTCTTTGGGAGCAGAGTCCCTGTGAACAATCGTCTTACCTTGATCATCGGTACAATAGTGAAAGAAGATTTTTTAGTTTGAAAGGAGGAGACAGGTGAAGAAATAGGAGATGCAACAGAAAGAGGTTGAACAAAAAGGGTAGATCGAGAAGAGACAGATGGGTTGATGATACCTTGATGAGAAGTGGAAGGGGATGAAGGAGATGTCTGCTCTTCAGATATCCTCAACTTCTTGTGAGAAGGAGACACATGGTCATCCTTGGGTACAACTGTTTGAGCTCCTCCAGACAAGTCTTCTGCAGTGTTAGCTTTTGCAGGTACTAGGTAACCAAATCTTCTTTTTTTGGGAATGATTCCAAAATGAAAGTCTTCTTTGGTTCTTCCGGGACTTGCTCTGTCTGCTCCCCCTGAGCAGATGCTTCCTCTTTGCTAGGCTCAGACTCAACTTGTCTGACCTTAGCAAAGGTCTTCACCAGCTTCCTTTTCTTACTGGGATGAGCAGGAACATCCACTAATTCCTCAGCTTCGCTAGTCTTCCTCTTGGGAGAGGGTGTCCTCAGCCTGAACCTTAAGGGCTCAACTGTTTCAGCAGAATCTTCAGATACTGAGGGTTGCAGCTCTGGAATTTGGTCTTGTCTTGCCACCTTTCCAGACGGTTTGAGCAATCTTTCAGAAATGGGGACTTCTGATTCGTCAGTAGAAACCACTGGTTCTTCCTCCTTCTGGTCAACAACAGGCTTCTTCTTCTTGTCTTCCTCCTCATCAGCAAGAGGGATTCCCTTGATGTCCATCATAGACAGTATCTTCCTGTCTATGGGCAGTGACATGTCCACAAAGTGAACATCACTAGGAACAAACAACTTGTTCCTGAATACCCTTGTCAGCAACATCCCATAAGGATAGGTCTGCATGTTGGTTCTCTTGATCAGAGTCTCAAGGTACATGTAGATAAGGTCGTTGATGTCAACCTTGATTTTGTGGATCAAGTGGTACAGAGCAAATCTGTCCATCTTGGTCACACTGTCTCGTGAGCCTTTCCTTGGCATCACGCACTCCAACAGCAATTTGTGCAGGAATCTGCACTTGTCCACCATGTTGATAGGCTTAGGGTTCACTGGTTTGGGAACACCACAGATGGTGATGTTGACATTGTCAACTCCCACTTCATCTTCCCAGTTGGATGTGAAGCCAGCTCCGATTCTTGGACATTTTGTGACAAGCTCCAAAGAGCAAATGGGAAAAAGAAGGGTTCTATCCCCCATTTCAGCCTTAAAGCTTTTGATTCCGTTGTGTCTGTTGGTGACAACCACAACATTTCTCTAGAACTTTTGAACGAGCCTAGGGTGAACAAGCTCCTTGATATCGAAGGAAGGAGTCCACTTGGAGTACTCCAACTCTTCAGTGACCTCCATTCCTAGTTTCTTCATCTGTTGAAGATCAACAGTATTTCCCGGAATGATATTTTCTATCTCAGTAACCTTGAGATTGTATTTCTCAGCGATTTATTTTGTAGAGAGATGCTTGGATGATGTCTTTATTTTTTTTTGAGAGAAAACGATTCTAGGGTTTCGAGAGAGAAGAGGGTTTGAAAGATGAGAAGACAAAGAGATTTTGGAATATTGAAACGTAAAGGTTCAACCTTTCTGATCTAAACTTGCTCCAATGAAGTGACATCCTCCACTGGTGCTTTTTCTTTCTATTCTGTCTCCAGCAAAATCAGCATCACAATATCCCACTAATCTGTATTCTTTTGATCTTAAATACAGCAAACCAAGATTAGTAGTTCCAAGCAAATATCTAAATATTCATTTAACAGCCTTAAGATGAGATTCTCTAGGATCAGATTGGAATCTAGCACACATACAAACACTAAATTGAATGTCAGGTCTGCTTGAAGTTAAGTACAATAGAGAGCCAATCATACCTCTGTTGACAGTTTGATATACCTTTTTACCTTCATCATCTTTACTTAGTTTTGCATTGGGTTGCATAGGGGTTTTCATGAGCTTTGCATTTTCCATTTTGTATTTCTTGAGTATCTCCTTGGTATATTTTTGTTGATGAATGTAAATTCCATCACTTGTCTGCTTGATTTGTAATCCAAGGAAGAACTTCAATTCTCTCATCATGCTCATCTCAAATTCAGCTTGCATTAGATTTGAAAATTCCTTGCATAGCTTTTCATTAGTTGCTTCAAAAATAATATCATCAACATATATTTGAACTATAATAAGTTTTCTTTAGAGCATTTCTTGAACAGAGTAGTGTCTACTTGTCCTCTAGTAAAACCATTATGCATGAGAAAAGAACCGAGTCTATCATACCATGCTCTAGGTGCTTGTTTCAAACCATATAATGCTTTTTTAAGTTTGAAAACGTGATCTGGTTTATCAGTATCCTCAAAACCAGGGGGTTGTTTAACATACACTTCTTCTTCAATAATACCATTTAGAAAAACACTTTTTGCATCCATTTGAAACAGGGTAATTTGGTGTTGTGCAACATATGACAGTAAAATGCGTATGGCTTCTATTCTAGCTACACATGCAAAGGTTTCGGTATAATCAATACCTTCTTGTTGGTTATAGCCTTGAGCTACTAACCTTGCCTTATTTCTGACAACTTTACCATCTTCATCCAATTTGTTTCTGAAGACCCATCTTGTTCCAATAACCGACTTGTTTTTAGGCTTAGAGACAAGAGTCCAGACATCATTTCTGGTGAACTGGTTTAGTGAAATAGACGACTATAAACACGAGAAGGGGGTTTGAATTGTGTTTATCATAATTTAAGCAAAGTTGCAATCTTTAAGCTAGATTTGGACGAGTGGAAGAATACAGGATGGACGGGTGACTTGAAAATACACCACTGATAGACGCAAGAAAAACTAAAGCAATTAAAGAGTTTATGAAAGAGAGACTGACACAGTGATTTATCCTGGTTCACTGTTCAAATCAAGGAGCTATGTCCAGTCCTTGGCAGCACCAAGATTTATCCATTATAACTGATAAGGTTATAGACTCAAGTATTATTTGCACACCTAGCCTCTTCAGGCTCAAGACAAGTATTGTTTTCTCACCTATCCTCTCATGCTCAAGACAAGTATTATTTTCACACCTAGCCTCTTCAGGCTCACTTAGGTTTGTTTGAGAGTTTGGGTTTGTAATAAATGCAACTTCGCACAAGCAAATCTTTCACTAACACTTAGAGTGTTTTAAATGTGAAGCTTAGGAAAGTATACGTAATAACTTCAAATGATTGAAGAATACAGAATGAAAGAATTAATGAGCAGAGTAATGGTTTCTTTAATGCAGCGTGTATTCTCACTGTCTTCATCTTCAATGACTTCTGTATTTATAGTCTTCAAGCATTTAGGATCCGTTAGAGACATTCTCTCAGATGTTGATTTCAAGCAGAACTTCATTAAATGCAATAGAGTCGTTCTGGGCAGTCTGGGCAGCCATTAATGCAATAGAGTCGTTCTGATTTTTCTTGATAATCGTGAAACTGAGTAGGAGAGAAGGCTTCAAGTCTCTTTCTGGTTTTTGAAATACAATTCTGATAATCCTTTTAGAATTCGTGTTTATAAGATAAGTGCTTCCATCTTGAAAATATTCGCGTCTATCTAGCCATTTGAGTTTTCATTCGGGGTAGTAGACGAGCTCCATATTAAGGACTCAGCAAGTCCAAAGACTAGTGGACGAGCGCTTCTATCACCTTTAGTGGACGAGCACTTTTGTTACTCTGGTGGATGAGAGCCTGTTACTTTAGTGGACGAGAGCCTCTGTTACTTTAGTGGACGAGAGTCTCTGTTACTCTAGTGGACGAGAGTCTCTGTTACTCTAGTGGACGAGAGTCTCTGTTACTCTAGTGGACGAGAGTCTCTGTTACTTTGGTGGACAAGCTCCATTTGCCACGTTATTGGACGGATGCATTCTGACCTTAATGGACGAGCACCAATTGATTCCTTAATGCACGAGCTCCATCTGCTTCCTTAATGGACGAGCTCCATATGCCACGTCATTGGATGAGCCTTTCTGATTCCTTAAGTAGACGCACTTCTGATACCTTCAGTAGACGCGCTTCTGATACCTTCAGTAGACGCGCTTCTGATACCTTCAGTAGACACGCTTCTGATACCTTCAGTAGACACGCTTCTGATACCTTCAGTAGACGCGGCCTTCTGATACTTTTAGTAGACGCGGCCTTCTGATACTTTTAGTAGACGCGGCCTTCTGATACTTTTAGTAGATGCTGGCTTTCATTATTTTAGTAGACGCAAGTTTCCATCTCTTATATTTTGGATGCACGCTTCAATTACTACAGTGCTGGATGTTTGTTTTAAACACTTGTGTGTTGGACGTGAGTTTTTATCACTACACTGTTGGACGAATGATTCTCTTATTTTATCCACACACTCGGTAGACAGGTTAGCAACCAATATGAAGGTTAATTAAATCATTAACTAATGTTTAGTTCTCATCAAAACTTAGGGAAATGCACATCAGACATTTTAGAGACTTAACAATCTCCCCCTTTTTTATGATGACAAACATTGAGATGATTTAATGAACCTCAGAAAATATCAACAAAGAAAATAGCATATATAGACAGGTTAAAATTTTTCTTAAGTGAACAGGTCATATCATATTCATTCTCCCATTCTATTTCTCCCATTCTCCCATTCTCCCTATTCATTTCTCCCTTTCTCCCCCTTTTGTCAACATCAAAAAGGGTTATCAAGTTTTATTTATGAGATATGTTAAAGGCAAGATAACATGTTAAGAAAATCATAGTAATGCAGCAAGCATATTAGACATATTCCACTTAAATTATTGTATCATTACTCCCCCTGAACTAATGCTTAGTTAAAAGAACATGTATATAGGAGTAATGACAGATTTAGCACAGATAGCTTAACATTCAGCATGTCATTCAACAATGCAATACATGTTTAAATTATCTCTAATAAAAAAAAACCTTTCTTCTGCGAGGGGTTTAGTGAAAATATCAGCCCATTGATTTTCAATTTTAACAAACTTAATATCAAAGATGCCTTTTTGAACATAATCCCTAATGAAATGATGTTTGATTTCAATATGCTTAGCCTTATAATGATGAATTGGATTTTTAGTTAAGCACATAGCACTGGAATTATCACACCATACGGATATGTTATGTTCATAAATAGAGTAATCCTCAAGTTGTTGTTTTACCCATAAGAGTTGAGAACAGCAACTAGCAGCAGAGATGTATTCTGCTTCAGCAGTAGATAGGGCAATGGTTGTCTGCCTCTTGCTTGACCATGAGACTAAACTTGTTCCAATGAAGTGACATCCTCCACTGGTGCTTTTTCTTTCTATTCTGTCTCCAGCAAAATCAGCATCACAATATCCCACTAATCTGTATTCTTTTGATCTTAAAAACAGCAAACCAAGATTAGTAGTTCCAAGCAAATATCTAAATATTCTTTTAACAACCTTAAGATGAGATTGTCTAGGATCAGATTGGAATCTAGCACACATACAGACACTAAATTGAATGCCAGATCTGCTTGAAGTTAAGTACAGTAGAGAGTCAATCATACCTCTGTAGACAGTTTGATCTACCATTTTACCTTCATCATCTTTGCTTAGTTTTGCATTGGGTTGCATAGGGGTTTTCATGAGATTTGCATTTTCCATTTTGTAATTCTTGAGTATCTCCTTGGTATATTTTTGTTGATGAATGTAAATTCCATCACTTGTCTGCTTGATTTGTAATCCAAGGAAGAACTTCAATTCTCTCATCATGCTCATCTCAAATTCAGCTTGCATTAGATTTGAAAATTCCTTACACAACTTTTCATTAGTTGCTCCAAAAATAACATCATCAACATATATTTGAACTATAATAAGTTTTCTTTAGAGCATTTCTTGAACAGAGTAGTGTCTACTTGTCCTCTAGTAAAACCATTATGCATGAGAAAAGTGCTGAGTCTATCATACCATGCTCTAAGTGCTTGTTTCAAACCATATAATGCTTTTTTAAGTTTGAAAACGTGATCTGGTTTATCGGTATCCTCAAAACCAGGGGGTTGTTTAACATACACTTCTTCAATTATACCATTTAGAAAAGCACTTTTTGCATCCATTTGAAACAGGGTAATTTGGTGTTGTGCAACATATGACATTAAAATGCGTATGGCTTCTATTCTAGCTACACGTGCAAAGGTTTCAGTATAATCAATACCTTCTTGTTGGTTATAGCCTTGAGCTACTAACCTTGCTTTATTTCTGACAACTTTACCATCTTCATCCAATTTGTTTCTGAAGACCCATCTTGTTCCAATAACTGACTTATTTTTAGGCTTAGAGACAAGAGTCCAGACATCATTTCTGGTGAACAGGTCAAGTTCTTCTTGCATAGCAAGAATCCAGCTTTCATCCTCAAGAGCTTCTTCAACGCGTTTAGGTTCCAAATCTGAAATAAAGGCCACATTGCTTGATTCTCTTAAGGTGGATCTGGTTCTTACTCCTTCAGAAGGATTTCCAATAATAAGATCCTTAGGATGATGAGTGTTGAACTTCCAATCCCTTTTGAGATCAACATGAAGATCTTGACTTGTCTGCTGACTCATCTGTTCCACTTGTCTTTCAGCCTCAGGCACATGTTCTGTTTTGGTTAGATCGGATTGTTGACTTTCTGGCTTGTTTATATCAAGACCTGCAAGATCATCTTCTAGATCTGATAGTTTTTTATCAGTCTTTAATCCATCATTGAATTTAACATGAACATATTCTTCAATAATACAAGTTCTTGAATTGTATACTCTAAAAGCCTAAGACTTTTCAGAATAACCAACGAAAATACCTTTATCTACCTTAGAATCAAACTTTCCAAGATTATATCTGGTATTCAAAATAAAACATTCACATCCAAAAGCATGAAAATAAGATATGTTGGGACTTTTTCCTTTCCACAATTCATAAGGAGTCCTTTTTAGAAAGGGCCTAATAAGTATTCTATTTTGTACATAACAAGCAGTGTTTACATCTTCTGCCCAGAAGTACTTAGGGAGATTATTTTCATTGAGCATAGATCTAGCCATCTCTTGCAGAGATCTGTTCTTTCTCTCAACCACTCCATTTTGTTGTGGAGTTCTAGGTGCAGAGAAATTGTGAGAGATTCCATTCTCCTCACAGAACTGTCTAAGCTGTTCATTTTCAAATTCTCCCCCATGATCACTTCTAAGGGTAGAAATACAGAAACCTTGCTCATTTTGTACTCTTTTGCAGAATACTGAGAATGCCTTAAAAGACTCATCCTTGTGTGTTAGGAAGAGTAGCCATGTGTATCTAGAATAGTCATCAACTACGACAAATCCATATTTTCTTCCAGTCAGGCTGGCAACACTAACTGGTCCAAACAGATCCATGTGTAACAACTGAAGAGGTCTAGAAGTTGATACTTGGTTTTTAGATTTGAAACTTGATTTTATTTGTTTACATCTCTGACATGCATCACACAAGATATCTTTCTTAAAGCTAATATCAGGCAATCCTCTCACGAGATTATTCCTTTTTAAATCAGAAATTAGTTTCATACTAGCATGTCTTAGTTTCTTATACCATAACCATCTCTCATCCTCTTTAGACATCAGACAGGTTACACTTTGATCTGAGAGATCGGACAGTTCAATCTTATAAAGATTTTGTTGCCTTTTAGCTGAAAAGAGGGTTTTACCACAACAGTCTTAAACTATGCATACATCCTTGGTAAAGGAAACATCAAAACCACTTTCACATAATTGACTTATGCTAAGCAGGTTGTGTCTTAATCCTTTAACCATAAGAACATTAGATATAGAGGGAATAGGGGGTTTACCACCAATAGTACCAATTCCTATAACTTTCCGTTTCTGATTCCTTCCGAAGGCGGCGTGTCCTTCTTTCTTAAGTTGGAGGTCTAGGAACATAGACCTTTCTCCTGTCATATGTCGCGAGCAGCCACTGTCCAGGTACGAGTAGTGGTGTTTTCTTTGTCTTGTTGAGGACATCTGCAACAAAGATTATTTGATCTTTAGGTACTCATAATTTTCTGGGTCCTTTTCTGTTAGTTCTAGGAGTCTGTAGAGACTTCCTTTTCTTCTTATGGATACACTTATACATAACATGCCCAGTTTTTCCACAGAAGTTACAAATAGGTATTGATTTGGTTACAATTGACTTAACAGATACTTTAGAAGCTTTAGTTGATACTTTATGATGTGTCTGATGGACATATCCAATACATTCTTTGTTAAGAGAGTGCTTCTGACTGCCAAGCAGCTTAGTCAGATTGTCTCTACCATTAACAAATTTGGCAAGATCAGAAGTGAGCTCTTCCACTTTCTGTTGAAGTTTTTCAACTTCTTCAGATGGTGATGTTTCACTTGATATCTTAGCTTCATTAGACTTTTCAGTTTTCAGCTTACTGTTCTCTTTAGCCAGCTTCTCGCACTCTTGAGATTTCTGTTTATGCTCACTGGTGAGCTTCACATACTCTCTCTTGAGGGATTTGAAGGCTTTAGATAAGCAGTTGGATTCCTCCAACAACTTCTCATAAGCATCAAGTAATTCCTCATAGTCAGGATGTACCTCATCATCAGAGTCTGATTCAGTATTGGCCATCAAACAGAGATTGGCTTCTTCCTCAGTTTCTTCATCAGAAGATGTTGACTCCAGATCCTCCCAAGTAGCCATCATTCATTTCTTCTTCTTCTTGAAGAATTTCTTAAAAGGGGCCTTCTTGTGTTGAGGATATTCAGCCTTGAAGTGACCGGGCTTCTTGCACTCATAGCAAACAATTGGACTCTTGTCTGTTGAGGTGGATTCTTTGAAGTTCTAGTACTTGTTGGACCTTCTGAATGGCCTATCCCTCTTGAACTTCTTTTTCTGTAGGAGAAGCTTTATCTTCCTGGTCAGGAGAGACAATTCTTCATCACTCTCAGAATCCTCGAGTTCTAATAGCTCAGCATCGCTGGATGACTCATCTGCCTTCAGAGCCTTGGAAACTTTTGCTGACTTTTGATCAGCTTTTAGAGCAATTGGCTTTGCCTTCTTTGATACAGCTTCATCTCCAAGTTCTTGCTCATGAACAGTGAGTGTTCCAAGAAGTTCATCCATAGTCAAGGTAGTGAGATCCTTGGCTTGGGAGATAGTAGTGACCAAAGGTCTCCACTGTTTAGGTAGACTTCTCAGAATCTTACCAACCTTCTCATCATTGGTATAGACTTTACCAAGAGATTTTAAACTATTGATGATTGTTTGAAATCTTCCTATCATCTGAGCAACAGATTCTCCTTCCTCCATGATGAGCAGTTCATACTTTCTAACAAGTATGACAATCATTGACTCTTTGACCTTTGTTGTTCCTTCATGTGTGACAACTAAGGTGTCCCATATTTCTTTTGCAGAGTCATAGGCACATACCTTCTCAAACTCCTCCGGACTGAGAGCACAAATGATGTTGTATCAGGCTTTGTGGTTCAGCTCCCATTTTGATTTTTCTGCAGCAGTCCACTGAGCTTTTGGTTTGTCAGTGTTATCATCATTCTTGGGAATGAATGGACCATCTGTGATGACATCCCAAAGATCAGAGTTTGTGGATAGAATGAACCATTGAAATCTATCCTTCCAGTAGTTGTAGTTTTCTCCATTGAAGTAAGGAGGTCTGGTTAGGGAAGCTCCTTCAGTCTGATGACTTCCACTTGAACTAGCTTCGGCCGTCATGTCTATTCTTCAGGACCTTTTACCTCTACACTGTTAGATGCTCAACCTAGAGGCTGAGCTCTGATACCAACTGAAATAGATGACTATAAACATGAGAAGGGGGGTTGAATTGTGTTTATCAGAATTTAAGTAAAGTTGTAATCTTTTCGCAAACAGAAAGCTAGATTTGGATGAGTGGTAGAATACAGGATGGACGGGTGACTTTTGCAAATACACCACTAATAGACGCAAGAAAAACTAAAGCAATTAAAGAGTTTATGAAAGAGAGATTGACACAGTGATTTATCCTGGTTCACTGTTGAAAGCAAAGAGCTACGTCCAGTCCTTGGCAGCACCAAGATTTATCCACTATAACTGATAAGGTTACAGACTCAAGTATTATTTGCACACCTAGCCTCTTCAGGCTCAAGACAAGTATTGTTTTCTCACCTAGCCTCTTCAGGCTCAAGACAAGTATTATTTTCACACCTAGCCTCTTCAGGCTCACTTAGGTTTGTTTGAGATATTGGGTTTGTAATAAATACAACCTCTCACAAGCAGATCTTTCACTAACACTCAGAGAGTGGTTTAAATGTGAAGCTTAGGAAAGTCTGCGTAATAACTTCAAATGATTGAAGAATACAGAATGAAAGAATTAATGAGCAGAGTAATGGCTTCTTTAATGCAGCATGTATTCTCTCTGTCTTCATCTTCAATGACTTCTGTATTTATAGTCTTCAAGCATTTATGATCCGTTAGAGACATTCTCTCAGATGTTAGCTTCAAGCAGAACTTCATTAAATGCAATAGAGTCGTTCTGGGCAGTCTTGGCAGCCATTAATGCAATAGAGTCGTTCTGAGCAGTCTGGGCAGCCATTAATGCAATAGAGTCGTTCTGACTTTTCTTGATAATCGTGAAACTGAGTAGGAGAGAAGGCTTCAAGTCTCTTTCTGGTTTTTGAAATACGATTATCACAATCCTTTTAGAATTCGCGTTTATAAGATAAGTGCTTCCATCTTTAAAATATTCGCGTCTATCTAGCCATTTGAGTTTTCATTCGGACTAGTAGACGAGCTCCATATTAAGGACTCAGCAAGTCCAAAGACTAGTGGACGAGCGCTTCTATCACCTTTAGTGGACGAGCACTTTTGTTACTCTGGTGGGCGAGAGCCTCTGTTACTTTAGTGGATGAGAGCCTCTGTTACTCTAGTGGACAAGAGTCTCTGTTACTCTAGTGGACGAGAGTCTCTGTTACTCTAGTGGACGAGAGTCTCTGTTACTTTGGTGGACAAGCTCCATTTGCCACGTTATTGGACGGATACATTCTGACCTTAATGGACGAGCACCAATTGATTCCTTAATGGACGAGCTCCATCTGCTTCCTTAATGGACGAGCTCCATATGCCACGTCATTGAACGAGCCTTTTTGATTCCTTAAGTAGACATACTTCTGATACCTTCAGTAGACGTGCTTCTGATACCTTCAGTAGACGCGATTCTGATACCTTTAGTAGACGTACTTCTGATACCTTCAGTAGACGCGGCCTTCTGATACTTTTAGTAGACGCGGCTTTCTGATACTTTTAGTAGACGCGGCCTTCTGATACTTTCAGTAGACGCTGGCTTTCATTATTTTAGTGGACGCAAATTTCTATCTCTTGTATTTTGGACGCGCGCTTCAATCTCTATAGTGCTGGACGTTTGTTTTAAACACTTGTGTGTTGGACGTGAGTTTTTATCACTACACTGTTGGACGAATGATTCTCTTATTTAATCTGCACACTCGATAGACATGTTAGCAACTAATATGAAGGTTAATTAAATCATTAACCAATGTTTAGTTCTCATCAAAACTTAGGGAAATGCACATCAGACATTTTAGAGACTTAACATTAAGTTCTTCTTGCATAGTAAGAATCCAACTTTCATCCTCAAGATCTTCTTCAATGCGTTTAGGCTCAAATCTAAAATAAAGGCCACATTACTTGATTCTCTTAATGTGGATCTGGTTCTTACTCATTCAGAAGGATTTCCAATAATAAGATCCTTAGGGTGATGAGTGTTGAACTTCCAATCCCTTTTGAGATCATCATGAAGATCTTGACTTGTCTGCTGACTCGTTTGTTGACTCATCTGCTGACTTATCTGTTCCACTTGTCTGTCAGCCTCAGGCACAAGTTCTGTCTTGGTTAGATCGGGTTGTTGAATTTCTGTCTTGTTTATATCAAGACCTGCAAGATAATCTTCTAGATCTGATAGTTCTTTATCATTCTTTAATTCATCATTGAATTTAACATGAACATATTCTTCAATGATACAGATTCTTGAATTGTAAACTCTAAAAGCCGTAGACATTTCAGAATATCCTACGAAAGTACCCTTATCTACCTTAGAATCAAACTTTCCAAGATTATCTCTGGTATTCAGAATAAAACATTCACATCCAAAAGCATGAAAATAAGATATGTTGGGGCTTTTTTCCTTTCCACAATTCATAAGGAGTCCTTTTTAGAAAAGGCCTAATAAGTATTCTGTTTTATACATAACAAGCAGTGTTTACAGCTTCTGCCCAAAAGTACTTAGGGACATTATTTTCATTGAGCATAGATCTAGCCATCTCTTGCAGAGATCTGTTCTTTCTCTCAACCACTCCATTTTGCTGTGGAGTTATAGGTGCAGAGAAATTGTGAGAGATTCCATTCTCCTCACAGAACTGTATAAACTGCTCATTTTCAAATTCTCCCCCATAATCACTTCTAACGGTAGAAATACAGAAACCCTGCTCATTTTGTACTCTTTTGGAGAATACTGAGAAAGCTTTAAAAGACTCATCCTTGTGTGTTAGGAAGAGTACCCATGTGTATCTAGAATAGTCATCAACTATGACAAATCCATATTTTCTTCCAGTCAGGCTGACAACACTAACTAGTCCAAACAGATCCATGTGTAACAACTGAAGAGGTCTAGAGGTTGCTACTTGGTTTTTAGATTTGAAACTTGATTTTATCTATTTTCCTCTCTGACATGCATCACATAAGACAACTTTCTTAAAACTAATATCAGGCAATCCTCTCACAAGATTATTCCTTTTTAATTCAGAAATTAGTTTCATACTAGCATGTCCTGGTTTCTTATGCCATAACCATCTCTCATCCTCTTTATACATCAGACAGGTTACACTTTGATCTGAGAGATCAGACAGTTCAATCTTATAAAGATTTTGTTGCCTTTTAGCTGAAAAGAGGGTTTTGCCACAACAGTCTTTAACTAGGCATACATCCTTGGTAAAGGAAACATCAAAACCACTATCACATAATTGACTTATGCTAAGAAAATTGTGTCTTAATCCTTTAACCATAAGAACATTAGATATAGAGGGAAGAGGGGGTTTACCACCAATAGTACCAATTCCTATAACTTTCCCTTTCTGATTCCCTCCGAAGGCAACGTGTCCTCCTTTCTTAAGTTGGAGGTCTAGGAACATAGCCCTTTCTCCTGTCATATGATGCAAGCAACCACTGTCCAGGTACCAGCAGTGGTGTTTTCTTTGTCCTGTTGAGGACATCTGCAACAAAAATTATTTGATCTTTAGGTACTGATATTTTTTTGGGTCATTTTTTGTTAGTTCTAGGAGTCTGTGAAGACTTCCTTCTCTTATTATGGATACACTTAAACATAACATGTCCAGTTTTTCCATAGAAGTTACAGACAGGTGTAGACTTGGTTACAGTTGACTTAATGGATACTTTAGAAGCTTTAGTTGATACTTTATGATATGTCTGATGGACATATCCAATGCCTTCTTTGTTAAGAGAGTGCCTCTGACAACCAAGTAGCTTAGTTAGATTATCTCTACCATTAACAAATTTGGCAAGATCAGAAGTGAGCTCTTCCACTTTCTGTTGAAGTTTTTCAACTTCTTCAGATGGTGATGTTTCACTTGAGATCTTAGCTTCATTAGACTTTTCAGTCTTCAGCTCACCGTCCTCTTTAGCCAGCTTCTCACACTCTTGAGATTTCTGTTTATGCTCACTGGTGAGCTTTACATACTCTCTCTAGAGGGATTTGAAAGCCTTAGATAAGCATTTGGATTCCTCCAGCAACACCTTGATGTGTTGGATTCCGACAAGTGTACCGGATTCGTCGCCAAGTAATAAAAAGATCGATCCCACAGAGACCGTGATCTCAAATAACAACTAATTATTAAACCAATTAAACTGGACTATATAAAAAAGGGATTTTGAAAAGATTTGATTTTTGTAATAAGAAATAACTTAGAAAATCAGATATTTAAGAACGCAATCAATTTAAATAGGAAATTAAATCAATTAGGGGTTTTCCAAATCTAAAGAGATTCCTAGGAATTAGGTTACCAACAAGATTGTTCATGTTACCAAATTGACTACCCCTTGTTAATTATCAAAATTGATTTGAAGGCGAATTTATCCTAAATAAGTTAATGCTCCCTCTCGGGTTACAAAAACCGTGCCCAATTAAACCAACCCCTACTCTCGTGGTAATTGAATTTAGATTGAACCCTTTAAGCTTTGTGACAATTCGTGAACCCTCGAAGGACCGCTTCTAACTCTCGTGATTTAAGTCCTAAGTTTGATTCCTATAGATCCAATACCTAAGTTCACCGCTAGGTTCCTCCTTAGAATATATATGACATGCAAATAAGTGCGTACTAGATTCACAAGTAATTCATGCGATAGAAACCAAATCGAAAGCGAAATCGAAATTAACAAAGGGAAAACATCAATTCATAACATAAAACAGATCTTGGGCATAGCCCCAATCCCTAGAAATAAAGCTACTACTCAAGCATGGCCATGGTCATAGCAAGCTTGATTAACAAAAACATGAATGAAAACCTAAGAGAAGGGAAGAAGAAGAGGAAGAGAAATCCTAATTTTGCCTAAGGTAGCAGCCCAAAAAGTCCCTAAGAATCCCTTATTTTCGAGCCTAAGTGCTCTATTTATAGATTAGGGTAACTTGAATCCCATGCAATCACAAATTCAGATCAAATCAGTTTCTAAAGATCCATATATTGCGCGTCACAACCGTGATGGCCATCACGGCCAGGCCGTGACGGATTCTGCCTTGGAGGTTGCTTCACTGGTTGGTCTGTCACGACCGTGACCACCATCACGGCCTAGCCGTGATCAGTTCTTCCTGTGAAGGTCTGGTTCAGTTGACATATCACGACCGTGATGGGCATCACGGCTTGGCCGTGACCAGCTCTGACTTTTCCATTCTTTCTTTTCAGCTCAACTTGATCATAGCCGCGATGGCCATCACGGCTAGGCCGTGATCAGTTCTGTTTGCCTCATTTTCTTGCCTTTTAAGCTCCATCTTCATGCCAGCTCCAACGTAACTGATCCTGAGCATTTTAATCTTCAATTCCTGCACACAAGCACCACAAAACCACTTTACCCGTTCTAAGGTAAAAACTAACCAAAATCAAATTAGAAATGCCTAAACTATATGAAAATGCATGCAAAATGTCAATGGAATATGAGGTGAAATCACACTCATCAAACTACCCCAAGCTTAAGATTTTGCTTGTCCTCAAGCAATCACCAAGGCCAGACAAGATAAACAATCAAAGCATGGACAGTGAATTTAGAACCCGAGTAATGAATTCAAGTAACATGCATATTCAATAAGAAACCAAGAGACAATCGATTTCAAGTCCAATTAGAAGCTTAGGTTCCCCAGATTCACATCTCTCATTAATTCGGGCACTTTTCTCACCTTACTCATATGTTTGAGGGTATGTGACAATTCGCTCAATTTCCTCAAGGAAGGTACCCTACCATAAGCTTGACTATCAACCAAATCTCTACTTTATTAATGAAAACACATAAGAATCAAGAGGTCTTTTATTTTGGTTGTAATGGGGCCATGGGATTAATTGTTAGGTGGGGAAATCAAGAAAATGGGAGATTTTCAACTTAAGAGAAATATTTTTCTAACTTTCTCATCCCGCAATTTATTTTTCAAACTGCCGTTTTACCCTTTTTGCAATACTTTAAAAGGTTCCATACCAAGCATCATTCATCAAAATAATTCAAGGTACCAAGAAAATTGGGCAAAATTGGGGGTGGGATTTTATTCTTTTAGGCTCAAAATTGGGCAACTAAGGAGTAGCATTTAATCAATCAAAGCTCAGAAGGCCGGAAAGATACCTAGTGCCTCAATCATTTTCAAAAATGTTTTAAAAAATTTTGTAAGTTTCAAAACGGTTTCAAGTCAAGTTCTAGAGAACACAATCCAAGAGTAATAAAACACTCAATAAGAATGGGGGTAGGTTTGGTGAGTACCCCTTTTTGGCTAAAAATCTCACATTTAGTAGTTTAAAATCAATGAGAAACACAAATCTAGAGAACCACATGCTAATTATCAACTATCAAAAGATCATCTCAAACATTTTTATTTTTAGCATATCACAAGAATACAAAAATTTGGTTCAAAAATATCATTGTCTCAATTCATTTGGCGCAAGGTTCTCACAATTGGATGCGGACTCTAAGCAAAGGGCAATCTAATTATGTGATTATGTAAAATTATGCCTATATGAATGCAACATGAAAAATGCAAAAATGCAAAAATACCCCTACCCCATGCTTAAAAACTTACATTCTCCCCAATGTAAATAATCAAGTCGGAGAAAGGAGAAAAATAGAACAACTCACCGAGGAGGTAGAGGGTGCTGGCCCACATGCCAGTCAAAGAGATGCTGGAAGATGTGTCACGGCCGTGATGCTCATCACAGCTAGGCCGTGATCAATTCTGGTCTATAGGAGCAGGCCTCTCACGGCCGTGAGTTCCATCACGGCTAGGCCGTGATACATTTTGATCTTCAGGGTCCTTCTCATCACGTCCGTGATGGATATCACGGCTGGGCCGTGATCCTTTCTGATCTTCTTTGGTTAGCTAATCACGGCTGTGACCACCGTCACGGCCTGGGCGTGATGACTTCTGACTTTATTTTTCCTTGACTTTTTTGCTCTCACTGCTTTCATAACTTGAAAATACTTGGCAAAACCATCAATTAATGATCTTTCTTCTCTTGATCTTCTCTAATTATTACAAAATAAAATTCAAAAACAAATGGAAAAAGGGAAATGAAACTTGGGTTGCCTCCCAATAAGCGCTTATTTACGGTTTTAAGCTTGACCATACTCCCTTCAGTCAACCGGGATCAGCTGGGCTTGGAAGTGCAAGAACACTTCTCTTCCAAGGGAGTCCTTCAAAGAGCCTATTTTATTCATATAGCCAATTATGCTTTCGCTTTGCTCTTTTCACTCTGAGTTTCATGGCCTTACTTCCTCCCGGTGGAAGTTTTATCTCCATATGAGGAGCAACTCCAACTTCATCACCATTTGGTGCATCATTTGTTATGCAAAGTTTGGGAGTTGCTTCTATATTAGGCTCTTCCTTCACCTCTGGAGGCATTATCTCGATCCTGCACACACGACTCTCAAAAGGAGGGCTGTTATATGTGTTAGTCAAATCAAAATCTACCCTACTTTCCTCTACACTCAGAGAGAACATGCCATTCTTTACATCTATTATTGCTCCAGCTGTGGCCAAGAATGACCTTCCAAAAATGATAGGGAATTTAGAATTCCCGTTCATATCCAACACCATGAAATTGGTAGGAATGAAAAATTTTCCTACCTTTATGGGAACATTCTCTAGTATGCCTAGAGGAGTTTTAGTTGAGCCATCCGCAAATTGTAAAGAGGATTTGGATGGACTCAATTTCTTGGTTGCTAACCTCTTAAAGATAGTAAGCGGCATCAAACTCGCACTAGCCCCTAAGTCATATAAGGCTTGGTCTATTTTCACCTCTCTAATTGAGCAAGCAATAGAGAAACTTCCTGGATCTTTTAGTTTAGGAGGCATATTAGTTTTTATCGTGACATCATGCTCCTCAATTAAGCTCTTAGTTTCTATTTCTACTTGCTTTTTATTGACCAACCTTTATGGGAAAGGTATTGGGGGTTGGTAAGGTGGTGGAGGGACATACTTTGGCACTATCTCTTCATCTTCGCTCATGTCCTCCTCACATTCCACATCCTTTTTAACTACCCCAAGCTTATCATCCCTCAAGTATATAGCATTACAGTGCTCATTGGGATAAACTTCGGGTTGTCCTGGAAATGCACCCTTAGTTCTAGTATATGTACTAGCTTGTTGGGCAATCTGAGTTTCTAACATCTTATTATGGATGGCTAAGTTATCTACCTTAGATGCTAACTCTTTTATTGCCTCATTGACTGCCCTATCTTGTTGCCTAAACTCTTCATTTTGTTTTGTTTGAGTTTCAACAAAATTTTCGAAGAGAGACTCAAGTCTAGACTTTTGTACCCGAGGATACCCTGATGCGGGTTTCCTATTACCTTGGCCTTCCTGGAATTCGTGGTTCAACGTGTTGTTGTAGTTCCCGTAGAAGAGGTAAGGGCTATTCTTCCTTCCATAGTTGTAAGAATTTGGAGGAGCGTAGTTTGGTAACTTCGGGTTCGTGTCATAGAAGTTGTGACAAGAGTTCACTTGTTCCCTCGAAGCATCGGATCCATGAGCAATACCATGTGGGCACTCCATTATATCATGTCCCTGCATTCCACAAATCTCATAAACAATATTAGTAGCACCTATTGAACTCACATTAGCCTTTTCAAGCTTATCAAAACGTTTATTCAATGAGTCGAATTTAGACATAATTAGATCAGTGCTATTCATTTCAAACTTACCCCCCGAAAGCTTTTTCGAGTTATTACCTCTTTCCGAGCCCCATTGGTGGTAGTTGGTGGCTACGTTTTCGATGATATTGAATGCCTCAGTCAGAGGTCTATTCATAAAGGCTCCACCAGCTGCGGATTCAAGTGACACCTTCGAAGAGTAATCCAATCCGTTGTAGAAGGTATGCACTAACAACCACCTCTCGAGTCCATGATGTGGGCAAGACTCTAGCAATCCTTTGTAATGATCCCAAGCTTCGGATAAGCATTCACCGTCCTTTTGGAAGAAGCCGATGATCTGAGTTCGTAGGCAAGCCGATGATCCAAGAATGCCTGCTCCAGTTGGTCCCAAGTCGACAAGGTATTAGCGGGCACTTGCTTCAGTCAAGCTTTTGCCTTTCCAGTAAGAGAGGAGGGGAACAACCTCAAGCGAAAAGCATCAATCGGGGCACCGTGAATTCTAATTGCATCGGTGAACTCCAAGAATGTCTCCACATGATCAGTCGGGTCCTTCGAGGGCAATCCTCAGAATTGATGTTACCTAATCATGCTAATTAGCATAGGCGGTATAGTGTAGTTCTCCGCCTCGATTTCTGGCCTAGCAATCCCAGTTCACAAACCCCTAGCATTTGGGGTTGCGTAGTCCTTCAGTGGTTTTGTATCTGGTAGATTCGCCATGAGTGGAATGGGAATCGACCTCTCCCTCTCTCTTTGTAGTCTCTTACGTCTATGAAAAGTCCTTTCGATTTCGGGGTCAACCTCAATAAGGCTTCCAAGACTTAGGGGTCTTTGCATAAAAGAGAAAAACACCTATAAGAGAGATAGATACTAAAAAAAGAAAAAGAGATAGATGAAAAAAAGAAATATTTTTTTTTAAAAAAGGAATAATTAAAAAGAAAAAGTCCATAAAAATCAATTTAAAAATTAAATTGAGATTCAAGAAAGCACAGTGCCTGGCAACGGCTCCAAAAACTTGATGTGTTGGATTCCGGCAAGTATAACGGATTCGTCGCCAAGTAATAAAAAGATCGATCCCACAGAGACCGTGATCTCAAATAACAACTAATTATTAAACCAATTAACTATATAAAAAAAGGGATTTTGAAAAGATTTGATTTTTGTAATAAGAAATAACTTAGAAAATCAGATATTTAAGAACGCAATCAATTTAAATAGGAAAGTAAATCAATTAGGGGTTTTCCAAATCTAAAGAGATTCCTAGGAATTGGGTTACCAACAAGATTGTTCATGTTACCAAATTGACTACCCCTTGTTAATTATCAAAATTGCTTTGAAGGCGAATTTATCCTAAATAAGTTAATGCTCCCTCTCGGGTTACAAAATCCATGCCCAATTAAACCAACCCCTACTCTCGTGGTAATTGAATTTAGATTGAACCCTTTAAGCTTTGTGACAATTCGTGAACCCTCGAAGGACCGCTTCTAACTCTCGTGATTTAAGTCCTAAGTTTGATTCCTATAGATCCAATACCTAAGTTCACCGCCAGGTTCCTCCTTAGAGTATCTATGACATGCAAATAAGTGCGCACCAGATTCACAAGTAATTCATGCGATAGAAACCAAATAGAAAGCGAAATCGAAATTAACAAAGGGAAAACATCAATTCATAACATAAAACAGATCTTGGGCATAGCCCCAATCCCTAGAATTAAAGTTACTACTCAAGCATGGCCATGGTCATGGCAAGCTTGATTAACAAAAACATGAATGAAAACCTAAGAGAAGGGAAGAAGAAGAGCAAGAGAAATCCTAATTTTCCCTAAGGTAGCAGCCCAAAAAGTCCCTAAGAGTCCCCTATTTTCGAGCCTAAGTGCTCTATTTATAGATTAGGGTAACTTTAATATCAAGCAATCATAAATTCAGATCAAATCAATTACTAAAGATCCATATATTGCACGTCACAGCCGTGATGGATTCTGCCTTGGAGGTTGCTTCACTGGTTGGTCTGTCACGGCCATAACCACTATCACGGCCTAGCCGTGATCAGTTCTGCCTGTGAGGGTCCGGTTCAGTTGACATATCACGGCCGTGATGGGCATCACGGCCTGGCCGTGATGGGCATCACGGCCTGGCCGTGACCAGCTCTGACTTTTCCATTCTTTCTTTTCAGCTCAACTCGATCATGACCGTGATGGCCATCACGGCTAGGTCATGATCAGTTCTGTTTACCTCATTTTCTTGCCTTTCAAGCTCCATCTTCATGCCAGCTCCAACGTAACTGATCCTGAGCATTTTAATCTTCAATTCCTGCACACAAGCACCACAAAACCACCTTACCCGTTTCAAGGTAAAAACTAACCAAAATCAAATTAGAGATGCCTAAACTATATGAAAATGCATGCAAAATGTCAATGAAATATGAGCTGAAATCACACTCATCACTCCTCATAGGCATCAAGTAATTCCTCATAGTCAGGATGTACCTCATCGTCTGAGTCTGAGTCAGTGTTGGCCATCAAACAAAGATTGACTTCTTCCTCTGTTTCTTCATCAGAAGATGTTGACTCCAGATCCTCTCAAGTAGCCATTATTCCTTTCTTCTTCTTCTTGAAGAATTTCTTAAAAGGGGCTTTCGTGAGTTGAGGACATTCAGTCTTGATGTGACCAGGCTTCTTGCACTCATAGCAGACAATTGGACTTTTGTCTGTTGAAGTGGATTCTTTGAAGTTATTGTCCTTGTTGAACCTTCTGAATGGCTTATCCCTCTTGAACTTATTTTTCTGTAGGAGATGCTTTATCTTCCTGGTCAGAAGAGACAATTCTTCATCACTTTCAGAATCCTCGTGTTCAGACAGGTCAGCATCACTGGATGACTCGTATGCCTTTAGAGCCTTGGAAACTTTTACTGACTTTTGGTCAGCTTTCAGAGCAATTGACTTGCTCTTCTTTGGTGCAACTTTATCTCCAACTTCATGCTCATGAACAATGAGTGTTTCAAGAAGTTCATCCATAGTCAAGGTAGTGAGATCCTTGGCTTGAGAGATAGCAATGACCAAAGGTCTCCACTGTTTAGGCAGACTTCTAAGAATCTTTCCAACCTTCTCAGCATTGGTATAGACTTTGCTAAGAGATTTTAACTTGTTGACTATAGTTTGAAATCTTCCTATCATTTGAGCAACATATTCTCCTTCCTCCATGACAAACAGTTCATACTTTCTGGCAAGTATAGCAATCTTTGACTCTTTGACTTTGGCTGTTCCTTCATGTGTGACAGCTAAAGTGTCCCATATTTCTTTGGCAGAGTCACAAGCACATACCTTTTTAAACTCCTTAGGACTGAGAGCACAAATGATGTTATATCTAGCTTTGTGGTTCAACTCCCATTTTGTCTTTTCGACAGTAGTCCACTGAGCTTTTGGTTTGACAGTGTCATCATCATTCTTGGGAATGAATGGACCATCTGTAATGACATCACAAAGATCAGAGTCTGTAGATAGAATGAACCATTGAAATCTATCTTTCCAATAGTTGTAGTTTTCTCCATTGAAATAAGGAGGTCTGGTTAGGGAAGCTCCTTCAGTTTGGTGACTTCCACTTGAACTAGCTCCAGCAGTCATGTCTATTCTTCAGGACCTTTTACCTCTACTCTATTAGATGCTCAACCCAGAGGCCGAGCTCTGATACCAACTGAAATAGACAACTATAAACACGAGAAGGGAGGTTGAATTGTGTTTATCAGAATTTAAACAAAGTTGAAATCTTTTCGCAAACAGAAGCTTGGTTCAGACGAGTGGAAAGATACAGGACACACAGGTGACCTGTCTGATGAAATTTTAACAGTGACTTAGACAAACACACCACTTGAAAAACAGATAAGAAAACTAAGGCAAGTAAAGAGTTTATAAGGAAAGAGAGATTGACATCCCTATTTATCCTAGTTCACTCTTCAAAGCAAAGAGTTACGTCCAGTCCTTGACAGCACCAAGTTTTATCATTATAACTGATCAGGTTATAGACTCCAAGTATTGTTTGCACACCTAGCCCCTTCGGGCTCCAAGACAAGTATTCTTTGCACATCTAGCCTCTTCAGGCTCCAAGACAAGTATTCTTTGCTCACCTAGCCTCTTCAGGGTCACTCAGGTTTGTTTGAGAGATTTGGTTTGTAATAAATACAACTTCAGACAGACAGAACTTTCACTAACACTCAGAGTGGTTTAAATGTAAAGCTTAGGAAAGTCTGCATAATAACTTCAAATGATTGAAGAATACAGAATGAAAGAAAGAAGATATTAATGCGTAGAGTAATGGCTCTTTAATGCTATGTGTATTCTCTATACTTCATCTTTAATGACTTCTGTATTTATAGTCTTCAAGCATTTAGGATCCGTTAGAGACATTCCCTCAGATGTTGGCTTCAAGCATAACTTCATTAAATGCAATAGAGTCGTTCTAGGCAGCCATTAATGCAATAGGAACGTTGGTTGTACTCTAACATGAAGGATCATGGCTTTATGCATCATGATACAGCCATAACAGAGTTATGCAGAGAGCTTTTTGTACTTTGCTGAGTACAATTCCCTTTTCGTGTAAGGACCGGATGTACTAGGGAATAAAGCATGTTAGAAGCATTCTTTAACTGGTCTTTGGTTCTGATAACCGAGGTTGCTTGAGAGAGTAACTTCTGACTTTTCTTGATAAGCGTGAGACTAAGTAGGAGAGAAGGCTTCAAGTCTCTTTCTGATAGGACAGCCAACAAAAGCTTGCTTGGTCCTTGATTCTTCAACGAGTAACCTCAGACAAGTGTAGGAACTCATGAGGAGACAAGTTGAAGATGTATCTTGAAAGAAGTCCATAATCATAGTCAACAGACAGGTTGACTTTCGCTTATCCAGACAGGTAGTCACTTATGAGCAGATAGATGATTCTTACAGTTTTAATCTGCACACTAGATAGACAGGTTAACAACCAATATGAAGGTTAATTAAATCATTGACCAATGTTTAGTTCTCATCAAAACTTAGGGAGATGCACAACAAACATTTTAGATACTTAACACATATATATATATAATTCAAATATTTTAGTAAATGAAAAGTCATCTAATCCTTCCTCCTTCATTTAGAATCTGAAATCTGAAATATTTAATATAAATAAATGGTTTTCAATGCACCCTAATTTCAATTAATTTCTCTCTCTTTTCTTATTTCAAACTCTTTCATCCTATGACTCTTCCTCATCATCTCTGTCTTCTCATTTCATTTCTCTCTTCCTTCACAGGTTGCTCTCTATTCAGGTCTTCCTACCACCACAAGACCCCCGTTGATGACAGGAAATTGCCGTCGCTATAAGGAGTCCGTCTTACGTCTTTTCTGTACATTGTGACCACCCAACCATGTGCGCAATGGTGAGTTGTTTATCTCCTTTTCGCATTAATTTTTATGAACTTTCTTACATATATTTTCTTGGATTTCATTTTTTTTATGACACAGAATTGGAGAAGCTTTCTTCTTCGTTTAGTTCGTGGCATAGGGGTATCATTCTCCTTAAAATCATTTATAGGTATGTTTTGTTTATACTTTTGTGTATCTTTTTTTTTTTTTTGAATTTCTTCCTATTTTTCTTTTTTAATTGATTATTTTTATGAAAAATGATATGTTTGGTTTATATTGATTGTGTTTTTTAGGTTTTGTTTCTTTGTTTCTTCCTTTCTTTCTCCTTTTTCCTTTATTTTCTCCCTTTCATTTCTGTCATATTTTTCCCTCCACCACCCAACCGTTCCCTTTTTTGTTTTTTCCTTTGCTTGATATATATGATGGAAAACACAGAAATAAGAGGATATCCATGGCGAAAATTTGAAAGCACTTGAACCACATGTAAGGAGTCCATTTTTATCATTTTCAATTTATTCTTCCTCTTCCTCTATTTTTATTTTTAATTTAATTTGTCAATCATACTCCTCAACTATATCTTAAAGTGATGCAAGTTTAGGGATTAATACATGAAGGCTCCAATAAAGATGATGAAGAAAAACTCATGGGACGACATCCATCTTCTCGCTACAAACGCAAGCCTACCAATTCATCTTTTGTCCTTTTTTCCCCCCCTTTTTTTATTACCTTTTTTAGTATTGGGATTTTTATTTGGTTTTTTCATATTGCTTATTGTCAATGTATATTTTGCAGCAACTGAATTGTCATGGGCAGAGATATTTAGGATTTATGGGTGAGAGGGTTCAAAACAACATAGACTTTGTTAAGATTGTTTGATATTCGAAAAAAGAATGTCTATTTTCCTATTAGAGAACTACTCGTTGGAGAAAAGAAAATGAACATATATGTTGTCAGCATTGTTTTTGTTTTTATTTTTCTTAATATTTATCTTTTAACTAGAATGATATCTGTATCAATTTCGGAAGTTCTCTTAAACAGAGAACAAATCACTTTTTTTGCTAAGCCTTTTTTTTTAAATTATTATTATTATATGTTGTTGTTGCCATTATACTTCTTTATTTTTTATTATATATTTTTGTCTTAGATTAGTCTTCATGGAAGAATCTTACTATTCTTTTATTTTAAATTTTAAATTTTAATTAAAATTTCGATTTTCAATTTTGTTAGTGATTTTCAAGACATTTGATTAATTGCTCTTACAATATAAATTTCGAAATTCAATTTTTTTAATTGTTTTCAAGACATTTTATTAAGAGTTTCATTGTTCATATTAATTGCTCATCTAACTCCAACACAAACTTTGTAGATTCTCATATGATACTTCTCCTTTCAAAACATGATCAATTATCTTTCACACCACCTCATGACTCTTCCTTTTCATTCTTTTATTTTAAATATTCAATTTTAATTCAATTTTTATTTGAAATTTCGAATTTTAATTGTTTCCTAGACATATTTATTACAATTAAAATGTGTATTTATTAATTTATGTCTTGAAATGTGTAAGTGTGTCAATTCTCTTTCTTTCCAAGTTACTTCCCAAAAGTGTAATTGATGACAAGTAGAATTCTAATATTTCTTTTATTTTAATTTTTATTTTGAATTCGAATTTTAAAAGAATATATATATATATATATATATATATATATATATAACTCATTCATATATATATATATATATATATATATATATATATATATATATATATATATATATATATAACTCATTCTATAGTGTTTGAATGGAGGATTTTAATCTTGACAATGTCTTGCCTATGATGCATGGCCTTTTTCTAAATTGTATTTTTTTTAGAAAATGTCTTGCCTCATTTTCTTTCCTTTTTTTTCTTTCCAATTTACTATATTACTATCATTGTGTGATTCGGAGGAGACTACTTATCAAATTTAACTATTGCTTTGGGAATGATTATTCCTTTTTTTTAGAGAAATAATTGATGAATGATAAATTCATAATTAATATTGATAAGCATTGATAAATATTTATATTCAATCAATGAATCAATTTGGAAATATTCAATGAATCAATTTTAAATAATAATGATAAATGATAAACAAATTAAATTAGATAATAGTAATAATTAATTTGCTTTATTTTCCAATATTTTCGGTTTTCAAAAAAATTATTGACACCACCCCCAATTCAACTTATTCAATGTGATTCTCTACTTCTTGCCTTTTATTCTTAGTTGTTTCCAATGCATATTTATTAAAATAAAAATGTGTATTTATTAATTTATGTCTTGAAATGTGTAAGCGTGTCATTTCTCTTTTTTTCCTGGTTACTTCCCAAGCGTATAATCAATGGCGAGTAGAATTCCAATATTTCTTATTCCAATAATTTTTTAATTTTAATTTTGAATTCTTTCAAAACATGGTTAATTATCTTTCACCCCACCCCATGACTCTTCCTTTTCATTCTTTTAATTTTTAATTTTAATTCAAAATTTATTTCAAATTTCGAATTTTAGTTGTTTCCAAGACATATTTATTATAACTAAATTATGTATCTATTAATTTATATCTTGGAATGTGTAGGTGTGTCATTTCTCTTTCTTTCCAGGTTACTTTTCAAGGGTGTAAATAATGACAAGTAGAATTCTAATATTTATTATTTAAATATTTCTTTTATTTTAATTTTATTTCAAATTTCAAATTTTTAACTATATATATCTACAACTCATTCTAGAGGAATGTTTTGACAGCTAATAACAACAAAATCTTTTATTTTAAATTATAATTAATATAGAAATTATTTGATTAGATGTCATGGTAGGTTGGAATTAAATTAGATTTATGGTTTTTTGGAAGTTGGAATAAATAAATCAAAAAATTTTAAAAGAAATAAATTAAGGTAATCAATGTATTGAAAATAGTCATAATTTGAATTTGAACAATAAAACAATTTGAATTTGAACGATTAAATCAGAAAAAGATATTTTAAACATTTAAATACAGGGATTTCTGTTCTGTGCAGCTTTAAAAATTAGATATTTTAGATAAACAAAACAAGATTGGTAGTAAGTATAGAAATATTTATGTGTTTTGCAAAATTATTCACATTGGCTATGAAACGATGCAAGAGTTTTTTATACTCCAATTTATCTTACAGACATATTTTATATTTATTTTTTTAAAATTATAAATTGTATTTATCTTATACTATGATGTGACCCCGTGCAGTGTATGGGCAAAAATTCTAGTGCTTGTACATTTTATAATTTTTAATATAATCTTTATAAAAAATCAAGCATTAACAAATCAAGCAATTAATTTTGCAGTGATTTCTACGCTTAGAAAGGATTAGTCTTTAGCTATCGGCCGAAGGATATTCTCGATACACCAATTTATTTTTATAACATGTTGTATATGTATTTCATGTTAAATTATAACTACCAGAATACCCGTGCATTCGCACAGGTCGTGTTGCGTTGGTTGCTATAATTTTGTCTGAAAGTAAAATTCAAATATTAAACAATTTTTTTATCTAGGCAATAATTGAATAAAGTAAATTATATACCAATATTGGCACAATTATAAAGCACAAAAACTGATAATGAATTTATGCAATGAGTAGATCCAATAATGGCAAAGCTTTTAAATTTTAGTCAATTGAATACCCATTTTTTTACGGTTTTAGTCAATTGAATACCGAGTTTAGTAAAGCCAGTAATAGTTAAGTTACAAAATTTAAATTGCAACAATAGGAAAGTCAATAATAGAAAAAAAAACATATTACAAATGAAGTGTTAAACCATAATCGTGTTGATGATTTTAAATTACAGAATGTTTCTACTTATTAATTTAATATTCACATAAGTCAGTTCAAAAAAACACGTGTAGAATTATGACAAACAAAAATATATAAGTAGCCGAAGACAATAGTCCAATGCATAATGCTCCAAGTAGATAAGAGAAATACAAAATTGAATGGCTTCTCTCGCAATAAATGATATGCAAACTTTCTTTGTCTGTCTTCTCTTAGAATAAATAGTTTTTTTTATAAGCAAAAGAATGGTATTATAAGAGAGTAGAAAGGGTACTCAACCCATATACATAAAAATATTGTAAATACAAAAAGAGATATAGAATAATCTAGCTATAAATTCAACCAAGATGATATGTCTTTCCACAAAAACCAGTAAGGGCTCGTTTGGTGGTCAGGATAGGATAATGACGGATATGATAAGACAACGGGATAGGAGTAGGATATGATATGAGCAGGATAACATGTTATCCTATCCGACGTTTGGTGTCCACCAGATAACCAACTGGACAACATTATAATTTAAGTATGAATTTTAAAATTTTTCGTTTTTATTCTAAATGTTTTCATTTTTATTAGATTTACTTTTTTTTTTATAATTTTCATTATTTAAATTTATATAAAAAAACAAAATCATCCTTGTAATAATATTAGTTTTAAATTTTTTAAATATTGTCTAACTAAAATTAATTTTTTATATTTTAAATATTCATTTTTTATATTTTAAAATAAAAAATTTTAAAATTGGTTATTAATATTTTTATTATTTTAAATATTTTATATTTTATTATACCTTTTTTTGGTAATCATGTTAAATTTTATTATACTTTAAATTATTATTTTATTATACTTTAATTATTTTATATATTATATATTATTATATTTTATTATAGTTCAAATCACCCTATCCTACTTGTTACCGGAAAAAAAAATCACATTATCCTATCATGTTGAGTTCTAACCCAGCCCTCCCCTCAGGATAGAATTTTAACTAGATTGACAGGATAGGATAAGTGACAGGATAGACTTATCCTATCCTGCTGACTCACCAAACAACAGATTCAGACAGGATATGATAGCTTATCCTATCCTGTCTCTCTTATCCTGACCACCAAACGGGCCCTAAGAGTTCAGTAGGCCAACTTCATGGTTGAAGGATAACTAAACCATTCCCACACCAAAATAAAACTGTCTGTAAAGCACATAAACCTGAAGCAAAAAAACAGCCAACATGACAGATACACCAGTTTGTGAGAGAATAGAAATAGATTCAATAAGAGATAGGAAGTTATAACTTTGATCAATTTTAGGGATGTTTACTGAATAGAAATAGATATATTTCAAAAGAAATCATACCTCTACAAATGCATAGATGATATAGGTGTAGTATCCTAATCATTACAAAATAATATTGCATAGTCAAACCTAGTCCAAAATACCAAACTGTTGCATCCGTCCTTCAAGTTTCATATGTTTATATGGCATGGCATATGATAATATTGATATTGGACAGTTAACTAATGAGCAATCACCTAAATTATGAGACTGATAAATCATTGTGCTCTAACTATATTCAATGAATCAATTTTAATGTTTCTATTCTCATTTAGATATTGACAAAAACATATGTATTCAACTTATTCTCTTATGTGACATGATAAGGCAAGTCGGATTATAAAATTGAAGTTACAATCTTAAGGTCGCTTTAAATTTTTAGTATAGACACAGAATTTAAATTGACACAAATCTTAGTCGAGATAGTAAAGGCAATAATAGTAAAAAGGTTGCTACAAATGAAGTTTTAAACTATGATCTTGTTAATAAGAGAATCAGAATATTCAATTGCTTCTCTTGCAATAAATAATATTTAGACTGTTTTTTTTGGAATAAATAGTAACATAGGATAATGAGACAATAGCTTTAATAAGAGATAGGGAGTTATAACTTTGATATAATTTAGGGATGTATACTTAACAGAAATAAATATATTTCAAAAAAAATCATACCTCTCCAAAATGGTAGATGCTATAGGTGTTGTATGTCTAATCATTGCCAAAAAAGGCTGCATAGTGCATGTCCAAAATACCAAATTATCAGTTTAGAAGAAGGAAAGCTGTAAGTTATCCAACATCGTCTAACAGTACTTTGATGCTTTTTGTGCATAAACACGACATTCTCCAATCCATATTAAAGATAGGTACTCAAAAATTGCAATCATAATAAAGCTTTGGAAGAACTATCGCATATTGATTACTGCAATTAAAATGCGTACAAATAAGAAGATTAGGACATATAAAAAATATGTCATTAAATAGTACGTGTATATGTTAAGTCAGAAACAAAGTTAGATAGATATTAATACCACGTAATGGTAGCAAAAAAGTAGCAACATTTGAATGTATACTGTTAATCATAGCCCGTTAAACAAAAAATTCAATCAATGATTTGAAGTAACATATTATGATACTTAAGTTGACTCACAATTGAATGTAAAGACACTTGTTAGAGATTTTGGAAGACCTCCTTGAAGACAATATTGGTGGTAGTGTTTAATGGTTATGTTTCCTTATCATGTATTAAGATCTTCAATCCTTGTTTGCTTTGAACTCTGGAAATTGCCACATACAATTGACCATGACTAAACACAGGTTTAGGCAAGTATAATCCTACACTTGCCAATGATTGACCCTGCGATTTGTTGATTGTCATAGCCTATGAGACAATTATAGAAAATTGCCTCCTAATGAGTTTGAAAGGCCATGATGATTGTGACAAAGACATAGACATACGAGGAATGTATACACAACTTCCAATGTTCATTCCAGACATTATCTTTGCTTCAAGAACATGATTTGCTGGTGTTATGACACACCGTCTTGACGAAGAAAACTTTAACAACAAAAGATAACTAGCACAAAGAAGAATCTCTTATATATGAGAAAACAACAAAACTACAAAGAAGAATTCTTCAAGAATTCTTATCTCTCACAACTCTACTCTCAAAAGTAATGAATTCACTCTTGCTTTTGCTTGAATGAATTCTCCATTTACATTGCATATATTTATACTAACATGCAAGCTAAAGAAAGATTGGCTATAAAGCATTCTAAGCCTAAACCATTTATCATGAATGACTTTTATTAACTAAACCATTAAATATTAATGGTTTATAGCTACCCACTAATAATGGCATTCAAGCCAAAAATACAACAAATCTCCACCTTGGCTTGAATTCCTCGAGCCATCCAGCATCCATCTTCTATTAGTGTTGCTCCACTTGATTCTAGTGTCAACCAGCACTTGCAATGCCAACTAAGCCCAAACAATGTTTGAACTTCACTGACGGAAGAGCTTTTGTCATCATGTCTGCCGGGTTATCAGAGGTGGCAATCTTCTTTACCAACACATCACCTCGTGTTATGACATCACGAATGAAATGCATCCTAACATCGATGTGCTTTGTCCTTTCATGGTACATCTGGTTCTTGGTTAAGTGAATTGCGCTTTGACTATCACAATGCTCAGGAAAGTCCTTTTGACTTACACCAAGATCACCTACTAGACCTTTAAGCCATAAAGATTCTTTTACGCCTTCTGTAGCAGACCATATATACTCGCCTCTGTAGTTGACAAGGCAATAGTAGACTGTAAAGTTGCACGCCAACTGATAGCACTACCTCCAAGCATGAAAATATAACCAGTCAAGGACCTCCTATGATCAAGATCACCAGCATAATCTGAGTCACAATATCCAGTGACATGACCAATAACTTCATTTGTTCCTCTGTCAAACACTAGACCCACATCAGTTGAACCCCTCAAATATCTCGAGAATCCATTTCACGACTTGCCGGTGAGCCTTCCCTGGATTAGCCATATACCGACTAACAACACTCACTTGCATGTGCAATATCCGGTCTAGTACAAACCATGGCATACATCAAACTTCCAATCGCATTAGAATAAGGCACTCGGGACATGAACTCCTCTTCCTCTTCTCGTTTGTGGTGACAATTTTGCAGATAACTTGAAATGAGCTGCAAAAGGAGTACTAACTGTCTTTGTATTTTGCATTCCAAATTTTTCTAGAATTTTCTCAATATAGTTCTTTTGAGATAAACACAACTTTCCAAGCTTTCCGATCTCGTATGATCTCCATGCCAAGAATTTTCTTTGCGGGACCCAAAACCTTCATCTCAAATTCACCACTTAATTGTGCCTTCACCTTGTTGATCTCGGTTGGATACTTACATGCAATTAGCATGTCATCAACATAAAGAAGCAAGTAAATATAGGAGTCATCGGATAATTTCTTATGATAAACACAACTATCATATTCACTTCTCATATACCCAATATCAATCATGAATGAGTCGAACGCTTATACCATTGCCTGGGTGACCTGCTTCAACCCATACAATGACTTCTTCGATGAGACACATATGGTCTTCCTTTCCTGGTACAACAAACCCTTTCAGGTTGTTGCATATAAATCCTTTCCTCCGGATCACCATGGAGAAAGGTCTGTCTTCACATCTAGTTGCTCTAACTCCAAGTCAAGCAGAGACACCAAAGCAAGAAGCACTCTAATGGAACTATGCTTTACAACAGGGGAAAAAACTTCATTAAAGTCAATACCTTTCCTTTGTGTAAATCCTTTTGCTACAAGTCTTGCTTTGAACCTTATTCCTTCTTTCTTCTTGAATATCCACTTACAACCAACAATCTTCTGATCAACTGGTTTCTCAACAAGATTCCAAGTCTGATTTTTGTGGAGGGATTCAAGCTCTTCTTTCATGGCACCAATCCACTGTGATGCTTCATCACAAGTAATCGCCTCATCGAATGAACTCGGTTCTTGTTCATCAATGCTTTCTGCCATACTGAGTGCAAAAGCAACAAAATCCTCATACCTTTGAGGTGGTCTGGTCTGTCTTTTTGGCCTGTCTCTAGCCAATGTATATTTAGACTCTGTTGTTGTAACCTCTTCATGTGTCTCCTCTGGTTTTTGTTTAAGGGCTTCAACTTCAAGCTCCACCTTCTTGCTATCACCATGAACTTCAACTTTATTATCATGGTCCTCATGTGGTCTTAGGTTAAGTATAGCTGTCTCATCAAAGGTCACGTCTCTACTAATTAGGAACTTTGATTCCTTAGGGTCCCACAACTGTGCACTTTTACACCATCTTGATAACCCAATAATATACATTTCTTGGCTCTTGGCTCCAACTTTCCTTCATTAATATGAGCATAAGCTGGACACCCAAATACACGCAGAATTGAGTAATTTGCTGTATAGCCTGACCACATCTCTTCCGGAGTCTTGCAATCAATAGTTGTAGAAGGAGATCTGTTCACCAAATAACATGCAGTGTTAACTGCCTCTGCCCAAAACTGCTTAGGCAAGCCTGGATTTGAGAGCATGCATCGAGCTCTCTCAAGCAATGTCCTGTTCATCCGTTCTGCACACCATTTTGCTGTGGTGTATGTCTCATAGTTCTATGACGTGCTATTCCTTCATTTGCGCAGAACTCATTGAACTCATTGTTGCAAAATTCCAACCCGTTGTCTGTCCTGAGTCGTTTGACCTTTTTCTCCGTTTGCTTCTCCACTAGAGATTTCCATTGCTTGAACTTAAGGAACACATCACTCTTCTGTTTCAAGGCATAAATCCAAACTTTCCGTGAATAATCATCAATGAAAGTTAACATGTACCTTGCTCCACCATGAGAAGGAACACTTGACGGGCCCCACATATCTGAATGGATATAATCAAGAGTCCCTCGCGTTCTGTGAACACCAGTGCTGAACTTTACTCTACTTTGTTTTCCATAAACACAATGTTCGCAAAAGTCCAGTTTTCCAGTTCGACGTCCACCAAGCAAGCCTCTCTTGCTAAGATCATCCATTCCACGCTCACTCATATGACCTAACCTCGTATGCCACAAACGGGTCTGGTCAATATCTGAAATAGAAGAAACTGCAGCTGCACCTATCAGTGTGCTACCTTGCAAGATGTATAGTCCATTCTTCAACTTTCCCCTCATAACCATCAAGGCACCTCTAGAAACTCTTAAGTCTCCACCTTCAGCTCGATATGTACAACCAAGAGAGTCTAAAGTGCTCAAAGAAATTAAGTTCTTCTTGAGTTCGGGCACATACCTCACATCGGTTAATGTTCTCACAATACCATCAATCATCTTGATTTGCACCGTACCTTTGCCGGCTATACCGCAAGCACCATCATTCCCCATCGAACTTTGCCACCATCAACATTTTGGAATGTGGCAAACCACTCTCTGATAGGCGTCATGTGGAAAGTACATCTTTGAATCAAGAATCCAGTCATCATCATTAACATTAGATGAGACAAACAGAACATTTCCACCATCTGATTCTTCTGAGGCAACAGCTACTCCACCAAGCTCCGAAATACTCGCTTTGTCTTTCTTTAGCTCCGGACATTTTCTCTTCCAATGCCCCTCTTTTTGACAGTTATAACATTTATTGTTGTTCTTATTCCTGCCGTGTGATTTAGACCGTCTTCGTTGGAAACTTTTCTTCCTTTCCTCCATTCTTCCTCTTATGACTAGACCCTCGCCAGAGCTAGTACCGCCATATGAATCTGTGATTCGCCTTTTCAATTCCCAAGACCGTAAGGCCGTTTTTACCTCCTCCATGGACAGTGAGTTTCTAACGAAAATTATCGTGTCTACAAAATTGTCATAATCCCTCGGCAAAGAACTAAGAAGAAGAACAGCTTGGTCTTCGTCATCAACCACAACATCAATAATTTTTAAACTAAGAACAACCTGGTTGAAATTATCAATATGTTTGTGAATGGACTCACCTTCATGCATCTGCATAGTATATAATTGTTTCTTCAAGCAGAGACGATTATGAAGAGACTTTTTCATGTATCTACTTTCAAGCTTTGCCCAAAGCTTGTCGGCAGTCTTTTCTCCAGAGACTTCTCCTAAAACTTCATCACCTAGCGATAACAATATTGCACTATACGCCTTTTTCATTATCACCTTTTTCTGTGCAAATTGCCGGATCGGTGGCGTTTTTCTTCCCCTTCCAACGCCAACTCACATTCTTGTTGCGTGAGGAGAGCGAGCATCTTCACCCGCCACAGGTTGAAGTTATTTTTTCCAGTAAATTTCTCAACGTCAAACTTTGTAGACGACATAGCTCTGATACCAATTGTTATGACACACCGTCTTGACGAAGAAAACTTTAACAACAAAAGATAACTAGCACAAAGAAGAATCTCTTATATATGAGAAAAGAACAAAACTACAAAGAAGAATTCTTCAAGAATTCTTATCTCTCACAACTCTACTCTCAAAAGGAATGAATTCTCTCTTGCTTTTGCTTGAATGAATTCTCCATTTACATTGCATATATTTATACTAACATGCAAGCTAAAGAAAGATTGGCTATAAAGCATTCTAAGCCTAAACCATTTATCATGAATGACTTTTATTAACTAAACCATTAAATATTAATGGTTTATAGCTACCCACTAATAATGGCATTCAAGCCAAAAATACAACAGCTAGTCTTGTGACAATCAACCTAGTTCCATTACATAAACCTTCAAACCGGTCTAGATTTCTTAATAGCATTATTGGAGTGCCAACCTTTAGTTTTATTTTATGATTAGGAAGACTTGATGTTTTGAGAGAGCTTAGAAAGTCTGGTTTAAGTATTTCAAATGGTTCACTCTAACAACCTTCTGACTTATCAATAGAATTTGAGCTTATGTATTCTCTTTCATCACCTAAATTCATGAAAGAACATTATAATGAAGATTTATAAGGACTCAAATTGAATGTATTATCTTATCAATGAAGCACCACCAACAGATTAAATGAATTACCTGGAATCAAGTTCAGCAGATATTCATTTATTTGATCAACAATTTCAATTGTTGAAGCCAAGATAGCTCTAGATTGTAAGAACTCCTCATTCTTGTATTGCTCCATTAAATTAGGATATGTGCTTCGAACTATAGCATCTATGGGGTCATCAATTGAATACAAAACAACAATTTAATGTAGAGCTCCAATGACATCTATATAAAGATAAAAATAACAATTTGATGTTTATTGTTTTATACCTAGTATTGAATACAAAATAAGATTATCATACAAATTATTTCATTCATTGATGTAAAAATTACCTACTAACAGATTAGTATGGAAATTTCCACTTAGTATTTCACCAAAACTCTTAAACTGGTACTCATACGGTGGAATGTCAGGAAAGGATCTCTCTTTCAAGCTTGTACCACCTATAAAATTCATTATGTAGGGATGGTCGCAGACCTTGTATTGAAGATCATTGCGCACTACATTAAAACAGTGCATGATATAAGTACCAACTTCTTTCAACTATGTCTTCCATTTCAGCATCCCATCCATTCTGAGTGACACTTGAATCTTATCGCCTCAGTTGATCAAAATAGTAACAAAAGTTATCGATCAAAAGATCAACAAAAGTAATTGATTAAAAATAACAAAGACATGGATCACTAAACATGAGTAGGCATGGCAATAATAACAATTCTGACATCAAGCGTCCACATATCTCTTGAGTAATTGATATCTTTGATCGGATCAAACTTGTGTGCCATCAATTAAAACCGTCACAACAAATAGTAGGATTTAGTAAATGTTAACATGACACTAAACTGATATTGTACCTATTATGGGACCACGACACTTTACTTCATTGAGAAACATCAAAGAACATGAGTTATTATTTATGAGACACAATTATTATTATTCCTGATTCTATTTTTTAGATACATTTTTCATAATAAATCAGCCTACACTACACAAGTAAATTAACAAAATAAATAAATAAATATAGTTATTAGTTATTACATATAATATCATTCGTGATTCCCTTGTAAGCAAAAAGGGTACTCTATATGAAAATAGGACAAAATACACAAAACTGATGCCATTCAATTATCATAATAAGACTAATTTGGTGCTTCTAATAAAAGGAGGGACATAAACTCAACCACTTCATTAAGAACAAATTAAAAATTCCATTCCATAGGTAAGTATTTAATTGAGTTACAAACATGTTCCAATGCTAAAAAATATATATCAGTTGAGCTAAACATTCATGTTTTGTAGAAGAGGGAAAAGCAAGAAAGATCCTTTTTGTTTGGTTTTCTAAGCTATCTGTTTCTGTGTCTCTTAGTCTCTCTCTAATACTTGAATCTCTTAGTCTCACATTTTTATTCTTGATTATTGGCAAACCTCTAAAAAAATGTTTGTAGATTCCTTGGATATCAATGCCAGCTTTTCTTTTTGGTCTCATACTCAAGTTTCCATCCCGGGAATGGATTATCAATAGCTAAAAGTACCCCACTCTTTATTATATGATCATAAGCTAGAATGATTTAGTTGGACAATATTAACATGCATGTCTTTTCCATTGTGACACTGATTAATCTGCTAAATCATGGGAATTTGTCAACCACATACCAAGACAGGATTTTTCAGTTTATAAGAATAAAAACAATTTTACACGAACCTAGTTCATCTTGTCACAGGATGTTGCAGAGAAATAAGTATAAAATATATTATGTAAAGATGAATAAGTATATTATGTAAATAAGTATACCCTTCTGTCCAAAAGCTTCTTTCTTTAAAAATAAAAAATTAAACAAACTCAGAAAGTAGAGACACGACGTACATTAATGGTTCTAGTCAACAGCCATAGTATATTCTGAACATATACATGCGATTTGGACCATAAAATGGGGCATATAATGTTGAATCTTTTCTCAACACCATGTTTGTTTCATAATCATATATATATTTTGAAACCCATTCTACTATTATAAAGAATGAAAGAAAGCCATAAAACAATACCTCAAAATGGAAGTAAAAGCATGATAAAGAGTGATGAAGAGGGAGAGAAGAAGAGCAGTAGAATGGAGAGAGCTCACCGAGTTAGTAGCAGAATATGAAGAAGAATAGGAAGTAGAAGGAGAGAGCCCACCCTTTTAGACCACTAAACCCGCAGAAGTAGAATGAAGAGTGAAATGAAAGTGTTTGGAGCAGGAGCAGAGAAGTAGAGTTTCTTGATAACTGCTGTCAGCTAGTGGAGTTAATTAAGTGACAAAACTGCCCTTGGAATGAACAGGTGTCGCAAAAATAACAGGGGTTATTTTGGTTTTTTCCCAACCATTAAAATCTCTACATAGATAGTAGAAGTAGATTAATTCAAGTATCAAAATATTAATTAATAAATAATAAAATTAAAGAAACTTGTGCATTGCATAAGAAGTTTGCTTGTAAATTTGGAGTCCTCATTTTTCGGTGTAAGCCTTTCTTCACAATTTTCTCCTCCTTCATGCATCATATGACGTTTTTCAAATACCAAACCAAATCTACTTGTCTTTTCCATTTATATATTTCCTTTTCATGATAAATATTTTTAATTACTATAATCATAATAATTAGTATAAATTTATCAATTAAATAATACAATTACGAAGCACTCTTAATTTTTTTATATTTAATTCTTTTTGTTAGGACAAATATTTATTATCATTGATATGAAATTTAGCTATATATTGTCTAATATTAATTTTAGGATTTTATTTTACTATAACACAATCAAAATTTGGAATTTATTTAGGAGTTTAATTTCTATACACTTTCAGTATAAATATTTTTACACTGACAACCAATCAGAAATCATGAAATTGTTGACTTTTTAAGGTGGCTAGGATAAGAATCAAAGATTTATAATGGTGTGCCAATTTTTGATTGGTTGACAGTATAAAAAAACTTTACACTATCAGTATATACCAATTAAATCCTTTATTTAGACCGTGTCTTTTCTATATGAGTAAAAGAGAATCATATATTAAAGGAATAGTAGAATCATATTTAATTTTAGTTTATTTCTGCAAAAACAATATGCATAGTAGTTATAATACTACTAATATAATTAGTTTTTATTGATATTATTGGTCATGTGCTTATTTTTTAATGTAGCCATTATTCTCTATAATCTCTCTTCTCCTAATTGAGCACATGTATTGTTTCTACCATATGTATCTCTATGTTGGGTTTGAAGCCCAAACCTTGCCCTCGACCCTTCAAGGTCACTTGGGTCAACAAAACATGCTTGGATATTAAGGAGCGTAGTTGTGTTCTCCTTAAGATACGTAGTTACATTGAGGATATATACTGTGACGTGTTGCCCATGGATGTTGCACATATTTTGTTAGGATATCCCAATTATATGATCATGACTTCCTTAACCATGATAGAGATAACACTTACTCATCCTGCCATCAGGGCAAAAACATTGTTTTATGTCCAACCTTACCTAACCTAAAACTCAAGTAGTCAACCTACTCAAAGGGCACAACCACAATAGGGTTCCTCGAAGAAGGACTTAGGGTTGTAAGTTGGTCCATATCGACCCACGAATCTACTCGATTGGAACCGAATTGAACATTAAAATGAGGGTTGATTTTAGGGGTGTACACAAGTCGGGTTGGGTCGTTTTTGAACAAACTCGTTACCCGAACTAAAAATTCATACTTCTAAATGCCAATAACCAAAAAATTCACTATGATCATATGCCTTACAAAAACATAACGTCTCAAGTTTAAGGTAAAAATAAATCAGGTTCACAAACCATTTATTATGTTACCAATTTGCTAGCTCACTTTTACTGTTGTACACAAGTGAAGGTTCTAATATGCTAATAGTCATCCAGACATGGGTAACCAGGTTCTAGTCCAGTCCAATGCCCTTTTAGAGATTCAAAGGACGATTGTAACTTTGCAAGACTAATAAAAGATGGATGAAAAACAAAGATGCAGAATGCTTTAAATGTTTCTCATGGATCATTCATCAACCAGATAGTTTACATTTATAGGAGTTGCCATAACAAGCTCCTCAGCAAACTAAGCTAAGCCTATCACTTATCAGTTATCACTAATAACAGAAAAAGAGATTAAAATCCAATAACAAAATCATCAAATATCATAATCAGTTTCAGTTATAACATAATTGGTTGGCAGAGTTAGTTTCTCTGCTATCCTTATCTTCATTACTCCCCCTCAAGTTGGAGAATGAAGATCATGAATTCCCAACATGGAAAGCAGATTCCGGAACTGCTTCTGACCCAAATGCCTTTGTAAAAATATCAGTTAATTGTTGTTTAGTGGATAGATGAGCAGTTGTGATTATTCCAGCTTGGATTTGCTCCCTAACAAAATGACAATCCACTTCAATGTGTTTAGTACGTTCGTGAAAAACAGGATTTGCAGCTATATAGAGAGTTGATTGGTTATCAACATAGATTAAAGTAGCAATGAAAGTTGAACCAGAAGAATAGGTGAATAGACTGTGATCAGAGTTGCATTCTTAGAAACCATAGTGAGCTAAAGCTTGGGAGAGTTTAGCATACCAATTTCTCGATGCTTGTCGAAGACCATATAAGGATTTCTGCAATTTGCATACAAGCTGTGAATCAGTCACCACATATCCAGGAGGTACGACCATATATACCTCTCGATCAAGATCTCCATGAAGAAAAGTGTTGCTAACATCCATTTGATGAAGCTCCCACTTTTTAACTGCTGCTATGGCTAATAGACAACGAACCGTGGTCATTTTTGCCACGGGTGCAAAGGTTTCTGTGAAATCTCCCCCTTCAATTTGAGTATAGCCTTTTGCCACTAATTGTGCTTTATATTTGTCGATGTCTCCATTGGCCTTGTATTTGATCCTATAAACCCATTTGCGACCAACCAATTTCTTTCCTTTGGAATGGGTGCTAAGGTCTAGGTGTTGTTTTCTTCCAAGGCTGATTTCTTGTGCCATTGCTTCTTGTCATTGTGAGGATTGCACTGTTTGGGAGAAATTCTTAGGCTCATCATGAGACTTGATGCCGAAAGAAAAGATTTATGTGAAGGAGAAAAATTATCATAACTAATATATTGTGATAATGGGTAAGGCTTACCAGGAGAAGATGTTGAAGTTGAGGTGATGTGTGGGGGGTCTTGAATTGCTGAATTGCAATAATAGTCCTTCAAATAGGTGGGAGGCCACCTATTTCTTGGTTCTTTTGGTTGTAAGGCTTCTTGATTTTCTGTCGCACTTGGATTGGGAGGTATTTCTACCATATCAGTAGGACTGCTCGAAACAGCTAAGTCATGAGCCGATTCATATCCATCATTAGGTGAATCAGCTGCTGCATCATTGCAATCCATCAAATTGGATTGATGAACTTCATTTGGTGAAGTAAGATTTGGGAAAATGGTTGTTGTACTATCAATAGCTGCCATTCGGTTTCCTTCATATTCCTTATATGGAAATATGTGTTCATAGAACTTGACTTCTATAGAGATAAAGAACTCTCTAGTACTTGGATTATACACCTGCCAACCCTTTTTACCCCTAGGATAACCAACAAAAATGCATCTACTTGCTCTAGAAACAAATTTATCATGAGGTTTTGTTGGTGTCTTTACATAGTAAAGACAACCAAAAAACCTTAAGTGCATATAAGAAGAAGGCTTTCCATAAAGCAATTGGAAACGAGTAATTCCTTCATTCTCTACTGTTGGAGTTCTATTAATGAGGTAAACCACAGTCAAGACACATTCACCCCAAAAATGCAAGGGTAGATTGGCATGAAACCAAGGAGCTCGTGCCACATCAAGGATGTGTCGATGTTTTCTTTCCACATGACCATTTTGCTGTGGTGTATGGACACATGAAGTCTCATGGAGAATTCCCTCATTATCAAGAAAAGTGTGAACCTTTGTGTTAACAAATTCAGTTCCATTATCACTCCTTGTAACCTTTACTTTAGTTTCAAATTATGTTGCAACCATCCTGCGGAAATTAATGAGATGGTTTGTTGTTTCTGTTTTATCTTTCAATAGATAAACCCATGTAGCATGAAAGTAATCATCTACTATTGTCAAGAAATAGTGTGAGCCATTGTGAGATCTTGTGTTGTACTTTCCCCATAAGTCACAATGAATAAACTCAAAGATTTTATTGGCTTTATTGGTACTTAAAGGAAAAGTTATCATACACTGTTTGGAACGATGACATGCATCACAACATCCCAATTTATTTGCATCAAAAGTAAATCTAATGTATCCAGACAACTTAGACATGTAATGGTTAGAAGGGTGACCCATTCTCGCATGCCATAGAGAATTCTTGTCCTGAGTATAGGTTCCCAATGATGCTCCATCCTCAATTGTCTTGAATAAGTAAACCCCATCACACATATCACCTGATCCAATCATCTTCTTCCTGGTTAGGTCCTGTATCACACAATTTATTAGGATAATAAGTGACTGCACAATTCATGTCATTTGATAATTTGTAAACAGAAATCAGATATTGCAGCTAAATTGTGGTATAAAGAGCACATCTAATAAAGTGATGTTACTGTTAAGAGTCACATTGCCCTTCTTTTGGACAATCACAGCAGCTCCAGTTGGAACTGTAATATGCAAAGGCTCTTCAAGATCACACACATTGTTGAGGAGATGGTACAATGGAGTCATATGATGGGATGCTCCACTGTCCAGAACCCAACTATTTTTGCCAAAAATAAGCTTATTACCAGACATGTATTCTTGTTGATTATTCGATGTGTTGTTGCAAGTTCCATGAAGTGCAACATTGTGTCCTTCTTGAGCTGTGTTCCTGCTTTGACCACCATTTTCTGCCCAAGCTAGTTGTGCTCCCCCTGAATTTGTGGTACGTTTTCTGCTCATTCTGCTCATATCCCACCAAGATGGATATCCCACAATCTCAAAACACTTGGATTTCTCATGTCCAAACTTTCCACAGTGATCACACTTTTGTTTTGGACCATCTTTGGAGTCTTTGTTCCTATTTCTGTTGGAGTAGAATGCTGCATCTGCTTCAGGTTTGGAGGAATGAAAGGCAGCACGAATATCATGCTTTACTTCTCTGCTTCTTTCAGTCAAGATCCGCGACTCTTCTCTTTGGATGTGATTGAAGGCTCGCCTAAGGGAAGGCAGAGGTTCTAAATTGAGAATTGTCCTCTTTATATGAACATATCAGTCGCTGTCCAAACTTCCCAGGAAAATATGGACTCGTTGATCTTCTTCTCTTTGTGTTAATTCTTTAGAAGCACCACAAGTACATTCAGGCAATGGCTGCAACTCACTCAACTCATCAAAAATACTTTGGAATTTTGTGTAATGATCTGAAACAGTCGTACCTGATTCTTGTTGCATCAAGCACAAATCATGCCATAGTTGATGCACACGGGGAGCATTTGTTTGGGCAAAGCGTTCCTCAAGATCGAGCCATATATCTCTGGCTGTCGTTGCGTGTGAGATGCTTCCATGTAGTGCAGGATCTATTGAATTGACTATCCAAGCCGTGATCATTGAATCCACTTTGTCCCAATCTTGGTAGTGTATTGAAGTCTGGTAGGGTTTCCTGATTGAACCATCAATGAAACCCAACTTTGTTTTTGCCCTTAATGCAGTCTTCATGGATCTTTCCCAATTTCTGTAATTGTCTCCTTTCAGCAGTACTGCTACAAGAGGAGTTCCAGGATTGTCTGATGGATTCAATTGATAGACTGAAGGAATCATGGTGCTAGACTTGAGACCTTTAGATGAATCACCTTTGGGGTCGTCTTTCTTATCAGAGTCCTCTGGATCGCTCTCTGATGTCATTATAAAAGATGGATGAAAAACAAAGATGCAGAATGCTTTAAATGTTTCTCATGGATCATTCATCAACCAGATGGTTTACATTTATAGGAGTTGACATAACAAACTCCTCAACAAACTAAGCCAAGCCTATCACTTATCAGTTATCACTAATAACAGAAAAAGAGATTAAAATCCAATAACTAAATCATTATGTCATAATCAGTTTCAGCTATAACAGAATTCGTTGGCAGAGTTAGTTTCGCTGTTATCCTTATCTTCATTAAAGACTCCAAGATCCCCCGTTTGCACTATTTCACTGCTGGCCCCTATTGTGCTGGTGCAGCTGTTTTTAAGCTCAACTGCATACTCAAGGATCATATTGATTACCAAAATAGTTTATGTGCGTGTGGTCAAGGGGATCTCACTTGTATGTAGATCATTCTTTTCCTGCTGTGTTATAAGTGATATCATATATATTTATTTTTATCTTTTACTTACTTTTTATCTTTTTTGTATATACGAATTTTAAGACTATATCATAAAACAAAAGAGACACCGTATTGTTATCCCCTATTTGGATGACGAAAAATCATTTTCCTTCTTTTCACTAGCAAGTTTCTCAATTCATTATTTTATAACACGTGACTTTTCTTCGATCATACTTAAATTCTCAGCACTTATGATAATATTCATAGGACGTGATCTTTGGGGGTGTTTAACATACATGGTAGGTGTATACTCCAAGGACACTTCATCATTGATAAAGAAAATAACTAAACCATAAATATCAGTTATCCGGGACTGATTATATTGATTTTTTTTAAATAACCCTTTTTTCAAAATTATTTTCCACAACACCTCACTTTCCCAATTATCTTTCAAAATACCTCCATTTTTTGGTATCAAGTGAGAAGTCGTTTTTTCAATCAACGACTTCTCAATATATATATTTTTTAAATTTCTTAATTAAAAACTTAAAAACGAAGAAAAAAAAAGGTAAGGTGAGAAGTAATTTTTTCAAATAACGACTTCTCACTTATGTAAAAAAAAAATTGATGAAGTCGTAATTTAAAAAAACGATTTCTCACTAGTGTTAAAAAAAAACACAAGTGGAGAAGTCGTAGAATGAAAAAAACGACTTCTCACTATATTCAAAAGTGGAGTATTTTAATACATAATTGAAAAAATAGGATGTTATAAAAAATAATTTTTAAAAAATGATTATTTTATTAAAAAAATTGATTATATTTATATACATACCCATCAACAAAGGGATCTTAGATGAGCACTGTTATACTAACAGTGCGAAAATGAGATAAGATGAATTTCGTCAACCAATCAAAGTTAAGAAATTAATAACATTTAAAAACATACAAATTGATAATTTCTAAAACACAAGTATTTGAAAGATGCAAGTCAAATTCATACATCATATCGCGAATTTACTTTCGTACTAAACAATATTCAACTTAGACTCTCTTTTTTTATTTTTTATGCCATAAATAGTTGTACTTACATGAAATCCTATAGATCTCAACCGCCAATACTTATACGAGAAAAGATAAATAGTGCGAAACAAAACCAACGATTGACCTATTTTAATTTTAAAAATCAGACTTCTTTTTACCGGTTGTGACTTGTGAGCCATGAAAAGTTACATTCAATCTTATTGGTCATTGTTGAATTCGTTTCATTCGTATTGCAATCCTTCGTACTATATAGTATTTTTCATAAAAAATCTAAATACGTCTCTTATGAATCAAAAAAAAAAAAAGAATGAAAAAAAATGATTTCTCACTGTATCCAAAAATGAGATATTTTGGTACATAATTAGAAAAGTGAGATATTATAAAAAATATTTTTAAAAAAATGGTTATTTTAAAAAAAATCTATATATACATAAATACCCATCAGCAAAAAGATCTTAGAGAAGCACTGCTATACAGTGCAAAAATGAGACATGACAAAATTCGTCAACCAATCAAGTTAAGAAATTAACAACATTTAAAAACATACAAATTGATAATTTGTAAAACGTAAGTATTTGAAAGATGCAAGTCAAATTCACACTCAGTATCGCGAATTCACTTTCCACTGAACAGTATTTTCCATCTTAGATTCCCTATATATATTTTTTTATGCCAAAAATAGTTGTACTTACATGAAATCATATGGATCTCAACCGCTAATATTTATACGAGAAAAGATAAATAGTGCGAGACAACCAACGATTGACCTATTTTAATTTTAAAAAACAGACTTCCTTTTACCTATTGTGACTTGTGAGCCATGAAAAGTTACATTCAATCTTATTGGTCATTGTTGAATTCGTCACTTTCGTATTGCAATCCTTCGTCCCAGATAGCATTTTTTTTCTATTTATACACATACTCGACCTACACACAAGAAACTTGGACCACAAGCACATACACCTTAACCAGGAGCAGACCAATTCGAACTAGGCTAGATTGGGTTAGATCATGTCAAACTAAATTAATTTTAAGTTTTAAAAATAGTTATAACCCAGTAATAAAATTATATAATAAAGCCCATATTGTTGGATGAATCTAGGCAAGTATACTTAGTCGTACAAGTAATACGGTAGTGAGACCGGATATCGTTTTCAGGAATCGCGGACAAGTACCACTTCGCAAATTGGACTACTATCTAGACGATCGTTTGGATGGAAGGGAGCTCAATATTGAATACCAAGCCCAATCAAGAGTTAAAATAAACAAAATAAAAGGAAAAAGTTCTTTTTGTATTTTTAATGAACACTTGGAATGCAGAAAAATGGTTCTTCAAATATGATGAAAGATATTGGGATTAAACTTCACCAAACCTTAGCCTCATGCAATACCAAGACCACCAATACAGTTTATGCTTCAAATATTAAAATCAACCCACAAGATTACTAAGCCCTAATTCCTTAGATGACAAGAGCCTAAATCCCCTAATTAAACCCTAATTCCTTAGGTGGCCTAATTAGTGAATTTGCATTAAGAGTAGGGATTACACGATTACTAAAAAACCAAAATCCATTCCTAGATGCAAGGTTTACTAGGTGATTAATTCCAGATCAAGAATTGATAAGAACGTCCTCATTGCAAATCAAATCTCAGAAACATTTCATGGGTGAACAAACCACAAAAAGCATTAAGCATAGGAATCAAACACTAATACGAAAGCATAAACACAGATTAATCAATCAAGGCAAATACATGATATTCAGTTTAGCTACATCTAATTGATAAGCCTTCGGCTTATCTAGTTTTATAACTAGATGGACTGTGGTTTTTGTGCAAATTATTCGAGTTCAATCTCGTTTTCGCCCAAATTTGGCCTTGTTTTGTTCCTAAGTAGACTTTTACTCGTTCTAGGCATTTTTAGTAGTTTTTAGTCTATTTTGAATAGAATTACGCTTTTTGTGTCTTTTTATTGTTTCAGGTTAGAAGTGAAGCTTCGGGAGTCAAGGAAAGTCAAGAAATAGTGGAAATTGCCATTCTGGAGATGCTCGCCCCGCGAGTGGATGCTCGCCTCACGAGTATGAAGATCAGCTAAGCAGCAACGTCATCAATTCTGTCTCGCCCCGCGAGAATATTCTCGCCTCGCGAATCATGAAGACCTGCAAGACAGAGACCATCATGGCTAAGCCGTGATGAAGGTCACTACTGTGATGAGTTTAAGGTTTGAAGTCTCGCCCCGCGAGAATCATCTCGCCCCGCGATAGTTTGAAGACCCTGGAAGTCAGAGACCATCACGTCCTAGCCGTGATGAAGGCCACGACTGTGACAGATTAAAGTTTGAAGACTCGCCCCGCGAATACACTCTCGCCTCGCGAAAATACAAATTGAAAGCGCGCCAAAACTAATGATTCGCCACGCGAAAGGTTGTTCGCCCCGCGAGCGGCCGAGAACCAGAATCCCTATTTATAGGCTGTTTCAGATCAGAAGTGAGGGGGGGTTGGAGAGCTTTTGGAGATCCGAATCCTAGTAGGATTTTTCCACTGTAGAGTAGCGTTTAGGAAGATTTCTTTTCTCTTTGGAGCTGCGTCTCTCTTTTTCTTTTTCTTATTTTGATATGGAGATTACGTCCGATTGTTTGTCTATGAGCATGAGGAACTAATCCCCTCGTCTGAGGGAACAATGAAGCCACCCATGGCGGTGTAGATTCGATGTGATGTATGTCTTTCTCCCTTGTCTCAATTTATGTTTTCCAATTCTGATTTGATTGCGTCGATCATATGTATTGCGTGATTGACTAGTTAAACGTGTTGAGGCTGAGAGGCGATTCGCGTTTTAGAACTTGAATTGGGATCACTAATCGAATATTGCACGAGAGTGAATAGGAGATCAGTGCAACCTTATAGGGAAAAAGAATTAATAGAATTCAAGATTAGGATTATGAGACCTAGCAAGTAATTAATCCAATCGTCGAATATGTCCTAATGAGCACGACAGTGGATTTAGGAGAATTTGAGGGTCCCGGTTGACATTGTAATTGAACTTAGGGAGGAATTCATCATCACTTGGGAATGCATATTGGGTAGGTGGATTTGAGACCTTGGATATTTCAATTTCTTATTTTAAAACCTTAGCTTTATTTGATTTGTTATTGAATTGCGATAATAATCTCTCTCTCTCTCAACCACTTTCTGTTACTTAACCAACTTATCGAACTTCTCACGAATTAGTTGAATTGGTAGCCCAATCCTTGTGTTCGACCTCGGTAATTTCTTACCGTGTTATTTTATTACTTGCGACGACCCAGTACACTTGCCGGTGACTCAACACTAATCCCAACAAAAGGGGATTTAGCTACTCATGATCATAGAGAAAGCCAAAATAAAAGAAATAGAGATAAAGGAGAGAAGAAACTCCATGGAAGCCTTCACAGCAGCCCCTGGTTCAGAGAGAATGTCTTCTTAGGGTCCAAGTCCTCTAGGGTTAAAAGTCCTCCTTTTCTGTTCTGCCCAGATGCCTATTTATAGATTAGGCGCGCGTCACGGCCGTGATGGCCATCACGGCCAGGCCGTGACGGGTTCTGCCATAGGCACTTCTTCAATTTTTGGTCTGTCACGGCCGTGATGTTCATCATAGCTAGGCCGTGATCGGTTCTGCCTGTTGAGGATACATGTCACGGCCGTGATGGGCATCACGGCTAGGCCGTGACCAGCTCTGACTTTTGCCTTCTTTTCTTTTCAGTTTTGCTTGATCATGGTCGTGATGGTCATCACGGCTAGGCCGTGATGGGCTCTGTTTGGCTCATTTTCTTCACTTTTCAAGCTCTATCTTCATCCAAGCTCCATCATGGTTGATCCTGAGCATTTTATCCTTAATTTCTGCAAAACAACACCACAAAACCGCCTTACCCGTTCCAAGGTAAAAACTAACAAAAATCGAATTAAAATTGCCTAAACTATATGAAAAATGCATGCAAAATGTACATGAAATATGAGGTGAAATCACACTCATCACATATGCACAAACAATAAAATGAATAAATAAAAAAGAACAATGGCGTTGGATCATATAGTGTGGGTGGGTACCAACATGTGGTTGATCCAAGTGATAAGGGACTTGGTCACCTTAAGCAAGTGGTTAGACTCAAGGGTTCGAATCCTGGCTCTTGTGTATGGAGAAAACCTGGTAGGAAGGGGAGAACCCACATTGTTGTGTGTGCCCCACAGATTCCCCAACAGAGATTAGTCACTGCTAATGATAGTGGGTAATTTGTACATATGTCAAAACATACCAAATTCATCCTAAACAGACAACGTAAGGCCTTTGAGTTTGTGATGGCATGACAAGGGTCTTGCTATTAACACCTTGCATAATGCTCCTTACACCTTACATTTTTTTTTGTTACTTACTTTTCCGTAAATGCCCTTTTTGTCTCGTTAGTACGTCCGGATTTTCTGGAAATTATTTTTAGGAAACAGTGCGAAAATTAAATTCCGGACAGCCAAAATGTTATTCCGAAATAAAAAATTCACTGTTCGAAAACTTATTTCCGGAATTTAAAATCCGAAAACTGAATTGTACGTCCGGAAAATAAAATCCAGAACATTCCGGAAAAACAATTCGGGATGTTCCTGTAAGCCCTTCCATTCAACATTCTTCCTTTTCTTCCTCTATGGAATTTGTTGCATCCATTCCTTCACCTTCTCCCTCTCTACTGTTTAAAGTGAGTGGGTAACATAGTGTTAACAATACTAATAAGGAATCCATATCCCCACCATTTACCAAGGGGAACATAGTTGGCACAGTAAAATACAGGAGCTGACCCAATCCCGTAATGAGTAAGGCCGCCCATAAGGTTGGAAAGGAAGGACAGTACTATGGCTCCAAAGAATGGTGGAGTTCCCAGAGCATTGGCAACAGACAAGAATGCAGTAAACATGGCACCAATATGAGCAGCTCCATTTGCAAAGAAGTAATGTGAGTAACAGTAGAGAAGAACCAGAATCCCAAAAGAAAATTGACGGATAAAAGGAAGAAGGTTACGAACCTTCCGGAATTGTTTTTCCGGAGTGTTCCGGATTTTATTTTCCGGACTTAAAATTCAGTCTCCGGATTTTAAATTCCGGAAATAAGTTTTCGAACGTGAATTTTTTATTTCAGAGTAACATTTTGTCTATCCGGAATTTAATTTCTACACTGTTTCCGGAAAATAATTTTTGAAAAGTACCGATATGAATGTACTAAGAGACAAAAAGGGCATTTTCAGAAAAATAAGTAACAAAAATAAATGCAAGGTATAAGGAGCATTATGCAAGGTGCTAATAGCAAGCCCCACGACGAATATATGACATTGGGTTCGGCCCAGTAAGGACGCATCAAACCGGGTCCTCTTGTGTTATGTGCTAATGACTGTAAAATACCAACATGGCATTGGGCTATTTTCATGTCATGATTCCCTTGAATTGAAATGCTTATATAACATCTTTTTTGAACCTCAAGGTTTATAACTTCTTCTATTTCTTTCTTTATTATTAGTACATCATACATTTTGGAACCTGAATATGTGTAAACCTTTGGGCACATGAATATATACCCTGCATAATGCTTTCCTTTATGTTGAGATAATAGTGCGTGTTTGGTTTCACGATCGAGAGTACCAAAATTGAGATAAATAAACTTTACCTGTTGGATCAATAAATTTGAATTCAATAAAATAAGGTAAAAGATAAAATTTCTTAACATTTAGGTATACATGCATTAATCGTAGTGTTTGTTTTGCAGAGATCTTTATGAAAATGATCTGTTATATGCTTCACAGACAATCTGTTATCTCCTTTTTACTTTGTGCTAAATTATTGTCTTCCAAGTATGTAAATATTTCCCAACAATCGTCTATCTCATATTTTATTACAACATGTCTTTGCCCTTTCTCTTTTTCTGCATATAAAATGGTACAATCTCGTTAGGAATCTTGCACTTGGTAATTGGTATTAGTGCAAGAACACTTTAATCTTACACACACTCACAAAAAAGAATTAGAGAAAAAGGAATATCATAGACTTGAAATATTATTCACTATTTTCACTTGACACACACACATTTCACACATCTACAATACACTAGGTACTCTCTATTCATAATAGTAGAGTACTTACACATTAGTCACACTAACAACTAACTAATTCTCCAACTATCTAACAAACTCAACAACTAATACAACTAATATTTGAATTATCTCTAATACATCCCCATAATTCAAATATCTCACGTACACTATTTTTATTACACTCAATTTTGAATTTTTATAATGCACGCATTATTATCACTAACACATACATTTATCCACCAATCCATCAGGATCCCATTGCAATATTTTGAATAATTGGGCTTGACCTATTAGGTCAACAAGAGCAAATAAAATTGACCCAACATGGATTGACCCAAATTCCCTCTTATCACATATTTGGGTTGTATCCATCAAGACTAAATCATGAGCCACTTTCTAAATGCATATTGATGGACTCCAGGAACTTGGGCTTGGCCCATTAGGTCACAAAGGTGACCAATTGTGAGAAATTACAACTCTGCGACTATTCCCATCGTGTTGCTGGCTTGGGTGTGCAAAGTTGGCATCTCCTCTACCATTGTTGCTGCTGAAGGTGCACCACCAGTCTTACCCATTCCATACTCAATGCCTCTTTCCACTTTCTGCTTGGCTTCATCATAAACATTGCCTAAAGCCAAGTGACTGATTTTAAGCCTAGCTTCATCATAAGCACGATATAGATGACCCATTAGAAACTCCGGTGCATTGAGGCTGTTGAATAACCCTTGCTCCTCGGAAATCACCGCGTGGACACGATCGTTCCCGGCCTTTCCAAGCGCACACAGCACATTACACGTTGTTCTTCGCCTCCTGGGACAGCGGCGGCGCATTCGCCTTGCTCCCCGGAACTTCTCTTTTCCTGACGAGTTTCAGTGTCGAAACCACCCACGGCCGCTTCTTCTCCGACGCGGCATTCCAGTGAAATACCGTCCGGAGCCCTAACGGGTTTGCGTCAGACAGCTCCGCCAACCCCCTTTTCTTCTTCGGTTCATTATCACCTGTCGATGCCTCGAGGTCTTGTTGCAGATTCTGAATCACCGCCTCTATTTCAGTCGTGTTCCGGCCACCTCGAAACAACGCCACCCAGACCAGGTTCTCCCCTCCTTCCGTCGGCACCTCCGCTGGCAAAATGACCCTGACTGCTTGCCGTTCCGGCAGTGACGGCAGCAACGATTCTTGTAATTGCTCCAATCGAGCACAAACCCGAGCCCTAACATCTTCCTCAACTGCACAATAAGAATCTTGCCTAACAACATTTGATTCTTCCTCTTTTTCAATTTCAGGCATCCTTTTCTTTTTCTTTGCAGCACCTAACTCCACTTTCTCCTCATCTCCCTCCTTTTCACCTTTTGTTTTCTGCTCACCATAGGCTTTATTCAAGATCTCCCATAATTCTCTTGCATTTTTGGCTGAAGCAATCTTCCAAAGATTCACGTCATCCACACATTGATGAAGGATGATGAGAGTCTTGTAATCTCTCTTCTTGGATTGCTTGTAGGAGGCACTATCCTCCGAATCTTGAATGCCTCTCTGAACAATATCCAGCACTTAATGGTAGCCAAGAATCACCTCCATCTTCACAACCCATTGGTCATAGTTCTTGCCATTAAGAACTGGTAGAGGAATTGAAAAACCCTCACTCAACTCCATCTCCATGGACACTCCCCAAGATCGTTATAGCTCTAGATATCACTGTTAGTGCAAGAACACTTTAATCTTACACACACTCACAAAGAAGAATTAGAGAAAAAGGAATATCACAGACTTGAAATATTATTCACCTAACACAATTACACATTTCACACCTCTACAATACACTAGGTACTCTTTATTTATAATAGTAGAGCACTTACACATTAGTCACACTAACAACTAACTAATTCTCCAACTATCTAACAAACTCAACAACTAATATTTGAATTATCTCCGATAATTGGTACCACCATAGGGTGTCGTTCTTTTTTTTTTGTTGATTTGAATAGGGTGTCGTTCCATAGGTACAAAAGCAAAAGGTATTCTTGGTTGAGGTGTGCTATATGAACACCCAAAATGGACACCCAAGATGGACACCCAAGAATGTGTGTGTTAATAATAAGGGTGGCAAATGGATGGATCGGATGGATTTTGATTCGGATCATAATGAATCGGATAAAAATAATCCATGGATCCATTTTGATCCATTAAAATTGTATTAAAAAAATCCAATCCATCCACGATCCGTTTAATCAAAAACCATCCAACCTATCCATTAATCATTTTTACATGGATGTATATCGGACCCATCGATTTAAAATTATATTATACATTGAAACTCTCATTTACATTTAATTCCCAAACAATAGCTTTCAAACTCTCATTTGTTAATTCCAAACCATAAGTACAACCAAACAGTTTCACATAACAATATTCAACAAATTGTAACTTATATCGAGGATCTAAAATAACAACAAATGAGAGAATAACATTGTAGTATCCCCAATATTTGTCAAATTTCTTCTTCATTCTTCTAGTCATGCAACAAATTTGTTCTTCTTCTTCTTCAAATTTTTCATGATAAAAGCAAGTTGTTTCCTTAATTTTAAGTTGAATCCGCCACACACCATAAAAATATAAGTTGAATGTTGGATAGGTGCTGCCTGAAAAGAGAGTGGTTATATCATAAAATGGCTTCAAAAACTCTGTTATTTTTTCTACCTCAACCCACTCCTCTTCTGATGGACAAGTATCAAAATAGGGATCAAGATTTTTAAGGTGCCTGAAGGCTTCCCTAAAACTGATGGCACTCTCAAGCATAAGATATGTTGAATTCCATCTCTTGGGCACATCTTGGCGAACTTGCTTAAAAGTCATATTTGATAGTTGTTCAAAACAGGATGCAAACTTCACTTTCCTTGCATCTGAACCCCTAATGTATTTCACACTCTTTCTGATTTTAACCAAAGAATTTTCTATCGCTTTTAGACCATCTTGAACAATCAAGTTTAAAATGTGTGCCCCACACCTAATGTGAAAGTACTCCCCATTAGCAACTAATCCCTGTCCAAATGATGGATGCTTCTTCAATATATTCACCATTGAGTCATTATAAGCCACATTATCCAAAGTAATGGTGAATATTTTTTTTATCTATGCCTCATTCCTTTAACAAACTTAGTAACTTCTCAGCTATGTTAGCACCAGTATGAGGTGGTGGCATACGAAAGAAAGCTAACACTTTCTTTTGCAACTCCCAATCCTTACTAACATAATGAGCAGTTAGCACCATGTATTGATTGGTAGTGATTGATGACCAAAGATCAGGAGTCAAACCAATTTTTCCAGGAATTGATCTTAAATAAGGTTTTCTTTTTCTTTCCTATACAACTTTAGGACATCAGATTTGGCAGTATTTCTACATATTGCTTTTGCACGTGGGTTCAAGAAAAAATGCAAGTCCTTGACACCCTCATTTTCAACAAATGAAAAAGGGTAGCCGTGTTTAATTATTACCTAAGATATCTTTTCCCAGAATTTTTCTTGATCAACAGGCAGATGAGAAGATACTTCCCCTTTGTGCACAACATTTAGTCGCATGGCGTCTCAAATTTGAAGTTCCACCACCCTCTCTTTGAGAAACCCCGTTGTGCCCCGGTGTTTTATTAGATTAATTAACTTCTTAAATCAATTCTTAATCGCATGCTTATCGTGAAAATACGTAAAAATTAAAAACTTATTTAATTATCATATAACTTCTACAAATTTAAAACACAATAACTTTAACATATGTAAATACACACTTAGTTGTTCATTACAATACCAAAACACTGTTGAGGGTATCCTCTCAGTGGGATCCCTCACAGGCATAAACTTAATAACAAACATACTTAGTGGAAATATAAAAATGCTCCTTAGACACACTGACCATAATGTCTATACTCTAATCGCCATGGATCACAGCTCGACCCCCAGCGTCGGGTTCGTAAGGAGTTCCATCCAACTCCTCAGGAATCTCCGTTTCATACAGAGTTCCGTCCAGCTCCTCAGCAACATAACCCTCAATCGGGTCTTCCAACGTAAACCAAAGTAACCCACAAAAATAAAGAAACATAGGGAATAAGAAACAGTTCTATCATCAAAAAGCGGAAAAGAGTCATAGTAAATCATACAGTAATTGTCACAGACAAACAACGCACATAACTAACAGATCACCCTCAAGTTAATATATCATCCTCTACCCCCAATCTCATGCTACTCAAAGACACCATAGTTGCACACCTATTTCCTAAGGTGGAAGTGGTCTCGCGAGAACTCTTGATTTTACGTGTATTATATTACCAATACACGGTGTATTATATTACCAATACACAGAAGTGTTTTACGTGTATTATATTACCAATACACAGTGTATTATATTATCAATACACAGAAATGTTTTACGTGTATTATATTACCAATACACGGTGTATTATATTACCAATACACAAATGTCCTTGCATATTATATTACCAATACACTTTTGTCTTTATGTATTATATTACCAATACACTTTTGTCCTTGTGCATTATATTATCAATACACGGTTGTGGACAACAATAACTATACTTGAATCTCACCAACTCGTTTTAACAACATCCTAGTGCCTTAACCTTCCATTAGAACTTGACACATATTCTATGCCATAACACCTATTTAACATGCATCATCTAGGTTAGGCACTTCTAAATCATCATTATCCTCACACCCAAAATAATCATCTCTTAGACAACATATATATCCTTGCTTAAAAACCACTAAGCATAATAATACAAACCAGGCAGATCATGCATAACACAATATCAATCAAAATATTCCCATATCACAAACATAGCACAAAATCAATTCAATAAAGTAATAAAATTAAATCAACCATCAACAATATAAAATCAACATAATATCGATAAACCTACAATCCCCGAATCGCCATTGGTTTTTCAGAAAAGGTTTCCAATGTGATTTTGGTCTTATCGATTACTCGACTACTAGTAGGGTTTAGGTTGCCCTACACAATTATTATATAATCTACTACTTATCCATTCCGACGATAGGTTGGTTCTTTCCCCCACCTGGGTTATCACCGGACTCCCGAACTCGAAGCTCCTCATTATCACACCACAAAGTACTAACTCCACCTTCTGTGAAGGTAAGGAGATTAGATGCTCGAAGAGGTATACCATGAACGTCCTCGTTTCCTCCGCGATGGAAGTCTAAGGTTATGAGCACAAAATCACAAGTTAAAATCAAACAAGAACACTAAACCACAAGGTATAGGTTCGGCCAAGACTAGTTCTTAGGGTTAGAGATTCCTGAAAATTCTAAAATATGGATTTATTATCCTTAAGTGTTAGTAGTTCATAAACAATGATCACTTAATAAAGTTGAATTAAATCCCACTAAGTTATAAAGTTAGGGTATTCGGTCAAGGCTAGTAAAATAGACTAGCATTCACTAAACTTTCCAATCTCTTAGGTTTAGCATCCATATGTATTAAGGAGCTCAAAACCATGATCATTTTGGAAAAATAAGAACAAAGTATCCTAGGTCCATAACCTTCTAGGTTCGGTCTTCATAGGATTTATAGGTTAGAAATATTTAAACTTTCCAATCTCTTAGACTTAGCATCCAAATATCTTATGGAGCTCAAGTCCATGATCATTTTGGAAACAATGGAAACTTAAACATTCCAATCTCTTAGACTTAGCATCCAAATATCTTATGGAGCTCAAGTCCATGATCATCTTGGAAAAATGAAAGTAATACATCCTAGCTTTAATAACATAGAATAAACAAGTTAGAAATCCTTAAACTTTCCAATCTATTAGACTTAGCATCCAAATATCTTATGGATCTCAAGTCCATGATCATTTTGGAAAACAATGGAAACTTAAACATTCCAATCTATTAGACTTAGCATCCAAATATCTTATGGAGCTCAAGTCCATGATCATTTTGGAAAAATGAAAGTAATACATCCTAGCTTTAATAACATAGAATAAACAAGTTAGAAATCCTTAAACTTTCCAATCTCTTAGAATTAGCATCCAAATATCTTATGAAGCTCAAGTCCATGATCATTTTGGAAAACAATGGAAACTTAAACATTCCAATCTCTTAGACTTAGCATCCAAGTATCTTATGGAGCTCAAGTCCATGATCATTTTGGAAAAATGAAAGTAATACATCCTAGCTTTAATAACATATAATAAACAAGTTAGAAATCCTTAAACTTTCCAATCGCTTAGACTTAGCATCCAAATATCTTATGGAGCTTAAGTCCATGATCATTTTGGAAAAATAAAAACTCAAACATCCTAGAACCTAAACACTAAGATTCGGCCATCATAGGATGATGAGGAAAAAAATCTTTGTTTAACAATAACTCTTAGGTTTAGAATCACAAGGTATTAAGAGTCCTAAATCCATGATCATACTTGGAAAGTTGAAACATAGTATCCTAGGCTTACTTATTCATATTTTCAGCCATCATAGGAACAAGCTATCAAAACTTCCAAGATTTATAGATTTAAGATCAATGGATAGTTAGAAACTCAAACACATGATCATATTCCAAAAGTTGAAACATAACTTCCTAGGTCACAAATGCAAGCATTCGGTCTTCATTGGAAGAGATAGGTAGAGATTTTGGTTTTAGATAACCTCTTAGTATGTGAAAATATAAGTTAATACAAGACTATATATAGAAAGTGGTTTCAACTCAAAAGGAGTTTTCTACCATTTTAGAGAGATTTTAGAAGTTTAAAACATATAAAGAACACATAAAGTAAACTAAGAAATAAAAGATGGAACTTGCAAAAAAATTCATATGAGAGCATTACCCTTAGTATAAGGAAGAAATTTAATGAAGAACTTAAGTATAAAAGATGAATAAAAACTAAAGCTTTAAGAGCTTGAACTTTTAGAAGAACGAAGAAGATGAAGGTTTAATGGAGGTTGAAAGAGGAAGATGATGAAGTGAAAATGAAAGGGGTATATATAGAGAGGGGAGAGAGTGGCACGAAATTGAGGAGAGAGGAATGAGCTTGGATAGCAAGTTTTAACCTTGTGCCTTGTTTGGTTGAAGAGGAAAGAGAAAAATAAGTTGTTAGAATATAATATGATATATTTTAAAAAGTCCATCATGACCACTTTTTAGGAGGTAGCTTAGGCCATACCTCTAGTGAGTCACCTCACTCTCTCATTCTCATCTCAAGCCTTTTATGTCTCCTATTCTGCTCCATTTCTTACCCGGTTGCATTTTCGATCGTAATTCTTCCGACGTTTTCGCCCGAATAAAATATTATATTTTATTTTTGAACGAAAATTTTCACAATAACCAAAGTTGAAGGAAACATAATAAAAACACTATCTCGTTCAGGGGTCAACATTAGGTTTTCTGCACAGTAAACTTGTACCGGCAGTGAAAATGCATCCAGCTTTCGTCAGAATTTTCAACCGAAAATTTTACCGTAACCCTCTACTATAAAGTAGACTATGAATATGATTTTATTTTAATCAAAAACACTTTCTAACTCTCAAATTTAAAATATAATTTAATTATATTTTAACCGGTTGAACAACATCATTAAAATCAGGCTGTTACACTCTTGACATGTAGACTTTACTACAATTTTTGCACTTTGCCTTTGGAAGTCCATCATCATCAACAAATTTCTCAAAATAATCCCAAGCCAGAGAATTTGTCTTTTTGTACTAGGGGCTGAACTTTCCTGCAGTATCATTCTCTATATAATCTTCTTCGCAAGACATAGTAGTTGTACCAAGCAATCAATCCTAAACAAATGAGTGTGAATAAAACATTATTTTAATCCTTCATTCTAATGAGATATTAAATGGTGTATACAAAAGCATTCAGATCAAAATTATTAATGACTCTCTGATCACTACCTAATCCCTAATCAAAGTTATCTAGGGAGAGGAGTGGTAGGGAAATGTTTACATAAATTTCACTTTATTGTAACTCACTATTATAGGGCCACCCGAAGCATTACTTAGTCAAGTGGATGTGACTAATACTACAATCAGTACGAAGAATTAAATTTTTATGTAAGAGTCCAATTACATCTGTTCATTCTGAAAATGGCCAAATGCTAGCAGCTATGCTGTTATTCCATTTCATGAGCAAAAGCAATTTCAAAATCAGTATTATTTGGAGAGTAGAACTAGAAAGTCACATAGCTGCTTCAATCATATGATATAGAGCACACTCATCTCTTTCAGAGAATTATTCTTATAAACAAAGAGCTGTGCTAAACGGACACAGCTTTTGCGACATAAATACGACACTGCTACAGTAACGTTACTGTAGTGCTACTGTAGCACCAATATTTTTTTTTAATAAATTTTGACTTTTTTAAAAAAATAAAAATTTTATTTCTAAAAAAAACTATTCATCAGATAATGAACTGAATTCACCAGATATTTGTACATGATTCACCAGATATTTGTACATGATTCACCGGATATTTGCACATACTTAACCAAAAAATTTATTTATCAAAATAACTCATTCACCAGATATTTACACATACTTAACCAAAAAATTTATTTATAAAAAAAACACATTCACCAAATAATGAAATGAATTCACCAGATATTTATACCTGATTCACCATATATTTGCACATACTTAACCAAACTTTATTTCTCAAAAAAACCCATTCACTAGATAATGAACTGAACTCACCAGATATTTGTACCCGATTCACCAGATATTTACACATACTTAACCAACAAAATTTATTTATAAAAAAAAACACATTCACCAGATAATGAACTGAATTCACCAGATATTTATACCTGATTCACCATATATTTACACATACTTAACCCACAATTTTTTTCTCAAAAAAATCAATTCACCAGATAATGAACTGAATTCACCAGATATTTATACCGGATTCACCATATATTTGCACATACTTAATCAAAAAAAAATATTTCTAAAAAAAACTCATTCACCAGATATTTGTACCCGATTCACCAGATATTGACACATACTTAATCAAAAAAATTATTTATAAAAAAAAATTTAAATTTAAAAAAATAAATAATCCGCTACAGTGCCGCACAGTGCAGCTACAATGCCGCACTGTGCGACACTGTTCATACGGTGTCACCGTATGTGTGTCCCAAATCTGTGTCCGTTTAGCATTTTTCATAAACAAAAGAATGAACTATACTTATGAATTCAAAATTAGCATTCCAAGCAACAAAGGCATAAAGCGAATTGGTATGATGAGGATGTAAAGTGATTTCAGATTAATCTTTCATCATAAAGGTACATTTCCAGCGCAATTTCTACAGCTAGTGTTTCTGGATGAGACTTCACAAAGTATGTTATCACCAAGCATTAGAAAACCAGTAGCCCCACACCATTTGCATTCAATACGCCCTTTTGAGTTGCAAGATGAACGCATTGTTGGAACCAAAGTGTTTTTGGATTTAATAATCTCTAAGTTTTGATGCTAACAAAAGGATTCAATTTACTTGGCAAAGTGTTAGTTGAGATCTAACAAGTGAGTTCAGTTTATGCAGGAATATCCAAAATAATATAAGGTATACAATGCTTGGACTTGTGCAAAGAGTTACCCGTCCAAATGTTATTTAAACTGTTTATATTTTAATTGATAAGTAGACTGATTTTCCTTAGTGGACGAGTCTGTAAATGAATACCTAAATAACTTGTTAGGTATAACAAGTCTAAAGATTTGAAAATAAGCATGTCCATTTTGCCACGTCAGCAGACGAGGGCTATCCTTGCAACTCAAGTAGTGCCTAATCTAAAACTCAGTAGAAGTCCATTGTGCCATGTCACTGGACTTCGTTTCTCTAAAGGACTTAGCAAGTCCAAAGACTTTAGTGGACGAGCGCTTCTATCATATTAGTAGACGAGCGCTTCTGCCACATCAGTGGACGAGCATAATTAAATTCTTGTATAGATGCGTTCTTAAAACTAAGTAGACGACTATATATATTCTATATGTTTGCTACCTTGAATATGTGATTTAATGCAATCTGGTCCATAATGAATTTATTTCAAATTATTGATATTTATTTCAAATGAATATTTGTTCTTTCCCTTTGTTTTATCCGAATTAATGTCTTGCTTGTTTTGAGAAAATTCATAGTACTATCAAGGAAATACAAAAAGTAAATAGTATAATTGGAATTGCAAAACGATCTGTACGATGACATCCTTTTTGCTGAACAAAAGTTGTGTTATACACAAAGGAGGAAAGAAAGTTTTAAAGGTACAATTGCTCAGAACTGTGAGCCTCCATTTTGTGATTTTCTGATAACCAGAGATACTTTTCAACTCACCAAAATCAAGCTATCAGTCACAACGGATATCATGTATTTAATGCTATCTCTAAACGGGATTATTCAAAGTAACCGTTGAAGAATTACAAGAGTAGAAGAAGGTCACTGTATAAGTAGAAGACCTCAGATACTGAAGAACAACTTTTGCTATCCTAATTTCTGCCAATACAATTCTTGAGAAGACAATCTCTTATTCTATCATTCTTTCAAAAGTAAAAGTCTGTATTCATTTAGTTTGAATATTGTTGTAATATTCAACTGATCTTAAACTGTCATACTCTCACACTTGGAGAGTTAAGAAGATCAACTTTTAAATCTCCGTGATAGAGTTAGAGCCAGAAGAGGCTTGGTAAGAAAGGAATACTTGTAGCCTGAAGAGGTGTTGAATACTTGTTGTGTAATCTATTTGGAGAAATAGTGGAAAAATCCTTCAAGTCGAAGGGACTGGATGTAGCTCTTGGTTGGAAGAGAGTGAACCAGGATAAAATCTCTTGTGTGAATTTTCTATCCCTAAACTCTTCAGTTTTATTTCCTTATACTAACCGTGAGGTTTTGATATTGCTTTTGTTGACCTTTTAAAAAGGATTTCTTGTGTGCTTAATCTTTTTATCTTCTGCTTGTGTAAAAGTTGTTCAAAAGGGTTTTTGCGAAAATAATTAACAAACACAATTCAACCCACCCTTCTTGTGTTTGTCTGTGCCAACTTTAGTTGGTATCAGAGCTCAATCTTGACAGGGTTGAGCATCTAACAAGTGCTTAGGCACTACGATCCTACAATCATGGATACAGAAGGACAAGCTATCAACAGACCTCCTCTCTTTGATGGAACTGATTATGATTATTAGAAAAAGAAGATGATGGCATTCTTGGATGCAATGGAATGCCGACATCGGTAACTTATAGAAAATGGCTACACCGAGCCAAGGAGTGAAGCTGGAGCTGCAGCGAGTGCCTAGAGCTGAATGGACTTAAGAGCAGAAAAGTCAACATCAACTAAAATTGAAAGCTAAGCACTATCTCATGTGTGCTATCACCAGATCTGACCATGACAAGGTTCATAGTTGCAACACAGCTAAAGAAATCTGGGATACTCTTGCACTAGCTCATGAAGGTCTCACAAGTGAAGGAATCAAAGATAAGCATGCTGGTTCACCAGTATGAGCTATTCAAGATGGCTGATCATGAAACCATAGACCAAATGTTTGGAAGATTCCAAACAATCACCAACAGTCTCATGTCTCTTGGAAAGGTCTATGAAAATAGAGATCATGTGAGAAAAATTTTGAGAAGTCTCTCAAAGCAGTGGAAACCTAAGGTAACTCGTATCCAGGAAGCAAAGAATATGAATACTCTTTCTCTGGAAGAGCTTCTGGGGTCATTGAAAGCTCATGAACTTGAACTTAATGAAGAGAAAAACTCCAAAAAAGGAAAGTCTATTGCCTTAAAGGCTAAGAAAGCTAGCTCCTCAAAGATGCTTAAAGTTGCCGAGTCTTCAGATGAAGCTGACTCATCAAATAATGAAGATGACTCAGATGAGGATGAACTATCTTTCCTCTCCAGAAAAATCCAACACATGTGGAGAAAGAAAGGTGGATCCAGAAGGAAGTAACTCAACAAAAAATTCTCCAAGGAGAAGTCAGATTCCAAGGAGAAAGGTCCACCCCTGTGCTTTGAATGTAAGAAACCAGGACACTTCAAAGTTGACTGCCCAGAGCTGAAGGAGAAAAAGAAATTCTTCAAAAAGAAGAAAGGCTTGATGGCTACATGGGAGGATCTTGACCTATCTTCTTCAGATGAAAAAGATGAATCAGGAGAAGAAGCAAACATCTGCTTCATGACTGACACTGCATCAGAAAGTGAATTCACTGATGCTGAGGTAATAAAATCTGATCCATCCACTCTTCAAACTGTTTTTGATGAATTGCTGCATGAATCATGCATACTGTCTAAATAGTATAAGAGTCTCAAAAATAATTTTATTAAACTTTCTAGAGATTATGATATGGTCTGCACAGTAAATCAAAATCTTAAAGATGAGAATGAAACATTAAAGTCAAACAATGTCAATCTGACTGACAAGACTAAGTGTAAGTCTAATAGCTCTTGTGAAGTTGAAAAACTGAAACAAGATGTGACATACTTGACAGACTCTCTGTCAAAAATGGTTGGTAGCTCAGATAAATTAAATATTATATTAAGATATTCTAGATCACCACATGACAAATCTGGCATTGGTTATGATAAAGAGAAGCAAGATGCATCTCTGAATAAACCAAAAGTGCATACACAATATAAGGCTTTTAAAGCCCGTCCACAGCATACTAAGTCAAAACCAAGCCCTTCCAATACTTACTGCAAAGTATGTGGAAAAAGTGGGCACGTGTCATCTAAATGCATACATAACAAGCATGCAAAGCATTCACGACCTATGATCACTAACAAGAAAGGACCCAAGTCAATTTGGGTACCTAGAGATAAGATAATCCCTGTTGCAGATCTGCTTAACAACAAGAAAGAAATAGAAGTCCTGGTACTTGGACAGTGGATGCTCACGACACATGACAGGAGAAAGGTATATGTTCCAAGACCTTAGGCCCAAAGATGGTGGCTGGATAACTTTTGGAGGAAACCAAAATGGAAAGATCATTAGTTTAGGGAAAATTGGTAAATATCCTTTTCCCTCCATTGATAATGTTCTGTTAGTAAATGGTCTTAAACACAATCTGCTTAGCATTAGTCAATTATGTGATAGTGGGTTTGTTGTTTCATTTAATCAGAATATGTGTTCTGTCAAGAAAGCTGATGGATCACTCTTATTTATTGCTCAGAGGCAAAACAATCTGTATAAGATTGACTTAGAGGACCTCTCAAATCAAAGTGTGTCATGTCTAGTCTACATTAAGGATGAGCGATGGATTTGGCACAAAAGGTTGGGTCATGCAAGTTTGAGATCAATCTCAAAACTGAAAAAGCATAACCTTGTAAGAGGACTACCAAACCTTAGTTTCAAATCTGATGCTCTCTGTGATGCATGTTAGAAGGGAAAACAAGTCAAAGGTTCCTTTGAATCTACGAATATTGTTAATACCAACAGACCACTAGAATTGCTACACCTTGATCTCTTTGGTCCAACAAGGACTGCTTCTGTCAGTGGGAAGAAATATGTGCCTTGCTCATAAGGATGAGTCATTTAAGGTCTTTTTTGTATTCTGTAAACGTGTACAGAATAAAAAAAGGCATGTGTATAGCTTCAATTAGAAGTGATCATGTGGGAGAATTTGTCAATGAGCTATTCCATGAGTTTTGTGAAGAAAGTGGTATTCAACACAACTTCTCAATACTAAGAACACCACAGCAAAATGGTGTGGTAGAGAGAAAGAACATATCTCTTCAAGAGATGGCTAGGACTATGCTCAATGACAATTCTGTCCCTAAGCACTTCTGGGCTAAAGCTGTGAACACTGCCTGCTACATTCGCAATGTAATATACATTAGACCTATTCTGAATAAGACTCCTTATGAATTGTGGAAAGGCAAAAAACCCAACATTTCATACTTTTACCCTTTCGGATGCAAATGTTATATTTTGAATACAAAAGATCAACTTGGTAAATTTGATGCTAAAGTAGATAATGGAATCCTTCTAGGATTTTCTGAAACTTCAAAAGGCTTTAGAGTTTATAATTCTAAAAATTTAGTTGTAGAAGAATGTATTCATGTGAAATTTGATGACAAACAGCCTGATAAGGATCTATCAGAGCTAGATGAAGCTTTTGCAGATCTTGATCTAAATATCTCAGGAGAGAAACCAGAAATCAAGACTGATATCCAAGTAGACGACACTTCTCAACAACAACCTTAATCATCTACTTCTCAACAGGAAAATGCTCCGAAATTGTGGTATTTCAGAAATTACCATCCTCAAGATCAAATCATTGGTGACCCCAATGACAAGCTAAGAACTAGGTCGACTTTCAGAGAACAAAGTGATTATGCTCTTGTCTCTGAATGTGAATCGAAAACAGTGGATGAATCTCTACTGGACGATGGATGGATTCTTGTGATGCAAGAAGAGCTAAATCAGTTTGAGAGAAGTGAAGTCTGGACGCTTGTACCCCTGCCTGAAGACAAGTCAGTCATTGGAACAAAGTGGGTCTACAGAAACAAGCTTGATGAAGATGGTAAGGTTGTGAGAAACAAGGAAGGGATTGTTGGTCAAGGCTATTCTAAAGAAGAAGGTATAGACTACACTGAAACTTTTGCACCAGTCGTTAGGCTAGAAGCTATTAGAATATTACTTTCATTTGCTGCACATCATAATATTATGTTTTTTCAAATGGATGTTAAAAGTGCCTTCTTAAATGGCTTTATTAATGAAGAAGTATATGTCATGCAACCTCCTGGCTTTGAAAATACAAATCACCCTGAACATGTTTATAAGCTTAAGAAAGCATTGTATGGACTTAAGCAAGCTCCTAGAGCAGTTAAAAGAATATTTAGATATTTAAAAGGTACTACTAATCTGGGTTTGTGCTTTAAGAAAAATGATGATTACAGATTAGTTGGTTTTTGTGATGCTGACTATGCTGGAGAAGGAATTGAAAGAAAAAGCACCAGTGGAGGATGTCACTTCATTGGAGCTAACCTAGTATCATGGTCAAGCGAAAGGCAAAGTACCTTTGCTCTATCAACTGCTGAAGCAGAGTACATATCAGTTGCAAGCTGCTGCTCACAACTTATATGGATCAAACACCAATTGGAGGACTACAATGTATTTGTAAGTAGTATTCCACTTATGTGTGATAATACTGCTGCAATCAATTTATCAAAGAATCCAATACTGCATTCTAGAGCTAAGCACATAGAGATTAAACATAATTTTATTAGGGATTATGTGCAAAAAGGTGTGTTTGATGTTCAATTTATAGATATCGACCACCAATGGGCAGATATCTTCACTAAACCTCTTGTTGAGGACAGATTTATCTTTATAAGAAAGCATTTGAATATGTTGTATGTGGATTGAGCTAGTATATCTATTGTTAAATCGGTCGTCCATTGCATGTTTTCTCTGCATGTCCATTAATCATGACGTCCAGAGGAAGTGGATTCTAAGCGTCCACTACCTATGTCCTTGCACGTCCACTCTTAGTCTTATGTGGACTTGTCTATACACACATTTATTGCTTATATTAATTTGTTCTTGAACACTTTTATATAAAAACTCTTCTCTTTCCTTGCTGAGTCAGTAACCCTCATCAATGCCATTAAGACCTTTTTACGGTTCCAAGATTACCAACACCGTTTTACACTTAATGACATGTCTTGTCATTATTTTTTTTGGAAACTGTTGGTTTTCTGAAATCTTTAAAAGTAACCTCTTTCCCTCTAAAAATCTTTTCGCATCTCTTCATTGTCAACCTCTCTCTCTCAATCTTTCGAACTCTCTGTCTCCCTTGTTCTTCCAAAACTTTTCTTACTCAATAATGACTTTAACCACTGCTCCTATGCCTGCTTTTGCAACGGATACTATGTCCATAGTCGTAGAACACCATTTCAACTTTGGAATTCTACAAGAATACAATCCGGATGTAAGTAAGTTCATCAATGCTGCTGGTTGGGATGGAATCTTCTTGGAAAAGGTCTCGGTGTATCCCGATCTGATAAGGGAATTATGGAGGAGACCGAAGATCTCTGAAACAGAAGTTGTTGGATTTGTGCTAGGAAGAAAAGTGGTAATATCAGAGAAAACCATTTCTGATGCCATTGTTTGTGCTCAAGAAGGGTTAATCTTCACTAAAAACTGGAAAGAAGACCTAGGTGGTCCAGAAACAATTGTTGTTACCCTTATGAGGCAAGACAGCGTGAGAAATCATTCTTGGAAATCATCTGAGATGAAAGATCACATCAGAATTCTTCACCAGATTCTGAATAAAGTAGTGCTGCATAAGATTGGCTCCAAGGACAATTTATCAGCTCTTCACAAATTATGCTTGTGCCATCTGGTTTTTGAAACCAAGTTTAACCTTCCATGGATCCTTTTTCATCGCTTCAAGGATGCCATTATGATGAGTGTGATTTCACCTCATATTTCCTTGACATTTTGCATGCATTTTCATATAGTTTAGGCATATTTTATTTGATTATTTGTTAGTTTTTACCTTGGAACGGGTAAGGTGGTTTTGTGGTGCTTGTGTGCAGGAATTGAAGATTAAAATGCTCAGGATCAGTTATGTTGGAGCTGGCATGAAGATGGAGCTTCGAAGGTAAGAAAATGAGGCAAATAGAACTGATCACGGCCCAGTCGTGATGGCCATCACGGCCATGATCGAGTAGAGCTGAAAAGAAAGAATGGAAAAGTCAGAGCTGGTCGCAGCCAGGCCGTGATGTCCATCACGACCGTGACATGTCAACTGAATCAGACCCTCACAGGCAGAACTGATCACGGCTAGGCCGTGATGGTGGTCACAGCCGTGACAGACCAACCAGCAAAACAACCTCCAAGACAGAATCCGTCACGGCCTGGCCATGATAGCCATCACAGCCGTGACGCGTAATATATGGATTTTTAGAAACTGATCTGATCTGATATTTGTATTGGCTTGGGATTCAAGTTACCCCACATTATAAATAGGCCTCTAGGTCTCGAAACTGGGCACTTTTGACTGCTACCCATAGGCAAAATTAGGATTCTTCTTCTTCTTCTCAATCTCTTCTCTCCTCTAAGGTTTTCTTTTTATGCTATTGTTAATCAAGCTTGCTATAATCATGACAATGCTTGGGTAGTAATCTTATTTCTAGGAATTGGGGCTATGCCCAATATTTGTTTATGGTGATGAATTGACGTTTGATTTCTTGTTAATTTCAATTTTGCTTTCGATTTGATTCCTATTGTTTTAATTACTCGTAAATTCGGTGGCCACTTATTTGCTTGTCGTAGATACACTAAGGGCGAACTTAGCGGTGAACTTAGGTATCGGATCTATAGGAATCAAACTTAGGACTTAAATCACGAGAGTTAGAAGCGGTCCTTCGAGGGTTCACGAATTGTCACAAAACTTAAAGGGTTCGATTTAAATTCAATTACCACGAGAGTAGGGGTTGATTTAATTGGGCACGGTTCTTGTAACCCGAGAGGGAGCATTAACTTATTTAGGATAAATTCGTCCTCAAAGCAAATTTTGGTAATTAACAAGGAGAGTGGTCAATTTAGTAACATAAGCAGTTTTGTAGTAACCCAATTCCTTGAAATCCCTTTTGAATTTGAAAAAACCCCTATTTGAATTACTTTCCTATTTTGTTTAATTGCAATTTTAAATTTGATTGTTACTTGATTCTAGGGGTGGCAAAATGATCCATTTGTCCACCCTCCATCCAATCCATCCATGAGAAAATCCATCCAATCCATCTATTTATAAAAAAATAATATAAATGGACTGGATGGATTGGATTATTTTTTTAGTGGGTGGTTTATGATCCATCCAATATTTTTTAAAATCCATTGGACCAACTATCAAAAATGTAATGGACCAACTTTTATCCATTCCAAAACCAATTTATTTTTTCATATTATTTTTCACCAAATAAAAAAAACCTCCATTTGTAACAAAAAAAACACTCCATCTAATTTTCTCTTTTGTTCCCTATTATTTTTTCTTCATTATTTTTTATTTTATTTATCTGCTTTTTTTTCTTTTTTTGTTACATTAAGTATTAACTAATTAATTGTTCTCAAGCACTAGTTGTAGTCCACGTTATCACGTGCGTTTTCTTTTTTCGTTGCCTTTTTTTTGCTGAGAAACTTTTAAAAAAAGTATTAACTAATTGAAAACACAGAAAGTCGTAATAAGTTTCGTAAAACAATATCATGGAACGTTGTGGCAAAACAACCTCTGTAGATGCACATAATCAATAACTCCCATATAATAATATAAAAATGGTCGTGATACAAAATAGTCGTGAGATAGAGTGGAGAGAGAGTAAAGATAGAGAGAGAGTGGGAAAAAAAGGGATAGAGAGAAAGGGTAGAGAGAGTAAGAAAGAGGAGAGCGATGGTGAGATAGAGATAATATTTTAATTTTTTTTTACAAATTATTTTATTTTTAAAAATATTTTATGAATGGATAAAAGAGATATAAAATTATTTAATTTCTTAAAATAAATTTTAGTGGATGGATTGGATATTCATCCATGAAAAGTTGTTAATGGATGGATCGAATAGATTTTATTTAATGGATCATGGATGCATTTGATTTTTTTTAATGAATTTTTAATGGATTATACTGGATTCTTTTTAATCCATCCGTTAAGATCCGAATAAAAATTTATCCGATCCATCTATTTGCCACCCTTACTTGATTCCGATTTCAAAAACCAAATCTTATTCCAGTTTAGTTCAATCAATTTAATAACTATTTGTTATTTAAGATCACGGTCTCTATGGTTCGATCTCTTTTTATTACTTGACGACGAAGCATTCACTTGCGGATTCGAGACCTATCAAGTTTTTGGCGTCGTTGCCGGGGACTGTGTTTTCTTGAATTTCAATTTAATTTTTATTTGATTTTTCTGGACATTTTATTTTTTATTTTATTATTATTTATTTCTTTTTTTTTCTAGAGTATCTATCTCTCTACCATAGGTATTTTTCTCTTTTATGCAAAGATCCCTAAGTCTTGGAAACCTTATTGAAGTTGACCCTGAGATCGAAAGGACCTTTCATAGATGTAGGAGACTACAAAAACAAAGAGAGAGAGAGGTTGATTCCCATCCCACTCGTGGCGAATCTATCGGATACCAAACCACTGAAGGACTACGCAGCCCCAAATGCTAGGGGTTTGCGAACTGGGATTGCTAGGCCAGAAATTGAGGCGGAGAACTACACTATACCGCCTCAGTTAATTGGCATGATTAGGAAACATCAGTTTGGAGGATTACCCTCGAAGGACCCGACTGATCATGTGGAGACATTCTTGGAATTCACCGATGCAATAAGAATTCAAGGTGCCCCGATCGATGCTATATGCTTGAGGTTATTCCCCTCCTCTCTGACTGGAAAGGCAAAAGCTTGGTTGAAGCAAGTGTCCGCTAATACGTTGTCAACTTGGGACCAACTAGAGCAGGCATTCTTGGAGAAATTCTTCCCTCCATCCAAGACTGCTTACCTACGAACTCAGATCACCGGCTTCTTCCAAAAGGACGGAGAATGCTTATCCGAAGCTTGGGATCGTTACAAGGGATTGCTAGAGTGTTGCCCACATCATGGACTCGAGAGGTGGTTGTTAGTGCATACCTTCTATAACGGATTGGATTACTCATCAAAGGTGTCACTTGACTCCGTAGTTAGTGGAGCCTTGGAGCCTTTATGAACAGACCTCTGACTGAAGCGTTCAATATCATTGAAAACGTAGCCACCAACTATCACCAATGGGGTTCGGAAAGAGGTAATAACCCAAAAAAGCTTTCGGGGGGTAAGTTCAAAATGAATAGTACTGATTTGATTATGTTTAAATTCGACTCATTAAATAAACGCTTTGATAATCTTGAAAAGGCTAATGTGAGTTCAATAGGTGCTACTAATGTTGTTTGTGAGATTTGTGGAATGCAGGGACATGACATAATGGAGCGCCCACATGGTATCGCTCCTGAGTCCGGTGCTTCGGGGGAACAAGTGAACTCTTGTCATAATTTCTATGACACGAACCTGAAGCTACCAAATTATGCTCCCCCAAATCCCTACAACCAAGTGAGGAAGAATAATCCTTATCTTTCCTACGGGAACTACAACAACACGTTGAACCACGAATTCCAAGAAGGGCAAGGTAAAAGGAAACCCGCATCAGGGTATCCTCAGGTACAAAAGTCTAAACTCGAGTCTCTTATGGAAAATTTTGTTGCTACTCAAACTAAGCAGAATGAAGAATTTAGGCAGCAAGGTAGGGCATTTAATGAGGCAATAAAAGAGTTAACATCTAAGGTAGATAACTTAGCCATCCATAACAAGATGTTAGAAACTCAAATTGCCCAACAAGCGGGAAATTCAATGAGGCAACCGGGCAAGTTTCCTGGACAACCTGAGGTGAACCCAAATAATGAACAGTGTAAAGCTGTGAGTCTAAGGAGTGGTAAGAAACTTGAGAATCCCGAGGTTAAAGGGGAGAGTGATAACAAGAGTGTAGATGAGGAGGAGGAACCTTCTAAGACACAACCCTTAGAAGAGGAAGAGCCTAGTGAAAAAGTGTCTAAGTATGTCCCTCAACCACATTACCAACCTCCGATACCTTTTCCTCAAAGGTTGGCTAAGGCCAAGTTAGATAAGCAATTTGGAAAATTTCTAGAGGTCCTTAAGAAATTATACATTAATGTACCCTTCACTGAGGCGTTACAACAAATGCCGATATATGCTAAATTTCTTAATGATATCTTGTCAAATAAGGGAAAGCTGGAGGACTATGAAACAATGGCTTTAAATGAGGAGTGTGGTGCTTTAATTCGAAATAAATTGCCTCCTAAATTGAAAGATCCAGGTAGTTTCTCTATTCCTTGCTTGATTTGTAACACTAGTTTTGATAAAGCTCTTTGTGATTTGGGGGCTAGTGTAAGTCTTATGCCCCTCTCTGTTTGCAAGAAGTTGGAGAAGGGTGAACTAAAACCCACAACAATCTCCCTTCAACTGGCGGATCGGCCAGTCAAATTCCCAATAGGCATCTTGGAGGATGTTCCTATTAGAGTGGGTAAATTTTTCATTCCTGCGGATTTTGTGGTACTTGAAATGGAAGAGGATTCCCAAATCCCCATTATTCTTGGTAGGCCTTTCTTGGCTACCGCAGGAGCAATTGTTGATATTAAAAATGGAAAATTGACTTTAACTATGGGTGATGATAAAGTTGAATTTGATTTAGCTAAATCTATTAAACACCCTTCTTTTGAAGATTCTTGTTGCAGGGTTGACTTAATGCACCAAGTGGTGAAAGAAGAATCCACTCAAGCTTGTGTTGATGACCCATTAGAAATGTGTTTGATTGGTGGAGACTTAAATGCTCATGGAGGAGAAGTAAAGAATTATGCCCGCTTTCTGGAAGCTAGTCCAGAAATTTCTCCGAACAAAACAAAGAAAGAAAAACTTGAGTTGAAACCAAAGAGTAAGGATTTGAGAGATGAAGAAGCCCCTAAGGTAGAACCAAAACATCTTCCTTCCACATTGAGGTACGAATTTCTTGGTCCTAACTCTTCCTATCCGGTAATTGTGAATGCTAGCTTGAATGAGTTAGAAACTGAGAAATTGCTTAGGGAGCTTAGAATGCATAGAAAGGTTATAGGATATACAATTGATGATATTAAAGGCATAAATCCTTCTTTTTGCATGCATCGTATTTTAATGGAAGATGAGCATAAACCATCCATTGAGCATCAACGTAGGTTGAACCCTAATATGAAAGAAGTGGTTAAGAAAGAAGTGCTCAATTTGTTAGATGCGAGGGTTATTTATCCAATCTCCGATAGTGAATGGGTTAGTCCGGTGCATGTGGTTCCTAAGAAAGGGGGATGACTATTATTCAAATTGAAAATAATGAACTAATCCCTACTAGGACGGTAACCGGTTGGAAAATGTGCATCGATTATAGGAAGTTAAATAAGGCAACAAGGAAAGATCACTTCCCTCTCCCATTTATTGATCAAATGCTTGAAAGGTTAGCTAGGCATTCATACTTTTGTTACTTGGATGGATATTCCGGTTTTCATCAAATTCCTATACATCCTAGTGATCAAGAAAAGACCACGTTTACTTATCCCTATGGCACTTTTGCCTATAGAAGAATGCCTTTTGGTCTATGTAATGCACCAGCTACTTTTCAAAGATGCATGACTGCAATTTTTTCTGAATTTATTGAAAACATCATGGAGGTTTTTATGGATGATTTTTCTTTTTATGGAACTACCTTTGATGACTGTTTAACAAATTTGTCTAAGATTTTGCAGAGATGTGAAGAAACCAATTTGGTATTGAATTGGGAACAATGCCATTTTATGGTAAAAGAAGGTATAGTGCTTGGGCACTTGATTTCCGGTAGAGGTATTGAGGTGGATAGGGCCAAAATAGATGTTATTGAAAATTTGCCCCCACCGGTAAACGTGAAAGGAGTTAGAAGTTTCTTGGGACACGTCGGGTTTTACCGGCGTTTCATCAAAGATTTTTCAAAAATTTCTAAACCCTTATCTAACCTATTAATGAAATATGTTCCATTTGATTTTAATGAGGAATGTTTGAGTGCATTTTATAGGTTGAAGGAAGCTTTGGCCACCGGTCCAATTTTACAAACAACAGATTGGAATGAGCCATTTGAAGTAATGTGTGATGCTAGTGACTACGCGGTGGGAGCGTTGTTGGGCGGTGGGAGCGTTGTTGGGCCAAAGGATAGACAAGAAGGTTCATGCAATATACTATGCAAGCAAAACTCTAGATGGAGCTCAAGCCAATTATGCCACAACTGAGAAAGAGTTGCTTGCGGTTGTCTTTGCATTTGAGAAATTCATATCATACCTTGTGGGGTCTAAAGTCATAGTGTACACGGACCACTGTGCACTAAAGCACCTCATGACTAAGAAGGAAGCAAAGCCAAGACTCATCCAATGGATTCTCCTTATGACTAAAAAGAAGAGCAAGTGAAGGCTTAATTAAATCTTTAATGATAAATGAGATCAAACCAAAGGGTACCCCAAATCAGTAAACAATGATGAAGCTTGCAGTGTCCAGTTAGCAATAATAGATAATGAAAACCATGTGTGGGAAGGTCCCATTCTGATACACAGGGCAATGGAAACTGTTTGATACTTGCAATATCAGGGTATACTTAAGCAACGTGGACCTTAATAATGATTCATAGTGTTGTGAAGAGTAGAAGCAAAAACAACAAAGACTTCTACTATTCCCTCAATACCTCTAATACACCCCAAATTAAGCAGCACGAAGCAGGGGAATTACTTGCAGTTATGTTTTGCAAGGCACGGAGACATCTATCTCCCTTTAAATAAATAAAAAACTCAATAAAATAAAAACTCAAAACAAAGCAAATGGGACAAATTACAAAATATTAGAACAAAATGCATACAAGTTAGATACTTTTCCACCTCAAACAACACAACAAATCAGCATAAGAATCATAGTGATAGTGAGATATACATTGCCAATCTCAGGTTCTTCAGGAATCTTGTATGAATCAGTTGTAACCTCTGATAACCAGATAAAAAAAGACAAGAGAGTGCTTAAAAAACCATATTTTAAAAAAAATGTTGGGTCAGTGCTACATCAAAAACACTTCCAGATAATAATCCACAGAATCATCCAAATCAAAATGATAGAAAATTCTAACTAAAACAACACCAAGTGGTTTATATATATAGTTGCAAAAAATAAACTGAAAATCCCAGCATTCAGGTTTAACAAAAAAAAATACACAGATGAGACACAAAAAAACAAGTGTGGGTGAAGAGTGTGAAGAATTAACCTTATTATGAGAAAGAAAGAAATAAATTAATTAAGAGTTACGATGAAGGTAGTTGCGGCATGCGAGTGAGACAGTAATATACCTTGATTGTTCGAATGGATTCTTGCTCGATCTGGAATTTGCGGCTAGATGTGAACTCGAATTTGTGCTTGCAATTTGTTGTTTTGCGATTTTGATGCAGCTAGGGTTTGCAATTCGAAATTGGGGATGGAAGAAAACACATCAGGAACCTAAGAACACTTATGAATCTGAAACGAATCATACGATCCTATTTTGTGTTGGGCGAAAATGATCCAAAAAAAAATTATTAACTTTTGTGTTGGATAAAAATTGGTCCAGACATTTATTTTTTTGGTCTAGTGGATTTGGGAGAAAAAATGAGATGGATCACTATCCATCCATTAATAAGATGGACCAGTCCATTTAGTTTTAAAATTAATGTTGGATGGGTTGGATGATTTTTAGTGTGGATGGCTGGATGGACAAACGGTCCATGGATCTTTTTGCCAGGCCTAATTAATAGTGCACTTATATTTAAACAATTATCATTGTGTCTATTTATACAATTATCATTATATCTAGGATGTCCAAAAAATATGTCCCAAATAGATGTTCAAATATTATGGGTGTTCTTGGTTAGGTCCTCAGATCTTCTTTTATGTCTATATCTATTGCAGATGGATACGAGATCCTGATGCGCACTTAAAAAAAATAATTCACATGGATGCATATTAGTCCCTAATAAAGGCTAGCTCAATAACTTTTGTGCCACCAATTGTTGTACTCCCAATTTCATGGCGTTATCACTTCAATAATGATACACACGGAACGGAACATCCTCTTTACTAGTCCCATCACATATGCAAATTGAATTTCATTTCATAATTATTCATAATTTGTTAAATTTATTTATGTAAAAAAAAATATTATAAAAAAAAAAAGGAAGGAAGCAACTACACTGACCTTTATAGTTATTTTTTTTACAGACAAATATTAGGTAGTTAGTTGATATTATTAGTTGTTATGTTATTTTTTTTCATTTGTCAAGATTTGAATGTTGGACCTCCTACTTCTTTAGCTTCTTTTACTCATAGCTCAAACTACTTGAGCTACCCAACACCCCTTTATTGTTATTTTTTTATATTGATAATCCAAGATTCTATACTTGTGATTCTTTGTGTGACTTGATATTCTTAATATCTGTTTGCAGCAAAGAAAATTTTTTCCTTCTGAAAAGCTAAATTTAAGAAAGCTAGCAAGATACATGAATACAAAATTAAAACCTTTCATTCCTCTAACAATTGGAAGTTTATATTTTGGCTTTTTGACCAAACTAGTATCCTTTTAGAAACTATTTACCAGTTTGAGGTCCTTTTAAAATAAATTATCAACGGGGGTCTTTTTGATATGGTGGCATATTTTAAATTTTTTTTGACTGATAGGGAGAAGGCGCCACTCTGACTGGCACCTCCCTTTTTTAAAAAAAAGAAAAAAGAAAAGTCGAAGGCGCAAGTGGCAGTGGCGCCTCTCATTAAAATAAAAAAAAAACGTACCTCACCAAGTTACATGCATTTGACACATGAACTGCCATCCTCTCACTCTTTGCTAGTTGCTTCAATTGATCCTGAGAAACATCATGCACATTTATTCAGTAGAATTCCCTTTATGAATTGTGTTTGAAATTATCAAGTTTAATTGGAAAATAATGAATTTTCACTAAGAATATAATCAAACTGGTTAGTGTGGTTTCATCTTTGACAAATTATAAGTAAATCAAGGTAATAGAAGAATCAACCTCAGTTAAACTTCGTGGGAAAAAACCAATTTTAGTCATAGTCTCCATCTTTTTTAATTATGTTTTTAATTATTAATTACTTAATTATTTTTTTATTAAATAATTGAGTTTTTATTACTCTAGTTTTTTAAGTTTTTTTAATATGGCGTTAATCAGGGGCACGTTTGGTAGACATTGGTCCGGTGAAAAGATATGACATCATCTAGCTCACAATCAGGGGCATGTTTGGTAGACCTCGATCCGATGGATACATCACTATTGAAAGGTAAGAACAGGTCCCAATATCCATTAACCGCAAATTTAAAGAGCATGTTGTGAACAGGTCCCAACATTGTTTGCAGTTAATGAAGGATGTGGTGCCTGAGGGTAAGGAACTAATGCCACATAAGATTCAGTTTTGCACTAAGGTTGACTCCCAGGCAGATATGAGGGTTACAATTCTCAACTAGCTAGTTGTCATGTACGTGATTAGGTTGTTTTGTTCAGTTGCTACTGCCTAGTAGCCTATCAAACGAAGGTTTTGATGTATATAGTATGTAAATTTTTCTATAAAAGCCGGTAGCCTACTGCCTTTTGAAGGATGACCTTGTTATGTGAGTGCATATATCCAGGATTCACCTCCCTATTAGTAGCCGATAGCCTAATTTTTGATCGATTTTACTGGCTCTGGACCGATCTGATTGGTAATGTAACACCCTAGTTTCTACACCTAGGATTAGTTATTTTATTTGGATGTTTATATTTATTATGTTATGTGGTTTAGTTTGAGTAATTAAATTACTCTCTTCAAATTATTTTATTAGGTGCGTTAGCACTGACTTATTTCAGTGAATGCACGTTTACTAGACAATAATTTACGTTATTGTCACTATTATACCAGTACATAAAAATATTTTAAATAATGTAAATAAGAGAAAAACATTTTCATATTCTTATCCTATTTAATTATAAAGTTAAAAATATGTTGGTTTGACATTTATCGGAGATTAAATTTTGGACTGAGTATTTTCTTAGTAGATCAGTTCAACTATTAATCTTTACTCTAACTTGAATTTCGAAAACATATCCTTATCAATCTTTATTTTTAGATTCTAAAAAGTAAAAACATGTTTATTCTAGGCCTAATATTTATCACTCATTTTGTACCTATTACTAAATAATTAGTATAAAAACTAAAGTTTTCTTTTCTCTCTCTCACTCACTCGACGCTATCTCTCTTTCTCCCTTTTCTTCTCTGCTTCTTCTCTTTCTTTCTTTCTTTCTTTCTTCCTTCCGCCTTAACTTCTTCTTCCTCCTTCCTCTCACCATAGCAGCGCTGCTTGGGAGCTAGCCGGAACCGCAACCACCACCTCAACACAGCCGCGACTGCCGCGACCACGCCGCGCGACCCATGCGTCCGGTCCGCCGTCGGGCGCTCGTCTCTCCGCCGCGGTAAGTTCGATCCGCCGCCTTCCATGGTGGTTTCGAACCCAACTTGTTGGTTAATCTTCTCTCTTTTCTTTTATGCTTTCTTTCAACTCTGTTGCTCTTGTTCACTGTAGAACCGCCACTGCCACCTCGCCGGAATCGCGTCCGCCGCCGCAAGGAGCACCACAGCACCACCTTCAAGTTGTCTCCAAGCTTGGGTGAGTCAAAACCCTCTCTTGTGTCTCAGATTTAAAACCCCAAATCTGATTTTTAAAACCCTAATCCTAACCCTTTGATTTCAGATTTTAATCTTGAAATTTAAGGTTGTTTTATGAGATTGGGGCTGTGAGTTTGTGTTTCCCTAAACCAATTTCATTATTCTGAGTTTTTCCTAAATTTTAATAAGGAGCCCTAAACCCCCAATTTAATTTTATTTGAATTGGGTATGTTTTTGTGAAATTAATTATGATTTAGTGTAATTAGGACTCTAAATGAATGATTTCCAAAGTTCTTTTTCAAGTTCTTTTAATCAAAACAAAGTTTCCTAAAAGGGTATTATGAAGCGTGAGCTTCAAACATGATTTTCTTTAAAAAAAATATATAATAACCTTGTTTGGTAATTAGATTAAGTGTTTAGATCAAGTTAGAATGCGTGTTTGATTATGTGTAATTGATTTCCTGATTTTTGTTGTTGCGCGTTATTGGATTTACTCTCTGAGACGATTGGACACGGCTATTCTTGCTTGATGGAGTAGATATGAGCTAACGTGAGCCTTAGGACGAGGATCCTTTACTTGTCTTCAAAGGTAAGGGGAGTTACCTAGGGATATTCAATAACTATATGCATGTGTGTATGTGTGTAATTGAGTGCTGTGAAAATTATTGTGATGTTTAGCCAATACTTGAATAACTTGCTTATTTTGAACCATTGTGGTTATTATTTGGAGTTGAATATTTGTTGCTTTAAAGTGTTATGAATTATATATATGTGATTAACTGTGATATATATGAATTATATATACATGATTAACTGTGATGTTATTGTTGTTGATTGAAGTTTGAGAAGCCAGACTTGAGTCTGTGCCTAATAATGATAAGGATTAAAAGCCTTAATAAGCCTGGAATAGAATTTTGAAAGTTTTGGGTTCACTTATAAAAGTTCATTGTTTAAAGTGCTTACTTCAGAAGAATAAGATTCTTTGTTTTAGAAAAATTTTAAAGTGATTTTGAGTTGAAGAAAACTATATTTTTATGATAAAAAGTTTTGTACGAGAGAAAACCTTTTTGAACGGTGTGCTTTATGAAGGAAAGACCCTTTGAAAATATTTATTATGAAGGAAAGACCTTTTGAAAATATTTAACTTTATTCCATCAATGAATTTCAAATACAAATGAATTTCCTAGATGTTTTAGAAAATATTTTTGCAAAGGAAAAGGATTTTCTCCCAAATAATTTTGGAAACGTTCCGGTTACTGGGATAAGTGACCGAGGTTTTGTTTTGGTTTTGATTTTCACTGAGTGAAATGTTTTACAAGTCGATAAATTAGCCTAGAAACCGAGACGCCGGGGTTCTAGTGTTGTATGGACACGTAGATCAAGGATCTGTGTCAGGGGACGGAGTGTCCTGTAAAGTTTTTTTTTTGACTGTGTGTCCTAAGTTGATGTGGACAGTGTGAGTTCCATATCCGCGAGCCTAAAACTGGTGCATCGGTTTAAGGGCATCGTGATTGAGCATTCGGACTGTATGTCCTATGTTGGGGTTAAAAGATTTGGACTGTGTGTCCTGTATTTGTTTTAAGTGAAAAGTCTTAATTAAAATAATTAAGCATGGTCGTTAAGCTTTGTGTTTCGACGAGAAAAGATTATTACGACAAAGAAAACAAAAGAGAATAAAATTTTTTCTCATGCATTTAATGGCCATTGTGTCATGTAAATGGCATTGAATCCAGAGAGAATCAATGTATATGACAGACGTGTCAGGTGGTGATGATCATTGAGGTCCGGAGTGGATCAATGTATCTTTTATAAGACTTTGTGTCCAAATTGATAGGACTTTGTGTCCAATTTGATAGGACTTTGTGTCCAGATTGTATATATGTGCCGCTATTTTCTAGTTATGGAATAGTGTCATTGCTTTGCATGAGCATCCTAACGGGAATGGGGATATGCACAATTGTGTCGTTGCTTTGCATGAGCATCCTAACGGGAATGGGGATGTGCACAATTGTGTTAGGTGCTGGCATGAACATCCTATCGGGAATGGGGATGTGCACCATTTATTTTCTTGGGCATTGTTTTGTTCGTTTTTACGATGCGCCATGTGCGAGCCTGATCAACCTGAAATGAAACAGAAAGTTGTGGGATCTCCGGAGATTAGGTATCAAATTAGAATTGAATATTGAAGTGACATGCATTCTCTTTATAAAACCGATTGTTCGTGTTTGAGACCCTTTGTTATAACACTGTTATGTTATGTATATGCATGATTTAAAATGCTTATGTGATTATGTGATGTATGTATCATGTGTATGGTTGTTGTATGATATATCCATTTGTCGGTATCTCACCCTTACACACATTTCAGGATTCTTCTAAGTTCGATATTGTACCCTGGGTACTCTAACACAGATGGTGCAGAGGAGTCTTCTAAGTCACTCAGAGACTTAGATGTAGTTGCTTGATGAGGTATTACTTGCGGAATAACTTTTAGAACGACCAGCTTAAGATTGAGACTTGGATTATTTTGATGGTATGTATGAGTTTGGCTCATAGAGCCTTTATTTTAAAAGGGAATGTCTATAGCTCGGAGAGCATATCTTTTGAATGAAAATCTAAGCTATTTCTTTTGGTTTTGTAAAGCTTATGGCTATAGCTATTATTTTTATGTATTGATGCCTGGTTGAATTTGGTGAAACTGGAATTCTGGAGTGAAAATGTAATTATTTTAACAGGTGTTATTTTATCTGGGATGTCCGAATTACAGAGGAGACTCTGTCGATTTTTTTTTTTTGTAAAACTACTAGCTTGTATTTAAGTATATTCTTTAAACTAAATAGGTTTGCCAAGCTATGATAGTAAGTTTGTGTGTCGATTAAGGCTTAGGTGTGGAGTCGTGACAAACATTTTACACCCAATTTCAAACACTTATGTACTTATATAAGTTATTTTCCGAAAGCACCAGCAAATTATCTTTTAAATTTTTATTTTCGCACGTGTTACGTAGTAATGCCCAAGGGAGGGTGTTACAGAGTGGTATCAGAGCTGGTCGAGTCTTTCGGGATCTTTGGGGAATAAGTCTGTTGAGTTTTTGTTGTGTGATCTCTGGTTGGATTTTGTTTGAATTGTTTCTTGTTGAAGCAATGTGTGTTGACGCACAAGTATATGTTTTGTTGATGGTTTTTCCAAGGGTTTTATGTCCTGGGAGACCGTAAATTTTGAATGTTACTTGGGTTTGAATATGACATTCGATTATTCTTGCGAATCGTGTCAGACATTTGAAACAAGATGCTTGTGTAAAAGTATTTTTCCGGGAGTGTTTCCTAGAAATATTCTAGGTTTATGGTTAGCAAAGGACATTGATTTTTGATTGATCTAGTTTCTGGATGCGATCAGATCTTTGTCGCTTTGTGTAGGATGTTTGCCTACAATGTTGAAGCGAGTTGGATGACTCGATTAAACTGAAAGATCAGTGGTCTGAACCATTTGTTAGACCGAGTGTTTTCCTTGTGAAGCACCAATTGTAGTGTGGAGGTTGTGTCACTGTGTAGATTTCTGACAGCTAGGTAAAAGGACGAATTATGGACAAGTATTCTCTGACTTGCGTAGTTGATTTGGTAAATCAATTGCGAGGAGTTGTCATCTACTCAAAAATCGACTTGAATAAGAGGTATTACCTGATTGGAGTGATGACCTATCTAAGGTTTTGCATCGTCAACTCAGTTTATGAGAAAAGATCAACCTTTTGTATGTTGGATCGATTGATTAAGTTGTTCAGGATTGTTCCCAATTCAAGGTGGTCACACTAAGCTTGACTAGAAAGACATGTATGTTGGTTGGAACCAAGACGAATCGAGTGGATTTTCGATCTTGGGTGAGTGTTTCTTGATTTAAGGAACTCTTCATTGTACTCTTTGATTCTCTTGTGTTTGTCAGTTGACATTTATTTCTCGAATCCTGTGATTGTATTAGATAATCACAATGGTGAAGTTTGTGTGGGTCAGATAAATTTTCTTATCTTAATTTGAAATCTGTCAGGACTCATGAATTAGTTATGCTGATTCATAAATTTCCAGTTATTCATTTCTTCGTTATGAGAAGTCGTACTCACATTTCTAAATGATCCTCGATGTATTAGACATTTGAATGAATTGATTTAACGGAATCCATTGGTCGGGATCCCTTAAAGTGTTGTTGAGAAAAGTGGTTATGACTATTTTTCTTGAGTTATAACCCAGATAATTTCGTGATAGTAGAAGTTTCTTGGTGAAACCTAGTTTCATCACTTCTATTTTTGTTAGAAGTGAAAGTCATCATTTTGTAAATTCTTTGTACTAAGAATAAGAATTAATCCTCTTGGGATTAGACATTATTCACTTCTTGATTATTTAAATCCTTTGGAAGATTCTTGTGGAAGAATGAACTTTATTAGATTCATGTTTGTAAATGTGTATTGATCATGCATTTTTACACCCATGAACCTGATGGAATGATCTTTTTCCATACTGGATGTTCCGATATCCTTCAAATTAATGAAATTCTTCTCTATGCTTATGTGAAAGTGAAATCCAGAAAAATTTCTTTTCTTGAGAGATTCTTTTATAATCACTGAGGTCATGTCTTATTGTTGTTCGAAAGTGCTTGTTGTCATTGATCATCTTAATTCTATGTATTTTCCAAATGTTGCCGATGTGTGACTTATCTCATCAGTCGTGAGTTGGATATCTCCACATCAAGATGTACAATTGAGACCTTCCTTGTTGAAATGTTGGCATTCCTTCAATCTTTGTTATGAGATTTCTGAAGACCTACGTGAGTCTTGTTTGAATTCAAGTGATCGTTGATCGACTGGTGAAGTTTACATCTTCTTACGAGTTAAGATCCACAAGCAGATTTAGTGAACCGAATAATGTATCAGAAGATTGTTCAGACTTCGTGGAGTATCTTCAAGTGTTGTTTCAGATGAAAAATGGAAGTTTATCAACGTATGTCGGTTAAGTTTATTTTAAATGTTGAGAACTAAGTTGAGGCTAAGTCTGACCGATCATCCTTAGTGGGATGGATAAGGACTGAGGTGACCTATCTTTAGCAGGTTAGTTGGGAGATAGTGTGGTACCTAATTCTGGTCATCTCTATGGTAGGACGAACCAGAGTTGATAGGAGTTTCGTTAGTGTATAGATGTGAATGGTACTATGAGGACTCTTAAGTTCAACATTATTGAGTGAGAAGATTACAATGGATCTTATTGTGATCGAGATAGATATATCATTAAAGGAACTTAGAGTAGTGGTCAATATTTATGGTTAATATTGACTTAGTGAGTCCGAGGATGAACGGAACAATATATATGGTAGTTTTCCTTAACCTTAACGGAATTAGTAAAGAGGAGTTATTGAGTGAAACTAAGTTGTTAGAAAAGTTTAAGAATTATGATTTTGGATAATTCAAACTGAAGTGATTCCTTTTGGTTGTAGTTGCATGGAAGAATGTAATCGTATTCTTTAAGATTGAAATGAATGATTATGATATAATTTGGAGTAGTGGAATATGTTCAAAGGAATGATTATGATATAATTTTGAGTTGAAGGTTGATGTATGATGGGGTAAAAAGTTAGTGTTGAACTTGATGTTCGTTGTGAGGAAAAGGTGTTGAAGAAGTTTTGCTAGTAGACAAATTTGGAGGCAAGAAGTGATTAAGTTTTGATTATGTCTTTCGAGTGTAATAAGCTATGGCGAAATGTTTATAATCTTTGAGATCTTATTCTGGTAAATATGCGATTGATGATCCATAGTGGAAACTAGATATTTTAAATCCAAGATTTGCCATTAGGGAGTGTCCACTTGGATTTCTTGGCTTTATTTTGGTGCAGCTCTTAAGGGTAATGGCCTTAGAAAAACTCTGTTTTATAATCTCTTTTCTCGGCTGCAAATATATAAGATAAGGGCAGATAGGATACAAGTACTTCCTTGTATAAGTGATAGAGTTATGTCTTCAGATGGAGGAATTGTTAGGAGTTGTGTATTTCCTTGCACAATAGGGTAGATGTGCATAGGAAATTTCTTAAACCAGGGATACTAACGGGGCTTGAGAACCAAATTGAAAATGAGAGGCAAATGAAGGATATGAATTCGAAGTAGGCAAAAGATTCGAGAGGAATTAAGAGGAGAACGGACAATGTGGGATGTGGTAAGATTCAATTTTGATAAGATTGAATTTCTTAGGTTCTTGGCGCAAAGTTTATCATGTGCAACTCAGGAATGTTACGACGTTTTGATTGGAGATTTAAAAGTGTGAATTTGATATGACTAGAAGAGTAGATTAAGCTTAAATGGACTAAGACTAGGATCGCATCTCTTGAGTAGAAGGTTAATTGATGTTATGTAAAGTTAGTGTTGGTTTTGGTGTTAGCTGTGAAAGTTAGATATTGGAGAAAGTTTTTCCTAATGGATTTGTATTGAGAAGTGAAGAGATTAAGCATTGATTTTATTCTTTAAAATGTAATAGACTAAGGTGAAATATCGAAGGTAATGGGGATAATGCGGTAGTGAAAAGTCTCGAGGATAAATAAAATAGCATAAGAATTGATCTTGTTATAGTGTTATAGATGAAAGGAATGAAGCAATGAGAATACAAAGCAAGATTTTAGAGTTAAGGTATGATTACAACATCCTGTTTAGTTTTAAGCTACGAAATTTCGAGGACGAAATTTTTTTAAGAGGGGTAGTAATGTAACACCCAAGTTTTTACACCAAGGATTAATTATTTTATTTGGATGTTTATATTTATTATGTTATGTGGTTTAGTTTGAGTAATTAAATTACTCTCTTCAAATTATTTTATTAGGTGCGTTAGCACTGACTTATTTCAGTGAATGCACGTTTACTAGACAATAATTTACGTTATTGTCACTATTATACCAGTACAGAAAAATATTTTAAATAATGTAAATAAGAGGAAAAAATTTCATATTCTTATCCTATTTAATTTTAAAGTTAAAAATATGTTGGTTTGACATTTATCGGAGATTAAATTTTGGACTGAGTATTTTCTTAGTAGATCAGTTCAACTATTAATCTTTACTCTAACTTGAATTTCGAAAACATATCCTTATCAATCTTTATTTTTAGATTCTAAAAAGTAAAAACATGTTTATTCTAGGCCTAATATTTATCACTGATTTTGTACCTATTACTAAATAATTAGTATAAAAACTAAAGTTATCTTTTCTCTCTCTCACTCACTCGACGCTATCTCTCTTTCTCCCTTTTCTTCTCTGCTTCTTCTCCTTCTTTCTTTCTTTCTTTCTTTCTTTCTTTCTTTCTTTCTTCCGCCTTAACTTCTTCTTCCTCCTTCCTCTCACCATAGCAGCGCCGCTTAGGAGCTAGCCGGAACCGCAACCACCACCTCAACACAGCCGCGACCACGCCGCGCGACCCATGCGTCCGGTCCACCGTCGCGCGCTCGTCTCTCCGCCGCGGTAAGTCCGATCCGCCGCCTTCCATGGTGGTTTCGAACCCAACTTGTTGGTTAATCTTCTCTCTTTTCTGTTATGCTTTCTTTCAACTCTGTTTTGTTGATGGTTTTTCCAAGGGTTTTATGTCCTGGGAGACCGTAAATTTTGAATGTTACTTGGGTTCAAATATGACATTCGATTATTCTTGCGAATCGTGTCAGACATTTGAAACAAGATGCTTGTGTAAAAGGATTTTTCCGGGAGTGTTTCCTGGAAATATTCTAGGTTTATGGTTAGCAAAGGACATTGATTTTTGATTGATCTAGTTTCTGGATGCGATCAGATCTTTGTCGCTTTGTGTAGGATGTTGCCTACAATGTTGAAGCGAGTTGGATGACTCGATTCAACAGAAAGATCAGTGGTCTGAACCATTTGTTAGACCGAGTGTTTTCCTTGTGAAGCACCAATTGTAGTGTGGAGGTTGTGTCACTGTGTAGATTTCTGACAGCTAGGTAAAATGACCAATTATGGACAAGTATTCTCTGACTTGCGTAGTTGATTTGGTAAATCAATTGCGAGGAGTTGTCATCTACTAAGAAAATACTCAGTCCAAAATTTAATCTCCGATAAATGTCAAACCAACATATTTTTAACTTTAAAATTAAATAGGATAAGAATATGAAAATGTTTTTCTCTTATTTACATTATTTAAAATATTTTTCTGTACTCGTATAATAGTGACAATAACGTAAATTATTGTCTAGTAAACGTGCATTCACTGAAATAAGTCAGTGCTAACGCACCTAATAAAATAATTTGAAGAGAGTAATTTAATTACTCAAACTAAACCACATAACATAATAAATATAAACATCCAAATAAAATAATTAATCCTAGGTGTAAAAACTAGGGTGTTACATTACTACCCCTCTTAAAAAAAATTCGTCCTCGAAATTTCGTAGCTTAAAACTAAACAGGATGTTGTAATCATACCTTAACTCTAAAATCTTGCTTTGTATTCTCATTGCTTCATTCCTTTCATCTATAACACTATAACAAGATCAATTCTTATGCTATTTTATTTATCCTCGAGACTTTTCACTACCGCATTATCCCCATTACCTTCGATATTTCACCTTAGTCTATTACATTTTAAAGAATAAAATCAATGCTTAATCTCTTCACTTCTCAATACAAATCCATTAGGAAAAACTTTCTCCAATATCTAACTTTCACAGCTAACACCAAAACCAACACTAACTTTACATAACATCAATTAACCTTCTACTCAAGAGATGCGATCCTAGTCTTAGTCCATTTAAGCTTAATCTACTCTTCTAGTCATATCAAATTCACACTTTTAAATCTCCAATCAAAACGTCGTAACATTCCTGAGTTGCACATGATAAACTTTGCGCCAAGAACCTAAGAAATTCAATCTTATCAAAATTGAATCTTACCACATCCCACATAGTCCGTTCTCCTCTTAATTCCTCTCGAATCTTTTGCCTACTTCGAATTCATATCCTTCATTTGCCTCTCATTTTCAATTTGGTTCTCAAGCCCCGTTAGTATCCCTGGTTTAAGAAATTTCCTATGCACATCTACCCTATTGTCCAAGGAAATACACAACTCCTAACAATTCCTCCATCTGAAGACATAACTCTATCACTTATACAAGGAAGTACTTGTATCCTATCTGCCCTTATCTTATATATTTGAAGCCGAGAAAAGAGATTATAAAACAGAGTTTTTCTAAGGCCATTACCCTTAAGAGCTGCACCAAAATAAAGCCAAGAAATCCAAGTGGACACTCCCTAATGGCAAATCTTGGATTTAAAATATCTAGTTTCCATTATGGATCATCAATCACATATTTACCAGAATAAGACCTCAAAGATTATAAACATTTCACCATAGCTTATTACACTCGAAAGACATAATCAAAACTTAATCACTTCTTGCCTCCAAATTTGTCTATTAGCAAAACTTCTTCAACACCTTATCCTCACAACGAACATCAAGTTCAACACTAACTTTTTACCCCATCATACATCAACCTTCAACTCAAAATTATATCATAATCATTCCTTTGAACATATTCCACCACTCCAAATTATATCATAATCATTCATTTCAATCTTAAAGAATACGATTACATTTCTCCATGCAACTATAACCAAAAGGAATCACTTCAGTTTGAATTATTCCAAAATCATAACTCTTAAACTTTTCTAACAACTGAGTTTCACTCAAGAACTCCTCTATACTATTTCCGTTCAGCTTAAGGAAAACTACCATATATATTTTTCCGTTAACCCTCGGACTCACTAAGTCAATATTAACCATAAATATTGATCACTACTCTAAATTCCTTTAATGATATATCTACCTCGATCACGATAAGATCCATTGTAATCATCTCACTCAATAATGTTGAACTTAAGGGTTCTCATAATACCATTCACATCTTATACATTAACAAAACTCCTATCAACTCTGGTTCGTACTACCATAGAGATGACAAAAATTAGATACCACACTATCTCCCAACTAACCTGCTAAAGATAGGTCACCTCATTCCTTATCCATCCCACGGAGGATGATCAGCTGGATTTAGTCTCAACTTAGCCTTCAACACTTAAAGTAAACATAACCGACACACGTTGATAAACTTCCGTTTTTCATCTGAAACAATACTTGAAGATACTCCATGAAGTCTGAACAATCTTCTGATACATTATTCGGTTCACTAACTCTGCTTGTGGATCTTAACACGTAAGAAGATGTAGACTTCACCATTCGATCAACGATCACTTGAATTCAAACAAGACTCATGCAGGTCTTCAGAAAACTCATAACAAAGATTGAAGGAATGCCAACATCTCAACAAGGAAGGTCTCAATTGTTAAACTATCCCTTTTTCACTGTACTCGACTAACTCTGACATCTTGATGTGGAGATATCCAACTCATGATTGAGGAGATAAGTCACACATCGACCACATTTGGAAAATACATAGAATTAAGATGATCAATGACAACAAGCACTTTCGAACGACAATAAGACATGACCTTAGTGATCATAAAAGAATCTCTCAAGAAAAGAAATTTTTCTGGATTTCACTTTCACATAAGCATAGAGAAGAATTTCATTAATTTGAAGGATATCGGAACATCCAGTATGGAAAAAGATCCTTCCATCAGGTTCGTGGGTGTAAAAATGCATGATCAATACACATTTACAAACATGAATCTAATAAAGTTCATTCTTCCACAAGAATCTTCCAACGGATTCAAATAATCAAGAGGTGGATAATGTTTAATCCCAAAAGGATTAATTCTTATTCTTAGTACAAAGAATTTACAAAATGACGACTTTCACCTCTACCAAAAATAGAAGTGACGAAACTAAGTTTCACCAAGAAACTTCTACTATCACGAAATTATCTGGGTTATAACTCAAGAAAAATAGTCATAACCACTTTTCTCAACAAAGTGTGAAAGTATCCAGACCAATCGATTCCTTTAAACCAATTCACTCAAATGTCTAATACATCGAGGATCATTTAGAATTGTGAGTACAACTTCTCACAAACAAAGAAATGTATAACTGGAAATTTATGAATCAGCATAGCTGATTCATGAGTCCTGACAGATTTCAAATTAAGATCAGAAAATTTATCTGACCCACACAAACTTCACCGTTGTGATTATCTAATACAATCACAAGATTCGAGAAATAAATGTCAACTGACAAACACAAGAGAATCAAAGAGTACAATGAAGAATTACTCTATCACGAGACACTCACCCAAGATCGAAAATCCACTCAATTCGTCTTGGTTCTAACCAACATACATGTCTTTCTAGTTAAGCTTAGTGTGACCACCTTGAATTGGGTACAATCCTGAACAACTTAATCAATCGATCAAACATGCAAAGAGTTGATCTTTGAGTAGATGACAACTCCTCACAATAGATTTACCAAATCACTACGCAAGTCAGAAAATACTTGTTCATAATTCGTCATTTTACCTAGCTGTCAGCAATCTACACAGTGACACAACCTCCACACTACAATTGGTGCTTCACAAGGAAAACACTCGGTCTAACAAACGGTTCAGACCACTGATCTTTCAGTTGAATCGAGTCGTCCAACTCGCTTCAACTTTGTAGGCAACATCCTACACAAAGCGACAAAGATCTGATCGAATCCAGAAACTAGATCAATCAAGAATCAATGTCCTCTGCTAACCATGAACCTAGAACATTTCCAGGAAACACTCCCGGAAAAATCCTTTTACACAAGCATCTTGTTTCGAATGTCTGACACGATTCGCAAGGATAATCGAATGTCATATTCGAACCCAAGTAACATTCAAGATCTACGGTCTCCCAGGACAAAAAACCCTTGGAAAACCATCAAGAAAACATATACTTGTGCATTTTTCACACATTGCTTCAACCAGAAACAATTCAAACAAGAACCAACCAGAGATCACACAACAAAAACTTAACAGACCTATTCCCCAAAGATCCTGAAAGACTCGACCAGCTCTGATACCACTCTGTAACACCCCCCCCCCCCTTGGGGCATTACTACGTAACACGTGCGAAAATAAAAATTTAAAAGATAATTTGCTGGTGCTTTCGGAAAATAACTTATATAAGTACATAAGTGTTTGAAATTGGGTGTAAAATGTTTGTCACGACTCCACACCTAAGCCTTAATCGACACACAAACTTACTATCATAGCTTGGCAAACCTATTTAGTTTAAAGAATATACTTAAATACAAGCTAGTAGTTTTACAAAAAAATAAAATTTCGACAGAGTCTCCTCTGTAATTCGGACATCCCAGATAAAATAACACCTGTTAAAATAATTACATTTTCACTCCAGAATTCCAGTTACACCAAATTCAACCAGGCATCAATACATAAAAATAATAGCTATAGCCATAAGCTTTACAAAACCAAAAGAAATAGCTTAGATTTTCATTCAAAAGATATGCTCTCCGAGCTATAGACATTCCCTTTTAAAATAAAGGCTTTCTGAGCCAAACTCATACATACCATCAAAATAATCCAAGTCTCAATCCTAAGCTGGTCGTTCTAAAAGTTATTCCGCAAGTAATACCTCATCAAGCAACTACATCTAAGTCTCTGAGTGACTTAGAAAGACTCCTCTGCACCATCTGTGTTAGAGTACCCAGGGTACAATATCGAACTTAGAAGAATCCTGAAATGTGTGTAAGGGTGAGATACCGACAAATGGATATATCATACAACAACCTTACACATGATACATACATCACATAATCACATAAGCATTTTAAATCATGCATATACATAACATAACAGTGTTATAACAAAGGGTCTCAAACCCGAACAATCGGTTTTATAAAGAGAATGCATGGCACTTCAATATTCAACTCTATCTTGATACCTAATCTCCGGAGATCCCACAACGTTCTGTTTCGTTTCAAGCTGATCAGGCTCGCACATGGCGCATTGTAAAAACGAACAAAACAATGCCCAAGAAAATAAATGGTGCACATCCCCATTCCCGATAGGATGTTCATGCCAGCACCTAACACAATTGTGCACATCCCCATTCCCGTTAGGATACTCATGCAAAGCAATGACACTATTCCCCCATTCCCGTTAGGAAATAGCGGTACATATATTCAATCTGGACACAAAGTCCTATCAATTTGGACACAAAGTCCTATAAAAGATACATTGATCCACTCCGGACCTCAATGATCATCAGCACCTGACACTCTGTCATATACATTGATCCACTCTGGATTCAATGCCATTTACATGACACGATGGCCATTAGATGCATGAGAAAAACTTTTTTTCTCTTTTGTTTTCTTTGTCGTAATAATCTTTCCTCGTCGAAGCACAAAGCTTAACGACCATGCTTAATTCTTTTAATTAAGACTTTTCACTTAAAACAAATACAGGACACACAGTCCAAATCTTTTAATCCCAACATAGGACATACAGTCCGAATGCTCAATCACGATGCCCTTAAACCGATGCACCAGTTTTAGGCTCGCGGATATGGAACTCACACTGTCCACATCAACTTAGGACACACAGTCCAAAAACAAAACTTTACAGGACACTCCGTCCCCTGACACAGATCCTTGATCTACGTGTCCATACAACACTAGAACCACGGCGTCTCGGTTTCTAGGCTAATTTATCGACTTGTAAAACATTTCGCTCAGTGAAAATCAAAGTAACCGGAACGTTTCCAAAATTATTTGGGAGAAAATCCTTTTCCTTTACAAAATCTTTTCTAAAACATCTAGGAAATTCATTTGTATTTGAAATTCATTGATGGAATAAAGTTAAATATTTTCAAAAGGTCTTTCCTTCATAATAAATATTTTCAAAGGGTCTTTTCTTCATAAAGCACACCGTTCGAAAAGGTTTTCTCTCGTACAAAACTTTTTATCATAAAAATATAGTTTCCTTCAACTCAAAATCACTTTAAAATTTTTCTAAAACAAAAGAATCTTATTCTTCTGAAGTAAGCACTTGAAACAAGGAACTTTTATAAGTAAACCCAAAACTTTCAAAGTTCTATTTAAGGCTTATTAAGGCTTTTAATCCTTATCATGATTGGGCACAGACTCAAATCTGGCTTTTCAAACTTCAATCAACAGTAATAAGATCACAGTTAATCATGTATATATAATTCATATATATCACAGTTAATCACATATATATAATTCATAACACTTTAAAGCAACAAATGTTCAACTCCAAGTAACAACCACAATGGTTCAAATAAACAAGTTATTCAAGTATTGACTAAACATCACAATAATATTCACAGCACTCAATTACACACATACACACATGCATATAGTTATTGAATATCCCTAGGTAACTCCCCTTACCTTTGAAGACAAGTAAAGGATCCTCGTCCTAATGCTCACGTTAGCTCATATCTACTCCATCAAGCAAAAATAGCCGTGTCCAATCGTCTCAGAGAGTAAATCCAATAACGCGCAACAACCAGAAATCAAGAAATCAATTACACATGATCAAACACACATTCTAACTTGATCTAAACACTTAATCTAATTACCAAACAAGGTTATTTTCAAAGAAAATCATGTTTGAAGCTCACGCTTCCTAATACCCTTTAAGAAAACTTTGTTTTGATCAAAAGATCATGAAAAAGAACTTTGGAAATCATCCATTAAGAGTCCTAATTGGACTAAATCATAATTAATTTCACAAAAACATACCCAATTCAAATAAAATTAAATTGGGGGTTTAGGGCTCTTTATTAAAAGGGTTAGGGTTAGGGTTTCAAATCAGATTTTGGGGGTTTTGAATCTGAGACACAAGAGAGGATTTTGACTCACCCAAGCTTGGAGACAACTTGAAGGTGGTGCTGTGGTGCTCCTCGCGGCGGCGGACGCGATTCCAGCGAGGTGGCAGTGGTGGTTCTACAGTGAACAAGAGCAACAGAGTTGAAAGAGAGCATAAAAGGAAAGAGAAAAGCTTAACCAACGAGTTGGGTTCGAAACCACCATGGAAGGCGGCTGATCGGACTTACCGCGGTGGAGACGATCGCGCGACGGCAGACCGGACGTATGGGTCGCACGGCGTGGTCGCGGCCGGACAGAGGCGGCAGGCGCGGCTGTGCTGAGGTGGTGGTCGCGGTTCCGGCTAGCTCCCAAGCGGCGCTGCTATGGTGAGAGGAAGGAGGAAGAAGAAGTTAAGGCGGAAGAAAGAAAGAAAGAAAGAAAGAAAGAAAGAAAGAAAGAAAGAAAGAAGGAGAAGAAGCAGAGAAGAAAAGGGAGAAAGAGAGATAGCGTCGAGTGAGTGAGAGAGAGAAAAGATAACTTTAGTTTTTATACTAATTTTTTAGTAATAGCTACAAAATGAGTGATAAATATTAGGCCTAGAATAAACATGTTTTTACTTTTTAGAATCTAAAAATAAAGATTGATAAGGATATGTTTTCGAAATTCAAGTTAGAGTAAAGATTAATAGTTGAACTGATCTACTAAGAAAATACTCAGTCCAAAATTTAATCTCCGATAAATATCAAACCAACATATTTTTAACTTTAAAATTAAATAGGATAAGAATATGAAAATGTTTTTCTCTTATTTACATTATTTAAAATATTTTTCTGTACTGGTATAATAGTGACAATAGCGTAAATTATTGTCTAGTAAACGTGCATTCACTGAAATAAGTCAGTGCTAACGCACCTAATAAAATAATTTGAAGAGAGTAATTTAATTACTCAAACTAAACCACATAACATAATAAATATAAACATCCAAATAAAATAATTAATCCTAGGTGTAAAAAATAGGGTATTATAGTTCTTAACCAGTTCTATACAATTCTAAAATCAGTTACTTTTTTTATGAGTAAAATAATAATTAGTGATTATTTAATGGTGATTATTTATGAAGAGAAACAATGACGCTAATCATCATTTTATCCCGACAATCAATCAAAGATCATGGAATTGATGACTTTTAAGGTGGCTAGGATAAGGATCAAACATTTATAAAGATATATCAATTTTCTGATTGGTTAACAGTGTAAAAAAACTTTACAATATCAGTATATATCCTTTAAACCCATAGAGTTTTGCGTTGATCTACTTTTATAATTTTTAGTAGAAGTTAAATTAAAATAACCAAATTCAATGAATAGAATTAGCAGTAGGTCTATTATAAAATAAAATAAAATAAGAATTGGCAGTAGATCAAATGAAGTCTTCCAGGGAAAAAACCAGTTTCAGTTATAGTCTCCATCTTTTTAATTTTTTTTTTTTTGACAGATCCATCTTTTTAATTATGTTTTTTATTATTAATTACTTATTTTTTTTATTGAATAATTTCAAACACAATTCATAAAGGGAATTCTACTAAATAAATGTGCATGATGTTTCTCTGGATCAATTGAAGCAACTAACAAAGAGTGAGAGGATGACAGTTCATGTGTCAAATGCATGTAACTTGGTTAGGCACGTTATTTTTTATTAAAAAAAATGAGAGGCGCAACTGGCAGTGGTGCCTTTGACTCTTTTTTTTTAAAAAAGGAGATACAATCAGAGTGACGCCTTCCTCTTGTTAGGAAAAATAAAATAAAATATGTCATCGTGTCAAAAAAGACCCCCCACTTATAATTTATTTCTAAAAGATCCCAAAATGATAAATAGTTTCAAAAACAACATTCGTCAAAAAGCCTTATACTTTATATCACTTCTTGATATGGTTGATTCCTTATATACTGTTAAATAAAAAATAAATAGTTAAAATAACTATCCAGAGTAATCCTCTCGGAGTATATTAAATTTCTCCAATAATTCTCAATAATTGGAGGCAATGCCATATGGCTGAACTACGTAACGTAATCAAAACGTGGCACTATCTTGATGAACCACGCACGGTGATTATGTGATCAGTGATATGGCTTTAAGAAAGATGGAAAAGTTTGATAAGTATTGGAATGAGTGTAGCACAATTCTTGCTTTAGGATGTGTTCTTGATCCTAGGTTAAAGTTGCAAATGCTTAAATATGCTTACTCTAAACTTTATTCCAACAAGCTCTTGGTTGATGAGAAGTTAAGTGTTGTGAAGAATGTTTTGTATGAACTTTTTAATCATTATGCCAACAATTTGGAAGTTCATAATTCTATGATGGATGCAAGTACTTCCACTCAAACTTGTCAAGAAGGGACAAGTATTTCAACATTGCCAACAGACTATGATGTAAGTTGTTGTACTTCAACAAACTTATTCATCTTTCATCTATTGTACTTGTTTTAATCTTTTAGTAATTATTTGATAGGAATTTGAAGCAGATGAGAGTAAAGAAACTTTGTTGCATGGAAAATCTGAACTTGACATCTACTTGGAAGAATCAAAACTTGTGGGTCACAAGGATTTAGATGTTTTGGATTATTGGAGGGATAATAGCCGTAGATTTCCTGATTTAGGAAGGATGGCTAGTGATATATTGAGTATTCCAATTACCACGGTGGCATCTGAGTCCACTTTTAGCATTGGAGGTCGTATTTTGAGTAAGTATAGAAGCTCTTTACTTTCAAAAAATCTGGAAGCTCTCATTTGTGCTCGCAATTGGTTACTTGGGTTCTCTCAAGATGGTAAGAATATTTTTTGAAGCTCTTGTATAGCTTTGTTTTGTACTTTAAGTTACTACTATTATATGTTATTGTTATGGCTAAATGTATATTTTAATGTGTAGGAGGATTGAGTTCTATTGATGGTGCGAATGAAAGGACAACCAAAGTCAATGATAAAAAGAATCCTTTAAATGTCATCGTTGAGGAGGAGGAGGAGGAAGAAGAATGATGTTGAATGAAGATGATAAGCTTCAATGTTTTTTGAGATGGGATCCTACTTATGTTATGCATTTATGTCTTCTTTCTCTTTTTTTTTTGTGATGAGATCCTCATCCTAATTTTTTTGTGTTATTTTGTTTGATACATATGACATATCCTATACTTTTCGTGTTATGGTTAAACTTAAATATATGTTTTTTATAACGATGGATATTTATTATAACCATATGAATGGAATGGTAATGGAATTTGTTAGTTAATAAAATGAATTTTAAAAAACAATAAAAATAATTTTAAAAAAACATTATCGGCCCATGGGCTAGCCCGTTTGGCCCGCAGCCCGCATAGGGCTGGGCTAGGAAATTAGCAGCACAGTTGATTTTTGGCCCAGCCCAGCCCAGCCAAAAACTGCCTTGGCCCGAACGGGCCGGCCCGAATGGGCTGGGCCAGCCCGTTTTGACAGCTCTAGCTACACCTTACCACCCTCAGACAAGTGAGCAAGTCGAGGTTTCCAATCGAGAGATAAAGAGCATTCTGGAGAAGACTGTTTCAGGTTCAAGAAAGGATTGATCCTTAAAGCTTGATGATGCTCTTTGGTCTTACCGTACGGCTTACAAGACTCTTATCAGGATGACACCCTTTAGACTTATTTACGGTAAGCCATGTCACTTACCAGTCGAGCTTGAGCATAAGGCTTTATGGGCTATTAAGATGCTAAACTTTGATATAAAAGCCGCTGGGGAAAAGAGAATCCTTCAACTTCAGGAACTTGATGAGCTAAGATTGCATGCTTATGAGTCCGCATGATCTTACAAAGAAAGAACATAGAAGTGGCATGATAAGCATATTCTTCGTAGAGAATTCCAAGAAGGAGAACTGGTGCTACTCTACAACTCGAGGTTGCGTTTATTCCCAGGAAAGCTCAAGTCTAGATGGTCTGGACCATTTAAAGTAATGAAAGTATTTCCGTATGGTGCCGTCGAGGTTTGGAACCAGGAACGTGGAACATTCAAGGTCAATGGACAGAGACTGAAACACTACCTTGGAGAACATCCACTTGAACAAGAGGTTGCGATTTCCCTCCTCGATCCAACATCAAAGGATTGAAAGGACTATGGTCAAGCTTAGGACCGTAAATAAGCGCTTCTTGGGAGGCAACCCAAGCTTTCTTTCCCTTCTTAGTTTGTTTTTGAATAATTGAGAAGATTTAGAGAAGAAATATCATAAATTAATGGATTTACCAAGTGTATTCAGGTCAGGAAGGCATGAAGAGTGAAAAGGGCATGGAAAATGAAGTCAGAATCAATCACGCCCAGGCCGTGAGATGGGTCACGGCCGTGATGAGTCAACAGCTGAAAGTCAGACGGTATCACGGCCCAGCCGTGATTGCCATCACGAGCGTGACGAGAAAGCCCCAGAAGATCAGAATCCATCACGGCCTAGCCGTGATGTAAGTCACGGCCGTGATATGAAGACCAAAAAGTCAGGAAGGATCACGGCCAGGTCGTGATAGTGGTCACGGCCGTGATAGGTAGTTGAAGCAGAACAAATTCCATCACGGGCCAGACGTGATGTACATCACGCCCGTGATAAGAGAATTGCGTGACACAGAACGCGTCACGGCCTGCCCGTGATGAGGGTCACGGTCGTGATGCGCGTTTAGTTCATATTTTTAAAACGCATACCCCTCCCCTCTGCTACACAACCTAACTCTCTTCAGCTTCTTTACTTTCTCTCCACCTCCATAGCCACCAAGCTCTCACCCTTCATTCCAATTCCTCCATTCCTTCATCTCACACTCTTACACGCAAACTCTCTATAACCCAAACCCACCATCTTCCTCTTCATCCACTCATCATCTTCTTCCTCTCACAACCTCCACCATACCCATTCACCCAAAAAGCTTGAAAACTCACCTCCCCCGTGACACCCATACCCAACCAACTCTACTCCCTTGCTCCCTAGACCTAACCAAACAAAACCCACAAGTCAAATCCTTCAATTTTGGGCAACCGAAGCCTCACGCCCTCGTACCAGAGGGAGCAGGAACCCACGTAACTATTCTCTCTTCTAACTATGAGACTGATGAACATGGGTATGGGATTATTTTCAAAGATAATGCTCAACAAGATAGATTTAATGCTTTGAAAAATAGGAAGATTATCCAAACAAAATATCTTGATGATGCATGTATAGACACGCTAGGTCTGACTGTTGACATCAACTGGATGTTAGAAAACATAGAGTGGAGCGAGTTTGCTCGCACTAGATACCCTGCATTTGCTGGCCCTACTCTGGAGTACTTAAGCTCTCTAAATGCAGAAATTATCCAAGGGCCGCATTGCCTTGAGGGACGGATTACATTCCGGCTCTTCAACCAGGATTTTGTACTAACCCTAGCTAAATTTAATGAGATTTTTGGTTTACCTGTAGGGGGTGACAGAAGATACCCCTTAGGGTTTAGTGCATATAGTTTATGGTCAATAATTGACCATGAAGGCAGGAGTTTTGACCCTCGGACATCCAAGTCCACAGCCCTTGTTAACCCAAGTATAAGATATATGCATAGGGTCATAGCCAACACCTTGTTTGGCAGTGGAGAGAGTGACGGATCCGTCCGCCAGGATGAGGTCTTTATACTATGGGCCATGCTCCACCCTGAGAGCAACGTGGACACACAGTCGTTTTTGGCTAGGCACCTCTTAAAGGTCGCCAAGAGTCCGAGTGGCACTATTGTCATTGGTGGCTTAATCACCACAATATGCCATCACTTTAACTTTGATTTGGATGGTTTTGAAGCCACCCCAGGATGGACACGTATCACCTTGCAGGCTTGTGAGGCCATGGGGATGATCACCCAGGAAGATGATATGTACTCCCTGAAACACCCAAGGCGCAGGCACCCAATTCCTCTCCCTAACCCCACACTTTTGGATGTAACAAATCTGGAAAATTTGAAAGTGCCGGTGAGAGAGGAGCCTCAGCCTATTAGGATACAAAGGGCGTTACGCCCGCCACCGCAGGCTAGGCCGTCTGGGCACCCATCTTCTTCCTCTGCAGGTACGTCGTCCGATGATCCCTATGCGTGGTTCTCGTCCACCTTTGACACTATCCTAGCGAACCAGGAGCGCATCATGGAGGAGCAGCGTGAGCAGAGAGCCATGATCCAGTAGCTCTATGACTGGCATCTGAGCTAGTACCCACCACCTCAGTGAGTTGTTTTTATTTTTATCCTCCCTACGACTTAATTATTTACATTGGGAACAATGTAAGTTTTTAAGCTTGGGGTAGGGGTATTATTTTTGCATTCTTGCATGTTGCATTCATTTAGGGTTAGTTTTACATATATCACATGATTAGATTGCCCCTTGCTTAGAGTATGCCTCCAATTGTGAAAAACTTTGTGCCAAATGAATTGAGATAGTGAATTTTTTAACCTAATTTTTGTATTCTTGTGATAGGCTAAAAATAAAAATGTTTGAGATGATCTTTTGATAGTTAATAATTAGCATGTGGTTCCTTAGATTTGGGTTTCTCATTGATTTTAAACTACTAAATGTGAGATTTTGAGCCTAAAAGGGGTATTCACTAAATCTACCCCATTCCTTGTGATCGAGTGTTTTATTCCTCTTGGATTGTGTTCTTTAGAACTTGACTTGAAACCGTTTTGAAACTTAAAAATTTTTGAAAACATATTTGAAAATGATTGAGGCACTAGGTATTTTTCCGGCCTTCTGAACTTTGACTGATTAAATGTTACCCCTTAGTTGCCCAATTTTGAGCCTAAAAGAATAAAATACTTTTCTTGGTACCTTGATCTATTTTAATTAACGATGCTTGGTATGACACCTTTTAAAGTATTGCAAAAGGGCAAAAAGGAAATTGAAAAATTAAATTGTGGGATGTTAATTATATATATATATATATATATATATATATATATATATATATATATATATATATATATATATTTCTCTTAAGTTGAAAATCTCCCCTTCTCCAAATAAATAAATAAATAAAATAAAATAAAATAGAGAAGGGGATAAGAAAAAGAAAGTGAGAAATAAACAGTAAAAAGGAAGAAAGAAAGAAAGGTGGAAAACTGAACTAAAGCCCAAAAAGGAATTTTAGAAGGTTGTCATACTTTGCATTGTTTGATATTTTGTTTAGCCTTCTTGAATTTTCCTTTTCTTGATTTCCCCACCTAATAATTAATCTCATGGCCCCATTACAACCAAAATAAAAGACATCTTGATTCTTATGTGTTTTCATTAATATAGTAGAGATTTGGTTAATAATCAAGCTTATGGTAGGGTACCCTCCTTGAGGAAATTGAGCGAATTGTCATATACCCTCAAACATATGAGTGAGGCGAGAAGAGTGCCCGAATTAGTGAGAGATGTGAATCTGGGGAACCTAAGCTTCTAATTGGACTTAAAATCGATTGTCTCTTGGTTTCTTATTGAATATGCATGTTACTTGGATTTATTACTCGGGTTCTAGATTCATTTTCCATGCTCTGATTGATTATCCTTTCTGGCCTTAGTTATTGCTTGAGGACAAGCAAAATCTTAAGCTTGGGGTAGTTTGATGAGTGTGATTTCACCTCATATTTCCTTGACATTTTGCATGCATTTTCATATAGTTTAGGCATATTTTATTTGATTATTTGTTATTTTTTACCTTGGAACGGGTAAGGTGGTTTTGTGGTGCTTGTGTGCAGGAATTGAAGATTAAAATGCTCAGGATCAGTTATGTTGGAGCTGGCATGAAGATGGAGCTTGAAAGGCAAGAAAATGAGGCAAACAGAACTGATCACGGCCTAGCCGTGATGGCCATCACGGGCCTAGCCGTGATGTCCATCACGACCATGGTCGAGTAGAGCTGAAAAGAAAGAATGGAAAAGTCAGAGCTGGTCACGGTCAGGCTGTGATGGCATGTCAACTGAACCAGACCCTCACATGAAGAACTGATCACGGCTAGGCCGTGATAGTGGTCACGACCGTGACAGACCAACTGACAAAGCAACCTCCAAGACAGAATCCGTCACGGCCTGGCCGTGATTGCCATCACGATCGTGACGCACAATATATGGATTTTTAGAAACTGATCTGATCTGATTTTTGTATTGGCTTGGGATTCAAGTTACCCCACATTATAAATAAGCCTTTAGGGCTCGAAACTGGGCACTTTTGACTGCTACCCATAGGCAAAATTAGGATTCTTCTTCTTCTTCTCAATCTCTTCTCTCCTCTAGGGTTTTCTTTTTATGTTATTGTTAATGAAGCTTGCTATGATCATGTTAATGCTTGAGTAGTAGTCTTATTTCTAGGAATTGGGGCTATGCCCAAGATTTGTTTATGGTGATGAATTGACGTTTGATTTCTTGTTAATTTCAATTTTGCTTTCGATTTGATTCCTATTGTTTTAATTACTCGTAAATTTGGTGGCCACTTATTTGCTTATCGTAGATACAATAAGGACGAACTTAGCGGTGAACTTAGGTATCGGATCTATAGGAATCAAACTTAGGACTTAAATCACAAGAGTTAGAAGCGGTCCTTCGAGGGTTCACGAATTGTCACAAAACTTAAAGGGTTCGATTTAAATTCAATTACCACGAGAGTAGGGGTTGGTTTAATTGGGCACGGTTCTTGTAACCCGAGAGGGAGCATTAACTTATTTAGGATAAATTCGCATTCAAAGCAAATTTTGGTAATTAACAAGGAGAGTAGTCAATTTAGTAACATAAGCAGTTTTGTAGTAACCCAATTCCTGGAAATCCCTTTTGAATTTGAAAAAACCCCTATTTGAAGTACTTTCCTATTTTGTTTAATTGCAAATTTAAATTTGATTGTTACTTGATTCCGATTTCAAAAACCAAATCTTATTCCAGTTCAGTTAAATCAATTTAATAACTATTTATTATTTAAGATCACGGTCTCTGTGGTTCGATCTCTTTTTATTACTTGACGACGAAGCCGTTCACTTGCAGATTCGAGACCTATCACATTACCAACAGGGAATCGGTCTCTCACATTACCTTCACCCATCTCTTGTCAAAAATTCTCAAGCAACAAGGCTTGTATGATGTTCTAAGTGCAAAGTCGAAGGATGAACAAGAAAGACTCCTTCGTGAGAAAGGATTGCAAGCTGTAGACTTTGGCCGAGTAAATCTCAGTGGCATGCAACTCAGCACTTACAAGCAAGTGGAGTTGGCAAAGCTTGAAAAGAAGATGAAGGTTAAGGAAGAAACTCTTGAAGTCAACGAAGCTGCAATTATTGGTTTGAAGAAGGGAACCAAGAGAAAAACTGTGACTGTAAGGCAACCCCTTCCCAAGAGGACTACTAGAGGATCGGTCCCCTTTGTATCCTCTGGTGCTGTTCGTCCACCTGCACAAAAAATGGCAAGGAAAGTCATCATGTCTGAAGATGAAGATGATGATGAACTCCCTATTGCTAGTATTCTTGAAAAGCAAGCTACTATTGTTGTTGGTCCAATTGCTAAGAAGAAAAGGCAACCAACAAAGAGGGCTAGAACAACCTTGACTTCTGAGGTAGTAATCTCTGCTAATGAACCTGTTAGGTTAGCAGTAGATGAATTAGTTTCAAATTTGACAACTCTTGATGATAATTTCTCTGCTCCATATGATGTGAATAATGCTTATGTTCCTATCCTGCCACAATCACCACCCTCACTACTACCACACATAGATAACAACATTACCATTGAAGCCCCCTTTCCAAAACCCTTGAAAACCTTATTTCCACCCTTAATTCCCGCTTCCACTCTCTTTGTTGGCCAATCTGAAAATTGGGCCAAAGCACGGAGAGAATGGAAAATACTTTTCCACACCATTCCACCAGAACCAGAACTCATCCTAAACAGATGGTACCCATTGGCTGAGTATGAGTTTGAACCCCTCAACATTTATCCTTACTGGGTTAACCTTGAACCCCACACTCCTTGTGGCCCATTCCCTTCTCAAATGTTCAATGAACATGGACCTCTCCCCATTCACCTTCCCCAACAAAGATTTCCTGCCAAGAAAATCTACCCCAACTTAGTGAAACTTCCACCTCTTAAACCTTTTCACTGATGGAGTAGAAAGAGTTATCATCTCTGACTGGCATATAGATCCAAACAAGAAAAATCTTGGAAGTGTTCTTGAGAAAATAGCCAGATCCTCCAGGCAAATTCCTTTTGTCATGGATCAGACTGCAAAATGGATGACTTTCAAACATCCAAGTATATATGGAGCTGTTGTTGACCAGTTTGTGGACACGCTGATGTATGAGATGCTGAAGTGGGAATTCAGCCACTTCAGAGTAGACAAAGCTGCACGATTTGTCCCTCCCACCTGGTTAAGACACTCCACGTCTTCAAATGTTGGTGTTATGCCCAACAAGATCTGTCCTAGATCGACAAAGATTGATCTAAATAAGGACAAGGACAGAAAGCATCCAAGGCATAAAGGAAATATGCCAATTGTTGAAGGCATCATGCTGGATCTAAATTTTGAACCCTTTGATCACTCACAGATGGATTACACTCAATCCTTACCAATTGAGATGGTCAATGAGGCTAACTATGTAGGAGCTTTCTGGTAATGCCAGCTAATTCACCGCACAAGAGAAGCTTCCACTTCTGGCCTGCCTACTGAGGAGAAGAAGAAAACTCCTAAATTTAGAGGCAAATGTGGACTCTCGAGTGTCAGATATCTGATCTTTAAGGATCTGTGGGGTCTGCCTATAACCAATCGAGATGTGGAAATTCCTAAACAAATTCACTGGGCAAAGGATATCCCTGAGCCAGTTATTCAATATGCTTTTTCCACAGCTTCAACTTCAACCTCTGAGCATACATCTGAAGAATTAATTGTAGAAGGTCCTGAGCTGAATGTAGAAATCTTTTCAAAACCTGTTTCTGAGCCTTCAACTCCTCTACCTGATGCTGTTGCTACTGTTGAGCCAACTTTGACAGAACAATCTGATGAGTTATGTGCTTCTAAGCATGGTGCCGAGTCTGTTAAGACATCCTCTCAACCATTAGCTCTTGCTATGGTTCATCCTCCAGCCCAAGCTCAAGACACTATCTCAGACTCTACTGAAAGCTCAAGACAATTATCATTGCCATCCAATCTTGAAGACATCATTGGCAGAATTGTTGATGATAAGGTTGGAAAGATTGTTGAAGAGAGGACTGAGCAGATGGCACAGCAAATTGAAGAAAGAGTGCAAAAGCAAGTGCAAGACACCTTGGCCCCTACAAATGCCATGGTGACTCAAATGTTGGCCTTGCTAATGGAGTTTCAGAAAAATCAAAATCCAAACCAACCCCCTCCATCATCTCCTTCTTCTTAGAATTTCTTCTTTCTTATTGTATTTTGCTAACAATGATGGTCCGCTCTCTTTTTACATTTTTGGCTGATGACAAAAAGGGGAGAAAGGAAAAGAAAGATATTTATAAATAAAGTCAGTTGTTGAAAAGCTATTATTTGTTTGCATTTGCATTGATCTGCCTTACTTATCGTATTTGCTTTGATATTTACTTACTCTGATACTTGTGTATGATAAGTGTTTATACCTATCTGTTAGTCTGCTTAAGTATTTGAATGCTTTGTCTTAGGGGGAGCCTTGCAAGCTCTCTTAGACTTTGCTATTTAAATTTAATCAGTTTTTGTCATCATCAAAAAGGGGGAGATTGTTGGAACCAAAGTGGTTTTGGATTTAATAATCTCTAAGTTTTGATGCTAACAAAAGGATTAAATTTGCTTGGCAAAGTGTTAGTTGAGATCTAACAAGTGAGTTCAGTTTATGGAGGAATATCCAAAATAATATAAGGTATACAATGCTTGGACTCGTGCAAAGAATTACCCGTCCAAAGGTTATTTAAACTGTTTATATTTTAATTGATAAGTAGACTGGTTTTCCTTAGTGGACGAGGCTATAAATGAATACCTAAATAACTTGTTAGGTATAGCAAGTCCAAAGACTTGAAAATAAGCACGTCCATTTTGCCACGTCAGTAGACGAGGGCTATCCTTGTAACTCAAGTAGTGCCTAATCTAAAACTCAGCAGACAATGACATCCTTTTTGCTGAACAAAAGATGTGTTATACACAAAGGAGGAAAGAAAGTTTTTAAGATACAATTGCTCAGAACCGTGAGGCTCCATTTTGTGATTTTCTAATAACCAGAGATACCTTTCAACTCGCCAAAATCAAGCTATCAGTCACAACGGATATCATGCATTTAATGCTATCTCTAAACGGGATTATTCAAAGTAACCGTTGAAGAATTACAAGAGCAGAAGAAGGTCACTATATAAGTAGAAGGCCTCAGATACTGAAGAACAACTTTTGCTAGTCTAACTTCTGCCAATAAAATTCTTGAGAAGACAAGCTCTTATTATTTCATTCTTTCATAAGCAAAAGTCTGTATTCATTTAGTTTGAATATTGTTGTAATATTCAACTAATCTTAAACTGTCATACTCTCACACTTAGTAAGTTAAGAAGATCAACTTTTAAGTCTCTGTAATAGAGTTAGAGCCTGAAGAGGCTTGGTAAGAAAGGAATACATGTAACCTGAAGAGGTGTTGAATACTTGTTGTGTAATCTATTTGGAGAAATAGTGGAAAAATCCTTCTAGTCGAAGGGACTGGACGTAGCTCTTGGTTGGAAGAGAGTGAACCAGGATAAAATCTCTTGTGTGAATTTTCTATCCCTAAACTCTTAAGTTTTATTTGCTTATACTAATTGTGAGGTTTTGATATTGCTTTGTTGACCTTTTAAAAAGGATTTCTTGTGTGCTTAATCTTTTCATCTTCTGCTTGTGTAAAAGTTGTTCAAAAGGATTTTTGCGAAAATAATTAACAAACACAATTCAACCCCCCTGGTTGTGTTTGCCTGTGCCAACTTCACACATGATTGGCCTAGGTTGCTGCAAGCATCATAAATATCGGAGAAATCAAGGACCATAATGGAAACATAGTAACTAGAGTAGACATAAAAAATCAAGGACCATAATCAAGTAGGCAGTGGCTAGGGTAGACATAAAAAATGTCTATTTTCTTTTTAATGCTGCAATGACCATGTAGGACTAATGTTTGACCCTATCTAAGATGTAATCATATGACAAAGACATTCCCAATAACTCGAACACTCTGAATCATTATTAGTTGCCTCAAAACAATTTTGACCTCAATTTTTTAGCACACCCTTCAACTTCTTGAGCTTCCATTTTAGCATTATGAAACAAATTCTTAAACTACATCACAATTCACGCCTTCTGACTAAAAAGAAGAGCAAGTGAAGGCTTAATTAAATCTTTAATGATAAATGAGATCAAACCAAAGGGTACCCCAAATCAGTAAACAATGATGAAGCTTGCAGTGTCCAGTTAGCAATAATAGATAATGAAAACCATGTGTGGGAAGGTCCCATTCTGATACACAGGGCAATGGAAACTGTTTGATACTTGCAATATCAGGGTATACTTAAGCAACGTGGACCTTAATAATGATTCATAGTGTTGTGAAGAGTAGAAGCAAAAACAACAAAGACTTCTACTATTCCCTCAATACCTCTAATACACCCCAAATTAAGCAGCACGAAGCAGGGGAATTACTTGCAGTTATGTTTTGCAAGGCACGGAGACATCTATCTCCCTTTAAATAAATAAAAAACTCAATAAAATAAAAACTCAAAACAAAGCAAATGGGACAAATTACAAAAGATGAGAACAAAATGCATACAAGTTAGAAACTTTTCCACCTCAAACAAAACAACAAATCAGCATAAGAATCATAGTGATAGTGAGATATACATTGCCAATCTCAAGTTCTTCAGGAACCTTGTATGAATCAGTTGTAACCTCTGATAACCAGATTAAAAAAGACATGAGAGTGCTTAAAAAACCATATTTAAAAAAAAATGTTGGGTCAGTGCTACATCAAAAACACTTCCAGATAATAATCCACAGAATCATCAAAATCAAAATGATAGAAAATTCTAACCAAAACAACACCAAGTGGTTTATATATATAGTTGCAGAAAATAAACTGAAAATCCCAGCATTCAGGTTTAACAAAAAAAAAATTACACAGATGAGACACAAAAAAACAAGTGTGGGTGAAGAGTGAAGAGGAGACAGAAGAAGAGTGTGAAGAATTAACCTTATTATGAGAAAGAAAGAAATTAATTAATTAAGAGTTACGATGAAGGTAGTTGCTGCATGCGAGTGAGACAATAGTATACCTTGATTGTTCGAATGGATTCTTGCTCGATCTGGAATTTGCGGCTAGGTGTGAACTCGAATTTGTGCTTGCAATTTGTTATTTTGCGATTTTGATGCAGCTAGGGTTTGAAATTCGAAATTGGGGATGGAAGAAAACACACCAGGAACCTAGGAACACTTCTGAATCTGAAACGAATCATACGATTCTACTTTGTGTTGGGCGAAAATGATCCAAAAAAAAAATATTAACTTTTGTGTTGGATAAAAATTGGTCCAGTCATTTATTTTTTTGGTCTAGTGGATTTGGGGGGGAAATAGATGGATCACTATCCATCCATTAATAAGATGGATCCAATCCAGTCCAGTCCATTTAGTTTTAATATTATCGTTGGATGGGTTGGATGGTTTTTAGTGTGGATGGCTGGATGGACAAATGGTCCATGGATCTTTTTGCCAGGCCTATTTAATAGTGCACTTATATTTATACAATTGTCATTGTATCTATTTATATAATTATCATTATATCTATGGTGTCCAAAAAATATGTCCCAAACAGATGTTCAAATATCATGAGTGTTCTTGGTTAGGTCCTCAGATCTTCTTTTATGTCTATATCTATTGCAGATGGATACGAGATCCCGATGCGCACTTAAAAAAAATAATTCACATGCATGCATATTAGTCCCTAATAAAGGCTAGCTCAATAACTTTTGTGCCACCAATTGTTGTACTCCCAATTTCATGGCGTTATCACTTCAATAATGATACACACGGAATGGAACATCCTCTTTACTAGTCCCATCACATATGCAAATTGAATTTCATTTCATAATTATTCATAATTTGTTAAATTGATTTATGTAAAAAAAATATTATAAAAAAAAAAGAAAGGAAGCAACTACAGGGACCTTTATTGTTATTTTTTTTACAGACAAATATTAGATAATTAGTTGATGTTATTAGTTGTTATGTTAATTTTTTTCATTTGTCAAGATTTGAATGTTGGACCTCGTACTTCTTTAACTTCTTTTACTCATAGCTTAAACTACTTGAGCTAACCAACACCCCTTTATTGTTATTTTTTTATATTGATAATCCAAGATGTTTATACTTGTGATTCTTTGTGTGACTTGATATTCTTAATATCTGTTTGGAGCAAAGAAAATTTTTTCCTTCTGAAAAGCTAAATTTAAGAAAGCTAGCAAGATACATGAATACAAAATTAAAACCTTTCATTCCTCTACCAATTGGAAGTTTATACTTTGGCTTTTTTGATCAAATCAGTATCCTTTTAGAAACTATTTACCAGTTTGAGGTCCTTTTAAAATAAATTATCAACGGGGGATCTTTTTGATATGGTGACATATTTTATTTTATTTTTTTGACTGGTAGGGGGAAGGCGCCACTCTGACTGGCGCCTCCCTTTTTTAAAAAAAAGAAAAAAGAAAAGTCAAAGGTGCAAGTGGCAGTAGCACCTCTCATTAAAATAAAAATAAAAAACGTGCCTTACCAAGTTACATGCATTTGACACATGAATTGCCATCCTCTCACTCTTTGCTAGTTGCTTCAATTGATCCTAAGAAACATCATGCACATTTATTCAGTAGAATTCCCTTTATGAATTGTGTTTAAAATTATCAAGTTTAATTGGAAAATAATGAATTTTCACTAAGAATATAATCAAACTGGTTAGTGTGGTTTCATCTTTGACAAATTATAAGTAAATCAAGGTAATAGAAGAATCAACCTCAGTTAAACTTCCTGGGAAAAACCAATTTCAGTCATAGTCTCCATCTTTTTAATTATGTTTTTAATTATTAATTACTTAATTATTTTTTATTAAATAATTGAGTTTTTATTACTCTAGTTTTTTAAGTGTTTTTTTAATATGGCGTTAATCAGGGGCACGTTTGGTAGACCTTGGTCCGGTGAAAAGATATGACATCATCTAGCTCACAATTAGGGGCACGTTTGGTAGACATCGATCCGATGGATACATCATTATTGAAAGGTAAGAACAGGTCCCAATATCCATTAACCGCAAATTTAAAGAGCATGTTGTGAACAGGTCCCAACATTGTTTACAGTTAATGAAGGATGTGGTGCCTGAGGGTAAGGAACTAATGCCACATAAGATTCAGTTTTGCACTGCGGTTGACTCCCAGGCAGATATGAGGGTTACAATTCTCAACTAGTTGTCATGTACGTGATTAGGTTGTTTTGTTCAGTTGCTACTGCCTAGTAGCCTATCAAACGAAGGTTTTGATGTATATAGTATGTAAATTTTTCTATAAAAGTCGTTAGCCTACTGCCTTTTGAAGGATGACTTTGTTATGTGAGTGCATATATCCAGGATTCACCTCCCTGTTAGTAGCCAATAGCCTAATTTTTGATCGATTTTACTGGCTCTGGACCAATCTGATTGGTTCTTAACCAGTTCTATACAATTCTAAAATCAGTTGTTTTTTTTATGAGTAAAATAATAATTAGTGATTATTTAATGGTGATTATTTATGAAGAGAAACAATGATGTTAATCATCGTTTTATACTGACAATCAATCAAAGATCATGGAATTGATGACTTTTAAGGTGGCTAGGATAAGGATCAAACATTTATAAAGATATATCAATTTTCTGATTGATTAACAGTGTAAAAAAACTTTACACTATCAGTATATATCATTTAAATCCATAGAGTTTTGCGTTGATCTACTTTTATAATTTTTAGTAGAAGTTAAATTAAAATACCCAAATTCAGTGAATAGAATTAGTAGTAGGTCTATTATAAAATAAAATAAAATAAGAATTGGCAGTAGATCAAATGAAGTCTTCCAGGGAAAAAACCAGTTTCAGTTATAGTCTCCATCTTTTTTTTTTTTGACAGATCCATCTTTTTAATTATGTTTTTAATTATTAATTACTTATATTTTTTATTAAATAATTTCAAACACAAATCATAAAGGAAATTCTACTAAATAAATGTGCATGATGTTTCTCGGGACCGATTGAAGCAACTAGCAAAGAGTGAGAGGATGACAGTTCATGTGTCAAATGCATATAACTTGGTTAGGCACGTTTTTTTTATTAAAAACAATGAGAGACGCCACTGACAGTGGTGCCTTTGACTTTTTTAAAAAAAAAAATAAAGGAAGACGCCAATCAGAGTGACGTCTTCCCCTTGTCAGGAAAAATAAAATAAAATATGTCATCGTGTCAAAAAAATAAACCCACTTATAATTTGTTTCAAAAAGACCCCAAAATGATAAATAATTTCTAAAACAACATTGGTCAAAAAGCCTTATACTTTATACCACTTCTTGATATGGTTGATTCCTTATATACTGTTAAATAAAAAATAAATAGTTAAAATAACTATCCAGAGTAATCCTCTCGGAGTATATTAAATTTCTCCAATAATTCTCAATAATTGGAGGCAATGCCAAATGGTTGAACTACGTCACGTAATCAAAACGTGGCACTATCTTGATGAACCACGCACTTGTTACAGCTCACTCTCTCCAAATCACCCTTTCAGTCTTCACGAGTCACGACTTCACCCAATAATAATTAGCTTCACCCAATGATTGATAGGAGAACACTCAAATAGGATATCTATGTTAGATATCTGATTAATTATTTATAAATATTTGATTAATTCAATTTATTATATGATTAATTACGTATAAATATTTGATTCATTTATGATGACCCATTAATCATATAAAGAACTGAATTAACCAGATATTTACATCTGATTAATCAAATATTTATATAGTTATGATAAATAAGGCCATTAATGTGATTAATCATATAAAGAACTGAATTAACCAGATATTTACATCCGATTAATCAAATATTTATATAGTTATGATAAATAAGGTCATTAATGTGATTAAACATATAATGAACTGAATTAACCAAATATTTATACGTGATTAATCAGGTGTCCCAAATAGGTGTTCACCTGTTATTACTCAAATACCACTTTTATAACTTAATTTTAATGCCCCTTGATTAATTTTTATTATTCATTCCTTGACAATGATCAACACTAAAAGATTACATATAGTATTATAATTAATGTATAAACGTTAATAACATTTGTGCAGTTGGGTTGGATTCTCTTTCTAACTTCAAACTCTCTCCCTTCTGTCTACACACAGTCACGTGTCATCATTAGAGAGGTGGTTTTGAGCCATTTTCTGGTTTTTTTTCTTCGTGTTTTTCATGTTTATCGTCTTCTGTGGACGACGGTATTGTTGTTCGTCGTCTTGGTGAGGCGTTGTTTGATTTCCCGTATTGGTGCGGTGTTTGTTTGATTTCTCGTCTTGGTACGGTGTTCGTTTGGTTCAGGTTAACAGATTTGCTTCGATCCATCACAGATTTGATCAAAAATTGGACGTCAATGTTACAGATCCGGAGACATGGGTATTCCGGTGACTTTGATTTTGTCACTTTTGTAAGCATTTTGATTTTACCATGTTATGCTATTAACCTGAGTGTTGTGAGTTTGTTCTCAGATTTATCCTTTTCGATTTTTAGTGATGTTGGATTTGTGTTGTTCGATGTATTTTATCAATTTGAATGAATGAATATCTTTTTAGAAAAGAAAAAAAAGTATTATAATTAATGTGAAAGACAACCATAATCAATAATCCCGTTATTTATTATCTAATTTTAGGGCACAACTTTCAATTAGGTGGGTTTCATCGTGACTCCTTTTCTAGGACACCCATCACATCTCTTTCTGAGTTGTGACCATATATTATTATGATATATACGCTTTCATAATGTTTACGTTCAATGCAAAATGTACACGTGTCCTCCTCAATGTGGCTTTATATATAGCCCAAAATTGCACCCCAATTTGGTCATGTAATATATCATAAATCATAAATTTTGTTACCATACAAACACACAGCGTAAACCATGAGAGCGTCAGCAGTGTTCCTAAGGAACCTCTCCTTGCCGTGGATTCAGCCAAGGGCTTCAGTGGTGGTGGCACCATCACCCGTGACAACCCGATTCGATGGAGAACTCATGGCAGAGCTAGACACCCTTCGGTCATTAGGCACTAGTGGCGAACTTGGGTTGGTTCAATTTCTTGATGCTGCCATCACCACACAAAAAATTGCATTGGATTCACTTGTGAACATTTCGTTAGAAATCCGTCTTAATTGCGGTCTATCCCTAGTCGCCTTAATTGCGACAATTTTGTACTGCCTTCATTGCAGCCCCCAGCACCTTCATTATGCTGGAGTGATTAGTCCCACATCGCCTAGAGATATGACCTATGTAGTGTATATAATGCTTGAACAATCCTCACCTTACAAGCTAGCTTTTGGGGTTGAGTTAGGCCCAAACCCAAATTCAACACATTTCTTACAAAGATGATGTGGACCGTGGAGCTGTGGAAGAGTATCTAGAAAACAACATTGATATTCTCGATGCATGCAATTTCTTTGTGGACAAAATAGAGAACATGAAGAAGTATGTGGACTCATTGAGAGTGGTTGCACGCTTGGTTGATACGATGGCAACAGCACGTGCATTGGACCACTTGGAGTCATGTCTTGACATAGAAAAGCAATGCAAAGCATCTGGGAAGTGTTTGAGAAGAATGTTGAAGCAAAAACTAGGCCATGAATCAGAGTTGGGTGAGATAATGTGTGGATCTAAGGCCATGGCTTTAATGGGTTGTAGGTTTCTTGAACTTGGCTTGTCATTTGATAACAAACAATCTGGATTGCCCTTGATGAAGCAGTCTCAGCCTACGAGTTGTTCCTGGTTGATAGTGTTGCATGAGATGGCAACGCAAGCAGAGGGAAGTGCTGCCGAGAAGAAGCTGCACAAAATAAGATCTGGGTCGTCGATGATGACTGGGTTGCAGCAGACGGTGAATGCAGCTCGAGAGTTGAAGGAGCAGATGAAGGGTAGAAGGGAAAAGGAGGTGATTCAATCAGCATTTGAGAGACTGAAGAGAAGCAGCAGGGAATTGGAAGAAGGGCTTGAGGTTCTTGAGGGGACAGTAAAGAATTTGTATAAAAGTCTGATTGATATTAGAATGGTTTTGCTGGGAGTTCTATCCCAGGCCTAGAATTTTGGGATCGTACTAGAGTAGCTATAGGATGTTTGATTAGGAAACTCACAATAGGAATGATGTCACTTTTTCCAAAGTATCTCACCCCATAAATGGATGGAATCTAGAACCACACACTTGTTAAAGATTCGAACCCTTTTCATTTGAACCAATGATGGAATGATGTGAGATAACAATCCCAAAAATATAATAATTTAGCATGATGCAGGATGGGACAGTGGGAAGGAATAAGAAAGAGCGGGTAGGTATCACTATGGCAGATAACTAAGGATTACTATGCAGAAACTCTGAAATTTACCAGGAAAAACAAGGGAGATCCTCGGAATAAATTCGTAGCAGGTCCTTTTATAAGCACAGTAAAACTTGACAATCTTAACTGGCAATTAAGAAATCATCTTAAGACTTTCCTAATCCATATAGGGTCTCAAATTCTACAACTACTACCCTAAAATAAGTAAATACATCTCGTAAAAAAATACGATAAAAATCACAATAAAATTATCAAACCCAAAATATCATAGCAAAAATGGAAAGCCTTATTATCACATCCAAAGTTGATTCATGAATGGTGAAAGATTTGCAGAGTACTCCATCACTGAAAGCTCTGAGACTGCAGAATATTAAGCTTCAAGGAATGTTAGCAACACATTCTCTTTCCAATACACTCTCTCCTATTGGTTGAAATTCATGTGGGTCATACCCACTACTTTGAAAATGGGTCCCACTAATTTATGTGGGTCATGCTCCAAAATAATGGGACCTACAAGAATTTCAACCAATAGGAGGGAGTGTGTTGGAGAGTGTGATGCTAACATTTCTCTTAAGCTTTGGCACAAACAATCTCTAGCACTGCACCATTTTAAAGTAAATCAGAGAACATCAAGACACAGAATCAAGAGGATTATCTCATCTATCTTTTACCTTATTTATTTCTGTTTAAGGGATAACAATCCACCAGTCATTGTTGAAAAGATCTTGAGACTAACTCCTGGTACGAAAATTTGAACTCAACTTCATATTGAAATTAGGAAAGAAGAAATTTCTCAAGCATGCACCCTTACCCACATCATCTTAATACTAGTTAATCATGAGAACAAAATTTGTTATAGCATCTGAGATAAATAAATCTAATTAAACTTCCCAGATCTGACATGTTTTATAATTATAGAAGATTATGAGAAGGGTCTTGCTAAGTTAGCATTTGACTTGTGGGGAAAATGAAAAATAACTTATTCACACTAAGGAAACAGTTATGTTATTTCTTAGCCCAAAGTGCTACACCTCCTATACATTGGACACTGGTTAATGATGAGTCAATTATTGGTTAACAGACTAAACTAAACCTGTTTTTTGCTTAGAAAGACATGTTATTTCTATTAACCAACTGACACATCAACTAATAATTGATTCATCATTATCCAGTGTAAGCCAGATGTAGGATTTCAAGTGTAGAAGAAACATTTTCCCAAAGGAAAATACATCTTTCATCGAATTCAAAAGTACATAATAACAGCCAATAAGCTCATACACCCAAGTGGTAAGGCCAACATATTGGCAAAACAATGATGAATTAAGCAAAAGCTTTCCCATTTCCACAATGCTTCACATGACTAATGCATGTCAGTTTGAATTCAACAATACTAAGCTACAAATATGAATTAATAAGCAATCAGCATTATTTTTGGGTAGTTTGGATCAATACCAACAATGTCCAGATGCCCCAATTTTCTCCTACAAGTAATAAAACTAATATTATGAAGAATTACTAATAACTATTTGACTGTTATCTCCTAATCTTCCTCACTAGTGTAGAACTGAAACCATAAACCTCAACCTTTGCATTGAACATAAAACACAAGGTCATAAAAGCTAACCTGACAAGTGACAAATAACAAACTCTTCATTTTCTCTACATCCAAAATTGAGTATGCAACAACACATGCACCCTAAACTCCATTCCCTGCATCCACAACTTTTCCAATTTTGTCACTTGCAACATTCTTTTCATAAAAGTTTCTCAATTTATCCCCCATTGGCAAACCCTTTTGCTTCATTTCCTCCAAAACCTTCATTGCCTCCTTAAACATCTTCAACATTACAAGCTTGCTACCCAAACACCCATAAATCATAGCATCCAAAGCCTTATCTTTGCCACCAAAACTCCTCACATACTTAACTGCTTGCTCAAAGCACTCTCTCTTCAGCAATGCTCCAATCACAAACATGTGTGTTGAATACAACATGGGCACCCCATCACCCACCATCCTCCTCACCAGCACCATAGCACCCTCCACCTTCCCTGCCCTACACGCGCCCATCACCAGCGCGTCGAACGTACGCGCGTCCCCAACAAGGCCGCCCTCCTCTATTTCTCTCAAAACTGCCGCCGCTGCGGCCAGGTCTCCCTCGAAGCAGTAAGCCGCGAGGAAGAAATTGTGAACGGTCAGGTCTCGCCGCACGCCGAGCCGGGCCATGAGGTCCACCACGCGCCGCGCGTCGCCCATGGATTTCTCCCGGGTGAGGAGGCTGAGGATGGGGTAGAAGGTGCACGGGGCAAGGGCGCAGTCGGCGTCACGCGCCATGGCCTCGACGACGCGGAGGGCGTCGTCGACGCGTCGGAGATGGCAGAGGCGCGTGACGAGGGAATCGAACGCGCTCTTGCGCGTGAAGCCTGGGTTGAGGCTCGAGAGGGTTCGGACGACGTCGTCGATGGTGGTGGTGTCGGTGGCGGTGAGGAATTTGAAGGTGCGCCTGGTGTTGAAGCAGCCGTCTTGGACGCGCTTGTTGAGGAGGTCGCGGAGCGCGTTGAGGTCGCCCGAGATGCCGGCGGCGGTGACTTGATCGTCGTAGTAGGTGGAGGTGGGGTCGTCGGGGAAGGGATTGGCGGTGGCGGCGGAGGATTGGGCGGTGAAGTGGCGGAGGGTTGAGGTGAGGATAGAGAGGGAATTAAGGGTTTTGTTGGGTGGTTTTAGGAGAAATGACATTGTTGTTAAAAAGAATAAGGTTGTGTTTGGTGAAGTGAATAGTGCAGACGGCAGCAGCTACTTTGATCGGGTGTCTGTTTGAATGAAAGCAGTTACTGGAAGAGGGTGCTGGCTGATCAAATGGAGTGGGAATTCGTCAAGCAGGGGGCTCTATAGTCTTGTTCGAAAGCCATTCAACTTGTGCTTTAAAAAAAATAATATTTATTTTACTAATCCTATTTAATATTTTCATATAAATTTAAATTTTTAATATTTATATAACTTATTAATTACATATTATTACAATATTAATAATTTTGTTATTGATGCTATCTAATTAAAAAAAATAAAAAATATAAATTTCTTAACCTATAAAAATATACAATTAACTTTTTGAACCTGGCAATAGTATGAAGTGAATAATAACTTTCCATAATATTACCTAAATTATCAACAATTCAAGTAATCCAAAAAAAAAAATCTAAAAAAGAAACATAAAACAATTCAATTAAAATCAAAATAATAATGTCACAAATTTTTCTTAAAATATCAAATACACCTAAATCAAAAGTTAATAGTATAATCAACATATGAATAAACAAAAATCTAAATTTTCAAAGCTAAAGTTGATATCTTAGTCTCAAATATCAAAACAAAAACTACAATAAGAAGCTATCGCTGGTACGAGAACTTTAATACTGATATGATTAATAAGCAATATAAGAAAACCCTTCGTGCATACCCGTGGGAAAAATTAATTATCCCCAAATCCAGCCTACAACAAGTTTTATTTACGGGTGATCAGAGCGCATATACTTTGGCAGAGTTTGGGAGGATGAAGTGGAGTGGTTAAAGAATATTAATCCATTGTTTGGTAGTTTATTTATTAATGGAGTGAGATGGTTTAGGAATCACTCAATCCTATCTAAACCCCCAATTTTTATACCCTCCAAATTGGAGGGTTTGGGATTTCCTCTTAAACTTCCAAACAATGGTACTTTTACCTCTTCACTTCACTTCATTACAAACCACTCCATTACTAACCACTATACTTCATCCCTTCAAAACTCCCAAACATAGCCTTAGACTATATCAAACATTTATGTTTACATAAACAGAGCATACCAAGCTAAAAGAAAAAACATATGAAGATAACTAGTTACCAATACTTTACAAAACAAATCCAAGCTTATTTAGACAAAATCTAACCTAACCTAAAATATTTCACTAGGCATGGAATTAGATCTGAACCTGCGGGAACCCATCTGAACCCAACAAGACTTTGACAGGGAAAACCCGCTTTGATGGGGGCGGGGGTGGGGATGCAGATACTTGCCCCATCCCAACCTCGAACCCGTCTTACTGTTTACGTAATTATAATAATATTATCATATATCTATGTAGGGTATTGAATTTATTTTGATTTAAAGGTTCCATTCTATATAAAAGGGTACCACTTTTTTTGTGTGGAAAAAATACATAATATGATTGTGCTTTTATTATGGTGTTTTGATGCTATTAGTGTTATTTGAAGCATGACGAAGTGCTTCTAAAGCATTAGTTTATTTTTAATTTGTAGCTGAAAGAAAACTAAGTTCAATTTTTTTGGTTGATTATTTTAATTGTGTGAAGGTTTTATTTGTTTATTTTTTGGAAGTACAATTTTTGAGTTGTTAATTTCAATTGAAGCAAAATAATTTTTAAATCTGGTTACTCATTGACGGGAGCGGGGCCCCGCGGGGAAATCCGACCCCTAGTGGGGACGGGGATGGGATCTATTTTTCAACCCCAAAGAGGAGCGGGGCGGGGTTGGGGAAGGCAAAACCTGCCCCGCCCGTTGCCAACCCTACATTTCACCACAATTTTATGTGATTAGGAATAGAGATGGCAATGGGCAGGGTACTATAGTACCCGTCCCCATACTCGCGTTTGAAAAAAATACATGTATCCGGACCCATGCCGCGTGGGTAGCAACTTTAGTACTCTTACCCGTATCCTCTGGGTACATAAGTACCCACATCCGCACCCGTTACCCGCACTTTAACTAAGAAAAAACAATAAATAACATACATATCTTTCAAGGCGCTGGCTAGGGTGAGCTAGTGTCTCATATCTCTCACGGTGGGAGAGATATGAGAGAGGGTTGAGACAAATTTTTGACCGTTGGATTAATCTGACCCACCAGATTTACTATGCACAGCACACACATTATAGAATCTCTTCTCCTCTTCTATATCCCACCCTAAACCACCGTTCGCCGCCCCACCCACCCACCGTCCCCCCTGGCCAACGTCACCGTCTTCAACCTTGCCACCAGATTTTTGACTGTTGGATTAATCTGACCCACTAGATTTACTATGCACAGCACACACATTATAGAATCTCTTCTCCTCTTCTATCTCCCACCCTAAACCACCGTCGTCCCCCCCCCCCCCCCCCCGCGGCCATCGTCACCGTCTTCAACCTTGCCACCAGATTCAATCTCTGTTGCCGCCGCCAGAATCGGATCCACCCGCTTTTGAACGAAACACGCAATCACAGGAAGGTGAAGGCGAAACACCTGGAGCCGGTGCCATGAGAATCCACCAGAGACCTAGAAACGACCCTGTTAGCGGCGTCCCTCCGCTTGCTGCGTTTCGGCTCTGGCGCCGCCTGTTGCATGCTCATCCGAATCGCCATTTCCAAATCCATGTCTTCTCCTCGATCCCCCATTCCAAAAAACTTACAAAAGGCAGACAAAAACAAAAACACTAGGAACTGGCTTTGGGGAAATTGAAGTGTGATAAGTAGTGTTGAACTGCGATTGGTGCGAATTGGGGTTTGATCCATCGAGGTTTGCCCCTCTCTCTCCCACTCGATCCTTCCTCACTACCCAAGACGGAGCCGATCTCCGTCGGCCAAGCTTCGATCATCCTTTCAAAATTTTCTTCCATATACTCACCCATGTTCCAGAACTCCACCCACCGTGGCGGCCTCCCTCCGGTGTCGAGACTCCTCCGGGAGAAAGCAGCCAACGAACCCGTGGATTTCTCGCTGACGGATCTCTGCTTCTTCATCACCTGCGGGTCGGATTCGGAGCTCCAGAACAATGACTCTCACTCGAAGAAATCTGACAGACCGAAACTGCAGCAGAAGATCCGATTCTCGTCGACGAAGAACATAGGGTTTCCGGTGAGGTAAGTGTTACAAGGAATATAGAAATGGTTGAAGACACGTATGAGAAGCGGAGTTATCTTCAGCTCTCTTCAAAAGCGGAGCCTCGACGCCGGAGGTAGGATGCCGCGATGGGTTGGGTGTGGGTTGCAAAACGCAGAACCGGTGTTGATGGAGTGTCGAGGGAGAAAGAGGAGAGGATCAGGTGTGGATGGTGCATCATAAGATCTCTGCAACCTCACTTGATCAACGGCTAATAAGAGTTGCTCAAAGTGAGCGACATAGTAAAGTCGCTCACCCTAGCCAGCGCCATCTTTCAAATCCTAAAAAAAACCTAAATCTTAAATCCTAAACCCTAAAAAACCATCCAAAGACCCTTCAAATCTACTTATGAAACATTACAAACTAAAGTATTAAACTAAATAAACATGTCTAAAACATTCAAAATGAGTAAATATCACAATATACATCCAAAACAATAAATTCATGAACTTGTAAGTTTTGATAGGGAAAACAATAATAAACACTAGATTTAGAACTTTTACATTAATTTGATTCTTAAAATTGAAAATTGATATATAATTATAATTATATTTTTTATATGCAAAATATCATTGAAATGGTACAAAAGGTACCAACCCAACCACTGTACAATAGAAACAATACACCCAGCACATGATAAGTGTAACACCTCAACTTGGGCATCACATTTATACCCCTTTTTGCGGAAAATAAAACTTTTAGAAATTGTCGATTACTTTCAGAAATTTATGATTTTTCAAGTGATTATATTTTTTCAAAATTATGATACTTTTCTTATAAAACTTTTTCTTTCACGCACTAACAAACATAACGGCATGTGAAGTTGATACAGTCAAACACAAGAAGGGGGGTTGAATTGTGTTTGTTAATAATTTGCGAAACCAACCTTTAAAACAGTTTTTGCACTCAAAGAGATTTGAAACAGAAACACACACAAAGACAAATATCCTTTTTTTAAAAAAAGACTTCAACAAAAGCAATATCAAAACCCCACAGTTAGTATAAGCAAATAAAACTGAAGAGTTTAGGGATAGAAGATTCACGCGAGAGATTTTATACTGGTTCACTCTCTTCCAAACAAGAGATACGTCCAGTCCCTTCGACTTGAAGGATTTATCCACTATTTCTCCAAA